>OZ012740.1:46065453-47265453 GCA_963859935.3 Lathyrus sativus | reverse complement strand
ATTTTGTGTGCCCCCGTGGCGTATCTTACTTTGTGGGATTGGTGATGATGTCTGATGACATTGTGTATATTTTGGGCAGATGGCCGATTGTTGTATATGATGATGTTGATGTGTATATATATATATATATATATATATATTATGTGTTATGACAGACTACTTCTTTTTCCGCTACAAATTTTATTGAAAATCATTTTAAGGAATGTCTTGTGGAATTTTCTTGAAAAATGTGACATCCCGTTTGCGGGAGAAACTTTGATATTTGTTTATTTTAATTGCTTTTATTTTGGGAAACGGGGTGTTACAAGTTGGTATCAGAGCAGGTCGGTCCTGTCGCTACTGCGAAAATCGGCGCCGGCTGAACAGAAGAGTCGCCACCGTGCGTTATTTATCCCACGGGAGGGAAAGGAAACGCTCAGAGTAAACCTCGCACAACACGGGAAAGGTATGGTCATCGCAACCAAAACCTGGATTCGGGAGTCGGTTACGCAAGGGGAAGGTATTAGCACCCCTCACGTCCGTCGTACTCGACGGGATCCACGCTTGTTTTCGGGTATGGATTGTTATTCTATCTAAACTATAGGTCAAGGGTTAAAAGGAAAGAAAATAAAAATGACTCGGCAAAGTATCGCACTTTATGCCTACGTATTCCCGTCTGGAACGAGAAATCAGAGTCAACGTAGTTCGCCTACCTACGGGAAAGGAGGGGAAAGTTGCTCGCTAGGATATCGCATCCTATGCCTACGTACTTTCATACGGCATGAAAGATCAGAGCAAACGTAGTTCGGGCCACGTACGACACAAGCTTGTCTTGGTTGATTTTATTCCTTCTGAAAAAGGTTTTTCTGATTAACAGTCCAAGAGGACAAAAATGACGTTTTGATGAGTTCACATTCTTTTACGGAAGAAGTGTCTTTTATTGTGTTTGAAATCTTTATGTGTTTTTCTGTTTGTTTTGAGAAAGAAAGAGACAGAACTCTAACCTACGGTTGCGAAGGGAAACAAACTAACCTAATGTTATCATGCATGGGTTAAGACCTAGTGTCTATCATGCTCCTCTCTTGCACAGAGAGAAACAGAGATCCTACGGGATAGGCAGAAACGGAAACAATAACAGATATATACAGTAAAACAGTAAAATGCATGGATGCAACAGTACAAGCGAGGCAAGGGAGTCCCACTCAACCTCGAACCTAGAAAACAATAGGCGAAAGTGAACAGGCTTCACTTTCAACCCAACAGGGTAAACAGCAAACAATACAGTCCGGAAAACCAATCAATACATCAGCAAATGAAATACAGCAAAAGAAACAGCATCAGCAGCTCTGAATCAACATCTGGCTTCAAGTAATCTCCAATCAGCTACAGGCTTCAACAAGCATCAATCTCCATCCTCATGGCCTTCAGACAAGGGCTTTGATCATCAGTCTTCCATCTGCAATGGCTTTTCTTCAAACTTAAACCTCCAGGATGAGGGATCAGTCACAAGAGTGAATTGGGTGTTAAACAATCAGCTGACTACCAAAGGTGGTGAACAGACTGCTTCTAACACAAGAGACATTTTCTCTCAAGAGTTCTATCTCATAGACACTGTCACCAAGCCTTCCAAAGGAAGGGGGTGAGTGTCTTAGAGAGACTCTGAATCACAGAGAAGAATGGATGCAGACAAGGCAATCCATGTTTGAGAAACAAAATTTCTAATCTAGAGCTCTGCCTAGCTCCTAAACCCTAATCTCCTCAGCATCTGCCATCAAGAAACTCCTCCTCAACTCTGACAGTTGATCTTCCATCTTTGAATCTCCAATAGCTTCATCTTCACAAATCTTCAGCTTCCCCAGGGCCCCAGACAAACCCAATACCCATACAAACAATCAATAAACCCCAGAGGGCACACCACACCAAACAACAGATATACAGACAGTAATAATAGCAGTAGGGGAATCCTAACTGTTCTCTAAGGGATCTAATAACTACCCATAGCCCCTATAGTCCCATAACTAATCTATTCAAACCCTAAGTCCTAAGGGGAATGAAATCAAACTCCTAAGTTGTCACCTAAAAACCCTAGTTTTGTTCCTGATATTCAAGCATCTATTAATCACCTAAAATTAACCTCTAAAAATGGGAACTAAAATATTTCTACAAGCCTAATATCTCATCTAAACAATATGAAAAGAATGATCAAAAAATATCAAAGCATGTGAGAGAACAAAAATCATAAAAATGATGCATGAAATGAATTATTTAATGTGACATTTATTTAGAAAATATGTAAAAAAATATGAAATAAAACTAAAAATGAAAATTTATTTTCCTATAATATTCTAGACATTTTAATGAAGATATGGTAAAAAGAATGGATTAAAAAGCATTTTTTATGAATTAGTTATGAATTATGAAAATTGGTAAAATAATAATGGAATTAAGAAAAATAAAATTGAATTAAATGAGGGAGAGGGGTGCATTTAGAAACTCGCCCCAGTTGATATCTGGATGGGCTTTCACAATGGGGGTGCGCGTAGCAACTTGAGTTAAGCCCAGCATCACTTAGAAACAAAGAAAATCAGAAACAGCGCAGGGGGGTGAAAATAGAAACCAAAATCATGTTGAAATGCAATTGGGCCTATGACTGGGGGGTGGGGATAACAACATAAACTCAGGCCCGCCCGTTTCAATTAATGAAACGGTGCGTTTTGGCCAACGCATCTCCCTCCAATTCTGAAATTAAATACAGGCCACACGATTGCCTCGGAAGTCAATGGTCTTGCACCAAATAAATGGCCCTGATTTCGTCTTCCTCACTTGATCTGTTAGAATCTAGGGTTTCACCATGAGACTCCATGCACGAGCATAATTTCTCCCAATCTGTTCTCCACCTCCAAGCCACGAATCATCACGCCATAAACACGAAAGTTGCTCAGGATCTTCCCCTCTACAATCCTATACCACTAGCTCAGTCTGAAACTCACAGAATCTCTCAACCCGATCGAGGTAAAAACTGAACATCATGAAATCATACTGATATGCATCATCACCATTCTTCCCCAAACTTACCCTAAACTAAACTACACCTAATGGAGATTAATTTGATGAATCAAACTAACATTCTAACGCCCTAATCCAAGAGATTCGAACACTAACAGTTTGTTGCACCTGTCACTAACCATCACCAAATCGTTCCAAAATCATCTAACTTAATCTCCTAACCACCTAGATCAAGTCTACACTAATAAAATCATGTGAAACCAACAGAATCAAGCTAATCGAATGAAAACTTACCTGATGAGAAACCTTGAAAACAGCTATGGAAATGGAAGATATGAAGCTTTTGAGACTTGGATCTTGATTCACCAATTCAATACTCAATTCTGTATGCACAAACTTGGAGGTTCCTTGCTTGAATCATGCAATCCACTTGAACTTGTGATTTTGATGTTGATGAAAGAAACACTCGAAAATGGATGAGAACTACCAAAACCTTGCTTCAATTATGGTCTATGATGATGATGGAGTGAAATTGAATTGATCTTGATGATGATTGATGAAGAATTTGAGAGATTTGGAATGAAACTTTTATGAAAAAGTGTGAGAAATTTGTGAAATTTTTTGGTGCAAATGAGGCCAACCCTTGCCAAATTCATCTTTCATGAATATATAGACCCCAATGGTACATTCTAGATCCATCTTGCACATTCCCTTGTTTTCAAACTTTGGCTCATTTTGGATTATGTTCCTTAAAAGGTAAGCAACCATGGATAACTTCATTTTTTCCTTCTAAACTCAAAAAAGTGTGTGAACCATTGTTCTTAGAATTGTTTTTCCATTCAAAATCATATATTGGAAGTCTCCATTTGGACTTGTAAATCTCCCAAACCATTTTTCACTTTGAAATTATTCACTTTATAAGCCTTTTTAGTTCATATTTTGACCAATCATGTAACCCCATGCTATGAGCTTCTCCAATAACTTGTGACCTTCTTTCTAGACTTAAAATCCCATTTGGAGCAAGTTTGATGTTGTAAGTTTTTCCATTTGAGGCCTCCTTGTATGAGTTTTGGGTATAGGTTAAAATGACCTGTAATTCACAAATGCCCAAAATACCCTTTGCTTGTCAAGACCATAAGTTGAGTTCTCCACATCATATGAAGGCATACTATACCATTCTAGAAAGCTAAGACAATGAGGAACAATTCTTATGTTGACCAAGAATTCATTTGAAATCTCCTTGAGGGGCAAAACTAGCTTGGAAGTCAAGTCACTTTCACAGACAAAAATTCAGACACCTCAGATGACCTGTAACTTGTAAGGACCATAACTTGAGTTCTATAAATCTCCTTGATGTCTTCCACCACTCAAATTAAAGGTCTTGAGATTCTCTACAAGTTTCATGTTGGCCAAGAAGCCATTTGAAGCTATAATTTTGACTTATCTTGCTTGGAAATCTGACCTAAACTAGGGGATTTTACAGAGAAACCCTAATTTAGTAACTCCTCTTCTCCTTGATTTTTCTTGAATTCTCCTTGTCATATCTCCATATCCTTCTTCATATGTTCAATGATGATCCCCACATCTCTCCAATAGACTTGAATGCCCTCTTAAGTCAGTCAATTGACCTAGGGTTGACCTAGGGTTGACCCAGATGAAACCCTAGTTGACTGTCTTCAACTATAGCTCTTATGCACTCATCAATGACTTGCTTTCTTCTCCAAATGACTTTATAAGTCTCTCAAAATGTCTAGATGCTCTCCATGCTTTCACTTCACAGTTCACAACCCTCTTGTTGATCCTCAGATACCCTCAGCTAGGAGATGGACTCAAGGCTTGATCTGCTGAACTCTTTGCTTTCAAATTCTTTCCTGATGACTTGAATAGGATGGAATTAGGATAATAACCTCTTGCTAGGCCTCTAGAGATGAAAATAATGATTGGTCCCCTGTTGAATGACTTGCTATGCTTATGCTATGCAGATGGTTAGTCTATGTACATGACTCTATATGCAAATGCTAATGATAATGAAACATAAATCCAAGGAATAAGGTTGAGCAAATTTTTAGGGTGCAACAGCTGCCCCTATTCAAGCGGCTTGGACCCGATTGGATGAAGAGCCCGGAGCCTTCAGACATTCGCGGTACGAGACGGTTGAATACTAGTGAAACCAGAAATTTGCCAACCGCAGAAATAAACTGCGCTCCTGCTTGAGGAATGACATTCGTCAGCTGAATCTGACTGTTAGAGCAACCCACTGATCTCGCACGACCGTGCTGGGGATTGTCTTCATCGTTCTGAAGAGGATTTTGTCATACCAGATTGCTTGCTTGTCCACGTTAGGACTCTGTCCGTCGTCGATACGAAGAAATCTCACCTAGAATCGGTCCACGTTAGGACTACACTTGCTGTTAACCCAGAAAAATCTCGGCAACCCCGCTGGGGATACTTCGTCTGCATTTCCATAAATTGAATCGCCCACGTTAGGAAAAACTCTTCCACGTTAGGAGTAACACCTGTCCACGATAGGAATCACATCGTCCACGTTAGGAGTAACGCTTTTATCTTTCCACGTTAGGAAGCAATCTTCTTTCCACATAAGGAGAACTGCATCAATCTGTCCACGTAAGGACTCCAATACCACTTGACGTGTCCGCGTCAGGACTCCGATCTTTCCACGTAAGGAATACAACCATTTCTGAACTTGTCCACGTCAGGACTCAACTTTTCTTGCATCTGTCCCCGTAAGGACTAATTTCCTTCTTCCACGTTAGGAATATCTTCTTCGATCTGTCCGCGTCAGGACTAAACTCTCTTTCCACGTCAGGAATAATCCATTTCTTTCCACGTCAGGAATCAATCTTGATATGTCCGCGTCAGGACTTTGATCTTTCCACGTCAGGAATACCAACTTCTTTCTGATTTGTCCGCGTCAGGACTCATTTTTCCACGTAAGGAATGCCATCTTAATCTGTCCACGTAAGGACTCTCTCTTTTTCCACGTTAGGAATACTGTCATTTCCACGTTAGGAATCACTTCTGATACGTCCGTGTATGGACTCCATCTTTTCCGCGTTAGGAATCTCCGTCTTTCCACGTTAGGAATCACCTCTGTTGATATGTCCGCGTAAGGACTACATCTTTCCACGTTAGGAATAATAATCTCTTTGATCTGTCCGCGTTAGGACACTGATCTCGTCTTGATTTGTCCACGTTAGGACTCAGGCGTCTTCGACTCACTGAGGAAATAAGACTTGTCCACGTAAGGACTCACGCGTCTTTGACTTGCTGGGGAAATATCCGCGTTAGGACTTACACTTTGCCAACAACACGAAGAAGGATAAATTTGTCCACGTCAGGATTCTTGTATCTTGTCATCACAAAGAACTACAAACTGGTCCACGTCAGGACGCACATTTCACCATTACGAATAAAGATATCTGCTGGAAATAAATTGTCCACGCCAGGACACCAACACGGAGAGTAACCAATCTTGTCCACGTCAGGATTTCACATCCGATCAATACCGAGTAATCAAATCTGTCCACGTCAGGACTAGCACATATCGTCAACCTGAGGAAATGTCCACGTCAGGACCCCACCTTCCAACCATTCTGAGAAATCGAACATGTCCACGTTAGGACTAGCACCTCCCATCAGCCCAGGGAAATAGACCTGTCCACGCTAGGACGCCCACTTCTGAAGAAATCCCGTCATTCTAGGAGTAAATGGTCCACGTCAGGACTTAATTCTTCAATGATCCTCACCCACAAACTTCTTAGCACTGACGTGACAGCGACTTCGAGATGAGCTCTACTGGGAATGTCTGAAAACCAACTATCGGACGCCTGCTTCGAAATTCTGATTCATGCGACTCGTTGATGACAAACGAACTTTGCTTGGGAATAAGGAGATTCTTATCCTGGCCACTCTGGCTGGGGAAAATCAGATACATTTGCATAAATGACTCTGCTGGAGACAAAGAGAGTTTTATCACGATAACTCTGTGGGGGAATACCGCCGAAACTGACATTGTTATTGAATATCTCCTGCCGAGATCTTGACTGTTTAGTAATTTATTTGAGCAGGAGCTCTCTCCACCTGAACCACTAGAATACAGAAACTGCTTCAGCAAAATAAATGCTGGAAGGGTAACGCCGACTCGCCGGGGATAGCCTGATGCTACAAAATTATTCCGGCAAAATAAATGCTGGTAGGATGAAGTCGACCCTGCTGGGAAGTTGGGAACTCAAACCACACGTCTTGCTGAAGTAACCCCTGCTGGGGACAATAACTCTGCTGAGGAATAGCAGATGCGCACAGCACGATCGGACTTTCTGCTGGAATGTGAACCGATATCACCAGTATCTCTGACAAAATAAATGACAGGACCCAACATCAACTCTGCTTTGGAGAGTCTTGACCTTCGAATTCCACTGGAAGGAAAGAACATTTGCTGAAAAGAGAACTCCGCTGGGGATGGGATGATTCTCTCGGGGAAAATTAACTGACTCCACTGGGGAAGAGTGCCTGACCCTACGGGGGGAGATGAACCTGTCTGAATACAGCCTTACGATCTCAGAACCACTAAACTCTGCTGAGGACGAGTAACTTCTCTGGAGCACGTCCTTTGGATAAGCTACGGCTAGCTGGAGAATTCTATCCTTCTTCAGGAAGAACATGCCTGACCCGCGTGGGGATCAAGCCTTTCACTATTGCAATCTTTTTGATCACCTTCCTCTTCTCCATATCCTCTGGCGCCATTTTAATCTGATTATAGCCTGAAAAGCCATCCATGAAGGAGAATACAGAGTATTGAGCAGTATTATCAACTAACACATCAATATGAGGAAGTGGAAAATCGTCTTTTGGGCTTGCTTTATTCAAATCTCTATAATCCACGCACATTCGAACCTTGCCATCTTTCTTTGGCACTGGTACGATGTTGGCAACCCATGAAGGATACTTCGTCACAGCCAGGAAACCAGCGTCCCACTGTTTCTGAACCTCCTCTTTGATCTTCATTGCCATATCTGGTCGAGTTCTGCGAAGTTTTTGTTTGACAGGCGGGCAGTCTTCTTTCAGCGGCAGGCGATGCACAACCATATCAGTATCGAGCCCTGGCATATCTTGATACGACCAAGCGAATACATCATTATACTCTCGGAGCATTTCGACCAGTTTTCGCTTGATATCACTCTGCAGTGCGGCTCCGATACGAATGTTCTTCTCAACCCCTTCCGTCCCCAAATTGATAATTTCGATAACCTCGTCGTGAGGCAGAATGGCTCTTTCCTCTTGCTTCACCAACCAAGACAGTTCTTCAGGAACGTCGCTATCTTCGACAACCTCTTCTTCGGTCTGGAATACCGGGTGCTCGAAGTCGGGACGAGTCATAGGTGGTTCAAGGATGTCATCTGAAAATGTTATCCTGCAAAAGGAATGGTTAAGTGCTTCAAAATGCGTATAAAGCGGATAACCACGTTGCCATTTTATTGAAAAATACAAAACAAGAAAGACAGGGATTACAGTATTTGCACATGAAAAAAACGCCGTTTATTTAATGATTAGCGAAGCAATGTTTATAACCACACAGCCCTAAGCAAATCCTGATGCCCCGGGCAAGACATCAGATTATTCAACAATTAATAAAGCAAAGCATTACTGTTTAAAAGTCACAGGAACAAGCTCCTGAATAGACCAGTTGCACAGTCCTTGTCCTGGCGTGCTTGGCTGAATCCAGGCATCCATATCACAGTCGCTGTCCCCTTCATCGGACTCTGAAGCAGCATTGACAGATTCATGGCATACTCCACTGGCAGAGATGGTGATTGACTTTCTGAAATGAGGGGCCCCCACGGAAGGAGTTGATGACGACGGTCGGTACCCCAGTCCGAACCGGTCCATTTTCACCGGAATGTCCAATACTTTGCCCCAGCCCGTGGCTTCTCCTGCCTTCACTAGCGCTTGGGCTTCTTTATACGATGAGACAGCTATCTCCGGCACTTTGCTTGGCCCGGGACTCTTGTCCTTAATGCACAAACCTTCGAATGCCTGGCATGGCGTCTCGTGGATCTCCCCGTCGACTTCCACATATTTAAACGAAGAAAGATGGCTGACCAGGATGTCTTCTTCTCCGCACACGGTGACTACACTGTCTCCGACCATATACTTTAACTTCTGATGCAGGGTTGACGTGACAGCCCCTGCCCCGTGAATCCAAGGTCTTCCCAGCAAGCAGCTGTACGCAGGCTGTATATCCATGATATAAAACTCCGTTGCAAACACTTCCGGCCCCACTTGCAGAGGCAAGGTGATCGATCCGAAGACTGTTCTCCGCGTGCCGTCAAACGCTCTGACCACCAAATCACTTGGTGTACACAAAATCCCTCGAACATCCAGCTTCATCATAGCCTTCTTAGGCAGCACATTCAAAGACGACCCGGTGTCAACCAATACGTGCGACATTGTCGACCCTCTGCACTCAACGGATACATGTAATGCCATATTATGATCCCTTCCTTTCGGAGTCAAGTCGAAATCAGTAAAGCCCAGACTGTGGCCCGCATTTACATGTGCCAATACTCCTTCTAGCTGGTTCACGGAGACATCCTGTGGTACAAAAGAAGTGTCCAGGACTTTCAGCAAAGCATTCCTGTGGGCTTCCGAACACAACAGCAATGACAGAATAGATATTTTGGATGGCGTTTGCTGCAGATGCTCCACGATTTTATAATCGCTTTTCCGAATTAAGCGCATGAATTCCTCTACGTCCTTCGACGCTGCTTCTTTTTCATTTGCTTGTATCGGAACATTTTCCACCGCTTTCCCCTTTCCTTTCGCTAGCCTTTCGGCTTCCACTTCAGGAGATATAAAGATCCTGCCGCTCCTCGTCATGCCTCCTGAGCCAACAACATTATCCACAACCTCCGCTGACCGCTTGTTAACATCGATTTTAATCCCGTCACAATACACCTCTAGCCCATATGACCATGGGACCGCTTTCGTGCTCTCATACGGGATTGGCCCGGCTTTAGTTATAGTAATCGGTGGTCGCTGAACTGGTGCTGAAATAGTGATCGTCTTCCTAGGAATTGTCACTGTGGCAACATCACTCTGATTATCCATTACTGCCCCTGCCGGCTCATCCGTTGCTGTTCTATCAAACTGCAATACACCTTCATCAATCAAGGCCTGAATGCCTTTCTTCAAATCCTCACACCCCCCAGACAGGGCCCAACAATCTAAGCAGTACTCATTACAACCCGGGTAAACACCTCCTTGCAACAGTCGGCTCTTTATTTCGCTCAGCGGCGTCTTTAAATCCTCAACATTCATAATCAGATTCAGACCTTCCTCAGTCAGCACGGCGTTCGCCCCATGATTAGGCATGGGTTTCTGGACTATATTCGCACCGGTCGTTCCGAAGTTGATAGACTTGTTGTCCAAGAGATCCTGCACAACGTGCTTAAAAGCATGACAACCTTCTATATCATGGCCCGGGGCCCCAGAATGAAACTCGCAGCGCCTATTTGCATCATAGCCGAACGGGGGAGTTCCCGTTATCGGTGCCAAGGTTCTTTTCTCCACCAGATTCAATCCCAACAAGGTCTGCAATAAATCAGCATAGTTAGAGGGAGGCTTCTCGAACACCCTTCTCGGCTTACCACCCTGGAATTTTCTCTGAGCCTGCTGTGCCCCCTGCTGAGGCTGCTGCTGCTGTGGCATTGGTTGCTGCTGAACCTGTTGTTGTTGCTGGATTGGCTGCTGTTGATAAGGGATGGTGACACTCGACACTTGCTGCTGCTGACGATATGGATTTCTTCCCCTGCCTCGGCCTCGGCCTCGGCCTCCGAATACAGCGCTAGCTTCGCCCTGACGGCGCCCACCATAAGCTTTCCTATTACTGCCAGATGCAGTTGATTCATCGACTTGGAACTTTCCTTGCTTAATGTTCCGCTCAATCTTTTCACCCATCAGAATCAGGTCTGAAAAACTAGCCAGAGACGTATGAAACAACATATCATGAAACAGCCCGGTGAATGTGCCAACAAACATGTCGTTCATTTCTTTATCTTCCACAGGAGGACGGACCCTGGCAGCCATATCGCGCCACCTTTGCGCGTATTCTTTAAAACTCTCCCCCTTCTTCTACGAAAGCCCGGCCAACTGGACCCGATTGGGTGCCAGGTCACTGTTATATTTGTAATGGGCTACGAACGCCTCTGCTAATTGCTTCCAAGTCTTGATATCAGTGGGCTCCAACCCCATGTACCACTCTAAGGAAGGACCCGATAGGCTATCCTGAAAGAAATGCATGAGCATTCTTTCGTCAGTGGAGTATGCAGACATCTTTCTGTAATAAGCTCGTACATGAACTTTCGGACATGTATCTCCTTTGTACTTATCGAACGCAGGCGCTTTGAACTTGATTGGCACCCTCAGCCCAGGTACCAAGCCCATTGTTGCCATGTCCAGACCCACAGCACTCTGGTTTAGGACTCCCTTCATTTGCTCTTCCAGCATTCTAATCTTTTGAGAATCATCCATCGGCCCTTCAAAACCCCCTCCAGAGAAGGCGTCTTCCTGCTGATCCTCTTGCCACATACCGTTTCCAGCCCCGTATCCATCATACGCATTATTACGTCCAGCTCTGACCTGATTCATCCCCGGAACTCGGCCTCTGTTGCCATACCCTTGAACACCTCCAGCAGGACCTCCAGCCATAAAACCAGCACCGTTTCCGTTCCCAAAGCCTCCGTAACCCTGATTGACCATACCATAACCATCTTGCCCAAAGCCCTGAGCATTAAAGCCATACTTGCCAGTGTTGTCGAATCCCTGATCGCTGAATCCGAACCCAGCGTTGACAAAGCCATTGCCTCCGAGATTATCTCCCACATTGACATCACCCAGCCCAACATTATGGACAGCAGTTTCATTTCCAACTCCGACGTTACCATTCACAGCAGCGGTAGCGTTGTTGAGATTAGCAGCAGTCATATTGACGACAGGTGGAGCCACTGGCGTGGGAGTGCCGTCTCCATGAGCAGTATCAACCCTGACAGACTGATGATCTTCGTTACCATGACCAGCGTTGCGAGCCAACAGAGGCTGGACCATGGCCTGCAAATTCTCTTGCCCTTTTGCTATAGCCTCCATGGTCTGCATGAAGAGGGCGAGCTTCTCGCGTACATCCTGCATCTCGTTCTGAATCTGGTCCATGACTTTCCGACAGTTGGATCGTGTAGAATAGCGGTGCGGATGTTGATCTGGAATCCTGTTAAGTACCTGATACAGAGCAAGAGATAAGACACCATTCATAGATTACCTGTTATGCAATATGAATATGAATGCAATGCAATGTGTCTGTGCATTAGGGAAGTTCATTCCCCCAGTTCTAGTGCGAAGGTGCCGGTGCGGTGACAGTGCTGACAATAGGAATATCGGAGCTGAATCATAGAAAGCCTCATATATAGCAGAGAGAATCAATAATCCCAGGGTACAATATCACTGAGAGTACAAAGATGGCATGACCTCAACCAACAATCCTGGTGATGGTCAGCAACTATGCAAATAAAGCATACAAATAATGGAATGATCAAATCCTCCCAAAAGTCTGGTACTCCTCTATCAACTTCTTGGTCTCCGGATGGCTTGGTCGATCAAGCAGCCCTTCAACAAGCAGGTTTCTCCTCTTAAGGACACGGCGTACGTCTTCAGCGGTTTCTTCCCATGTTGCTTCTCCGAAGCAATCTTCTAACTTTCGCTTCTGGGACACTGCTTCATCTCTGGATTTGATTGCCTTGTTCAGTGCATGCTGGACACTATACCGGTTCATCACTTCTTCCTCACACTTCTTGATGCTAGACTTCAACTTCTCTTCGAGGTCGGAAATTTGCTGCTTCAGCTTATCTTCCCTCTTCTTATTGTTAGTGAGTGTAGCATTCCAAGTCTTATTGCAAGAAGATATCTCTCGGTGTGCTGCGTCGAGCGCCTTCTTTTTGGCTTCCAGCATGTCATGGGAACTTCTGAACTCTTGCCCCAGACGTTCGCGCTTTTTCTTTTCCTCGGTCAACTCAGATCCTAATCTGTTTACCAGCTCAATCTGTTGTTGGAAAGCATATACGGCCTTGTTTTTCTCACTGCGTACTTGAGCTAGCTCTTGCTCTAACCCTTCGTTAATCTTCATCAGGGCTTCTTTCTCCTTCACAACCTGTTCATATGCTTCTCTAGAAACAGTAGTCGGCTCTTCTACCGGAATAGGAGCAAGGATTGGTGCCTCTGGAAACGGCATCTTCAACTGACTAGCCCTCTCTTGAATCCAAGCTCTATAAGGTGCATAGGCCTGACAGTCATTCTTTCCCAACAACGGCTTCCCTTTGTGGTTAATACTCGTCCAGGCACGTCGCAACTTGGCTAATAATTCCCCCTTCAAATCTCCAGTGAAGTACAGAGATTCCTGTACTTCCTCCTCTTGAGGTGGATTCTTCAGCGCATATCCAAACTGGCGAATGAATAGAGAAGGGTTGTAGTTGATACACCCTTTTCTTCCTATCAATGGCACATTAGGGTACCCAGCACAGCTAAAGATGAGCTCCGATCCCAACAGGTCTCGATCAAACCACTCCATGTCTTCCGACGATAGCCTCATCAAACGCTCCGGCCAACCAACTGGAGCTGTAGTCTCTGCAGCAGATCTTCCCTTAGGAAGATGACTCTCAAACCACATACTCAATAAGGGTACACACAGATGAACATTCTTCCCTCTTCCCTTCTCATTCTTGTAATGCAGTGAGTGGTAGAGATCCCCGAGTAAAGTAGGTACAGGATTACCAGCAGCAAACAAGTAGAAAGCATCGAAGTCCACAAAATCCGGTATATTGGGGAACAAAACTATGCCATAGATGCACAAAGCCAACACAGCATTGAAAGCAACCCAGCACCCATTCTTGGCGTACTCTTGGGCTTTACCAACTAAGAACTGAAATGAGAAGCCTGGAACTCCACGGGAAACAGTAGTCACAAGTTCAGAAGCATCAACATGCAAAGCTTTTGCCAATTCCTCCGGCTTGGGTTGGGCATCATAATGAATGAATGGAACCTGGTTCTGCACAGGCAGCTCAACATACTCAGCGTATTCCTCCAGGGCTGGTCCCATAATGAAGTCAGAGAACGTGAAGCACCTCAAAGCAGGGTCATAGAATTGCATCAAAGCATACAGCCCATCTAACTCTACCTCTGTAGGTTTGCACACCAATCTCAGTAATCTACCATAACTCATCCGGAAACTCCTACGAACACCCTCATCAGCAAGAGAGATCAACCCCAGTAAAGGAACAATATCTGGCGTAGGCAATTTGTAGGCAACTGTTCTCCTTAAGCTAGTCATGATCAAAACTCAGAAGTCCAGGCACTAGAACTAGGGAAATGCAAATGCACCTGCAGCACAGACACACGTTAGTGAAATGCAAATGATAATGGATATGCAAGGATGCAATGCAAGTAACATTCAACAGGGACCAAAGCTGCAGCTGAATAGCCTAAACCCAATCAAGAAAGGTCTCAGATAGACCATCCAGAAGTCACCAAACCCTGGTCTCAGATAGACCTAAAATAAAACTCCAACACTGGTCTCTGACAGACCTCAAACCATAACTCCAACTGGTCTCTGATAGACCTCAAATCACCTCCATAATTGGTCTCTGACAGACCTCATGACTCTCCAACTGGTCTTTGACAGACCTCAGAACACATCTCCAAATGGTCTCTGACAGACCTCAGAATACATCTCCAAATGGTCTCTGACAGACCTCAGAATAAATCTCCACATGGTCTCTGGCAGACCTCAGAATAAATCTCCACATGGTCTCTGGCAGACCTCATAACTCTCCATAAATAACCCGGATCTCTGATCAAGAAATAACCGGTAATCTGGAGGTCTAGTTACCTGCATAACCCTGAATCCCCTCACAGGTGGGTGGCCCTATAACTGGCACGAGGTACGGCATCCTATGCGGTCGTCGGCGTCACAGACTTTCAGGGTTGATGATACGATTCCCAGAAGGAGTGGCATCATCAATTCCTGAAGAGGCCTCACTCAGCCAACTTCCAAATGATCGGTCCCCAGAGTCGACAATCCAACTAACCAGCAACCCACGCCAACCAAAGGAAGGGGCAGGAGGCCAACCAGAGGAACCTCGTCTGAGTGTAGATTTCATGGGACACCGAAGCAAGCAAAGCAAGCGGGCGCCCACTAATTTCTACTCTAATTCTAGGTGCACTCAAGCCCAGGTCCGGCTTATCTCTCAATATCAGAACACCCGTCACACCCCAATACAGCAATAATAAACAATATATAAAGCTGAAAATACAAGGTTAGGAATATACAATAACTCCATACAAAATCCTCGACGGGAAAACAAGCGTTAGGATTGACTCTCTTAAGGGACGTTGGATCCCAAATGCATAAGAACCATCGCAGTCCTTAGCAGCCAGGGGACGTTGGGTCCCCAGCAGAGTCGCCAGCTGTCGCTACTGCGAAAATCGGCGCCGGCTGAACAGAAGAGTCGCCACCGTGCGTTATTTATCCCACGGGAGGGAAAGGAAACGCTCAGAGTAAACCTCGCACAACACGGGAAAGGTATGGTCATCGCAACCAAAACCTGGATTCGGGAGTCGGTTACGCAAGGGGAAGGTATTAGCACCCCTCACGTCCGTCGTACTCGACGGGATCCACGCTTGTTTTCGGGTATGGATTGTTATTCTATCTAAACTATAGGTCAAGGGTTAAAAGGAAAGAAAATAAAAATGACTCGGCAAAGTATCGCACTTTATGCCTACGTATTCCCGTCTGGAACGAGAAATCAGAGTCAACGTAGTTCGCCTACCTACGGGAAAGGAGGGGAAAGTTGCTCGCTAGGATATCGCATCCTATGCCTACGTACTTTCATACGGCATGAAAGATCAGAGCAAACGTAGTTCGGGCCACGTACGACACAAGCTTGTCTTGGTTGATTTTATTCCTTCTGAAAAAGGTTTTTCTGATTAACAGTCCAAGAGGACAAAAATGACGTTTTGATGAGTTCACATTCTTTTACGGAAGAAGTGTCTTTTATTGTGTTTGAAATCTTTATGTGTTTTTCTGTTTGTTTTGAGAAAGAAAGAGACAGAACTCTAACCTACGGTTGCGAAGGGAAACAAACTAACCTAATGTTATCATGCATGGGTTAAGACCTAGTGTCTATCATGCTCCTCTCTTGCACAGAGAGAAACAGAGATCCTACGGGATAGGCAGAAACGGAAACAATAACAGATATATACAGTAAAACAGTAAAATGCATGGATGCAACAGTACAAGCGAGGCAAGGGAGTCCCACTCAACCTCGAACCTAGAAAACAATAGGCGAAAGTGAACAGGCTTCACTTTCAACCCAACAGGGTAAACAGCAAACAATACAGTCCGGAAAACCAATCAATACATCAGCAAATGAAATACAGCAAAAGAAACAGCATCAGCAGCTCTGAATCAACATCTGGCTTCAAGTAATCTCCAATCAGCTACAGGCTTCAACAAGCATCAATCTCCATCCTCATGGCCTTCAGACAAGGGCTTTGATCATCAGTCTTCCATCTGCAATGGCTTTTCTTCAAACTTAAACCTCCAGGATGAGGGATCAGTCACAAGAGTGAATTGGGTGTTAAACAATCAGCTGACTACCAAAGGTGGTGAACAGACTGCTTCTAACACAAGAGACATTTTCTCTCAAGAGTTCTATCTCATAGACACTGTCACCAAGCCTTCCAAAGGAAGGGGGTGAGTGTCTTAGAGAGACTCTGAATCACAGAGAAGAATGGATGCAGACAAGGCAATCCATGTTTGAGAAACAAAATTTCTAATCTAGAGCTCTGCCTAGCTCCTAAACCCTAATCTCCTCAGCATCTGCCATCAAGAAACTCCTCCTCAACTCTGACAGTTGATCTTCCATCTTTGAATCTCCAATAGCTTCATCTTCACAAATCTTCAGCTTCCCCAGGGCCCCAAACAAACCCAATACCCATACAAACAATCAATAAACCCCAGAGGGCACACCACACCAAACAACAGATATACAGACAGTAATAATAGCAGTAGGGGAATCCTAACTGTTCTCTAAGGGATCTAATAACTACCCATAGCCCCTATAGTCCCATAACTAATCTATTCAAACCCTAAGTCCTAAGGGGAATGAAATCAAACTCCTAAGTTGTCACCTAAAAACCCTAGTTTTGTTCCTGATATTCAAGCATCTATTAATCACCTAAAATTAACCTCTAAAAATGGGAACTAAAATATTTCTACAAGCCTAATATCTCATCTAAACAATATGAAAAGAATGATCAAAAAATATCAAAGCATGTGAGAGAACAAAAATCATAAAAATGATGCATGAAATGAATTATTTAATGTGACATTTATTTAGAAAATATGTAAAAAAATATGAAATAAAACTAAAAATGAAAATTTATTTTCCTATAATATTCTAGACATTTTAATGAAGATATGGTAAAAAGAATGGATTAAAAAGCATTTTTTATGAATTAGTTATGAATTATGAAAATTGGTAAAATAATAATGGAATTAAGAAAAATAAAATTGAATTAAATGAGGGAGAGGGGTGCATTTAGAAACTCGCCCCAGTTGATATCTGGATGGGCTTTCACAATGGGGGTGCGCGTAGCAACTTGAGTTAAGCCCAGCATCACTTAGAAACAAAGAAAATCAGAAACAGCGCAGGGGGGTGAAAATAGAAACCAAAATCATGTTGAAATGCAATTGGGCCTATGACTGGGGGGTGGGGATAACAACATAAACTCAGGCCCGCCCGTTTCAATTAATGAAACGGTGCGTTTTGGCCAACGCATCTCCCTCCAATTCTGAAATTAAATACAGGCCACACGATTGCCTCGGAAGTCAATGGTCTTGCACCAAATAAATGGCCCTGATTTCGTCTTCCTCACTTGATCTGTTAGAATCTAGGGTTTCACCATGAGACTCCATGCACGAGCATAATTTCTCCCAATCTGTTCTCCACCTCCAAGCCACGAATCATCACGCCATAAACACGAAAGTTGCTCAGGATCTTCCCCTCTACAATCCTATACCACTAGCTCAGTCTGAAACTCACAGAATCTCTCAACCCGATCGAGGTAAAAACTGAACATCATGAAATCATACTGATATGCATCATCACCATTCTTCCCCAAACTTACCCTAAACTAAACTACACCTAATGGAGATTAATTTGATGAATCAAACTAACATTCTAACGCCCTAATCCAAGAGATTCGAACACTAACAGTTTGTTGCACCTGTCACTAACCATCACCAAATCGTTCCAAAATCATCTAACTTAATCTCCTAACCACCTAGATCAAGTCTACACTAATAAAATCATGTGAAACCAACAGAATCAAGCTAATCGAATGAAAACTTACCTGATGAGAAACCTTGAAAACAGCTATGGAAATGGAAGATATGAAGCTTTTGAGACTTGGATCTTGATTCACCAATTCAATACTCAATTCTGTATGCACAAACTTGGAGGTTCCTTGCTTGAATCATGCAATCCACTTGAACTTGTGATTTTGATGTTGATGAAAGAAACACTCGAAAATGGATGAGAACTACCAAAACCTTGCTTCAATTATGGTCTATGATGATGATGGAGTGAAATTGAATTGATCTTGATGATGATTGATGAAGAATTTGAGAGATTTGGAATGAAACTTTTATGAAAAAGTGTGAGAAATTTGTGAAATTTTTTGGTGCAAATGAGGCCAACCCTTGCCAAATTCATCTTTCATGAATATATAGACCCCAATGGTACATTCTAGATCCATCTTGCACATTCCCTTGTTTTCAAACTTTGGCTCATTTTGGATTATGTTCCTTAAAAGGTAAGCAACCATGGATAACTTCATTTTTTCCTTCTAAACTCAAAAAAGTGTGTGAACCATTGTTCTTAGAATTGTTTTTCCATTCAAAATCATATATTGGAAGTCTCCATTTGGACTTGTAAATCTCCCAAACCATTTTTCACTTTGAAATTATTCACTTTATAAGCCTTTTTAGTTCATATTTTGACCAATCATGTAACCCCATGCTATGAGCTTCTCCAATAACTTGTGACCTTCTTTCTAGACTTAAAATCCCATTTGGAGCAAGTTTGATGTTGTAAGTTTTTCCATTTGAGGCCTCCTTGTATGAGTTTTGGGTATAGGTTAAAATGACCTGTAATTCACAAATGCCCAAAATACCCTTTGCTTGTCAAGACCATAAGTTGAGTTCTCCACATCATATGAAGGCATACTATACCATTCTAGAAAGCTAAGACAATGAGGAACAATTCTTATGTTGACCAAGAATTCATTTGAAATCTCCTTGAGGGGCAAAACTAGCTTGGAAGTCAAGTCACTTTCACAGACAAAAATTTAGACACCTCAGATGACCTGTAACTTGTAAGGACCATAACTTGAGTTCTATAAATCTCCTTGATGTCTTCCACCACTCAAATTAAAGGTCTTGAGATTCTCTACAAGTTTCATGTTGGCCAAGAAGCCATTTGAAGCTATAATTTTGACTTATCTTGCTTGGAAATCTGACCTAAACTAGGGGATTTTACAGAGAAACCCTAATTTAGTAACTCCTCTTCTCCTTGATTTTTCTTGAATTCTCCTTGTCATATCTCCATATCCTTCTTCATATGTTCAATGATGATCCCCACATCTCTCCAATAGACTTGAATGCCCTCTTAAGTCAGTCAATTGACCTAGGGTTGACCTAGGGTTGACCCAGATGAAACCCTAGTTGACTGTCTTCAACTATAGCTCTTATGCACTCATCAATGACTTGCTTTCTTCTCCAAATGACTTTATAAGTCTCTCAAAATGTCTAGATGCTCTCCATGCTTTCACTTCACAGTTCACAACCCTCTTGTTGATCCTCAGATACCCTCAGCTAGGAGATGGACTCAAGGCTTGATCTGCTGAACTCTTTGCTTTCAAATTCTTTCCTGATGACTTGAATAGGATGGAATTAGGATAATAACCTCTTGCTAGGCCTCTAGAGATGAAAATAATGATTGGTCCCCTGTTGAATGACTTGCTATGCTTATGCTATGCAGATGGTTAGTCTATGTACATGACTCTATATGCAAATGCTAATGATAATGAAACATAAATCCAAGGAATAAGGTTGAGCAAATTTTTAGGGTGCAACAGGTCCATCCGGCCAAGTTGTCTTGTATTGTGGTCTAATCCCCTGTATGCGGCATGTGTGAGAAACACTGTCGGTACATGTTATTGTCTAGCTTTGTTGGTAGAAGTGGAATGATTTGAGTGGGAAGGAGCTTGTGCTTATCTCGGGTGCTGCACGTGTGGAACTGTAGCTCGGTGTATGGTTGAACGTTCCTATAGTTTGGTAAAGATGGTTCATACCCCATCATGATTTACGGCTGTCTATTGGCAAATTGAGGAACTGATCACCCTTAATCTCTTGTTGATAGCAGTTGGGATTGTGTTAGATGGAATGGGCGTGTCTTGCAAGCTTAGGTGGCGTGAGCGGGGAATTATCTTGAGTTAAGCTAAGTGCTTAAGGGACTATTTTAAGGAATCGACGTAAGACGTGTTGAGGTGTTTATGTTAACGGAAATGTTGAATGCTAAGGAAAGTGAGCAAATTGGGGTTTGTCAATTAATGGTGATTGTCCGGAGATTTCCTGAGGAGGTAAGTGATTTACTATCGGAATGTGAAGTGAAGCTTGCACAATGACTTCGTTCTTGGGACTAGTCTGATATTAGTGACTCCATATTGTGTGTCTGCGTTGGGATTGGAGAAGTTGAAGAGTCAACTTGAAGACCTGCTGAAAGAGAGGTTCTTTTGTTTGAGTGTGTTACCGTAGGGTGCACCAATTTTGTTGGTTAGAAAGACATAAGGTTTTGTGAAACTTTGGGTGAACTATGGATAAGGGATCAAGGTGACTATCAAGGATAAATGTTCGCTTCCAAGAGTTGATAATTTGATGAACCAATTGGTTGGAGGATGTGAGTTTTGTGGTCACGTGATCTCAAGTAAAGTTATTGTGGTTGATATGTCGAAGATTGAAGTTGTATCACATTGGGAGACTTTAAGGTCTGCTTTTGAGATTGGGAGTAATTGGGTTTCAAAATATGTAAAGATTGAAAGTGTGTTGGATGGCCTTCTAAGTATGAAATTGTTGTTGTACGTTGAATTGCAAGATCGCAGCTTTTTATGGAATTGAAATCGGACACTCGGAAGTCAGATAACGATCAAAAATAGGATTTTGGGCTGTCATGTTCGCCAGGTCCTTCGCCTAGCGAGCATGCTAGCGAACGGATCCACGCTCGCTACAGTGTTCGCCTAGCGAAGGGGGCCTGGGCAGAAAATGTTGTTCTGGTATTTTTGTCGTAACAGGAGAACCGTAACTCAGAATGACGCACGGTTCAAAGCGTTGGGAAGCTATTACAATGCTCTATGTGATGGTGAAGTAATGACATGGATTTTAGTTTTATTGATGAAACATGGTTGGATGTTGTAGTGGGTGCAGAAGGCACGGTTCATGTTTCCGCCATAACTCACAACTTGTTTGTTCGTTTGGCATGGGATTTTACTTACTTAATTGAGTGAGGAAATGGTTGTGTTAACCGGTGATATTTTAATACATTCGAAAAGTATAGAGGATCATGTTGAAGATCGAGAACTTAAGTTATCATTGTTGGAGAATAAGCAGCTATATACTACTTGAGAAGAGTTCAAAGAGTTTTGGGAGAGCTGTTCGCAGCTCGTGTGTTGATTTTTGTCGAGCCCGACGGGACTATTTGTTGTGTTTTGTGATGCTTCGTTGATATGATTGAGAGACATGTTAAAGGTACCTTGAAGTACATGGGAGGGATCATCCGACCAGTGATTTAGAATTGGTTGCGATTGTGGTTGTGCCGGAGTTGGAGGCTTCAATCGTTTTGGCTGAGATTTGAAATATTTGGTGATCCTAAGAGCTTATAGTGTTTGTTTGAGTTGGAAGGGTTGAATATGAGGGAGAGGAAATAATTAGGACTTCTGAAGAATTACATTTTTGAGTTGAATTACCGTTCGAGCAAAGTGAACGTGGTAGCTAATGCGGTAAGTTGGAAATATTTGCATAATACCCATATTGATGGTGAAAAGAGATAGAACTGATTGAGCAATTTGGTAATATGAGTTTAGTGAGTGAAGATACTTCATATGGAGTTAAGCTTGTATTGTTAGAACTGACTAGTTGTATTCTTGAGGAGAATCGAGAAAGTCAGAAATCTGGGTTGAGTAGGTGGATTAGTTGAATTTGATGAACCAGAATCAAAGAGTTGATTGACGGATTTGTGGGAATAGTACCAAGATGTGTTATGGTTGAGTGTGTGTTCCAGATGTTGCTAAGTGGAGTAGGGTACTCTCGAAGAAATACATTGAGGTAGATGGAGTATCCATCCCGGTGCTATGAAGAAGTAACCGAATTTGAGTAAATTGTTTTGGTAACCATAGATGAAGAGAGGTGTGGTGGAGGTTGAATATACCAGATGGAATTGTCGAGAGTCGAAGATTGGACGTCAGAGACCGTCGAGTCTGATGTAGCCGTGGAATATTTCAGAGAGGAAAATCGGGTAGTATTTTCGTGAATTTGGGTGTTGAGATTTACAAAGAATTGGAAAGATATAATTTTAATTTGAGTTATTGTGAGTGGATTGACTATTCTATGTGAGGATTTATGTGATGCATATTGAGGAAGCGGGGAAGTTGTATGAAATACTGTCGAATATTGTGTCAGATGGAAGTTTGAGGCTTATTTTGATTTTTTGGAGGAGCTTACGGGAAGCTCTGGGTACTAATTCGAAGTGGAGTTCAGCTTATCATCCGCAAACTGATGGTCAGTCGGAGAGGACTATCCCGTCGCTGGAGGATTTGCTGAGGGCTTGTGTGTTGGATCAAGGTGGATCGTAGGGTGGTTAATTACCGCTGATAGAGTCGCCTACAGTATCAGTTACCATTCCAGTATCAGAATGGCACTGTTTGAGGCCTTGTAAGATAGAAAGTGTGGGACTCTCTTGAGTTGGGATGAATCGAGCGGGAGTGTTATGCTCATATCTGAGAATTATGCACGAGACGGCTGAGGAAATCAAGAGGATCCAACAAAAAAGATGTGTTCATTGAGGGAGTATATTGAATCAGATGGATGTTGTGCAAGTGAGAAATAATTTGACGGTTGGGGCATTGCTAGTTCGGATTGATGAACGAGAAGCAACTCCGGGGGAAAGGAGAAACCCTTGGTGATAGTGGCTTGGAGAGGTGCTGCAAGAAGCAGTGTGACCTGAGAATTGGAAAGTAGGATGCGAGAAGCGTGTCCAGAGTTATTTCCATCAGGTATTTTCGAGGACGAAAATAATTAAAGTGGGGGGTAGAGTTGTAACACCCATTTTAATTATTTTTGGTTTCAGAGATGTTTTATTCGCGGATGTGTTTTGAGAAATTAATTGGAGAATCAAGAACTCATGATATTGGTGTACAGTGAAGAAAATGTGATAGTTGATAGTAATGTAATATTATTATTAATTATTAGCATTATTATTACTAATATTAAAATATGAGAAAAATATAATTAAATGGAATTTTGGAATTAAGTGGATTTTGCGAATTAAAAGAAATAAGTGGATTATTATTATTTGGATTTTTGGATTAAAAGAATTATGAGAATATGATTTATGGGGATTAAAAGAGAATTATTCGGGATGAGGGGTAACATTGGCATTGGGGAAAATTAGAGAAACACATGCACGGGGAAGCAAGCGAAGGACACGATTGAGGAAGGCTGAAGCAAGAGTTGAAGCTTGGCCAGGAGATCATTAAGATTATCAATTCGTGTGGATTGGGAAGCTTCATCAACATCAACATCGAATTTGAGGTAGGGGGATTGATCGGTTGAATGGGTATTTGCATGAATAAATTGGTAGAGGGAAATCCCCTAATTCCCATGGATGATGATGAATGATGTTGATACATGTATTAATTCTGTTATGATTGTGATTGTTATGTTGAAATTTCATTGCATGTGCTGTGGGGTAACGGTTTATGTGAAATTGGGGTTCCGGGTAGTTCGAGGTTTATTGTCGAAAGTTGGATAATTGAGCAGATAATGAGGTTTATCGGGTAAAATTGAGTTTGGATGTTGGGGCTAGGTTGTAGAACCTTAAGCCAATGATTTTAGTGTTGTCTTGATGGAAATTGGAGAGTGGGAGAGCTGCTGATTTCTGAGCAGCGGTTTTATTTTTCCAGAATCGCAGACATTCGCTAGCCCATCGCTAGGCAAATGCCTGGCGAGAATTCACTAGCAGCTCGCGTAGCGAGCGTGTAGCGAGCCTTGACAGTGGCTGTTTTTCTGTACTCGCAGCAAGTTCGCTGAGCGAGGTAGTGGCGAGCACTTCCAGTAGCTCAGAAGTGTGGTTCGCGAGGGGGTTCGCTAGGCGAACGTGTAGAGAACACTTGCTAGGAGCTCGCGTAGCGAGCAGGTAGCGAGTGTAGCAGGATTTGGTTTTTGAGGGCCATGTGCAGCTGATGATGCCGAGGGCGGTTGGATTGATGTGCAGTGATGATATATGAGGGTTGAGAATATGTTGAGGGTTATAAGGGCCGTGTGGCTAGCGTTTATCGCATTTGACATAATCGGTGGATTATGTGTTAAGTATAGATATGTATGGATGTGTATGTGATATGTATGCACTATGTGCTGGGTGTGAGATATGTGGATCAGTAGGATCGTTACGCATTGAGTATGTTGTGGTGATATGTTGTGATGAGTGGATCCGTAGGATCGATACGCTTTATATGCGTTGCGTTATATGATGTTGTGATGAGTGGATCCGTAGGATCAATACGCTTTATATGCATTGCGTTATATGTTGTTGTGATGAGTGGATCCGTAGGATCGATACGCCTATGTGCGTAGTGTTTTTATGTTGCGTGATGGATTAGATCGGTAGGATCGGATGCACCTTGTGTGCCAGATGTGTATGCGATGTGTGATATATGTATTTATGATACATGATGAGATACGGTCAGGAGCCCGTGTGTGCTGATTATGTGTGATTGTTATTGTGTGCGTGCATTGGGGTTATGCATGGCATGTTGTGTTGTGGTGCTCCCTTAGTGGAGGGGTGATGGCCACGTGTCCATCGGTTGTGATGTTGTGCTCCCTTTGTGGAGGGGTGATGGCCAGGTGTCCATCGGGGGATGAATCGTTGTTCAGGTGGAGTGTATGCGATTCATCCGGTGCTCCCTGTGAGGAGGGTTGATGGCCCAGTGTCCATCGGTGATATGCTCTCTGTGAGGAGGGTTAATGGCCCAGTGTCCATCGGTGATGTGTGCTCCTTTGTGGAGGGTTGATGGCCCGGTGCCCATCGTTGTTGTGATTCGGTACCGCATATTCATGAGTTGTGCGGGGGTGCATGTGTTGCATGATTTTATGTTGAGATTGATGATGGGACGGTAGGTCCAGATGTGTTATATATGAAATGATATTTATATGATTTTCTGCCTTTTATTTCATGTACAACTATACCATTATTATTTGATCGTGATTCTCACCCCTTTGTTGTTGTTGTGGCCTGTGCTTCTTTGGAAGTACAGACAATCCAGGTGTTTAGCTAGCTTGGATTGTGGCGAGTCGTAGGGATTGCTCTAATACGTAACACCGGGATTTTTGGGAGTATTTATGTGTATTGATGATTTTGTGTGCCCCCGTGGCGTATCTTACTTTGTGGGATTGGTGGTGATGTCTGATGACATTGTGTATATTTTGGGCAGATGGTCGATTGTTGTATATGATGATGTTGATGTATATATATATATATATATATATATATATATATATATATATATATATATATATATATATATATATATATATATATATATATATATATATATATATATATATATATATATATATATATATATATTATGTGTTATGACAGACTACTTCTTTTTCCGCTGCAAATTTTATTGAAAATCATTTTAAGGAATGTCTTGTGGAATTTTGTTGAAAAATGTGACATCCCGTTTGCGGGAGAAACTCTGATATTTGTTTATTTTAATTGTTTTATTTTATTTTGGAAAACGGGGTGTTACAATAATCACCATTAAAGTTAGACTCGCCTTCAGAGTCTACTCCAGCTTCTGACTCATCTTCAGAAACTTTTAATTCTGACTTTTCTTCAGAAGTTCTCAGACCAGAGTTGGATTGAGACTTATTCCAATCTCAAGCTTCTAATTCCTTTACAGTGATGTCTCTATTGAATTCAACTTTATTAGTTTTTATGGACAATAAAGCTTTTACGCACATGTATTGTGGCATAACTCACTTTCCTTGATAACACTTGTTGCACTAAGGCATTCAGAGTCTACAGTTTTGACATTCACCTTGAATGTTCTATTCCTTCCCTGTTCTAACTCCATAATCAGCTTTTGATTACAGTCATACAACTTCAAAAGATTGTCCTTCATGGTAATTGAAAAACCTTTCTCAATTAGTTTCCCTACACTCATCAGATTGCTTTTCATGCCAGGTACATACCATACATTCTGGACCAATGTTGTTTTCCCATTGTTCAGAAAGACTTTGGCATTTCCCATACCTTCAGCGTTGATGTATTTATCATCAGCAAATCTGATCTTTGTCCTCTTTCCAGTGTCAAAGTCAACCAGCCTTTTCTTATTTCCAGTAAGATGATTTGAGCAGCCAGTGTCCATATACCTCCAGTCTGTCAAATTCGTATCATCAGATCCATAAGCCATCAGTAGCACAGATTCATCATCAGAATCTCTTCCGGTTACGTTTGCTTCTTCTGACTTCCTTTCTTTGTTTGACCAACAATAAGCAGCGAAGTGACCAAACTTCTTACAATAGCAGCATTGGATCTTCTTCTTGTCATACCTCTCTTTTCCCTTATGAGCAGTCTTATGCCTATCAGAAGTTGAGGTTTCTGACTTTTGAACACCATCAGATCTTCTCTTGGCTACTAAATAAGACTGCTTCTGATGCTTCTTACCAGAATATGCTTCCAGAGCCTGCTGCTCTACTTCTCTTTTATAAGTTCTCTCAGTCAGACGCAACTCTTGTGCTTCTAGACTGCTTTGCAGCTCTTCAATTCTCATGGTGTCTAGATCTTTAGAATGTTCTATTGCTACCACAATGTAATAAAAGTGAGGAGTAAGGGATCTCAATACCTTCTCAATTATTACTTATTCATAAAGGGTTTCTCCATAAGCTTTCATCTCATTAGTGATCAGAATCACTCTAGAGATGTTCTCAGATACCTTCTCATTGTCCTTCATGTTGAGATTCTCATACTTCTTTCATAGACACTGAAGCTTCACCTTCTTCATTGGTGCGTCACCACCGTAACACCTAACCAGTGTGTCCCACGCAGCCTTCGTCGTTGTCAAGTCAACGATTTTCTCAAACACGTTCACATCCACACACTGATGGATGTAGAACAACGCCTTCTGATTTTTCTTCCTCAGATCATGTTGAGCATTTCTCTGCGCATCAGTTGCATTTTCTGGAAGTGCAACTGAAACTTCACTATCGTTGACGAGATCAAGAATATCTTGAGCGCCAAATAACACACGTATTTGAATCATCCAACGATTCTAGTTCTTACCATCGAACACCAGAAGCTTGATGCTCAGACTACCGTCTTCAACCTTGTGCAAGTCACTCAGATCTCACCAAACACAATGTTTCCTAATCCCACATAATCATAAAATGTGATTCTGTTATGATTTCATTCAATATTCAACATGAATTTAAGAAACGAAATCAATCATACAATGTTTCACTATTTCACTCGTGTTTCCCAGTGGATCTGAACCGGAGCTCTAGATACCAATTATTAATGCACAAGGTGATGAAAATAAAAGGAATCAAAGAATATTTATTGCTCTGCAATGACGGCTACAAAATCTGTAAGAAAGATGATGGATAAAACAAATGACAATTATCACTAGTTTATTTATACTCAAATACTAGGGTCACATATGCAACATAATAAAATACTAAATTACCCTTCAATAATTTTGAATTCCTCAAGTCATCTTTCATTATCCTCAATTCCATTATTATGTTAGTCTTTCTAATCTATGTGCAAAATTTTCTATATCTATAAGCACTAACATTGAACCAAAATATTATGATGAGGCTTGTACACACAAACATTGAACTGATGCCATGAATTCAAAGTTGAATTCCTTAAACTAGAATAAAACTTAGATTGTTTTTTATCTTCCTATCCATATGAAGACTATTGGAAGAATATAGGTGTACAAGATTAAGCATGATGTGGATGGATCTATTGAGAGATACCAAGCAAAGTTGTTAGCAAAATGGTAAAAAAAAAACAATATACAATTGTTAGGTATTACAAGTGTGAGTAATGTGGATAATAGCCTCACATTGGATAGAAATATGGTGGCTTGGGCATTAATAAGTGAGAGAACTCACTCACCTATCACCTTAAGGTTTTTGGTGAATATATGGTATGTCTCTCACAAAGGTCTTGCTTTAGAAAGGAAAGTTTTACAATGTTCAATGCTCCCTAGTTAAAAAACTCTCCAACGGTGGTATCATGAGCCTTTGGTTCGAGGTAGGCATTGTCTCACTTGTATCGAAAGTATCCCCACAGGTTGTGGGTAAAGAGCTTCCGCTTAAAGGGGAGTATTATGGATTTATAAGTGAGAGAATCCACCCACCTATCACCTTAAGGTTTTGGGTGAATATATATTATGTCTCTTAGAAAGGTCTTGCTCTAAAAAGAAAAGTCCCACAATGTTCAATGCTCCCTAGTTGAAAAACTCCCCAACAACAATATCTAAAAATTCATCACATGAAAAATATAGATCATCATCCTTTGTGTCTTCTAAACTGCAATGGCTACTGTTAAAATAAAGACCAACATGGCAGCTCCTAAATTACCTTTTGATCCATCTCCAACTGCAATGTCTTGCTATACAAATTATGATATGTTGCACAAGTTTCACTTGATCCTTGCTCCTTTGTTAGAATAAGTTATAACAACTATTTAACTGTTAGAGTTTGTTAGCTTATGGTTATTGGTGTCGGATCAACTTTACATGAATTTTCCTATATAATGTACTCATAAGCTCGGTGTTAAACATAATGTTGAATACACATTTGGTGCAAGACTCTATGCACATTCTCTGATTTAGCAATTTTGTTTTGCTTCCATTTCCATCTTTAAGAGAACGGTCTGTCTGTTTTAGCTTTAAAAAAATAGTTTTTTCTTGTATTTTAAAAAATGGATTTTGTAAAATCGTTTTTCAAAACTTACAAGTTTTTCTATATTCATTTTTTCTAAATTGCAAGACTAACTTTGATATCGTATAACATAAACATACATTATTGAAGATCAAGATAGAGTCAAAATTGTAATTTTTGAAGAAAAAAATTGTATCTAAAAAAGGATTTTCATGAAAAACTATTTGAAATAGCTTCAAAATTAAGTGATTTTTTGAAATTTTGATATTCAAAATTATTTTTGATAAAATGATGAAATATTTAAAATAACATTTTAAGAACAACTTTTCAAACCAAATTTTCATTTAAAACTTTTAGGGTCTATTTGGTTGGGGGTAAATGGAATGGAGGGGAGGGGAGGGAATATTTAATAATTTATGTGTTTGGTTCAAAGTTTAAGAGGGGGAGGTAGATGGAGGGGACCAAAATCCCTCCTGAACCACTTTTTGCTTCCCCCGATTTGGAGAGATTTGGAGGGGAGGAGAAGTGTTTGATTTTAATTATAATTATATTTACATATTTACTCTTATTATTTATTTAAATATAAATTTAACTTATAATAATGTTAAAAGTTTTATTTTGAACAAATTTAATCTTTCTTTTTATATTTGTTGAATTTTTATATCTTCATCTTACTATCATTATATCTGTTTAAATTTTTTATTTTATTTTTTATATTTTTATTTTAATTTTAGTTATCGTAAGGTTTTTTTTTATAATAATAATAGGGAGACCAAAATTGTAATTTAGTTAATTATATATTATAATCATTGCGTTTTTATAAAGTATTTCATGATGATCTCTGATTGAATATTTATATTTCGTCAATAAATTTGTATTTGAATTATAAACGGTAAATATCACAAGTCTTATGGTAAAAGTAGAAGGATAAAAAAGTAAATTAGTTTTTAATATCTCCCTTCCCCTTGTGAACCAAACATATTTGTAAATAAAATATCTCCTCTCTCATCCCCTTTCATATTTTAAACCAAACATATATGTAATTAAAATCTCTCTCCTCCCTTTGATAAAAATTCCTCCTCTCGATTGAACCAAACAGACCCTTATGAAAAGTTTCTTTATAAAATTTTTTTCACAAAATTATGTTACACTATAAAACTCATTTTCTTAAAAAAACCAAAACAAACTAACCCTAAATCGTATAAGTAAATTTCCGCTGGTAAATACAACAACCTCCGATTATAAGAAATAAGTTTGAATTTACGACACTTTCACTTACTCGTCTTTAAAGGTTTGAAATTCAGAGCATTAAAAGAAATATTTTTAAAATATAATAATTTTTATTTTTTTCCAACATCTATTTCAAAAGAAATGGATGAGAATAAAAGATGCTCATAAAAATACAATTTAAGTAATTATCAAGAATTATCTATATCTCTCATTTTTATAAATAATTTATTATTCTCAAATTTTTTTTAAAAAAATTAGGCTCTGCTTAAATATTTTCTATTTAATTTTAAAACATAATTATCCAAAATATACTTAATAACTAATTAGAAGATAATGGAATTTGATCAAGTGAGCAATTGTCTTCACTTTTTTAAGCCATAAAATTATTTAAATTTTGTTTTCATTATTTTTAGAAATGATTCACCGCTAATAACTGTTCATTTTAAATTATCATATTATTTTATTAATTAATTTAAATAAGTATATATTTATTAAAATTGTTTTTTTAAGACGAAAACAGAGTAGAAACCATATTTCGCTGGTAGACAAAAAGAGAATCTCTTCCATTTTAAATTTCATTATCATATTACCATAAGTATCCCAACTTAACTAACTAATCAATCATGCTAATATAAAGTATCTAGGAAACTTAACATAAGTGTGTGTGTGTGTGCGCGCGCGCGTGTGCGTGTGCGTGTGCGTGTGCGTGTGCGTGTGCGTGTGCGCGTGTGCGTGTGTGTGTGTGTGTGTGTGTGTGCGCGCGCGCGCGTGCGTGCGTGCGCGCGCGCGCGCGTGCGTGTGTGTGTGTGTGTGAGAGAGAGAGAGAGAGAGAGAGAGATCTTTTCACCAAGTAGAGGTAGAAACAAAGCTAGCAAGCGACTCCTTAAGAAGGAGCGGGTAACATTATTAACATATCTAGTGGAAAAAAATATCATATCATAGGCCATATATGCTAAAGATGTTTATGCTTACAAACAACAAATCACTTCATCCTATAGAAGTCTTGTTTGGATTACAAAAATCTTAAAAGACTTGTTGGATTACAACAATCTTCTTCCAAATCATAGCAAACGTTTTAAGGAAGATGAAGATATGATATGGATATCATTCAGAACAGAATTGAGAAGAATCACTAGTCTCCAGACAAACATATTGATGTCTCCACGTGTTCAACCATCATGAAATCATGCTAACTAGAGGTTCTCGTGTAGACTCAAAACAAGAATTTGCACTCAATGGGAGACCTATGTACTTGAAAGGAAATAAATATTGTTTTGAATGGAGAAAATCATCGGCTAAATCCAAAAGGTTGGGATCCACATTAATACCTATGACACTGCTCTTCACAAAGTTAACTTTGAGTCCTTACGTTAGCTCAAAAATTCAAAGAATACCTTATATCAACCAAATGTTATCTACTAAAGCATTCGCCAAGACAATTGTTTCATTCCCATACTGAATATGGGATATACTCAAATTCAATGAGCCGACTCTAAATTTAATGAAAAGATATTGGTCTATTGCATTGGTAAATAAATCATTAAGTCGTTAAGCCACAAGCACAAAAAAAACAACATGCCAAGAAAGCAACCTTGCTTCAACTCTCTTTGGAGACTAATATCTTGGGTCTAACAATCATTAATGAAGATTACAAGATTATTAGAGAACACACGATATCGGATCTAGGAACTACACTTTTGATATTAAAGTCAAACCTCATGAACATATAGTTCAAAAAACTCTAACTAACTAAATTATACACATTCTTAAAGTCAACCTTAAAATTGAGATAAATTTTTTTAATTTTCTTTTCTAAATACACTAGCACAATTTTCTTTTCCAAATACACTAGCACATTAAGCGTCACAACTCCATTGACCAACGATCTACCGTTTAAAAAGGCTGAATGATTTAGAGAGATGAGATTGTACATTACCTCTAAAAACCTAGAGACATGAACTTTGGCAATCAACACATACAAATACCCTTTAAAAAATACATACCTAAAATCTCACGATTAACAAGGAGACTCAACCTTAAAAATCAGAAAGACAAAATCGAACATCGAAAAGAGATGTAAAAGGTTTTTTTCTTAGAAAAGGTGGAAATAGTAAACAAGTTTTCTTTTTTTCGTAAGTGAATTAAAATATGGTATAGAAAAACATATTCAATTTAGTGAATAGTAAAGGAATTAAAATGCAAGTGGTCGTAGAAAATGAACAAGGTTCTATAATAGTACTAAAAATATTGCTTAAGATACAAAAAATAGTGACAATAGCAAGTTAAGAGTCATGGTTCCAACGTCAACTCAGCTAAAGCCGCCATTGATTATTATTAGCAAAAATTCCTCAAAAATCCCATATCTTTTAAAAGTGCAAAAGATTCTGTATGACGACTAAAAAAAGATTATTTTTCTTTTGTAAAAAGAACACTGACGTGTATTAAAATTAAAAGAAAAAAACTAACAGTATTAATAGGTTTATGTTTAGAATAGTTTATTTGTTAAAGAACTCCAAAATAGAATTTAATGATTACTCAAACTCGAAGAAATTTTATAGAATTAATGTCATGCTAACCTTTGTTTTTTAAGATATATGTTACTAGTTCCACAGATAATAATTATATTTTGATTTTTTAAATCATTAATATATACTGATAAATGTCATAAGTTCATATATTACCATAAAAGAATATTTTTGTGAAGCCACGTGAAGAAATTATAATTGATATGTGTTGGGGTGCTTTAAATATAATTTTAAAGGAAATGTTAAAGAGTGTTTGTCTTAGAATAGTGTTTTTTATTTTTTTTTGGAAATATGAATATTTACTGTATTAAAAATTGAAATTGATAACTTTTTATAATAAATTTTTTATTGAGAATCTTTAAAAAGTATTTCTGATACATTCGTTAGCAAGACACTAGCTTTTAACATGTGTTTTACAAAATTTTGTGCTGTTTTTTTCACTCATTTTCAATTTCTTAAGTTTTTTTATAAAGAGAATTTCATGCGTTAATAAAAAATAGAAAGGAAGGAAACCAATAACAAAATCCTCAAAATTAAGGGAAAAAAATAAATAAGACAAACCAAAAAAAATTTCGAGATAATCTTCCTTAATAGCTAGAGTGTTGTGAAATCGATATCAAATAAATAAAACATGATCGGTTTCTTTATTAGTAAGAAAACTACAAAGTAAAGGAAAAAAGAGAGAAGAAAGAGAAAAACAATTCAAAGTGGTTTAAAATTCTGGATTCTTGATTCAATTACACATTAGGGAACAATGTTTACAATTGAATCTCAACCACACCAATTTCTCCCTCTGATCAGGATTATCAAAGATTGATGAAAAAGTGGTGACTAGTATGCTATTTATAATAAAACTTAACTCTAAATTTCAATTAACATACTAAACAACAGAGTGGCCCAATTCAACAAGGTAACTTAGACATCTGCATACAAGAACATATTTCGACTACGACATGTACATCTTCGACTACTATCAAGTCATGAAGTTATCCCTGTCGAGCCTATAATTCGATTCAAATACCAAAAACCTCCACCTTAGAACAAACTTTATACTAACAAGGGAACAAACTAGCTTTAATCATGCAATTTTATTAGCTGCATACAGTAGAACAACATGCTACTTAACAATGTCTTGGTGATCATATCAACAATATTGTCATCAATCGAGACCTTCAGCACTTGGACTTTTCCACAATCGATTGTCTCTCTGAAAAAATGCAACCACGCATCGATGTGCTTAGTTCGCTCATGATAGGCTGAATTCTTCAAGGTTTCAGCTCCTTAGAAAAACCTTTAAGTCACAATGCTTCGTTTACAGCGTTAGTGAGGGCAATATACTCCGCTTTAGTGGTTGATAGGGCAACAACCTTCTGAAGTGCTTCTTTCCAACTAATTGTTGTGACAAACATAGTGAGCACATATCCAAAAATAGATTTTCTAGAATTCATACAACTAGCATAATCAGAGTCGACAAATTCTTCAATTTCTACTTTGTTATCATCACCACATAGTCTACCATAAATCAATACATTTCTCAGAGACCTATTTATGTACCTTAGAATCCACTTCAATGCTTGACAGTGTGCCTTTCTAGAATTGTTCATGTATCTGCTTACATGGCTTGCTGCATATGTTATGTCTGACCTAGTACAAACCATAGTATACATCAAAGAACTTACTGTGTTAGCATATGATATACTTTTCATATAGGCTTTTTCTACCTCAGTATTGGACTCTAGGTTATACTCAGCTTGAATTGAGGATTTTTTCAGAGTCACAACAAGCTTTGAATTCAACATACCAAACTTGTCGAGAATCTTCAATAGGTATGTCTCTTGAGATAAGCATAGTACCGACTGATTTCTATATCTATAGATGTCAATCCCAAGAATCCTGGAGGCAACTCCTAGATCCTTCATGTTGAACTCCTTTTCAAGTTCAGCTTCACGTTCATAACAACCTCGACATTGTTGCTTTCTATAGGGATGTCATCAACATAAAGCATTAAAATAACAAGTGAACTTCTAGGTTGAAATCTGAGGTAAACACAATGGTCGAACTGGCTCCTAGTGAAACCTATGTGTTCTATGAACTTGTCGAATCTTCTATTCCATTGTCGAGGAGATTGTTTCAGGCTATATAACGACTTATCCAACTTACACATATAATCTTACTTTCCTCTTTTTACATACTCTTCAGGTTGCTTCATCTGGATTGTTTCATCTAGGTCACCATACAAGAAGGTTGTATTTACACCCATCTATTCAAGTTTTTAGTTAAACTTTGCCACCATTGCTAACAACGTTCTAATAAATCAGTGTTTTACAATAGGTGAGAACACATCATTAAAGTCGACACCTTCTTTCTGAGTGAACCCCCAAGCAACCAACCTTACCCTAAATCTCATCAACATCACTCCTCTGATTTCTTCCTTAACCTTGGAAATCCACTTAGAACTGACTAACTTGGACCTTGTAGGTTTCTCGATCAGCTCCCAAGTGTTATTGTCATGAAGAGATTTCATCTCATAATCCATGGATGAAAGCCATTTAGTCTTGTCTCGAATCCTTATAGCTTCATTATAGTCTCTAGGTTCTTCATCTAGAACCTCACTTGCAAAGATTAAGCCATAAGCTATGAGATCTGCATAACCAAGTCTCTGAGGTGGTTTCATGACTCTTCTTGACCTGTCTCTTGCTAGTAGGTAGTCATTATCAGTCTCCTCTTCTTCATCAATAAATTATGTTTGTTCTTCGACTTCATTTGAGTTATACAATTCAACATAACTATATTCCACCTCAACAAGAATCTCTTCCTGTTCCAGCTCCTTTCCAAAGATCTTCGTACTTTGTCCAAATGTCATCAATTTTCTTGAAAGTCATCTCAACTTCATTAAAAAATACATATCGATGTGTGATACACCTCTAATGATATGGCTCTAGCCACCACAACCTATAAGCTTTAACTCATTCAGCGTATCCAAGGAACATACATCTCAGAGCTCTAGGTTCGACCTTGTCTTGCCTAATGTGAGCATATGTTAGATAGCCAAATAATCTAAGTTTATCAAGATCTGGTGGATGATCTGGCCAAACATATTCAGGTGTCTTCATCCCTAAAGCAGTCGAGGGACACCTATTTATCAAGTAAGTTGCAGTCATGACTTCCTCAGCCAAAAAAACCTTCTCTAATCCCACACTAACCAACATGCACCTCACTCTTTCTAGTATGGTTCAATTAAACCTTTCAGCCAAACCATTTTTGGGGAGTATTTGCTGTTGAAAGTCTCATTGCAAAATTTAAGACTATTGTCAGTCTTCAACCTCTTGACCTTCCTGCCATTTTGGTTTTTGACCAGAGTCTTCCAACTTTTGAAAATTTCAAAAGTATTATCCTTAGCTTTCTGAATGAATACCCATAACTTCTGTGAATAATCATCAACTATGGATAGAAAATATTTTGCACCTGAGTGTGAAGGATTTTTTGCACACACCCAAAGATCAACATGGATATATTTAAGGGATTCATGTGTTCTTTATTTACCTTTGTTAAACTTCAACCTACAAGATTTACCAAATACACAAGGTTCATAAAACTTCAGTTTTTCGACCTTATCACCACATCGCATATTTTATTTTTATAATTCGGCTAGGCCTCTTTCACTGATATGGCCAAGTATCTTATTCCATAGCTCAGTCTTTGACACAGGTTTTATGGATTCCACATCTACTGAACCACTTACAACCTCAGCCTCAAGGGTATACAATCCTTGCCTCTCAAGACTTCCTTCGACCTCTTTATTAGCCTTAGGATACTTTTCTCTCCTTTGAAAAAATATTCTTTCTTGTCAAATTCACCAAGAGAAATCAAATTCCTCTTAAGGTCAGGTACATGCCTTACATCAGTCAATAGCCTTATTGACTCATCATGGAGTTTGAATCTGATAGATCCAATTCCTACAATCTTGCATGCTCTATTGTTTCCCAGCAGCACTGATACACCATCTTGATAATATAATTCCTCAAACACGTCTTTGTTTGCAGTTATGTGCCAAGTGCAACCTGAATCCATAATTCATTCCTTGCTAGAATTGTTGCTGGAAACTACCAGAACATCTGATGATTCATAATCATCTTACATAATGGCTAAATTACCATTACTCATACCGCCATGATTATCCAGTCAATCAGGGCACACCTCTTTTATATGAACCTCCTTCTTATAATGATAACACCTAATTGCAAGATCATTACCACCATAAGAATTTTGTAGAACTTTACCTTTATTCCCCTTATACTTACCATTTTTTTAAGAACTTTCCTTTAACTGACAAACCTTTTTCAACAGATGATGGTTTTTTATCATTTCTTTCACTCAAGTCCTTCGAGTACAAGGATGATTAAACTTCTTTAAAGTTCAGAGACTATCTTTCATACAAGAGGGTTTCTTTGAAGTGAGTATGAGATCTTGGTAAAACACACAATAGCAGCAACACTTGATCTTCATCATCAATCTTAATCTCAATATTCTTAAGATCAAGAATCAAATTGTTGAACATGTCTAGTTGTTCATCCAAGACTTTATATTTATTCATCTCTAATGAATACAAATCTTGCTTCAAGTAGAGAAGATTGACCAAGTATTTAGTCATATAAAAACCCTCGAATTTACTCCACACACTCGTTATAGTTTTCTCTTTTGAAACCTGACTCAGAATCTTATAACCAAGGCTCAAGATTATTGCATTATGAGATTTCTCAATCATCATCGTATTATCCTTCTCTATTAGTGCAATATTAATCTTCTCTGATCCTTTCAACGCTTCTAACAAACCCTGTTGAACCAGTAAGTCTTGCATCTTCAAACGCCACAAACTGAAATCATTCACACCAGTGAATTTCTCAATCTCATACTTTATTGACAATATTTTCTCCTCCATGCTCACCGCATCAATTTGTTGTAAAATAGATGCCCAATAAAAAGAGTATGATTAGTTTCTTTATCAGCAGGAAAACCACAAAGTAAAGGAAAAAAGAGAGAAGAAAGAGAAAGACAATTCAAAGTGGTTTAAAACTCTGGATTCTTGATTCAATTACACATTAAGGAACAATGTTTTCAATTGAATCTCAACCATACAATTTTCTCCATCTGATTAAGATTATCAAGGATCGATGGAAAAGTGATTACTAGTATGTTATTTATAAGAAAACTAAACCTTAACTTTCAACTAACATACTAAACAATTGACCCAACAGACTGACCCAATTCAACATGCTAAGTTAAACAACAAGCTAACTTAGACATTTGCATGCAAGAATAGACTTTGACTATGACGTGTACATCTTTGACTACTGTCGAACCATGTAGCTATTCACGTCGAGACTAAAGTTTAATCCAAATACCACAAAAAAGAACCATCCCAAGCCTCTTCTCATAAAGAAAGAACTAAATTAGCAAGCGTATTCACGTAGTCGTTGTCCTCTTTGAAAATGTCACTGAAACTTATGGTCATGTTTTGAACCAAAGTCATATAATTTAGCCACTTATTTCTAATCTTACATAGAACAATATTTTCAGATTTAAAAGCTAAAGTGACAAGTTTAAAGTTTGTGTCAATCTACAAATTTTTCCAATCCTTGCTACTAGAAATTTAAATGGCTTTTATCACCCTATAGAGCTTAGCATTTATTGCATATTGTTGAAAATTTTGGTGTGATAATCTTGGATATCTTCGAGGAATCGTGTTCGTACACTTTCCGAACAAAATATTTCGACCCTGTTATTTGCCTGGGTTCACGAAATCTTTATGGGGATAATTCTTTGAAGAACAATATGTTTCTGACAATAGAAAACAGATCAAGAATGTAGAGAGAATATGAATTTTGTTCAGTGTGTAAAACTAAGGCCAAATGAATCCTTATATAGGAGATTAATTAACAGAAATCGAAAAGGGACATCTGTTCAAAATTTTTGAATGGGTTCATCTTTTCAAATTTAATTTCGAACGGGTTCAAAACTTAACAAAAAACTTTCAGAAAATTTTTGCTCGGGCCGCTGCCCCGAACCCCGCCCACCCAGAGGCTCTGCCCCTTAGAACCCCACGGGGCGCTTCCCCTCACCCCGCCAAGGGCTTTACCCCTTAGAACCCCAACGGGCGCTGCCCCACACCCCGCCAGGGGCTCCGCCCCTTGGAACCCCTTTTCAATTATTCGCATTCAATTCTACGTTGGCTCGACGAGCGTGCACTACCCTAACTCGTTTCCAAGCTTAACGTATAATTGCATCGCCCTACAGTAAATCACATTACTACTAAAATACATTGATGATACTAAAATCACCAACACATATGTGTCTCTTAATTTGATGACAAAACAACTAAGTTTTCTTGTAAATTGATCATGAAATATACCTCCACAAGCTATGAGACCATGACTCTCTTTACCAGTACCATTTGTGTTGCATTTAATCCAATTGAGAGTAGGTGAATGCCAAATAATTTTAGTGATGCTAGGAGCTTTGGAAGAATGTAACTTGATATTAAAGCCTTTGAGGATGACAAAATCCTGAATGGCAGCATTGGCACAATAGTTTGACGCATTTCCTGATAAAGATATATTATAAATTGGTGAATTCTTATAAATTATTTGGGTCACAACAGATTTCCAATGAAGATTCCAATTATTAATTCGGAAGTTGTTCCTGCAGAATCATATCAAGTTAATGACATTGATAATGGCTGCTCTAATTTCCAAATGTGTAATGGAGAAGAGAAATCAATGGTGATGCTTAAAGAAGAACTAATCTAATGCCAAATCTAAATCGAAAAATGACATTGACAAAATAGGTGCTCAAAATATTTTCCACATATTTAAGATAAGTTGCATTCTTTGCATGAGTTTTCATTCGTAGGTAACCTCTCATGTAGTATACTCCATACGAACATTGTTCCAATGGAGGGATAAACCTCTCCCATACAAAGTTGGTCCAATTTTCTTTTGAACCATCTGGATTTAAGAAGAGATAAGCTTCCTTGAATTTAAAGTTAGAAAAATTAGAAGGAAACCATTGAATCAATTAATGTGTTGAAGTCATGGGAATAAATTTCTTGTTCAATATGTTAACCGATGGAGGATAATCCAATTGGATAAACCTATTGGATAGTTCGGGAGAGTTAGGAGCACCAATAAGACTAAAACTTTAGGACTATTGATCACTCACCATTTGTGTTAGTTTTATTGTCATTTGAATGCCTAGAACATGTGAATTGCAACGAGTTTAGGAAGTAGTATAAGTTTATTTTGGTAGATTTTATCATGTCTTGATATGTTGAGGTTTTTTTATTGATTTTGAGCTATTTGATGCGCTTGAGGTAATGTTTCATATGTTTACAGGTCTGAAGATTCATGAGGAATCGATCAGAGAAGAAACGAGACAAAGATGCATGAACATGAGAAAAAAAGAGAAGATTTTGCACATCTCCTACTCTTATGCATATGAGGGGTCTCATACGTGTATGCCTACTCATCCACGCCTCATAGGATACGTGTATCACTAGGAAAGGCGTACAAATCAAGCTTCTTCCCATACGCGTATGTTCCTGATTCGGATTTATGATACAATTCTGATTTGAACCTTGTAATGACCTTATTTTGATGATATTTGAGTTGCTTGCTTTTTGTGCTTAATGTTTTCTCTCTCAGACAAATTGAGTTTGATCTGTGGTTAACACTTAGGTTTAACAGTCATTGTTAACGCTTAATTGTGAGCATTCTGAGTAGATATCACACATGTCTAGCGATACCCTGTAGAAACTGAAATATTCTTGATGAAAATAATGCTTAATTTCATATGTAATTCATTATGGACATATGGATTAATTTGGATGATTAAAGGTTTTCTTACTAAGGACTTAGGAGTAAACACCCTTAAGGACCAATACTTAGTGTTATTGAACTAAGTCGTTACAAGATCAGATTACTATTGTTGATGAATCCAATCATACACCTTCCATAGCATGTTCATTCATAATCACTTTTAAGTTGTACAAATTCTTTATTTACTTTTTATCTCTTTTTAATTTCTACTTTTCAAAATCACCATCCAAAACCCCAAGAATTTTGTTTAACTATATTACAACCAAAATTTTGTATCGTCAAGCAGTCCTTGAGAACGATATTTGAGATTTTTCCTTTATTACTACATTGGCAGATTAGTACACTTTCTAATTTACGGATCAAGTTTTCGGCGCCGATGTCGGGGACTACCAAAGATTATAGAGTTTATAGTTTTGTTTTAGTTGAAATTTTGTTGCTTTGCAACTAAAATTTTTTATTTCAATTTTTGTTGTTGTTTTTGTTTACTACTAATGATTGTCTAATCTTTGTATGCAAGGAAAGCCTCATATGAATTTTCTTTTGGCGCATAACCAGAGAGAACATTGCATGCTAGGCTCAGATAGGCTCGGCAAGCAAGACTAGCATAACCGAAAGTGGAAATCTCTGACCACTCAGATACAGAATTAGATAAAGAAGTAGAAGAACCAGAGATGGCTACACCATAGAAGAATTACTTCTTCGGGATTATGGATTATAAAACGCCTCATTGGGTTGTTTAACCATAATTAGTCAGCCAGTGAATGTTGCAAATTTTCAAATGCACCCAACAACTATCTGTTAGCTTTAAAAGAGACCTTTTATAGGAAAAATTAATGAAGATGCAATTAAACATATGCAATGGTTTCTTACTATTAGAACTAATTTAAAGATAGATGGGCACACTAAAGAAGCCAAAATGATGAGAATGTTTTCGTTCACTCTAGCTGAAGATGCCAAAGAATAGTTTTATTCATTACTTGTCGGAAGTATCACGACTTGGAAACAGATAGAAACAATTTTTTTTAATGAGTATTTTCCTGCTTCTATTTATATCAGAAAAAGATGTGATATCATGAATTTTAAGTAGAAGGAGGGTGAGCCACTGGATGATGCGCACAAAAGATTCAAGAGGTTACTGGTTGCTTGTCCCATTCACAACTTATATCAGATTGAACAGATGCAAATGTTTGTTAATGGCCTCAGGTTGAAGACTAAATAACTAATTGATACAAATGTTTGTGGCTCATCTAACTTTACAACAGCCATTGGTATAAAAAAAATAGAAGTCATTGCTGCAAATGAACACTTAGAGTTGTATGATATGAGTGTAAGTAAACTGGAGGGACTGGTTGATTTGAAACTTGCTGCTCAGAGTGTGTAAATGGAATACCAAGTTGTTGTTGAAGTTTAAAGAAGACTCAAGGAAATTATTATAGGTACTCAACAGGTAGCTCAAGTTCAACCGTTTAAGCTGTTAGTTGTGAAATATGTGGGGGGCCTTATTTTTCCATGCATTGTGTTGCAACTGTTCAACAAATTGAAGAGGTCAACTTTCTGAAACAAAACAACCCCTATTCTAATACTTATAATCCATATTGGAAGAATAATCTAAACATCTCCTGGAAAGATCAGCAAAGGAATGTTAAAAAACAATGCCCTATTCAGTATCAGAACCAACAATAGTATTAACCTCAATAAAACTACTAGAATGAGTTCCAATCGCAATATCAACAACAAGTTCCTAAGAAGAGAGATTAGGAACTAGCCATTGAAAAGATGGCCGCTAAAAACTCCCAATTCTAAGAAGAGACAAGAAACAATCAAAGGAACACTAGTGCTTCTATTAAATATCTTGAAGTTCATATGGGTTAGATAACACAACAAATAGCAGGTTCTCAAGCAGATGATTCTCTACCAAGTGCAACAGTGATAAATCTAAGAGAGCATAATAATGTGAGTATGGTGATGACAATAAGTGGTAAGTCAACTGAGGTTCCTGAAGAAAAATCAGTAGAAGGAGACCATTTTCTGGAAGTGGATCTGGAAATAAAGGATAACTAGGAAATTACTGAAGAAGAAGTCACACAAAAGGTGGTTGAAAAGGAAAAACCAACAAAGGAAAAACTAAACATCAAACTCCCATATCCTTCAAGAAACAAGAAGAATGGACAACATGAGAAATTTTCTAAGAAGTTCTTAGAGATGTTTAAGAAGCTTGAAATCAATATTCCATTTTCTGAGGCACTTGAGCAGATGCCAATATATGTCAAGTTCATGAAATATATTTTCTCCAAGAAATACACCATTGACACTGAACCAATACTTTTGTAAGAAACTTGCAGTACTATTTTGCGGGGTATAAAGATTCTGGTAAAAAAGAAAGATAGGGGTTCTGTCACCATTCCATATACAACTGGTGATAGAACATTCAAGAAGGAACTTATTGATTTGGGAGTGAGTGTGAGTCTTATGCCTTTATCCATCTACGGGAAGTTAGGAATATGTAAAGTTCAAGATGTGAGGGTAAGGTGTCTCAGTCCTTATTTTAATGATGTCAAAATGTGTCTAATTCGTACTTTGTAATTTAGACGGTATCATTGATTCATAGTCTGCATTCATAGTTTTCCTATGCACAAAAATATTTCAAAATCATGAGTCTATTCATATAAAAGAGCATCATATATGTTTTATGTGTATTTGATCATGTTAGGAGACTTAGGTATGCATAAGTATTTTTTAGATAGACCAAACTATGTGCAAGAAGTCATTTTTGGAAGTTTAGGGTGCTTAAGTTGACTCAAAGCCCTGTTTAGGTCGACTCATTAATGTGAATTTCAAGCTTTTGCTCCCAGGTGTGCTCGCGTCGACCCTCTGGCCGACTCTTACTGTTAGTATCTACATTTTTCATTTTTGGGCAAGTTTGCGTCGATGCACATATTCAATTTTTGCATAATTCTACAATCGGGTTTGCTCAGGTCGACCCCCCTTCTTTTCTTAGGTCGACCATTCACTAGAAGTACACTATTTTTCTAATCTGTCTCATTTTCATATTGTTGTTATGTTTGTTAATTGGTCTTAGCATCATATATATTCTTTTTTGCTCATCATTTTGTCATACCCTAAATTTGTCCTACCTTTTTTGAAAGTATTTTCCACTTTTTGTTTCATACCATTAGACACGTGTCCACCCGAAATTGGGCGTTTTCCAAATTTTATCTATTTCTGTCCAATAAAAGCGTGACACATGGCCTAAGTTTTTATTTGTGAATTTTTTTTCAATTTCTTAACTTTTCTTTCCCTTTTAAAATATTGTTAATAATAATTATTATTTTATGTACATACTTGTTTTGTTTGATAATTATGATAATAACAATAAATACTTGTTCTTATTATTTATTTTGTAGGATTTAGTTTTCTTATATATTGTAAATATTTTTATATAAGTATCATTTTCTTTATTTTATACTTATTTAACTTTTTGTAGTTATTAATAGATTTTATTTTATTATAAAGTAGTTAAAATTGTAAAAAGGAAAACAAGAAGAAAGTTGGGTGGCCCGTTGGTGAGGCCCGTTAGGTTGAGGTATGGGCGTATAAAGAGGGGGAGAGAAAACCCTAAAGAAAAAAGGAACACTGTTCATCCTTGCTTCTTTCAGCAAAAGCGACCGCCGCCCAAATCCCCAAACCCTAACGGTCGATTACTCACCGTCTTCTTCATCCCTCAAGTCGTTCCTCTTCACGAAAACCTTCCACCATCATCCTTTCCCCTCAAAACGGCGCCGCAATCCCTTTCTCCCAAACCCCACAAACGAAATCACCACCACCGGAAACAACTTCACTCGGCCCTAACTCGATGATGTTGAACTCGACAAAAGCTGTAACAATGACACCTTCAATCTTGTAACACAAACTCGACGACCTCTCTCAGCAAGTTGCGTTCGGATCTCGGTTGTTTTCTCTTGTGTTTAACCGTGAATAATGATTTTTTTTCTATGTTCTTTTAAAGTTTTATCTCATTTTAAGTTGATGTCATTATTGCCGATTTGTCCAAAGGTTAACATTAAAGTTTATTTGGTTAATGCATTGCTGTTTGTTGTGACTGTGATTTTGGTCCTTAGATGGCTTACTGAAAAAACATGGAGAGAGTTTATCATGATATATCAGTATTGTGTTGTTATTCAGTATTCGCTTTAACTTTGATGGGGTTAAGATGCATATCCATGTCTCATGTGCATATCAGAAATGGTTATAGTTACTAGCAGTTCATGCTATTTACCAACTTTTATACGGTTTGGATACGATTTGTGAACTTTCTCTTTGAGTCTTTTTTGTTCCACTAACCCTCGTTTGTTTTGGTTTAATTATTGGTTGATTAGAACGATTCTGACACTGCCTGAAAGTTCGCTGTAAAGGTTCGTTGTGTTTGTTTGATGCGCATTAATAGAAATGGCTTATACTGAGAGAACAGGTTGTTGGTCTTTGAAGGAAACTGGACGGTTGCGAGCTGGTGCTTACGGATGTAGAAGCAACACAACAATGTCTGAAGCGTAGCAGGGTCTTTGTATTATTGAGACTATCTAAAATGTGAAGTATCAACAATCTTGCAATAAGAGTTTCAAGTCCAACCACACCAACAACAGAACTTGCATTCAACCTTGTTTCCATAAAGATCGTTTTGTTGTCGGTTGTTAATTTCATGTGCAGGTTTTGAATCAGATGCGAGATGGGAATCGGTTATGTTTAAGTCTTAAATCTGTTTCAGTGTGCAGTAACACGATCTCTGAATGAGTGCGCATCGAAGTTCAAGAACGATGTCCAAAGAAAACAACTCCTTTGTCACAAATTCGTGTCGTTGTTTTTTTGCAGGTACCGTCAATGAAAATCTAAGCTCGATGAAAGCGCGAACTCGGATTTGTTTTCAGCATATGCAGCGACAACGAAATCTGAACAAGGCTGCAGCATCTCTGTGTTGCGGCATCGTCGAATCATCTATTATGCAGCAATAGCCACGATTCACTCTTCAAAAACCGCAGCTGATGGTGCGAGAATGAAAGGGAAGATGAGGAATGACTTTCAGCAGCGAAAAGTTCAACCTTCAGTTTTTAACACAAAAATGCAGCAGCAAGATGAAGTCATTTGTGTTTTCAATCCAATTCTGTTTTTTATCCATTATTGTTTCTCTAAGGGCTTGTGTTATTATTTGTGACTGGCTTGTTATGCAGGTTTGAGGTTGAATCCGAGATTCAGATTCAAGTTTGGTAATTATTGCAGTTTCATATCAAAGAGATGGAAGCCGACCTCTTAGCATTTGAAAACACGACATCCTTTTGGTCTGTTCATCTTCTGTTCACAGCAGCAACAATATACATCGCCCTTCAACAAACAACTTCACCCAGCAAGCTCATACTCGTATGTGTTCGAACTCAGTACTCGGTCATGAAGCATTTGATTTCAATGATAATCAAGTCAAGTCGTAGCAACATCGTATCCTCACCTTTGTTTAAGATCTCCTTCCCGTTACACTCCGGTTCTGCCACAGACTTGACAACAATGGCATCATCAAATTATGATTCGCGGTCTACAGCTGAGCTCAACCTCTCATCTGCTCCCAGCTAGGATGCGACATCCTCGGCTTGCAGTGATGTAACAACCGCGACAAAACAGAGTGATACACTCGAGAAGGTAACAGAAATGAGCCACCTCGATGATATTACGTAGTCTAAATCTTCATCAACAATAGAGCAGTTTGTGGCAGCAAACACCCATGTCTCAGTCGAGACTAACCTCTCTTCATTGCCAACGTTGCTGAGTTGCGACAACTCCGGCAACGACTCCGTAAAGCATCAGGTTGGGCCAATCCCGTTTGTTTAAGTTATAACTAGGTTCAATCTGCAGGTTTGTTCTTGTTTTAAACAAAGTTCTGATGCTGTTACTGAGTGTTTGTGTGATAGCGCAGTGTTGTAGACATTCCGGTTGATTTCTTAACGATCATATTTTTGTGTTACTGCATTACATTGGTTTAGATATTATTGGATTGGTTGTTGTGATATGCATACTGGTTTGTTGATTGGTTGTTATTAGATTGAATAAAAGGTATCATGTTGGTTCTCGGGTTCACTGTTTTTTTAAAACATTTGATTTCGAGTTTCTAATGAGCTGAGAGTGCGGTTTCAATTTTCAAATGTTCTTTTTTTAATCCAGCAGAATTATTTTCGCAGCTGTTAGTTGTTCGATATGGTTATCTTCGGTTAAATACGCATATTTGGATTCCATCACGCGTATTTGGATCTCATTGTTATATGGCAGTTCACTTCGTTGTGTATTTATTTTCATTTGACGGTTGCTAGTTCATCTATGCAAATGGCTATTAATGGGATCTACATATTTACATCGTTTGAATCAATTTTGAGGGAGTATTTTATATGCTAAACTTGGTCGCGGGTTTGCGGGGTGGCCTATGGATAAGGTGCTGTTACGTTGTTTGTATGTCAACCATCATAGCCTTTCGTTGAAGATAGATAATAATGGCATTGGAGAATCTAGCTGATAAGAGGACATTCTGCTGCATTAATTTTCCATAATCATTTTTAACTAATATTTTTCTTTGATGTGTGCAGATTAATTAGTTGAAGCATAGTGGTTGATATGTTGGTAGTCAATTGATTGATTTGAAGATTTATGTATAAAAATGTGAATAATGAATATTGAACTTAATTAGTGTTTGTTTTTATATTAACCTTATCAAATTGGATATTGTTTTTTCGGAAATAATAAACTCTCGATTTATCGAGTCCTTTTCCACCCATGTAAGTCGAGTGTTTTCAAAGCCTCGCCATCGACCTTCGATCACCATACACAACATTTTAAAGCTTAATCCTGGGCTTCCTTACAGTGATACCTATTTGATCAATTATTTCTAGTTGGTCACTTAGAAGACTAGCCCACTTTGCTAGTGCACACGCTTAAAATTTAAAATTAAAACTTCGACTCAATTCGAATACTTTTTCAAAGCAAATTAAATCTTTGGAATCTAGCATTTCTTGGATTTTTGGATGATCATTAGCGAGGTGTACACCTTAAATAATGTATTATTCAACTTTTCGTTTTAATACACTATTTTGAACAAAGGAATATTATAGGAATCAAGCATTCTGTGTGATATTTCTATCGTTCATTCAAATATTCTCCAAATGAAAAAGGTGTCGTCGAGATCTAGCATTTCGATAATACCCCAATTAATTGGTTGTGAGACCTACGTCTCATTTATCAAATAATTGTCATTTCTCTCATTTTCAAATCCAATCTCATGTCCTCACATCTCGTACCTCAAATTATTTTCATACCTCATTTCACTTCAAATCTTTTTCAAACATTTTCTCGATCAAACTTCGAAAGAAGGAGGTTCTTGGAGTCTAGCATTCCTTGAATTTTCGAGTGAATAGCTCTCGAGGCACGCCCTTTGGGCTGTTATTCACTCAACCTTTCGACTTTTTCAAACTCAACCATTCTCTATATTCTCCTGAGTCGATTGCTCGTCCGCATTCGCAACCCATTTCATTCACAATTCCTCGTGGCCTCGATATTAGGAGCACCCTCAGGGACTAATATCGTTTCTCACAATCCTAACACTTGACACGTCGTCAAGTCGGTCCCATCTTCAAGCAAATCCTCGACACGTCGTCGAGCTACTTCAAACCAACTTCCTTTGGCCTCGCGTGCCACTCTTCGATTCGATCCTTTCACAAACCTTTTAAAAAACTTACGAAAGAGAGATATTCTTAGAATCTAGCATTCTTTGAATATTTGAATGAATAACTCTTGGGCACGCCCCCGAGTTGTTATTAGTTCATTCTTTCGATTTCAAAACATCCCACTCTTATCTTCAACTTATTCGACTCAATTTCCGAAAGAACTGAGTTCTTGGGATCTCGCATTCCTTGAATTCCTGAGTGACAAGCTCTTGAGGCACGCCCTTAGGTTGTATGTCAATCACTCTTTCGTCTCCCAACTCAACGTCAAACCAATTCAAACCTCATCTTTTCGTGGTTGTTACCACGAACTACGGACGCTCTGATTCTTTATTCGTTCTTGAATATAAGATACGTAGGCACAAGATTGCGATGATCTTGGCGAGCACACTTCTATCCATCTTCCGTTTCCCCCCATCCTTTCCCGTAGTCGAACTACGACGCTCTGATTTCTCATTCTCGTCCGAATGAGCATACGTAGGCACAAGGGTCCCAATCCTTGGCGAGCACCCTATCTTCTAACCACCCGTCTCTCCTTAGCATCTTTAACCTTTTACCCTACCAATTCTACCTTTAACAACAAGAAGAAAACCAGTAAACCTAAACAACACTCCCCACAATTACCTTAAGAGGTTCCCGTCGAGTACGACGGACGTGAGGGGTGCTAATACCTTCCCCTCACGTAACCGACTCCCGAACCCGGAACTTGGTTGCGACAGCCCTGTTCCTGTCCTTTCGTTTTCAAGAGGTTTTCTCGATATTTTCCTCTCCCGTTTGTTCGGGAAAAATAAAGTTCGGTGGCGACTCTGTCGAACCGCAATTTTCCGCGCCTTTCGCGCGAGGGTCGTTTCTCCGAAATGTCTCCGTGATTTTTCGAGGTGCGACAGGTGGCGACTCTGCTGGGGACTTTTGCTCCTTGCAAAGAGAGAGTCGAGCCTATCTTTTGGTTTGTGAGGAGTGTTTGTTTTTTGTTTTCTTTTTGTATTTGTTCTCTTTTAGATTTTATTTGCGCTTGTTATCTTGGTTGCCTGCTGGTTCTTGGGATAACATCATGAGTAAAGCTCTACGCCCGAGCTTTGGTAAAAGCAGAGAGAACACATAGTTTAGAATTGGTAGTCGAGTAGTGTTAGTCTCCAAGGACTTGCTCCTTGTGGGCCTAGCATGAAAGCTCCTCCAGAGGAGACCTATTCGTAGATCTTGTTGTAACACAGCTAGCCTGTTGCACGACTTGATTAATGAAGGGTCCGTGATTTTGGGAACCTTTTGTTAGCACCAGTTCCGATATTGGTGGTCGCGTAATGTTAGTCTCCAAGGACTCGCTCCTTGTGTGCCTAGCACGAGGACCCCACTCAGGAGAGACCTTATCGTCATTATCGTCGTAATACAGCCAGCCTGTTGCGTGACGCTAATACGACTAGTGTCCGTGATCTTGGGAACCAAACATAGAAACCATCCCGTAAGAGGGTTTATGGGTAGAATGTTTAGATCTTCCCGTATAGGTTATACCTGTCATGTTCTTTGAGCAGGAATTGTGGTTACTTATCTGTTACAGTTACCAGCTTCAGGAGTTGTTTGATTGTGATCTTGGGATCCTGGATCTTGTATCTTGCATTGCATCTTGCATATCATTTGCATTGCATTTCATATGTTGTGCATTTTGCATTTCCAGTTCTTCAACAGAATCTCATGTTTCCGTTCCTTCCTCTCCAGTAAATCAAGCTGATTCCTCGACACCAGTACGCAACTAGAGCCAATACCAGACGTATGATGGAGCAAATTCAACAGGAGCAAGTCGCCTTCAGGGAAGAGTTGGATTCCATGAAAGGAAAGATCGACCAGATCCTCGAGGCCATCCTCACATCCAGGAGAGAGGAAGAACAGCGTGAAGCCGCCGCTGTCGTCAACCACAATGGACAAGGGTCTACCGCCATCCCTTTGGTTCCAATTCCAAGTTCTCATGGGATGCCGTTGAACTTCAACAATGCAGTCGAAGGAAACACTTCTCAACCGATCCCAGTGCCTGGAGTTACTGTTGGAGTTATCCCGCACGCCCAGCCTGCTGCTGTGCAAATCCCGGTTCCTCATGTCGAAGATACTCTGATGGATCAGTATGACGATGTTCAGAACTATCATGCTGCTATCCCCATCGCCAGTCCTGTCGCTGCTCAGGATTCAGAAGCCATGAAGATGTGCCGAGACCTAGCCGAGAAACTCCGCGCCATGGAGGGGCATAACTCAAATTCTTTCAGTGCTCTGGAATTGTGCTTGGTGCCTGATGTTGTCATTCCTCCAAATTTCAAGGTGCCCGAATTTTCGAAGTACAAAGGTCTCAGTTGCCCAAACATTCATCTGAAGATGTATTGTCGCAAGATGGCTGCCTATGCCAGAGACGAAAAGCTCATGATTCATTGTTTCCAAGACAGCTTGTCTGGGGCATCACTCGAATGGTATATGCAGTTGGAGCGTAATAGTGTGCGTACTTGGGCCGAGCTAGCTGATGCATTTGTCAAGCAGTACAAATACAACACCGACCTTGCTCCTAACCGTACTCAGCTTCAGAGTATGACTCAGAAGGACAACGAATCCTTCAAGGAGTACGCACAGCGATGGAGAGAGCTAGCCGCAAGGGTGCATCCACATCTTGTTGACCAAGAATTGATTGACATCTTCATGGGCACTTTGCAAGGCCAGTACTACGAAAAGCTGATCGGTAGCGTCTCCGCTGGATTCTCTGACTTGGTGATCGTCGGTGAGAGAATTGAGGAAGGGCTGAAGAGTGGAAAGATCCCAGGAGGTTCTAACAGCCAGGCTAATGCCAAGAGGCCTTTTAATGGATACAAGAAGAAGGAGGGCGAAACAAATGCCATCTTTGTGCAGAAAAGGCAAGCTTCTCAACAAGCTCCTCCTATGCCTTATCAAGTTCCCTACTATCAGTATCCATATGTTGCTGCTGCGCAATATGCTCCAATGCCTTATCAGCCAGCTGTTCATGCAGCGCAAGCTCAGATGCCACGGCAACAAGCTCCTCAGCAACAAGCCTACAACCAGCAAGGATATCAGTATCCTCCTCAGCAACAGCAGATGCAAGCAACTCAGCAACGACAAGGTGCTCGCCCACAGCGTCCGCAGAGAACATGGAGGCCAGATAGAGTCTTTGATCGTCTACCAATGACATATGCCAAAATCTTTGCTCAGTTAGTGGAGAAAAAAGCTGTTATTCCCAGAGATTTGGCTCCTCCAACTGTCATTCCTGCCGGCTACGATGCAAACGCTCATTGTGAGTTTCATAAAGGCGCTCCAGGTCACACCATTGAGGACTGCAGGGCTTTCAAGCACATAATTCAAGACATGATCGACAGGGATGCTATCAACTTCAATGGGAAGTCTCCAAACATCATCAACAATCCGATGCCACCAGTCAACTAGCGCCAACGTCAGATTGATTCCAGTCGAGTTTGTTCCCCGAAGAAGGCAGTCATGTTGCCATTTCATTATTCACAGTTTCTTATGTTTTGTCTTTGTTTATTTAAGTATTGTATGCTTTGAACAATTGCCATTCGTATTTGGTTTTCATTAATGTATCGTTTATGCATGTTTTGAATTAGTTATGTCGTATTCACTCATTTTCACTTATCACCGACACATTTATTTACTCCACTATATTCACTGTTGTTTAGCATGATTTGAGGGAGGATGATGAAAACGAGATACCCATAATTGCAAATCGTATGCTTTCAGACGGAATCTCGTCAATGATGTACAGGCATTGCTTCAATTCCCCAAACACCGGAGATATAAGGAGTTAATCCCTAGTAAACCACTTCGAGCCTAGAAGTAGCAGTTTCCTTCGGATATTCAAACCTTTACACTCAACCTGGGGCAGGGTAGTGTTCAGTTAATTCAACTCTGCAAAATCCCGAAGACGGTGGTTCATCAAAGACCCATGCTATAGCAGTCCCAACGAAATCCAAAAAAACACATCAAAAGCCTGCTAAGTCAGACGCCTTAGAGGGGACTTAGGCAAAATTAAGGCAATCCCGATGGATCTGACAAGCGAAGTCAATCCATGCAAAAGTTAGGGATCAAAACAAAGCAAAAGAGGACCCCGAAACCCTCAACAAAAAAACAAAAAAGATTCAGTGGCCACCCAGATCAAAGGGGCACTGACATCCATCAAAATAAGGTGACTGCCACGACGAGCAAACCTTGAACCATCAAGCCTACACCGTCCAGACAAGTGTAGAATTAACTGAGCGTAGGACGGGAGATCATTAAGAAGAAGGGGTGGGTACAAATCACACTTTGAGCCTAATATCCTTTTGTTTCATAACCGTGAACCAGACCACGTTACAACCCTCGAAAGACCTAATTGAGGCGAGGTTTTATTCTGAAAGCATATTATCGCAAGGTTGCGTAACCTGACTCCTCACATGATTTCTAATCATCAATATTGGTGTCATTTTGCTTGTTGTATCTTTCACACCAATCAAATTAGCACAACGTCTGGGCTAGCAGTCCATTCGTCTCACTATCACGACACTTCAATAAAAGACACTTTTTCAAAACTTACCTTGAACTTTGCATTAATGTTACCATTTATGAATGTACAATTTTAATCGCAAATCAGTGCTAGGTATTCAAAGACACTCCAGTAAGGAGCAATCGAGGAGAAACTTGACTTTCAGTGGTGTACACGAAGCAAGATTATTTCAAGGCCTACAGGCTGGGGCAAACCCCTCAGCAGCTCGAACAGGGGCAAGTCATCCGAGTTCAACCACCATATGTCAGAGATGGTCAACTTGAGGCAAACCACTAGCAAGTTCAGACTGGGGCAAGACCATGTCGTCCTGACCAACAAGCCGAGTTGTAACCTTCCCTGAAGGAAATTGACAGCAAATCACCAAGTACCCAGACTTGAGGCATCCAGAGCATCATCTTCTGCTTCGATCGTGATGTCTTCAACGAATTGCGTGTCGAGGAAGTCAATCCTTCCACCTGAAGTCCAATCTGCATTGGCAACTCCCAAAAATCCACCACGCTGGCATCTCCACCTTGCATTTCCAATTACCCGTCTGCAATCATATGCATCATACGCATCGCATTCGATCTCATAAATATCTTGCATCATATGCATACTCCAATCATATCATGTTTCCCCAGCTCTTGCATCTACGCTCGTCAGCATTTGCATTTGCATTTCCATTCATTGTGGAACATCATTATCATCCAACATTCATGCAAGTCAAGGTCCAGGATCAATCCCGAAGATTTCCAAGACCGTCGACCGCTCAGTCAGGGGCATTTTCCACAAGATGGTGGGTTTATCCCACAATTTTCAAAGAGCTTCAAAGCAGTCATCAACCCAGTCAGGGGCAATCTTCTGCAATTGTGGGTCTCTCCCATCAAAATTCGAAGTTATTCAAAGCAAGATTCAGCCCAGTCAGGGGCATCTTTTTCGAGACCATGGGCGTCTCCCATGACGAATTTCAACCTCGTGGTTGATCAGATATGCAAATCAACATTCAGCCTAGCCAGGGGCATACCATTCAAGACCGTGGGCGTTCTCCACGAGGTTGTTCAACCCTTTGTTGGGCAAATTCAAGAAGTTTAATGCAAGAACCATCCCGAGCAGGGGCATCTTCGGCAAAACCGTGAGCGTCCCTCACGAAGTGGTTCAACCTTTTGTTGACCAAAACAAGACATCAAGACAAACTCAGCCCAGTCAGGGGCGTCTTCTTCAGAGATCATGGGCGTAACCATGAAATCATTTCAACAAACCTGTAACCTCCAAGCAAGACGGTGGGCGTACCCCGTTGATTCATTTCAATTCAAATTTTCCTCTTTGGGGTTTCCCTAGTAAGTTGTACCCAGCAAGCGTGACCGTTGTCAATTGCTTTACTATCATCCTTTTGGTGATAGTCGAACTTCGTCAGTTCACCTTAGCCTGCATCCTTTTGGTGTTGGTAAACTTCAAATCTGTGTTGTCTTATCATCCTTTTGATGATAGCAACCTGAGTGTTGTGTTTTCGCTCTACCATCCTTTTGGTGGTAGGTCTGGTACTTCGTCGGTATCAGATTGTGCGATGTTTCTTTTGTGTTTTCGCTCTACCATCCTTTTGGTGGTAGGTCTGGTACTTCGTCGGTATCAGATTGTGCGATGTTTCTTTTATGTTTTCGCTCTACCATCCTTTTGGTGGTAGGTCTGGTACTTCGTCGGTATCAGATTGCGCGATGCTTTCTTTTGTGTTTTCGCTCTACCATCCTTTTGGTGGTAGGTCTGGTACTTCGTCGGTGTCAGATTGTGCGATTGTTTTATTTGTGTTTTCGCCCTACCATCCTTTTGGTGGTAGGTCTGATACTTCGTCAGTATCAGATTGTGCGATGTTTCATTTGTGTTTTCGTTCTATCATCCTTTTGGTGGTAGGTCTGATACTTCGTCGGTATCAGATTGCGCGATATTTTATTTGTGTTTTCGCTCCGTCATCCTTTTGGTGGGGGGTCTATCATGGTCATTAATGATAGATTGTGCGATGTGTTTCGTGTTTCGCTCCGTCATCCTTTTGGTGGGGGGTCTATCATGGTCATTAATGATAGATTGCGCGATGTTTTTATGTTTTTGCTCTATCATCCTTTTGGTGATAGGTCTGGTATTTCGTCGATATCAGATTGTGCATTGTTTTGTTGGTGTTTTCGCTCTACCATCCTTTTGGTGGTAGGTCTGGTACTTCGTCGGTATCAGATTGTGCGATGTTTTCTTTTGTGTTTTCGCTCTACCATCCTTTTGGTGGCAGGTCTGATACTTCGTCGGTATCAGATTGCGCGATGTTTTGTTTGTGTTTTCGCTCTACCATCCTTTTGGTGGTAGGTTTGATACTTCGTCGGTATCAGATTGCGCGATGTTTTTTATTTGTGTTTTCGCTCTACCATCCTTTTGGTGGTAGGTCTGGTACTTCGTCGGTATCAAATTGCGCGATGTTTTGTTTGTGCTTTCGCTCTACCATCCTTTTGGTGGTAGGTCTGGTATTTTGTCGATATCAGATTTGTGCGATGTTTTGGGTGTGAGTTTCTCTCCCTCATCCTTTTGGTGGTGGGTCTATCATGGTCATTAATGATAGGCTGTGCGATATGTGTTTGTGTTTGCTCTACCATCCTTTTGGTGGTAGTAGCCGTGTGTGTTTCATACCATCATCCTTTTGGTGATGGCGACCTTTTTTCCAGTTGCTTACAGTTTGCTCAGAGGTTTACATCATCCAGTATTTTCAATTCTCAATCGCCTCTCTTTCATCCGGACAAATTCAGGGTCTTTTTATATCTAATAGACTTCTACCTCAGGGATGTGAACGCCAACGCAATTCATCCTCCTAGGTTTAAGCCTATTAGATAGGGGCATCTGTCATACCCTAAATTTGTCCTACCTTTTTTGAAAGTATTTTCCACTTTTTGTTTCATACCATTAGACACGTGTCCACCCGAAATTGGGCGTTTTCCAAATTTTATCTATTTCTGTCCAATAAAAGCGTGACACATGGCCTAAGTTTTTATTTGTGAATTTTTTTTCAATTTCTTAACTTTTCTTTCCCTTTTAAAATATTGTTAATAATAATAATTATTTTATGTACATACTTGTTTTGTTTGATAATTATGATAATAACAATAAATACTTGTTCTTATTATTTATTTTGTAGGATTTAGTTTTCTTATATATTGTAAATATTTTTATATAAGTATCATTTTCTTTATTTTATACTTATTTAACTTTTTGTAGTTATTAATAGATTTTATTTTATTATAAAGTAGTTAAAATTGTAAAAAGGAAAACAAGAAGAAAGTTGGGTGGCCCGTTGGTGAGGCCCGTTAGGTTGAGGTATGGGCGTATAAAGAGGGGGAGAGAAAACCCTAAAGAAAAAAGGAACACTGTTCATCCTTGCTTCTTTCAGCAAAAGCGACCGCCGCCCAAATCCCCAAACCCTAACGGTCGATTACTCACCGTCTTCTTCATCCCTCAAGTCGTTCCTCTTCACGAAAACCTTCCACCATCATCCTTTCCCCTCAAAACGGCGCCGCAATCCCTTTCTCCCAAACCCCACAAACGAAATCACCACCACCGGAAACAACTTCACTCGGCCCTAACTCAATGATGTTGAACTCGACGAAAGCTGTAACAATGACACCTTCAATCTTGTAACACAAACTCGACGACCTCTCTCAGCAAGTTGCGTTCGGATCTCGGTTGTTTTCTCTTGTGTTTAACCGTGAATAATGTTTTTTTTCTATGTTCTTTTAAAGTTTTATCTCATTTTAAGTTGATGTCATTATTGCCGATTTGTCCAAAGGTTAACATTAAAGTTTATTTGGTTAATGCATTGCTGTTTGTTGTGACTGTGATTTTGGTCCTTAGATGGCTTACTGAAAAAACATGGAGAGAGTTTATCATGATATATCAGTATTGTGTTGTTGTTCAGTATTCGCTTTAACTTTGATGGGGTTAAGATGCATATCCATGTCTCATGTGCATATCAGAAATGGTTATAGTTACTAGCAGTTCATGCTATTTACCAACTTTTATACGGTTTGGATACGATTTGTGAACTTTCTCTTTGAGTCTTTTTTGTTCCACTAACCCTCGTTTGTTTTGGTTTAATTATTGGTTGATTAGAATGATTCTGACACTGCCTGAAAGTTCGCTGTAAAGGTTCGCTGTGTTTGTTTGATGCGCATTAATAGAAATGGCTTATACTGAGAGAACAGGTTGTTGGTCTTTGAAGGAAACTGGACGGTTGCGAGCTGGTGCTTACGGATGTAGAAGCAACACAACAATGTCTGAAGCGTAGCAGGGTCTTTGTATTGTTGAGATTATCTAAAATGTGAAGTATCAACAATCTTGCAATAAGAGTTTCAAGTCCAACCACACCAACAACAGAACTTGCATTCAACCTTGTTTCCATAAAGATCGTTTTGTTGTCGGTTGTTAATTTCATGTGCAGGTTTTGAATCAGATGCGAGATAGGAATCGGTTATGTTTAAGTCTTAAATCTGTTTCAGTGTGCAGTAACACGATCTCTGAATGAGTGCGCATCGAAGTTCAAGAACGATATCCAAAGAAAACAACTCCTTTGTCACAAATTCGTGTCATTGTTTTTTTGCAGGTACCGTCAATGAAAATCTAAGCTCGATGAAAGCGCGAACTCGGATTTGTTTTCAGCATATGCAGCGACAACGAAATCTGAACAAGGCTGCAGCATCTCTGTGTTGCGGCATCGTCGAATCATCTATTATGCAGCAATAGCCACGATTCACTCTTCAAAAACCGCAGCTGATGGTGCGAGAATGAAAGGGAAGATGAGGAATGACTTTCAGCAGCGAAAAGTTCAACCTTCAGTTTTTAACACAAAAATGCAGCAGCAAGATGAAGTCATTTGTGTTTTCAATCCAATTCTGTTTTTTATCCATTATTGTTTCTCTAAGGGCTTGTGTTATTATTTGTGACTGGCTTGTTATGCAGGTTTGAGGTTGAATCCGAGATTCAGATTCAAGTTTGGTAATTATTGCAGTTTCATATCAAAGAGATGGAAGCCGACCTCTTAGCATTCGAAAACACGACATCCTTTTGGTCTGTTCATCTTCTGTTCACAGCAGCAACAATATACATCGCCCTTCAACAAACAACTTCACCCAGCAAGCTCATACTCGTATTCGTTCGAACTCAGTACTCGGTCATGAAGCATTTGATTTCAATGATAATCAAGTCAAGTCGTAGCAACACCGTATCCTCACCTTTGTTTAAGATCTCCTTCCCGTTACACTCCGAATCTGCCACAGACTTGACAACAATGGCATCATCAAATTATGATTCGCGGTCTACAGCTGAGCTCAACCTCTCATCTGCTCCCAGCTAGGATGCGACATCCTCGGCTTGCAGTGATGTAACAACCGCGACAAAACAGAGTGATACACTCGAGAAGGTAACAGAAATGAGCCACCTCGATGATATTACGTAGTCTAAATCTTCATCAACAATAGAGCAGTTTGTGGCAGCAAACACCCATGTCTCAGTCGAGACTAACCTCTCTTCATTGCCAACGTTGCTGAGTTGCGACAACTCCGGCAACGACTCCGTAAAGCATCAGGTTGGGCCAATCCCGTTTGTTTAAGTTATAACTAGGTTCAATCTGCAGGTTTGTTCTTGTTTTAAACAAAGTTCTGATGCTGTTACTGAGTGTTTGTGTGATAGCGCAGTGTTGTAGACATTCCGGTTGATTTCTTAACGATCATATTTTTGTGTTACTGCATTACATTGGTTTAGATATTATTGGATTGGTTGCTGTGATATGCATACTGGTTTGTTGATTGGTTGTTATTAGATTGAATAAAAGGTATCATGTTGGTTCTCGGGTTCACTGTTTTTTTAAAACATTTGATTTCGAGTTTCTAATGAGCTGAGAGTGCGGTTTCAATTTTCAAATGTTCTTTTTTTAATCCAGCAGAATTATTTTCGCAGCTGTTAGTTGTTCGATATGGTTATCTTCGGTTAAATACGCATATTTGGATTCCATCACGCGTATTTGGATCTCATTGTTATATGGCAGTTCACTTCGTTGTGTATTTATTTTCATTTGACGGTTGCTAGTTCATCTATGCAAATGGCTATTAATGGGATCTACATATTTACATCGTTTGAATCAATTTTGAGGGAGTATTTTATATGCTAAACTTGGTCGCGGGTTTGCGGGGTGGCCTATGGATAAGGTGTCGTTACGTTGTTTGTATGTCAACCATCATAGCCTTTCGTTGAAGATAGATAATAATGGCATTGGAGAATCTAGCTGATAAGAGGACATTCTGCTGCATTAATTTTCCATAATCATTTTTAACTAATATTTTTCTTTGATGTGTGCAGATTAATTAGTTGAAGCATAGTGGTTGATATGTTGGTAGTCAATTGATTGATTTGAAGATTTATGTATAAAAATGTGAATAATGAATATTGAACTTAATTAGTGTTTGTTTTTATATTAACCTTATCAAATTGGATATTGTTTTTTCGGAAATAATAAACTCTCGATTTATCGAGTCCTTTTCCACCCATGTAAGTCGAGTGTTTTCAAAGCCTTGCCATCGACCTTCGATCACCATACACAACATTTTAAAGCTTAATCCTGGGCTTCCTTACAGTGATACCTATTTGATCAATTATTTCTAGTTGGTCACTTAGAAGACTAGCCCACTTTGCTAGTGCACACGCTTAAAATTTAAAATTAAAACTTCGACTCAATTCGAATACTTTTTCAAAGCAAATTAAATCTTTGGAATCTAGCATTTCTTGGATTTTTGGATGATCATTAGCGAGGTGTACACCTTAAATAATGTATTATTCAACTTTTCGTTTTAATACACTATTTTGAACAAAGGAATATTATAGGAATCAAGCATTCTGTGTGATATTTCTATCGTTCATTCAAATATTCTCCAAATGAAAAAGGTGTCGTCGAGATCTAGCATTTCGATAATACCCCAATTAATTGGTTGTGAGGCCTACGTCTCATTTATCAAATAATTGTCATTTCTCTCATTTTCAAATCCAATCTCATGTCCTCACATCTCGTACCTCAAATTATTTTCATACCTCATTTCACTTCAAATCTTTTTCAAACATTTTCTCGATCAAACTTTGAAAGAAGGAGGTTCTTGGAGTCTAGCATTCCTTGAATTTTCGAGTGAATAGCTCTCGAGGCACGCCCTTTGGGCTGTTATTCACTCAACCTTTCGACTTTTTCAAACTCAACCATTCTCTATATTCTCCTGAGTCGATTGCTCGTCCGCATTCGCAACCCATTTCATTCACAATTCCTCGTGGCCTCGATATTAGGAGCACCCTCAGGGACTAATATCGTTTCTCACAATCCTAACACTTGACACGTCGTCAAGTCGGTCCCATCTTTAAGCAAATCCTCGACACGTCGTCGAGCTACTTCAAACCAACTTCCTTTGGCCTCGCGTGCCACTCTTCGATTCGATCCTTTCACAAACCTTTTAAAAAACTTACGAAAGAGAGATATTCTTAGAATCTAGCATTCTTTGAATATTTGAATGAATAACTCTTGGGCACGCCCCCGAGTTGTTATTAGTTCATTCTTTCGATTTCAAAACATCCCACTCTTATCTTCAACTTATTCGACTCAATTTCCGAAAGAACTGAGTTCTTGGGATCTCGCATTCCTTAAATTCCTGAGTGACAAGCTCTTGAGGCACGCCCTTAGGTTGTATGTCAATCACTCTTTCGTCTCCCAACTCAACGTCAAACCAATTCAAACCTCATCTTTTCGTGGTTGTTACCACGAACTACGGACGCTCTGATTCTTTATTCGTTCTTGAATATAAGATACGTAGGCACAAGATTGCGATGATCTTGGCGAGCACACTTCTATCCATCTTCCGTTTCCCCCCATCCTTTCCCGTAGTCGAACTACGACGCTCTGATTTCTCATTCTCGTCCGAATGAGCATACGTAGGCACAAGGGCCCCAATCCTTGGCGAGCACCCTATCTTCTAACCACCCATCTCTCCTTAGCATCTTTAACCTTTTACCCTACCAATTATACCTTTAACAACAAGAAGAAAACCAGTAAACCTAAACAACACTCCCCACAATTACCTTAAGAGGTTCCCGTCGAGTACGACGGACGTGAGGGGTGCTAATACCTTCCCCTCACGTAACCGACTCCCGAACCCGGAACTTGGTTGCGACAGCCCTGTTCCTGTCCTTTCGTTTTCAAGAGGTTTTCTCGATATTTTCCTCTCCCGTTTGTTCGGGAAAAATAAAGTTCGGTGGCGACTCTGTCGAACCGCAATTTTCCGCGCCTTTCGCGCGAGGGTCGTTTCTCCGAAATGTCTCCGTGATTTTTCGAGGTGCGACACATTTGAACATACAATAAGAAAAGTGAAGTATTGACACTTAATTTTTCTTATCATCTTCCTCTTTCTTGCATTTTCTCAATAACTACACATAACAATTTTTGTTGATCATTTGCATCATTGAGGTGATAACGTCCAAACGTAGAATATTGTATCGAGTTTGGGTTGAGATTTCTGTGGGTTTTTCTTGAATAAAACTGTTAGGGTTTTGTCCTCCATGAATCTTGAGGTTTTAGGGGGTTTTTGCACAGATCATTTCTCCACAAATTCAGTCGAGCGAAGGTGATTGAAGAACGGGTGGTTCGTTCAATCTAGTAGCGGTAACCGGAGGATTATGGAAGAAAGATTTGTGTTCAAAATATGTGTGATTGAAATCATCCGAGCTAAATATTAGAAGATTGTTGGGTTGTTCAGACGAGTAGCTGGAACCAGTGGTTTATTTAACACGTTCGAGGCACTTGATTCAACTTGAACTAAGGGGAGATAAGACATAATATCAATATCAATAATTAGGCTTGAGCGTGTGGTGACTATTGCTTCTCTAAGCGAGGAAGAAAGGGGAACTGTTGGGTTGTTAAGCGATTGAAATCATCCAAGTTAAATATTAGAAGACTGTTGGGTTGTTCAGAGAAGACATAATATAAACTTTTGCAACAAGATAATATATATCTCAACTTTATTTCTAGAATTGGGGGCAGAAGTACCCTAAGCGAGGAAGAAAGGGGAACTGCCTAAACAAACTCGGTGTTGTTCTCTCTTTCTCTATTTCTGAACTATTAACGTTTGTGCACAATCAATTGTTTAATTAAAATTCTGGTGTAGTGTAGTGCTAAAGAGTGTTTTGAAAACTCATTACAATCATTTTGATTGTAATTGGAAAAAATTTGCACTACCATTACTTAGAGAATTTCACTTAGGGTATTTTGCACACCAAGTGTTTAACGAATTGATCGCACACAAACTATTTGTGCTTTTGTTAAGTTGAGTTTAATTTTTACAAGCCATTGGAAATTGCACAAACTTAAGTGATTCTAATTGTATTGATTAGCTTTCAAAATATTGATTCGTTTTCTCATTGGATTCAATATTCCATATTGGCTTATCGTATATCCAATATTTTCAGTAACAGTTCGTTTAGAAGACCTAGTTCCTCGGCTGCTTCCGCATAAATTTAATAACCAAATTTCTTTTAAGTGTCGACTCTATTTAAAAATTAGTGATCTATTCAACCCCCCTTCTAGATCATTGTCGTTGTCTAACAAGTGGTATCAGAGTCTGGTTCATCTAGTGTTTCGCATATAACTTTTTAGAATATGGCTAACGAACCAAAAAGGGCTTACAATAGAGCACCAATTTTTAACGGTGAGAACTATAGTTATTGGAAAGATTTATGTGCGTGCATATCAACTTTATTGATAGTAAGGTACTGAACATTATACAAAATGCTCCCATGGAAATTACCATGACCGATGTGAATAATGTTGTTGTTCCTAAGCTGAAAGCACAATGGAATGAAGAAGATGAGAAAAAGTATAACTATGATTGGAAAGCTAGAAATATTCTAATATTCTCTTTGGGAGTTGATGAGTATTATAGAGTTTCACATTGTACGACTGCTAAATCTATGTGGGACGCATTGCAAGTTGATCATAAGGGAACTAATGATGTCAAACTAGCTTGAATCAACACTTTGACTCAAGAGTTTGATATCTTTCACATGAAGCAAGGGAAAACCATTATTGACATGCAAAAGAGATTTACTCATTTAATCAATCGACTAAACTCACTTGGTAGACCAAATTCCAATGACGTTACTACTAATAAAGTTTTGAGGTGCCTTACTAGGGAGCAGAAAACAAAGGTCACAACCATTAAGGAAGCCAATGACCTTATGACTTTGGACATTGCAACTTTATTTAGAAAGCTCCAAGAACATGAGCAAGTGCTCATTAGTATTGATCAATTTGAGAAGAAGGAAAAGAAAGAAAGGACCAAAGATACAGAGAAAAAGTCAATAGCTCTAAAGGCTTCTTGTTCGAAATCCTCCGCAAAAGAGCTAAGTGATAGTGAATCGAGTGATGACGATGATAAAGAAACAAATGAGGATATGGGACTGCTTGTGAGGCGATACAATCACTATATAAAGAAAAACGATATTCAACATTTAGAAAAGAATCTCGTCAACTTTAGAAGACAATCAAGGTCTTCCAAGAATGAAAAAAATAAGAGTAGTAAAACAAAAGGGTCTTGCTACAATTGTGGAAAAGTCGGGCACTATAAGCCAGATTGTCCATTGATGAAGAAGGACAAGGAGAAGGAAATGAATCGTTCACAAAATAAACAAGGCAAATCTAGAAGAGCTTACATTGCTTGGGAAAATGACAGTGATTCATCTAGTGATAATAGTTCAAGTGACGAAGAAGAGTCAGTTAACCTTTGTCTCTCTGTTCATCAAAAGAAAAAGGATAAAAAGGTAAGACATGCTAAATATGATAACTCTAGTAAAATGTCTCATTCTGAATTACAACATTCTTTTGATACTTTGCACCATGAGACTAAGGAATCCTTTAAATGTTTAGCTTTGAACAAACAAATTTTCACTCATTTGGAGAAAAAGATCTCCGATTTCGAGAGGGAATTAGAGGCTCTCAAAAATTATATGGTGGAAGCAACAAAATTAAATGTTGAAGAAGACAAGAGTAGATGGTTAAATTGGGGTTGTGAAACTTGTCATATTTGGAAAAAAGAGGTTAGAACTCTTAAACCCAAACTTAACAAAGCTCTAGAACCAAAGATCACTTTTGCTATTGATAAATTACATTTTAGGAAAAGCATGAATGATCCATATCAAAAATACACTTATGTGATCAAAGATCAAGTTAACAAAAGTGACACCAATGTTAATCTTACTTGCTTGTATTATTGCAAGAGGGGTCATACCATTGTCAAATGTCACTTTAGGAGGTTTTTAGTTCCTAAAGGCCTTTATCAATGGTTGCCCAAATGCAACCAAGAATTCGTTCACAACCAAGGACCCAATAAAAATTGGGTACCTATTTCCCTTATTTGATTGTGTAGGTACAATGTCTTTAGTCTACGAAGAGAAGATGGGTTCTCGATAGTGGATGCTCAAGACACATGACGGGAGACATTTCTCTATTCATTTACTTTGTGACAAATAAGAAGGGATTTGTAACCTACAGGGACAACAATAAAAGGGTAATACTCGGCAAAGGTAGTGTAGGTAATCCCTCTTTTACTACTATCTCAAATGTGATATTAGTTAAGGGTCTTAAACACAACCTAATAAGAATTAGTCAATTATGTGACAAAGGTTATAAAGTTTCATTTTCAAAAGACTACTGCATAATTGAAAATAATGATAAAAAAGGGGGTGTGTTTAAAGGCCTAAGGGTTAATAACGTCTATATGCTTGAATTGAGTGAGGTATTGTTGAGTAGCGACAAATGTCTCGTCATCATGAATGAAGACTCATGGTTATGGCGTAGGCGTTTGACGTATGTCAATTTTGATTTTCTAAATAAGATAATATCTAAGGACCTAGTAGTTGGTTTACCCAAAATCAAGTTTTCAAAGGATCACTTATGTGATGCGTGCCAAATGGGGAAGAAAACAAGGATCTCGTTCAAATCTAAAAACATTATTTCAACCACGAGACCCCTTGAACTCCTCCATACAGACCTCTTTGGACCATCTAGAATTAAGAGCTTAGATGGTAAATAGTATGGTTTGTGATTGTCGATGACTATTCTAGGTTTTGCTGGACTATTTTCTTAGCAAGCAAGAGCGATGCTTTTTCGGCTTTTGAAAATTTTGCCAAGCTCTCTCGAAACAAGTTGAATACAAACATTGTAACAATTCGAAGTGATCATTGACGTGAATTTTTTTGTGATAGGCATGTGAATGATCATAATTTTTCCGCACCATGTACCCCTCAACAAAATGGGGTTGTGGAGCGTAAAAATCAAATTTTAGAAGAATTGGGAAGAACTATGATCAATGAAAGTGGCCTTCCTAAATACTTTTGGGATGATGCCATTAGTACGGCTTGTTATGTTTTGAATAAGGTGCTCATACGTCCTATTCTTAACAAAACTCCGTATGTGATTTTGAAAGGGAGGAAGCCCAATGTATCTCACCTTCATGTGTTTGGTTGTAAATGTTTTGTGTTGAAAAATGGTAAGGAGAACCTTGACAACTTCGATTCTAAGACCAATGAAGGTATCTTTCTTGGATACTCTCATACTAATAAGGCATATAGGGTATATAATAAGAGGTTACTTATTGTTGAAGAATCCGTACACGTTACTTATGATGAAACTTATCCAAAAAATGTAGGAAAATGTATTTCTTTTCATGGTGCAGGTGTATCTTCAGAAGACATACTCAAGGACACTGAAAAAGGGACTAATCAACCTGAAGTAGTGAAAGTTGAGGAGGAAAAAGATCACCATCATGAGGAGATTAAGGAGGATCATCCGACTAACAACGATGACCTCCCTCCATCTTGGAAGTCCTCTAAAGACCATCATATCGACAACATTCTCGGTGACATTTCAAAGGGAGTAACTATGAGATCCAAGCTAAGTAACTTTTGTTATCACTTTGTTTTCGTCTCTCAGATTGAGCCTAAAAACCCTAAAGAGGCATTACTCGATGAACATTGGTTCTTATTAATGCAAGAGGAATTAAATTAATTTAAAAGGAATGAGGTTTGGGACCTTGTCCCTCCTCTGCGAAGCCATCGAGTAATTGGCACCTGATGGGTGTTTAGGAACAAGATCAACAAAAATGGAGTCATAACAAGAAATAAAGTGCGCTTAGTTGCGCAAGGGTATAACCAAGATGAGGGCATGTACTATGAGGAAACTTATGCGCTTGTTTCCCGACTCGAGGCTATACGTCTTTTGCTTGCTCACGCATGTGCTAAAAATTTCAAATTATTTCAAATGGATGTAAAAAGTGATTTCCTAAACGGATACATTAATGAAGAGGTTTATGTACCCTAACCTCCTAGTTTTGAATCTCATGTGCATCATAATCATGTTTATAAGATTAAACGCGCTTTGTACGGTCTTGAGCAAGCCCTTAGGGCTTGGTATGAATGTCTTAGCAAATTTTTACTAGACCAAGGGTACTCAAGTGGGAAGGTTGACACAACTCTCTTCATTAAACGTCAAGGAAAACACTCCATTTTGGTACAAGTATATGTATATGATATCATATTTGGATCTACTAACATGAATTTAGTCAAGGAGTTTTCTAAGTTGATGCAGGGAGAGTTCGAGATTAGCATGATGGGGGAGCTAAACAATTTCCTAGGATTGCAAATCAAGCAACTCGAAGAAGGAACGTTTGTGAGCCAGACAAAGCATTGCCTTGAGCTACTCAAGCATTTCGACATGTCTAACTCCAAAGAAATTGATACTCCAATGCCTACATGTGTAAACTTGAATCGAGATGAGAATGGTAAGGACGTGTGTTGCGGTGGAAATAGGATCACAAACTATTAATGAGCTTGAATCGCAATTCAATTCACAACCGCTCTTTGATTTATCCGAAGGAAAAGGTCAAAAAGGGAAAACCAATTTTTGCATCGTAAACACAATGCGGGGAAAGATCTAGGGTTCGGGGGTTGGTTAAATTTAGGGAAGGTACTAGCACCCTAAACTTCTGTAGTACTCTACAGGAACCTTTTGTTCAATTGTTTACTATTTGCTTTATTTATTTGCTTAAGGTATATGTACAAAGGTTAAAAGTGAGAAAAGAGACCTAAGGGGTTAATTCTAAGTTTACTCGGCAAGACATCGCATCTTGTGCCTACGTATCCTTACGGGAATGGAATCAGAGTAATCGTAGTTCCCCTCAATAGGGAGGTTAGAGACTTCTTGACTGTGGTCAAGGTCTCAAGGGGAATAAACATGTCTTAAGGACACGTTTACGCGGAGTGTAGAAACTCCAAATCTCTACGTTGAATTGTTAAGTTGTAATTAGGGTTAAATTAGGTTAGGGATTCCACGGCGGGAAACCCTAAAATGAGCGCGGCGGCTCTTTGACCTAATGCTAGGGGTAAAATTGTAATCTTGTCCACAGCGAGACATGTATGAAAATTTAGGGTTGAAAAGGTGTAAGGGTTGAAGGTGAGGACTATTGACACGGCTAGACCTAATTCCTTCGGAGGAGTGAAATTAATTATAAAGATGCGACGAAATTAAATATACATACAACGGCAGAAAATAAAGTGCGGAAAGATAAATGCGACAATTGTCTCGCAAAATTACATCCCATAAGCAGTTACAAATATGATAATTGAATATTTAAACTGAAAATAAAATCAATTGAACTTAGTCAGCTGCAAAAAACCAAAACGAACCGAGACTGTTATTATACGGGGTTAGACAAAAAATTAGACGGGAATGTTAGGAATTTAAGTAGAAAATTATAATTTTAACGAAACAAGAAAAAAGTTAGAAATTTGGATCTTAAAAATGAGGATGTTAGCGAAAAATTAATAAACAATGAAAATTGATATGCAAAGAAGATGGCGATAATATACAAGTGATAATGGAATATGAAGTAGCAACGATGATGTCAGATTATGTACAAATATAAAAATAAATACAAAAATAAATAAATAAATATTAGTGAACATGTTCATGGATAATCAAGAATACTGTTAGGAATGAAGGATGAAAATTGGAATTGACAATAATTAGAAGTTAAGTGATGAACGTTTTGAGACGATGAGAATTTAGGTAATAAGAAAAGAGTTAGAATGGAATTAGGTTTTTTTTGTGAGATTTGGAAAAGTTAGAGTTTTTAATGTGATTAAGAAAAAGAAAATAGATTAAAAGTTAGAATTAAAAGTTAGCAAAAAAATTAGAACTTTGAAATTTGGTTTTTAAAAAAAAGGTTAGAAAATAAAAATAAAAGTTTGAAAATAAAAGAGAAAAGGTTAGAATTTTAATAAAAAAAGAGTTAGAATGTTAGAATTTTAATTAAGAAAAAATGGTAGAAATTTTGAAAAAAGATATAAAAGGATTAGAAATTAAAAAAAAAAAAGAGTTAGTTACTTTTGATGAAGACTGTAAGAGTTTTTGATGCTTGTCGATCCCCCCGTTTTGTTGCTCCTGAGGGTCCTTTTATACTTGATTTTTTAAAATCTTTTCCAATCTCAGATTTGATTTGAATATCTCAATCTTTTTCAATCTCTGATTTGATTTGAATGAATTTTTATGATGATTTCAGATTTGATTCAATGATGGTGATGTTGATATTTAGATCTGATTTTCTTATGATGATGATATGATCTGATTGATTTGATTTTGCTCCATCTGGAATTCATTGGGATTGGATTTGATTAAAAAAGTGTTGGATTTAAATTTAAAAAGTTAGCAAAGAAAATAAGAGTTTCAAGTTAAATAAAAATTAGAATTTTAAGTTTAAAAAAAATGAGTTAGAATTTTAAAATAAAAACATTTGAATGTTGATTTTAAAAATTGTTAGAATTATTTTAAAAACTGTTAGAATTTCATTTTAAAAGGAATTTAGAATTTAAAAAAAAAAAGAAAAAGAAAAGGGCGTTAGAATTTAATTTTAAAAAGAATTTAGAATTTTAATTTGAAAAATAAAGGTGTCAAAAAAAGATTTAGATTTAATTTTAAAAAAAGTTAGATTTAATTTATAAAAAAAAAGGTTAGATTTAATTTTTAAAATAGTTAGAAAAAAAAGATTTAATTTTAAAAAGAAGTTAGAGAAAAAAAAGATTTAATTTTAAAAAGAAGTTAGAAAAAAGACTTAACTTTAAAAAAGTTAGAAAAAAAAGATTTAGTTTTAAAAAAGTTAGAAAAAAAATATTTAACTTTAAAAAGGTTAGAAAAAAAGTTTTAATTTTAAAAAGTTAGAAAAAAAGATTTAGCTTTAAAAAAGTTAGAAAAAAATATTTAACTTTAAAAAGGTTAGAAAAAAAGTTTTAATTTTAAAAAGTTAGAAAAAAAGATTTAGCTTTAAAAAAGTTAGAAAAAAAGATTTAGCTTAAAAAAAGATAGAAAAAGATTTAACTTTAAAGAGGAGTTAGAAAAAAGATTTAAAAAAAGTTAGAAAAAAGATTTAATTTTAAAGAGGAGTTAGAAAAAAAATTTAGCTTAAAAAAAGATAGAAAAAGATTTAACTTTAAAGAGGAGTTAGAAAAAAGATTTAAAAAAAGTTAGAAAAAAGATTTAATTTTAAAAAGAAGTTAGATTTTTATTTTAAAGAAGGTATTAGAATTTGATTAAAAATGTGTTAGAAATTAATTTAAAAAAGGTTATAAAAAAAATTTACTCTTAAAGAAAAAAAAAAGTTAAATTTTAATCTAAATCCTAAAAGTTAGTAAGAAGAGTTTAAAATGATTTAAATAAATAAACTAAATAGAAAGAAAAAAAAAGTTAATAAAAAACATTAGTAAAGTTATAAAAAAAATTTAATTAAATTATTATTAGTTAAAAAAACAAGATTTAAAAAAAAGGTTAATTTATTAAGTTAATAAGAATTTAAAATAAAAATAAAAAAGAAAGGGTAAAATTTGGGGTATTACAGTTGCCCCTATTTAAATAACTACACCAGATGATTTGAGTGGCGGAGACTCGAGGAATCATGGTGGAGGGATTTAAATATAGATAACCGAAAATTTTGCCCTTATATGTGGCGATATGCAATGTTATAGACAAAACGAGGACAGACTAATGCAGACAATGCCATGAATATGATATGATGCGTATGTTGAAATGATGAATGCGAAAATGCTGACGAATACGACGACACAGGGACAGACGCTACGAGAAGAACACACTGGGGAAAACGACGCGCTGGGACACAGCACAACACCGGGGAATTCTAAAATGATGGTCAACTGGTGCGAACACGACCAATTGTCATTTTTAGAACGGGAACGAGATTCTCAAATGGAGATGGCACCTGTGAGACGGCCTCCACTGGGGAATCTAAAAGTAAAACTGGATCATGTACGACTGCAAGATCGATTACAGAATGCTGGAGCATTGAGCAAAGAATAACATCCGAGCTTCTGTAAACTATCTCTCGTGACAAGATCAAACGGACTTTTCGGAATCCGTAGCAAATATACAGGGTAAAAAAGAACCGGCTGTATGCCAAAATAAATGGACTTTTAGAATAAGATCCTTAAATGGAGATGGCACCTATGAGATGACCTCCATTTGGGAATGTTTAATAATAACAGGATCTACACGGCTTGCAAGATCGATTACAGACTGCTGGAGCATTGAGCAAAGAATAACATCCAAGCTTCTATAAACTATCCTTCGTGATGGGATCGAATGGACTTTTCGGAAATCCGTATCAAATATACAGGGTAAAGATCGGCTGTATGCCAAAATAAATGGACTTTAATGGGAAATGCCCTGATAAGCTTCTCGAGGGAGAACTGTCACTTATCGTTGGAAGGGACTTATGTGCCAAAATGGATAAGCACTCAAATAAAGAGGTTGCTGCTTATCTGATAAATAAATCTTCTCGCATTTAAGGTCGGCGCCTGGAATACGATTCTGATTCTTCTCTTACTGAAGGATAAATAAACTTCTTCATGCTTCAAGATCGTGCTCTCCTGAACATGAAAAGGGTAAACTGAACTTCCTCATACTTCAGAATCGTGCTCTCCTGAATATGAAAAGGGCGAACTGAACTTCCTCATACTTCAGAATCGTGCTCTCCTGAATATGATTCGGCTCTTTCGGATAAATGAAATTCAGAATCGTGCTCTCCTGAATATGAAAAGGGCTAACTGAACTTCCTCATACTTCAGAATCGTGCTCTCCTGAATATGATTCGGCTCTTTCGGATAAATGAAATTCTTCATACTTCAGAATCGTGCTCTCCTGAATATGAAAAGGGCTAACTGAACTTCCTCATACTTCAGAATCGTGCTCTCCTGAATATGATTCGGCTCTTTCTTGTAAATGAAATTCTTCATACTTCAGAATCGTGCTCTCCTGAATATGAAAAGGGCTAACTGAACTTCCTCATACTTCAGAATCGTGCTCTCCTGAATATGATTCGGCTCTTTCTTGTAAATGAAATTCTTCATACTTCAGAATCGTGCTCTCCTGAATATGAAAAGGGCTAACTGAACTTCCTCATACTTCAGAATCGTGCTCTCCTGAATATGATTCCGCTCAAACCTCCCCGTACTTCAAGATCGTGCTCTCCTGAATACGATTTGGTTCAAACCTCCCTATACTTCAAGATCGCAGGGAAATGGAAGCCCAACTGCTCCATGGAGATGGCCATTTGCTGCAAGTCATAACGAAGATAGGATCGGCTTCTTAGGTGAGAAATGTCGCATACTGATGTTGTAAGATGTAAAGTGTTGTACCGATGTTGTAACATGTAGGATTGTAAAGTGTTGTACTGATAGATTTTCCAGGCGTGAACTGGCGTGTATCTGTAAAGGATTGTAGTTGATTTTCTTGAAAGATAGTGCAAAATAAATGCACGTCCGGGTACAGTGATAAACTTCTCAAGCGAGATAGTCGCGTATCTGTCATGGTATGGTGAAAACCTTTAGATGGTGCAAAATAAATGCACGTCCGGTTGGGATTGACGACCGACAAGACTGAGATTCAATCTAGGATCGAGCTAGAAAGAAGACTGGTAATCAAGACTCCATCGAGGGAATGATCTCGAAGGGTAAATATCTTATCCTGGCGAGGAAAGATAACTGAAGTAACCGTCATCCACGAGGATTGAGCTCCGTAGGGAAACTTGGAAACACATATGTATTTTATGCTTAGGGCTGACAATCTATTTGAAGAGAATGGACGAACCCAGTTACTCGGCGATAACGACCAATGATAGAGACACAATGAACCTGTGCATGCTAACGCGTATGTTAATGAATATGTTAATATGAATGTATGTTGATGTCTATGTATGTAAATATGCAGGATGTTATGAAATGAGTATGTAATGAGTATGTAATGAATATGTAATGAATATGTAATGAAATAGGCATGTGATGCTTATGCCCTTGCGTAGGCTGACGAAACAGACTAGAGACGGGACGAGAGATGAAATAAACATCTCGACGGGGATACCCTGCGTTCTCTACAACCAATACGTCTATGTATGTAAATATGCAGGATGTTATGAAATGAGTATGTAATGAGTATGTAATGAATATGTAATGAATATGTAATGAAATAGGCATGTGATGCTTATGCCCTTGCGTAGGCTGACGAAACAGACTAGAGACGGGACGAGAGATGAAATAAACATCTCGACGGGGATACCCTGCGTTCTCTACAACCAATACGTCAATCATGGGTAAGAAAGATCAATGGTAGAACTAAATCTAGTTTTAAAGTTCTGAATTCTCTAGGGAGAAGGTAATCTGCTTGGGTGCACAGTATCATGTCTTCACATGGGGAGAAGAGAACCTGAGGGATACTTTCGAGTTACCCCTAAGAAAAAGTTGTCAGCTTATAGTCTCTCTGGGGACTGTGATGAGGCAATAGTTTAAGGGCCTGTCACAACACTGAGATTTACTAGGGAATGAAGGCCGCCGTGAGTAAAATCCATCGGGTGCATGAAGAAAAGTTGTGAAACCACATAACTTTGATCTTGAAGGATCTTGTAGTAGTCGCCATTTGTTTCTTCAAAAAACACGGTGCCTCGGGATACTTGTGTTGTGAGGTAGGGTCATCTCAAGAGGATTTTACAGAGAAACATGGAGTCCAGATGCCCCACTGTTTTCCAACTCTTGGAGAGATTTGTCAGGTCTCGACGTAACTGGCACAAATTAATCGTGTTACGACGAAATCTTTGGGAAATAGCTCTTAAGAATGTCAGACTCGCGTTGGTAAGCGAATTGGGAAACTGCCTGCCCCTGTTCAGCAGGATCTTCAAGTTCCACGGGTTATGTTCATATGTAAATCTCTAAGATATCAAGCAAAGTTGTCATGCCTGAAATGCCTATCCTGAGCTTGTCAATGTACACATATATTTGTCTTGAATTTTTGTTTTGAAAAAAAAGATATCGCAACAACTTGTGACCGAAATCACTAGTCTGGATATAAGTTTTAATTATAATGCCAACATGAATTTTTCTGAGCATAGCTCGTAGGAGTCAGGAAACGTGATCTTGTCGAGTATGCTTTCAACCGAAGTCCTACTTCAATTAGGTCTTTTAAAGGTTGTATCGTGGCTCGGTTCACGGTTTGAGAAACAAAAGATAAAGGCTCAAAGTTATATTTGTACCCACCCATTCTTCGTGATGTTCTCCAATCCTAATTCAGTTAATCGGATACGAACGCTCATATCTCAAGCGGATTTGCTATGGTCGAGAATTTATCAAGGCTTTGGACATGGCAGTCACTCACCTATTTCTTTTGGCGTTTCTATCACACGACCTTGTTCTTTAATAGGGATTATAAAAAACTACTGGTTTGGTGTTCTTATTCCCTAACTTTTGCCTGGACAACGTCTTTTGATCTGACTTTGGAGTCCAGCGGGATGCCCCAGTTTTGCCTAAGTCTCCTTCATAGGTTTTGACTTAGCAGGCTCTTATTTTTTTGAATATTCTTTTATGCACAAGTCGTGTAAATCTCTTGAAAGGCTCGTGACTGCCCCACTCCTTAGGTAACCGAGGGATAGTCATTGTATTGGACTTCTTAAGATGCTAAGGATAAATTCTCGAAGGTTTGCTCTTCCTTTTTTAGAGTCTAAGTGCTCGATCGGTTTAACTGAAACCTACCCTGCCCCAGGTTAAGATGAGGGTTCTTAAAAAAAACTCCTACTTCACGGTTCAAAGAGGTTAACGAGGGATTAACATCCTTATATCTCCAGTGTTTGGGATTTGAAACAATGCCTTACATCATCAGCAGGTTTTAATTGAAAGCATACGACAAGAAATCTGACGTTTTAGGTTCATCATCCTCCCCCCAATTCTCCATCAGAACAAGAGATCGGGTAAAGTTGGCATTATGATTTATGAAAACGTTTTTTTTGAATGAGTGAAACGAATGGATTTATTCAAGACAAACATATGCGTTGCATTAATTAATCAAAGATAAACAAGTTCGTACATGCTAAATATGCTTAATCAAAGAGAAATGCATATAAATAAACAAATGAACTGTCGGAAAAATCCTTCTAAATGTTTATGAAATCTTGCATTCAAGAGTAACAGTTTCCTTTGGCGGAGCCTCAATGGAAAGGGACGCCGGGTTTACGATCACTGTGAGTCGTCATGGCTTGCCCCAGTTACGCTGGTCACATCTTCAACAGTTTTCAGTCGTTGCTTCAAAATAAATTTCCCAGATTCTTTGTTGATCCCGGTCATATCATCTTGAGGGTTATTGAAATGAAGCGAGCTAGGCCTTTGAATAATTACTGGATTCGGCTGATTTGCCACAGGAGTAGCATGCTTTGTAGAATTCGAACTCGACAAGTGAGGGACCCTGAGAGGAGTCTCGGTCTTCAGCTGAGCATCGCTAAAAGACAACTTCTTCGTTTCTAGCAAATTTCTGACAACTTTCTTAAGAGCATAGCAATTCTCTAGATCATGGCCGGGCGCACCCTCATGAAATAAACAATGAGCGGTAGCGTTGTAACTTGCAGGTAATGGATTAGGTGGAGGACCCAAAGCACGGGTGGTAATCAGACCTTGTTGTACCAAATGGGGGTATAACTCAGTGAAAGTCATCGGAATTGGAGGACAAGGCTTATACTGACTCTTACGGGGATAAGGAACCTGATCCTGTGATTGCTGGTGAACAGGAGCGTTGGGCACTCGTTGACTGTCGATAGGAACTTGCATAGGCGAATAACCGGAAGGTTATTGATAAAATGGTGCCTGATATACCGGAGCTGACTGTACAGGCTGGCATGTAGGAAACTGCTGATCGAAAGGAGGTGCAACAGTAGCTACATAGGGTTGTTGAACATATAGAAACGGATAACCTTGAACATAACTCTGCTGATATTGTAAAGGTTGAGGAGTAGCCTTTTTGCGGTTCCTAGAACGTGTAGGTCCTTTACCATGGTCGGAGTTAGAAGTTTTGCACTTTGGAGGGGTAGCTCGTCGAACTGGTTGAGCACTGGGAGGCACCAAACCGGATTGAAGACCGTGAGGAGGTACATTCTCGACAGTAACAGCTGGTTGAGGTTCCATAACGGTATTAGTCTTAGAAACAACAGTAGACTGAGCATCCACCTTCACACTAAGAGCTCGTAACATCTCCAAAATCTGCCCTACACTTCCTCGAAGATCTTCGAATTCATGGCTGACACGGTTGATCTCTTGGTTTTGATCTTCCATTATTTTGAAGGGTCGTATTGATGCAGAGAACTCAGGGTGACAAAACTGGAGGGTGAGAGAACCGAGTATGAGAAATCGGGAGACACATGCAATGCAAAAGTATGATGCTAAAATGTGAATGCAAATGAAGATTTCATGGAATTCAAACATTTACGAATGTCGTGGGGTACCAAGGAAATCTTTTTCTTGTTTTTTTTCATTTTATTTTTTTATTTATGGTATCCCGCGATATCCATAAATGATGTTTGAACTCCATGAAATACAATGCAATGAGATGCTTTATGGATGCAATGCATGAAAACACACAAAGTCCTAGGTTAAAGGAACGTGAGCGGAGTCAAGGTCTACCCATCCCAAAAGGAGTGTACTATAGGTTAGTTGTACCTGCCGAACAAGGTTCTACAAAGTGCCCAAAGTCATCAGCCCATCTTTCGGATATTATCAACCTTCCGACTGACTCGGGGGTGAATAATATTCTCAAGAGAACCTCTTTTGAGTGTAGTATCGCGTAGCAGCCGTTGTAGGATTACTCCCACATAGCTCCCGCACTACGTCCTAAATAAGGCCAAGGTGGTGTTAAGGTACTACGGTCCTCAATATCACAGACTCCAATCGACCATGGAAAAAGTTTTCACGATTACTCGTTCAACCGAACCATTTTCGAAAAGGTCTCAACTGAGCGGTGATTCTCGAATCAGCTTGGTCGGGATTCAACTCCCTATAAGCCTCATCGAATATATCCCCATCCTATAATAATGTCACTAGTCCGGGCGTAGGACTTATCTCACAACACAGGGAACAGTCCCGAATCAGAGCACAAATATATACATGCAAATGAATAGTAAAACAGATAGTAATAAATATAAACAAATTAGGGATGACCCTCAAAAATTAAGAATGTTAATCTCCCCAGTGAAGTCGCCATTTTCTGTTGCGGTGGAAATAGGATCACAAACTATTAATGAGCTTGAATCGCAATTCAATTCACAACCGCTCTTTGATTTATCCGAAGGAAAAGGTCAAAAAGGGAAAACCAATTTTTGCATCGTAAACACAATGCGGGGAAAGATCTAGGGTTCGGGGGTTGGTTAAATTTAGGGAAGGTACTAGCACCCTAAACTTCTGTAGTACTCTACAGGAACCTTTTGTTCAATTGTTTACTATTTGCTTTATTTATTTGCTTAAGGTATATGTACAAAGGTTAAAAGTGAGAAAAGAGACCTAAGGGGTTAATTCTAAGTTTACTCGGCAAGACATCGCATCTTGTGCCTACGTATCCTTACGGGAATGGAATCAGAGTAATCGTAGTTCCCCTCAATAGGGAGGTTAGAGACTTCTTGACTGTGGTCAAGGTCTCAAGGGGAATAAACATGTCTTAAGGACACGTTTACGCGGAGTGTAGAAACTCCAAATCTCTACGTTGAATTGTTAAGTTGTAATTAGGGTTAAATTAGGTTAGGGATTCCACGGCGGGAAACCCTAAAATGAGCGCGGCGGCTCTTTGACCTAATGCTAGGGGTAAAATTGTAATCTTGTCCACAGCGAGACATGTATGAAAATTTAGGGTTGAAAAGGTGTAAGGGTTGAAGGTGAGGACTATTGACACGGCTAGACCTAATTCCTTCGGAGGAGTGAAATTAATTATAAAGATGCGACGAAATTAAATATACATACAACGGCAGAAAATAAAGTGCGGAAAGATAAATGCGACAATTGTCTCGCAAAATTACATCCCATAAGCAGTTACAAATATGATAATTGAATATTTAAACTGAAAATAAAATCAATTGAACTTAGTCAGCTGCAAAAAACCAAAACGAACCGAGACTGTTATTATACGGGGTTAGACAAAAAATTAGACGGGAATGTTAGGAATTTAAGTAGAAAATTATAATTTTAACGAAACAAGAAAAAAGTTAGAAATTTGGATCTTAAAAATGAGGATGTTAGCGAAAAATTAATAAACAATGAAAATTGATATGCAAAGAAGATGGCGATAATATACAAGTGATAATGGAATATGAAGTAGCAACGATGATGTCAGATTATGTACAAATATAAAAATAAATACAAAAATAAATAAATAAATATTAGTGAACATGTTCATGGATAATCAAGAATACTGTTAGGAATGAAGGATGAAAATTGGAATTGACAATAATTAGAAGTTAAGTGATGAACGTTTTGAGACGATGAGAATTTAGGTAATAAGAAAAGAGTTAGAATGGAATTAGTTTTTTTTTGTGAGATTTGGAAAAGTTAGAGTTTTTAATGTGATTAAGAAAAAGAAAATAGATTAAAAGTTAGAATTAAAAGTTAGCAAAAAAATTAGAACTTTGAAATTTGGTTTTTAAAAAAAAGGTTAGAAAATAAAAATAAAAGTTTGAAAATAAAAGAGAAAATGTTAGAATTTTAATAAAAAAAGAGTTAGAATGTTAGAATTTTAATTAAGAAAAAATGGTAGAAATTTTGAAAAAAGATATAAAAGGATTAGAAATTAAAAAAAAAGAAGAGTTAGTTACTTTTGATGAAGACTGTAAGAGTTTTTGATGCTTGTCGATCCCCCCGTTTTGTTGCTCCTGAGGGTCCTTTTATACTTGATTTTTTAAAATTTTTTCCAATCTCAGATTTGATTTGAATATCTCAATCTTTTTCAATCTCTGATTTGATTTGAATGAATTTTTATGATGATTTCAGATTTGATTCAATGATGGTGATGTTGATATTTAGATCTGATTTTCTTATGATGATGATATGATCTGATTGATTTGATTTTGCTCCATCTGGAATTCATTGGGATTGGATTTGATTAAAAAAGTGTTGGATTTAAATTTAAAAAGTTAGCAAAGAAAATAAGAGTTTCAAGTTAAATAAAAATTAGAATTTTAAGTTTAAAAAAAATGAGTTAGAATTTTAAAATAAAAACATTTGAATGTTGATTTTAAAAATTGTTAGAATTATTTTAAAAACTGTTAGAATTTCATTTTAAAAGGAATTTAGAATTTAAAAAAAAAAGAAAAAGAAAAGGGCGTTAGAATTTAATTTTAAAAAGAATTTAGAATTTTAATTTGAAAAATAAAGGTGTCAAAAAAAGATTTAGATTTAATTTTAAAAAAAGTTAGATTTAATTTATAAAAAAAAGGTTAGATTTAATTTTTAAAATAGTTAGAAAAAAAAGATTTAATTTTAAAAAGAAGTTAGAGAAAAAAAGATTTAATTTTAAAAAGAAGTTAGAAAAAAGACTTAACTTTAAAAAAGTTAGAAAAAAAAGATTTAGTTTTAAAAAAGTTATAAAAAAAATATTTAACTTTAAAAAGGTTAGAAAAAAAGTTTTAATTTTAAAAAGTTAGAAAAAAAGATTTAGCTTTAAAAAAGTTAGAAAAAAATATTTAACTTTAAAAAGGTTAGAAAAAAAGTTTTAATTTTAAAAAGTTAGAAAAAAAGATTTAGCTTTAAAAAAGTTAGAAAAAAAGATTTAGCTTAAAAAAAGATAGAAAAAGATTTAACTTTAAAGAGGAGTTAGAAAAAAGATTTAAAAAAAGTTAGAAAAAAGATTTAATTTTAAAGAGGAGTTAGAAAAAAAAATTTAGCTTAAAAAAAGATAGAAAAAGATTTAACTTTAAAGAGGAGTTAGAAAAAAGATTTAAAAAAAGTTAGAAAAAAGATTTAATTTTAAAAAGAAGTTAGATTTTTATTTTAAAGAAGGTATTAGAATTTGATTAAAAATGTGTTAGAAATTAATTTAAAAAAGGTTATAAAAAAAATTTACTCTTAAAGAAAAAAAAAGTTAAATTTTAATCTAAATCCTAAAAGTTAGTAAGAAGAGTTTAAAATGATTTAAATAAATAAACTAAATAGAAAGAAAAAAAAAGTTAATAAAAAACATTAGTAAAGTTATAAAAAAAATTTAATTAAATTATTATTAGTTAAAAAAACAAGATTTAAAAAAAAGGTTAATTTATTAAGTTAATAAGAATTTAAAATAAAAATAAAAAAGAAAGGGTAAAATTTGGGGTATTACAACGTGGATGTAAAGAAGTATAGAGGTATGATAGGCTCTCTCCTCTATCTTACCGCATCTCGACTAGATATCATGTTTAGTATATGTATGTGTGCTAGGTACCAATCATGTCCCAAGGAATCTCACTTAAAAGTCGTCAAGCGCATACTTAGATACCTATCTGGTACTCCAAAATATGGGCTTTAGTATTCCAAGGGAAGTGATTGTTCTTTGGTTGGCTATTCTGATTCCGACTTTGCTGGTTGCAAGTCGGATAGGAAAAGCACAAGTGGCACTTGTCATTTTTTCTCAAATTCCTTAGTGAGTTGGCACAGCAAAAAGCAAGTTTTCATTGCTTTGTCAGCAACCGAGGCGGAATACGTTGTGGCCGATAGTTTTTGTGCTCAAGTCTTGTGGCCCAAGCAACAATTACTCGACTTCAATGTTAAACTTGAACGTATTCCTATTTTGTGTGATAATAAAAGCGCCATCAACCTAACCAAAAACCCTGTATTATATTCACGCACCAAACATATTGAAATTCGCCATCATTTCCTTAAGGATCATGTAGAGAAAGGTGATGTTGTGTTTGAGCATGTTGATACCAAGAATCAACTTACAGATGTTTAAACAAAACCACTTGCGGCAAAGCCTTTCTTTAACATCTGTAGGGAACCGGGTGTTCTCGATATCTCAGATCGTGTCTAAAATTGTATGATTGCATGCTCTATATCTATGCTTGCCTATATTTTTGTTTAAAAATATTGAGAAGATCAAGTTGTATATGAGGGAATCCATCATCAATCGTCATTGGAAGTAATATTGTTCCTCTCTAGTAAAATACTCTTGATCACATATAATGTAAGATAGTGTGTCATTATGTGTGTTAGATTGATGTTTATTCTATGGTTTAAACCTATTTTATCCATTTTTAAGTTTGAAATATGTTTGAGCCTTTTATTTATTAATGGTTGATGCATAAATGACTTGAAATGTGCTTTTTTTAAAGCATATTTTCATTGAGTGAATCAACCAAAACAGGTCATAGGTCGACTCATGATTCTTCTATTTTTACAAGTTTTAGATCGAGTATGCACAAGTCGACCCGTAGGTCGACTCAAACTGTGTGCATTTATATTTGTAAATTTTTTATCAGTATAAGTCGACGCATAGTCTCTTTAGGTCGACGTATCGCTGAAAATCTCTGAAATTTTTTTGAAAAATGCAACGCCTCTTCGTTGTGTGTTTGATCCATTAATTGCATTTCTTCATTCAAAGCATTCAAACATTATCATTTGCATCTAGACATCTCTCTTCCACTTATCCTCTCCTAAAAATCTCTATAAAACCTCAAAAACCATTCTAAAAAAGTTCATCAAAATCAAAAACTTCAACGCTCACAAGGTTTCAATTTAGTTTTTCATCATCAATTTAAATTCGAAGTACTGTTCATCTTCTCCATCATTTGAGTTTCATGGCTACCAGAAGAGTAACGCAGAAAAGAACCACAAGAGCTCCGACATTGTTGGAGCGGTAAAGCAGCAAGCAAAAATATTAAGTACCCAGTTTTGTCGTCTCCACAGGGATCGGTGTGAGGGAAAGAATGCCATTTAATAATCTTCACGTCTCTATGCTTGGGTTTGAATATTTTGGGATAAAAATGCAAAAGGAAAAACATAAAACAAGAAAATAAATACATTCTTAAGAAAAGAGAAAACTCGTCAAGAGTTGTATTTTGTTCCAACCATCATGTACTAAAAAATATATGGATCAAATGCACACAACCTAAATCACTCGTCAATATCATCATGTATCACTCACAACAGAGGTTATGTCTAACGCAAAGTCGAGAGATCAACCGTATCATCTCATCGGTAATGTCTCACGCAACTCGATAATACGAAGCATTAAGAATCGATACCCATGTGAATATTAGTCCTAAATCTATGTCTAGAGTTTAGAATATAAAAAATGTTCATCTTAGATCGAGTTCGAACCGTATATGTCTATAGCAATCCCAACCCATTAAGTAAAAAATCAAGATAACCATCGATAAAGAGCTGTAAAAGAGATTTTATACAAAGATCCATAAATATACATGCAATCAAGATAAACTTACATAAAAAAACCCCAACAAATAGATAGTATAAAGAGAAGAGAGAAGAAAAACACAAACCTCACGGTCTATCAACTCTGATTGAAGTGGATTCGATTCCGGATCGTCAAGATGAACACTCTAATATTGTTTCTAAGCTAAATCTACTCAAGAATGTTTTTGATGAAGTTTGGGTAAAAAGTTCCCAACAATATAACCTAAAAAATGCTGAAAAATGACTTAAATAGGCAAAAGTGGGTTTCCGTATTCGCCTAGCAAAGTCCTGTTTGCACTGCGAACTTTTGTTCGCCTAGCGAACATGACAGCAAACCAGCACTTATTTTGACCATAACTTTTAAACCGTAACTCTGTTTTACGCGCGGTCGGAAGCATTGGAAAGCTTATTCAACGCTCTATAAGACAATGACAAAATATCATTGGTTTTATACCTAAAAAAATGAGATAATAACAATTAAACTCAATGATATTTACATGATACGCAATGTATACATTATAACATAAAGTATACAACATATGCACAAAAGTTGAGGTTTATTGGTTGAATTAAACCAATAAGTGCCAATTATTTACACTCAAAATTAATACAATTTAGCACTTATCATATATCACAAGCCGACACTTCACAACCTATGACAATTATTCTAGTAAATGCTCTCTCACTCTACTATCTAATGAATTTGCTGAATCATATAGGAAGAACTTTAGCAAGAGGTCTATTGTGAAACAATTGGTCTATTATCACAAAACGGCTAAACGGATACATCTTCAAGAAGTTCTCGAACTTCTGGATTTTTAAGATTTTAATTAGTTTTTTGAATGTGACACAAAGTACAACGAGGATCTCGTTCGATTGTTCTATACGGGTCTTCAGGGAAAATTTGATGGTTATGAGTATAGTTGTAAAATAGGCAATAGAAGGGTATATGTAAATGATATAGTGTGGAAAGATTTATTTAATATATGTCCACTGTCTACTCCACACCCTAAGATCACTAATACTAGAACTTTTGATGGCTATGAGTTTAAGGAAGCTCTAAACTAAATGTTAAAGAAACCCTTTGCTGATCATATTGTGGCCAGTGACCTATTTCCTAAGACGGTTACTACTAGTTGGTTGAAGCCAATTGATAGAATCCTACAGTGGATAGTATCTCATACCCTTCGTCCTAAGAAGGGAGGTTACTCCAGGGTCGACCGGGCTGAAGTACACTTGGTTTACATTCTGAAGAAGAAAATAAAAATTCATTGGCCTCATTATATTGCTAGCAGGATTTATGCTTTGAGGGAATCTGGTAGAGGTACTACTTTGTACTATGCCTTTTTATTTAAAGTGTGCTTAACCGAGCTGAAGTAGTTGTCCAATGGATTATGCATGTGTCTTTGAAAGCAGATTATGAATTATGTCAAAAGAACCTGACCATTATGGGTTATTTGTGGGATAAAGAAGAGAAATGTTATAGGTTCATAGTGAAGGCCTCTAGCTCAAGGGTTCAAGATTAAGAAGAAGATGAAGATGAAGAATCTGCTAATGCAATGGAAACTGACCACAATGATGTTAAACAACATAACAGTGGGTGGTTGGGTCAATCATCTCCTATAGATCCCTATGCAAATCAGGGATAGGGTGAGTGGCAACAAATAGAATGGACATCTCTAGGTTCAACCTATTTTCCTTCAACAAATGACTGGAACCAGCAAGATTCCTACTACATGCCTCATTCTCCTCCACGACCTCAATAAAATAATGATGAAGTTCTTGAGATGTTGAGAAATATGCAGCTCCAACAGCAAAATTTTGCTACCGCTCAAGAGGAACGTTTTCATACTATGGCTGAAACTGGTATGGGTTAGAATCGAGCTCTTACAACAAGTTTCAACATTCTCAACAGGGCTTTTTTGAAACTCACTAAGCGATTGGATGAGCAACAACCACCACCACCTCCAGACTATCATTTCAGAGGGAGGGGCCATCCATTTAGGGGGAGGAGACCTTGAGGATGATGTTGTTTAGTTGTGGTGCATATCATGTTTTCTTTTGTTCATCTCATTCTATGTTTACCTATTTTTATGTTTGTTTGTTTGTTTGAGATGTAACACCCCAAATTTATTGGAATATTTATTTAATTTATTTAAATAGGAATATTCATATTTTTGGTGATTTGCGGTGGTTGGTATGAAGTATTGAGAATTATGGATTTTGAGTTATTTATTTAAATAATAGTATATAATATGAATATATTGGTATTATTATTAATTTAAATAAATATAAGTGAATTAAAAGTAAAATGGACTTTTGAGGAGGAGTTAGTGAGAGTGAAGTTGGAAAGCCTAATTTTAAGGCCCAAAGTTAGGTTTACCAAAAAGAAATTTTGAGGGAATTAGGACTCATTCTTTTTAGACCGTGAAAAGGGAAGAAATAGAGGCCAGAGCTCTGAGGAAGATGATTGAGGCAAAAGTTTCCCAAGGTTTCCAAGAATCAAGGAGAAAGGCTTAGTGTCAGCAATTAAGGTATGAGGAGTATTGCCTTCATTGTTTTCAATATGTGATTCAATATATTTAAAGCTGATTTAAGGGTTTAAATGGTTTGAGGCTGATTTGAGATAAAGGAAATTAGGCCTTCATGGCCAAAATATATTATTGAGGTTTTAACCGAATAGGGGTTTGAACCGATGGTCTGATAGGTTTGAGGTCGATTTGGGTTTGAGGGAAAGTAGGTCTTCATGATCAAAATCTATCATTGAGGTTTTAACCGTATAGAGATTTGAACTCGTGGCCAAAATCTATTATTGAGGTTTTAACCGTATAGGGATTTGAACTGATGATCTGATAGGTTTGAGGTTGATTTGAGAGTAAAGGAAATTAGACCTTCGAGGCCAAAATCTGTTGTCGAGGTTTTAACCGTATAGGGATTTGAACTGATGGTCTGATAGGTTTGAGGTTGATTTGAGAGTAAAGGAAATTAGGCCTTCGTGGCTAAAATATGTTGTTGAGGTTTTAACCGTATAGGGATTTGAACTGATGGTCTGATAGGTTTGAGAATGGTTTGAGAGTAAAGGAAATTAGGCCTTCATGGCCAAAATATGTTGTTGAGGTTTTAACCCTGTAGGATAATTAGATAGTGAGTACTCTAATGACCGTGGTGTAGTTATAAGGAAATTATGGAAATTAGAGGGCGTAAATATGATACGGGATTGAACCTATATCCCTTAATTTTAAAGGTTTTAGGCATAATCTTAAAACATTGATTAGATGGTTTAATTGTGTTAAAATTATAAATTTACTTGAGATAATTACAGTGTTGAATGGATTGTAATTTTCTGAGAGTTTGGGTTTTTACGAAATCGAAATTGGAGGTCCGGAAGGCCTCCAACGGTGAAAAACGCAGAAAATTCTGCATGTCCGTCACGATTGTTCATGTTTTCGTTCGAAATCGTTTTGGACGTAACTTTTGATCCGTAAGTCCGTTTTAGTCTCCGTTTGAGGCGTTGGAAAGCTAATGGACAGGGATATAACATGGTATAGATAAGAGAATTGGTCTCCCAATATTTTTATATCTAATATTTTTGGGAAATCAATTATGTTCTAGTTCAGTGATGTCTTGATGCTGTGATTTTCTGGGTGAATTACCATGAGTGTAACTGTGATTTCTATGTGATTAAATGAATGTATGATGAATTATCATGAGTATAACTGTGATTTATATGTGATTAATACATGATTGCATGATGAATTCCCATGAGGAACTGTGATGATTTGTGATGTCGGTTCCATAAGTTTTGATGATTATATGATGACATGATTATGATTTTGATGAATGATGATGCACCTAATGAGTTTATTATGAGGATGATATTGACGTGTGCATCATGCATTCATGTGCATTTAGACTTCGGTTCAGGACCTTGATTTCTTTGGCTTCAGTCCCATTGTACAGATGTGAGGTATTTTGATGTGCTCTGGTTCTTGTATAGAATCGATCCTATTGATGGGGATCTATGGAGGATTGATGGTTCAGTATCCATCGAGTTGTGATGATTAGTACCACATGCATGAGTCTTGTTGCATTTGCATTCATGAGATAATCTTGAGTAATTTATGATGTTATGGCCTTTGATGCCCATTGATGATTATGATGATGTTGAATATGAAAATGACGCCATTTTATATATTGATTCTTATATTAATTATTATGAATCGTTTTATCCACTCTGCCTGTTTGAATGTTGTCTCCACGTGGGTAACATGCAGATGACCAGGTTTAGCCGTGGATGTCGTCGAGGACTTTTGAAGTTTTTGGGTCGTTGGCCATTGTGGTTGACTTATAGGGTCTTGCTCTGATAGTGTAACATCGGGTTGGGGTCCTTGAGTCAAACTATTTTATTGAGTTTTTGTTATGTTGATTTCCTTGCGGTAAAATGAAAACTTTGGATTTTTGCCTTTTTGAGTTCCCCTGACATTTGAGCACTTTTGAGTAATTTTAAGAAAACCTGTTGCTTACGGAGCATTGACCTTGATTTGAATTTATTGAGAAATTTACGCCCTTTTAGGTGATTTTTATGGTGTTTAAAATTTTACTCTGATAAATTCTATTATTTTGCCATAATATTCGTGGTGTAGAAAAGGGTGTTACATGAGACTTGGAGTTGTTTTGGAACATGGTGTTTGTTTAATGCACTTAACTTTCTCTATATGCTTCTCGTCTTATTTATCTTCATATATCTTCCATTAACATCATTTTATGAGGATGATTATTAATGTGTGTCTGTTGCAAAGTATGTGATCATGTTCAATTGGATATATTGTATTTTCTTTGACCTTGTGCTTCTCTCTTTTTGATGTTGTCAAAGGGGGAGAAGAGACTATGAAAAAAGCAACAATTCATCTCATAAAGATTGATCAATTTTTCAGATTGTCTCTCGGAAGAATGCATAAAATCAGGGGAAGGATGATACTACTCAAAGTACTCGATAAGCTAAAGATTTTGCAATTGTGTGTCCATCATCAAAAAGGGGGAGTATGTGAGGGCAAGGTGTCTCAGTCCTTATTTTAATGATGTCAAAATGTATCTAGTTCGTACTTTGTAATTTGGACGGTATCATCAAGTTATAGTCTACATTCGTAGTTTTCCTATGCATAAAAACATTTCAAAATCATGAGTCTGTTCATATAGAAGAACATCATATATGTTTTGTGTGTATTTGATCATGTTAGGAGACTTAGGTATGCATAAGTATTATTTAGGTAGACCAAACTATATGCAAAAAATCATGTTTGGAAGTTTAGGGTGCTTGAGTCGACTCAAAGCCCTGCTTAGGTCGAATCATGTAATGTGAATTTCAAGCTTTAGCTCTCATGTGTGCTCGCGTCGACCCTCCGATCGACTATTACTGTTAGTATCTACATTTGTCACTTTTGGGGAAGTTTCCATCGACGCATGGACTTGTTCCGATCGATGCACAGATTCAATTTTTGCACAATTCTGCAATCGGGTGTGCTCAGGTCGACCCCCCTCTTTTCTTAGGTCGGCCGTTTGCTAGAAGTACACTATTTTTCTGATCTGTCTCATTTTCATATTGCTGTTATGTTTTTTAATTGGTCTTAGCATCATATATATTATTTTCAGCTCATCATTTGAACATACAATAAGAAAAGTGAAATATTGATAGTGAAATTTTCTCATCATCTTCCTCTTTCTTGCATTTTCTCAACAACTACATATGACAATTTTTGTTGATCATTTGCATCGTTGAGGTGATAACGTCTAAACACAGGATATTCAAATATTGTATCGAGTTTGGGTTGATATTTAGGTGGGTTTTTCTTGAATAAAATCATTAGGGTTTTGTCCTCTAAGAATCTTGACGTTTTGGGGGATTTTTGCACAGATAATTTCTTCACAGATGTAGCCGAGCGAAGGTGATTGAAGAATGGGTGGTTCGTTCAATCTAGTAGCGGTAACCGGAGGATTGTGGAAGAAATATTTGGGTTTGAACTATGAAACCTAATTCAAACCCCATTTTCTTGTGTTTCTTGTCACCTTCATGCTCTAGTGAACTTGATGGCGTTTGTCATACCCTAAATTTGCCCACCCTTTTTCTAGCTTTGATTGACTTTTGTTTCATTTTCGTCTAGATATCATTTTTTTGCTCGCATTTTAGACGATTCAAATCAATTCAAATGAGGAGTTCCATGTCGAAATCGAGCGAAAGTCACTCTCTCCTTGATGATTCAGTCTGTGCTGATAATCTGACACATTTCGGTTTTCGCCCATTTTTTTCCGTCTCTTTTTCTGTAGCATTTTGCATTTTTATTACTTCTTGATTTATATTTAATTATTTAGGAAATAGTTTTTTTTATTGCTTAGATTTTTTATAATAGAATTTAGGCAAAATACCCTTTTTGGTCCCTTAACTATACCTCGGGGTTCAATTTGATCCCTTAACTTTAAAAAATTCCATATTGGTCCCTTAACTCTTCAAACGTTCCATATTAGTCCTTTTTGACCTATTAGCGACGGAAAAAATTCAAAAATCCGTCGCTAAATCCGTCGCTAATAGGTCAAAAAGGACTAATATGGAACGTTTAAAGAGTTAAGGGACCAATATGAAACTTTTTAAAGTTAAGGGACCAAAATGAACCCCGAGGTATATTTAAGGGGCCAAAAAGGGTATTTTGCCTAGAATTTATTAGGATATAAATTAATTTTTTTAATTATTAATTAGAATTTTATGTTAGAATAGATTTTTATATTTTTTATATTAGAATTAGTTGTTTAGATTTAAATTATAGTTTTAATTTTATTTTTAGAATAGAATAGTTTTTTAGAATAATTTAAAATTTTTAAACTAGGATAGAATTTCGTTAGAAAATAGTCTTTATTGGTAGTTTTTTTTAATTAATTTTAAGATAGATTTTGTTAATTTAAATTTATTAGATTAATTGCCTTAAATTAGAATTAATAGGATTATTTCATTTTTTCATTTAATAGTCAGAATTATTAGTATCTTTTAATTAGAAGTTTAGATTAATTTAGTTATAGGTTTAGAATTATTTTTTTAATTTAAGTCAACTTTATTAATCATCAGCATTTTGTGACCAACACGTTTAATTTTGATTTAATCAATTTTAACATTTTTAATCAATCATTAGCCGTTAACAGATGCCACGTGTCATGAGGTGGAGTATAAAGCATTATTCATTACCCCCAACCTAAGAACCATAGTCTGCACCTCCACGGTTCACTAATCATCTTCTTTGAGAAGAAGTAACCCTAGCCGCTACGTTCAACATCATCATCTTCAAATTCCAAAAATCCAACCTCCACATTCAATCTTCGACCACCATAATTCTCATCAACACCTCCCTCAAACTTCTTCTTCAACCTACATCATCACCATGGAACTTTCAAATCGCCCAAACCCAGCAACCGTTCTTCCATAAACGCACCATTCTCAACACCTTCAACCAACAAAATTCACCATCAAACTTCTAAAAACTTCTTCCATCACCATTAACGAACCGCATAACCTCTCCGCGGAATCCCAACGCCATCCTCTCAAAACTCACAACCCATTTCAACTTCCAACTTTCAATCCTCCATCAACAACAAAAACCCAGCGAAACCTTTCATTTTCCACTTCATCTTCTTTCCAACAAACATTAAACCCCTTTCTCTGTTAACACAATCCATTTCTGCTCAAAACGTTCAACCCTCCATTAACGACCCTTCAAACTAACATTCACAACCGCTTCCCTTCAAAAGTTCATCTTCTCCGACCCAGAGCTCCACCAAACCCATTTTGAAATACCCTTTTTCGTATCACCTTCAAAACCCAGAAAACCCATTTCACAACCTCGAACCAACAACTCTCCAACCACTGTATTCATCCCAAACGTGACAGTTAAAACCTTCAACATTCATCACCACGAATCAACACAAACCCATTTTCGTCAACCATTGAAGCGACCCACTTCCCTCTTCTTCGAGCTCAACCATCAACAACTAATTCCAAGCCCTTTTCAGAAAGTTTCAAGAAAAAGAAATAAAATGGAAGAAGAGAATGAGTGAGTCAAAGCAAGAACAAGACACTGTTATAGCTTCAGTTCATTCAATCGTCTTCAAAGAATCAGAAAATCTCCATGGAAAATGTCTCCAAATCGAGGGTTACGATTTCAACCGCGGCGTTGATTATCAAAACCTTCTCAAATCCATGCTCACTACTGGGTTTCAAGCTTCCAATCTCGGTGATGCAATTCAAGTCGCTAATCAAATGCTAGATTGAAGGCTAGTTGATGAACCTATAGCTGGGGATTGTAGTGACGGGGAGAAGAATTGGAGAATGGCGAATAATGGTCTTGAAAAGAGGAAATGTAGTAATGGGTATCTGACTCTATTTTGTTTTTTTTAAGAGGATTAAATTTCATTTTCTTTAAAATAATAAAAAGGATTTAGATTGTGATTTTGGACTGGTTTATTCTTGGATTTATTCATCACCTTTCTCTTAGATTCATCCGTGTGAATCATGAAGAGTGAGAGATGGGCCTAGAGCCCACATGACCTAACTCTTCTCACACCCCAGATCAGATCTATAACTCCCCCTGTTCCTCTTTATTTTCTTAAGAAATTTTATATCTTTATTTATTTATTTTGTAAACTAGTTCATATATTATTTTTCTAGAAATTAACAGACTGTTTGTATATTAATATATATATTTTATAAATTTTGTAAATATTTATTTTCTAATGTGTATATATTTTCTAATAGTTTATAGATTATTAATTTATTTATATTTAAAAAAAACAGTTTTTGTATTGTATATATACTAATTAGTTTTTGTGTTAAGATTTATTTTAAATATACTTTTCTAACTATTTCTTTTAGAGTTTTTGCTATATATTATTTTCTATTTTATCATATTAGAGTATCTTAATATTTTCTTTTAGAAGTTAGATTTTATGTTTCATTTCTTATTGGGCTTTTTATTCCACTTTCCTCTTTTTGGGTCGATGACGAGACCTCTAAAGCCACCATCGGTCAAATTATTGATAGATGGATGTTTGCCCGAGACCACCTTCCTTTTCTCTCCTCATTTCTACTCCATTTTCGATTTTATCATTTTTCTGCGATCTAGGAAGTCTTTTATTCGTAAGCGTCGCGTATCGAAGTCGATAACCTTCCCGATTTCAAATCTATGGAAAATGACCATTTGGGTCTTTTTTTTACTTTGGGATCGCGATAGGCTACCTTTGATTAATTGACATTATGTTTGCGATTAAGACGAGATCTCACATCTTTTAGCCCGTGCGACACGATTTAATCGAAGAATGATCTTCAATATTATTTTTTTATCTTGTCTTTTGCACGGATATCAATTATGCGACCTCTTATAGTTCGACTTCCATCATAAGTCGAGCTACGATGGTTTAGCATTACATTTATCCCGTTTCAATTCATTAACAAAACTAACCACTGCTTTACTTTCTGTCAAATATTAACTGTTTTAATTTCAGTCATTATATTCTTGTATATTATTATTATCCTGTAAATATTCAACTAACTTGTACATTCTTTTAAAACACTTAATAAATATCAAAACCATAAAATCCTAATTGGTGGACTGTTGTTTATTTGTATCCTGTGTATATCTGTCTTTGTTTTTCATCTCTTTGGCAGGTTCTCAAAATCTCTTTAATTAAGAAATAAAATTCTCTTTGTATTGAATTAAAAAGAGAGGATTGAGTGTAGACTTCTTCCTCTCCGAGTATCAGGATATTCACTGTAGAGTGGGTGGTCTTGATACTCGTCTTTCAATACGAAGACGTCCGTATTCACCGCACCCCTTTTCTCCTAAAAAAACCTTGGTCCCGTACCGAGTGCATTTTCAAACCTTTTTCTCCTAAAACCTCGGTCCCGTACCGAGTACATTTTCAAAACCATTTGTAATAAAGGAATCGAGTTATCTTTGTATTGAACTAAAGAGAGAGGATTGAGTGTAGACTTCTTCCTCTCCGAGTGTTGGGATACTCACTGTAGTGTGTGTGGTCTTGATACTCGTCTTTTAATACGAAGATGCTCATATTCGCGCCACCCTTTTTCCCTAAAAACCTCGGTCTCATGCCGAGTGCATTTTCAAACTCCTTTTCACAAAAACTTGAATGGTCGTGGAGTGGTTAGGCGTAAGCCTTCTCCTATCCCGAGTGTTTGAAATTTACCGTAGGGTTTACAGTCACAAAAGCACTTACCGTTCAAAACCAAAAACACTTTAATAAGAGAATGAAGTTCTCTTTGTGTTGAATTAAAGAGAGAGGATTGAGTGTAGACTTCTTCCTCTCCAGGTATCAAGATACTCACTGTAGTGTGTGTGGTCTTGATACTCTTCTTTCAATACGAAGACGCTACGTTTGCCACACCATTTTCATAACAAAACTTTGAGATAAAGAATTGGGTACTACCCACAAGGAGTTACTATCTGATGACATATTTCACTCCTAAAAAACAATTCCACAAATCAAACGTGACACCTTTCTGTTGCACCCTAAAATTTGCTCAACCTTATTCACTTGGTTTATGTTTCCATATCATTAGCATTTGCATATAGAGTCATGTACATAGTCTAACCATCTGCATAGCATAAGCATAGCAAGTCATCCAACAGGGGACCAATCATTATTCTCATCTCTATGAGCCTATCAAGAGGTTATTATTCTAATTCAATCTCATTCAGGTCATCAGAAAGAATTTGAAAGCTATCAAGTCAATGGATCAAGCAAGTGCATCCATCTCCTATCTGAGGGTATCTGAGGATCAACAAAGAAATTGTGAGTTGTGGGCTAAGCATGGATAGTATCTGGGCATCATGGGAGACTTAGAAAGTCATTTGGAGAAGGAAACAAGTCATTGATATGATCACGAGTATTGCAGTTGAAGGCAGCCAACTAGGGTTTCATCTGGGGTCAACTCTAGGTCAACTCTAGGTCAATTGACTGACTGAAAGACATTAAGGGCTATTGGAGAGATGTGGGGTTCATCATTTGACATGTAGAAGAGGATATGGTAATATGCCAAGAAGAATTCAAGAGAAATCAAGGAGAAGAGGAGTTTCTAAATTAGGGTTTCTGTGTAAAATCCCCTAGTTTAGATCAAATTTCCAAGCAAGATAAGTCAAAATGCAAGCTTCAAATGGATCCTTGGCCAACATGAAACTTGTATAGGATCTCAAGACCTTTAATTTGAGTGGTGGAAGACATCAAGGAGATTTATAGAACTCAAGTTATGGTCCTTGCAAGTTACAGGTCATCTGAGGTATCTGAAATTTTGTCTGTGAAAGTGACTTGACTTCCAAACAATTTTTACCCCTCAAGGAGATTTAAAATGTATTTCTGGTCAACATAAGAGTTGTTCCGCATTGTCTTAGCTTTCTAGAATAGTATAGTATGCCTTCATATGATTTATGGAACTCTACTTATGGTCTTGGCAAGCAAAGGGTATTTTGGTCATCTGAGAATTACAGGTCATTTCAAGCCTATGCCCAAAACTCATACAAGGAAGCTTCAAATGGAAAACTTTACAACATCATACTTGTTCCGAATGACATTTTGAGTCTAGAAAAGTGACCATGAAAGATTGGAAAGATTCATAGCATAAGGTTTCAAAATTGGTGGATTTAATGAATAAAAATGACCTAAAAAATGAGATTTTTCATATTTTGGCCAAATGAGGTGAAATTATAGGTCATTTTGAATGGAAAAATCATTTTGAGAACATTGGCTAAAGTAGAATTTTGAGCTTGGTTCAAGTTTTGAAAGTTATTCAAGGTTACTTGTAATGAAAGTTACATAATCCAAAATGTAAGGAAGGTGTGCATGGGAAGCTTCTCCAAAGTTCTAGGAGGTTCTAATGTCATGTATATATTGAATTGAGAGGGTTCATGCCATGGTTGGTGCTTCATATTGTTCATAAACACAAGTTTCATACACTTTCTCCCACTTGCAAAATCAATTCAAACTCTCTCAAATTCACATCAATCTTCACATTTTCTGATTGGATCTTCATCATCATCATCCAAGGATCATAATTCACATCAAGATTGGTGAAATTGAAGGAGGATTCGAGTTGTGCAAGTTGATCATCCAAGAAGCAAGAATTTTGGAATTGGGAGATTCAAAGCCTTGGAGCATCATTGGTTGCATACAGAACTCATCATCAAGTTCTTGGATCATTTTCCACTCACTTCAAGCCTTGGATCAAGAGGATTTAACACCTGTTTTCATCAATTGCACCAGGTATGTTTCTCATTCGAATTGGCTGTTTAGGTTAGGATTATTAGGTTTTGTTAGCATAGAAAGGTTAAGATAGGATAGATGATTAGTTTTGGTGAGTTTGAGGAAGTTTCATGGAGTTTGCCATAGGTGTACCAAATCTGTTAGGGTTTGTATCTCTTGGATTAAAGCACGAAAATCTTCATTGAATGGCTTGTTATGATCAGCATAAGATGTAGATGAGTTTAGGACAAGAATTGGTGTGAATTGAAGCAATTGATCACAGGTATTAATGGTGGAGTCAGACTGTTATTCTCTTCGAGTTGGTTTATTGAGTGAGTGTTAGGGAGAGTTATTGGCATGGCTGTGAAGAGGCAAGTTTATAGAGCAACTTTGCTCTTGGGGTCGAAGGAATCCATGGAGAGATGAGGGAGAACAGAGGAGGAGAAGTTCGTGCATGGCTATGGTTTTTCAGGGTTAGGGTTTACTCAAGGTTGAAGATGACTTGCAAGCCGTTCGATCAGCCAATTGACTTTGACCTGGAGACTTAACCAATGGCCACGATTGAAAATAAAAAACGGAGGGAGATTCAAATGCCTATATGCACCGTTTCATTAAATCCCAATCTGATGGGCTTTGTGAGTGCTTGCTATTCGTACCCCTCAAACCAAGCCCAATCCCAATTATAACTGAATAGATTACTATCTGCACCGTTTATGCTTTTTTTAATTTTTGTTTAATTTCTGAGTGCAACTGGGCCTAGCGCCCATTGCTATGCGCGCCCCCCATTTTATGGCCCAGTTGAGATTTGAACTGGGCGCCTTGCTTTTCAGACCCCCTCCCCCTTTTATTTCATATTTTGTTTTTTTGTTTTCTTTTATATTTTTCTCATCTTTAAAAAATCATAAAAAATAGGAAATTTGATATTTTTAATTCCTTCTTTTTGTGGTAGGTCAATAATTCTGTCTAGAAAAATATGAAAGAATAAAAATGGCATTTTATTTTGTTTTATTATTTTTCATGCATTTTTCTTGTAAATAGCATTTTAAAGAGTTTTGTTTGATACATGAATTTGTTGACTTTCGTTCTAATAGATGCTTTAATATTTTTAACCCATTCTTTTTAGGGTGATTAGTAGATAAGGTTAGCTTGTATATACAATTTAGTTCATATTTTTAGGACTTAGTTTTAGGTGATTAGTTTAGGTGTGAATAACATGAACAAAATTAGGGTTTAAGTGACAACATAGGTGAAGTAGTTCTTTTCCCTTAGGATTTAGAGATTGAAAGTTTGGGGCATGGGACTATAGGGATTATGGGTAGTTATTAGATCCCTTAGAAAATATCAGGATTCCCCTACTGCTATTAGTATACTACTATATTTGTTTGACTGGTGTGGTGTGCCCTCTCTGGGGATTATTGCTTGTTTGTGTGGGTATTGGGATTGCTTTGGGGATTGGGAGAGCTGAAGACTTGTGATGATGAAGCCATTGGAGATCCAGAGCTTGAAGACCAACTTCCAGAGTTGAAGAGGAGATTCCTGCCAGCAGCTGTTGAAGGGTATAGGGATAGGAGCTAGGCAGAACTCTAGATTAGAAAGCTTGTTTCTCAAACATGGAATGCCTTGTCTGCATCCATCCTTTCTCTATGATTCAAAGTCTCTTTCAAATACCCACCTCCTTCCTTTGGAAGGATCAGTGAATGTATTTGAAAGATAGAACTTTTGAGAGAAACCTGTCTGTAGGATGTTAACAGTTGATGAGCCACCCTTGGTAGGCATTTGACTGTTTAACATTTAATTCATCTTGTTGACTAATGTTCATCCTGGAGTTTGAGACTTGAAGAAAAGCCATTGCAGATGGAAGATTAATCAGAGACCTTGCTTGAAGGCTGTGGAGATGGAGATTGATGCTTGCTGAAGCTTGTAGCTGATTGGAGATGACTTGAAGATAGGTGTTGATTTAGAGCTGCTGTGGCTGTTTATTTTTTTTTTGTTGTATTTCATTTCTGATGTATTGATTGGTTTTCTGGACTGTATTGTTTGCTGTTTACCCTGTTGGGTTGAGAGTGGATCCTGTTCACTTTTGCCTATTGTTTTCTAGGTTCGAGTTTGAGTGGGACTCCCTCGCCTCGCTTGTATTGTTGCATCCATGCATTTTACTGCTTTATTGTATATATGCTATTGTTTCTGTTTCCGTTTATCCCTTAGGATCTCTGTTTCTCTCTGCGCAAGAGAGGAGCATGATAGACATTAGGTCTTAACCCATGCATGATAACATTAGGTTAGTTTGATTCCCTTCGCAACCATAGGTTAGAGTACTGTCTCTTCTTTCTCAAAACAAACAGAAAAACACAATAAGATTCCGTACACAATAAAAGACACTTCTTCCGTAAAAGAATGTGAACCCATCAAGACGTCATTTTTGTCCGCTTGGACCAGTAATCAGAAAAACCCTTTTTCAGAAGGAATAAAAACAATCAAGACAGACTTGTGTCGTACGTGGCCCGAACTACGTTTGCTCTGATCTTTCATGCTGTATGAAAGTACGTAGGCATAGGATGCGATATCCTAGCGAGCAACCTTCCCCTCCTTTCCCGTAGGTAGGCGAACTACGTTGACTCTGATTTCTCGTTCCAGACGGGAATACGTAGGCATAAAGTGCGATACTTTGCCGAGTCATTTTCTTTTCTTTTAACCCTTAACCCTTAGTTTAGATAGAATAACAATCCATACCCGAAAACAAGCGTGGATCCCGTCGAGTACGACGGACGTGAGGGGTGCTAATACCTTCCCCTTGCGTAACCGACTCCCGAATCCAGGTTTTGGTTGCGATGACCATACCTTTTCCCGTCTTTGCGGTAGGTTTACTCTGAGCGTTTCCTTTCCCTCCCGTGGGATAAATAACGCACAGTGGCGACTCTTCTGTTCAGCCGGCGCCGATTTTCGCAGTAGCGACAGCTGGAGACTCTGCTGGGGATCCAACGTCCCCTGGTTGCTAAGAACTGCGATGGTTCTTATGCATTTGGGATCCAACGTCCCTTTAGAGAGTCGATCCTAACGTTTGTTTTCCCGTCGAGGATTTTGTATGGATTTACATTTCTGACCTTTATTTTCAGCATTATATATATATTGATTATTATTGTTGTATTGGGGTGTGATGGGTGGTTCTATGATTGAGAGATAGGCCGGACCTGGGCTTGAGTGCACCTAGAATTAGAGTAGAAAGTAGTGGGCGCGTGCCGGCTTTGCTTGCATTAGTGTCTCATGAAATCTACACTCGGACGAGGTTCTTCTGGTTGGCTTCTTTTTCTACCCTTTGGGTCGAAGGGGTTGTTGGTCAGCTGAATTGTCGACTCCGGGAACCGATCATTTGGAAGTTGGCTAAGTGAGGCCTCTTCAGGATTTGATGATGCCACTCCTTCTGGGAATCGTATCATCAACCCTGAAAGTCTGTGACGCTGACGACCGCATATGATGCCATACCTTTGTCAGTTACTAGGACATCCACCTGTGAGAGGGTTTGGGGTTATGCAGGTAACTAGACCTTCAGACTACCGGTTTGTTTCTTGATCTGAGATCCTGGGTATTTATGGAGAGTTTTGAGGTCTGTCAGAGACCAGTTGGAGAGTTCTGAGGTCTGTCAGAGACCAGTTGGAGAGTTCTGAGGTCTGTCAGAGACCAGTTGGAGATACGATATGAGGTCTGCCAGAGACCAGTTGGAGTTATGGTTGGAGGTCTGTCAGAGACCATTGTTGGAGCTTTGTTTTAGGTCTATCTGAGACCGGGGTTTGAGGACTTCTAAAAGAGTCTATCTGAGACTTCTTGATATGGTTCAGGCTATTCATCTACGGCAGTTGGTCCCTGTTGCATGTTATTTGCATTGCATTGTTTGCATACCTATTATCATTGCATCCCATTAATGTGTGTCTGTGCTGCAGGTGCATTTGCATATCCTCCGATTCTAGTGCCCAGACTTCTGAGTATTGATTATGGCTGGTTTGAGGAAAACAATTGCGTATAAGCTGCCTACACCTGATATTACTCCTTTGCTCGGTCTGATATCTCTTGCTGATGAGGAGGTTAGGAGAAGCTTCAGAATGAGTCATGGGAGATTACTGAGATTAGTCTGCAAGCCCACTGCTGATGAGATGAACGGGCTGTACACCTTGATGCAGTTCTATGACCCCGCATTAAGATGTTTTACGTTTGCTGACTTCATTCTAGGGCCTACCATTGAGGAGTATGTGGAGTTTACTGAGCTACCAGTGCAGAACAAGGTTCCCTTTATTCACCCTGCCGCTGAGCCCCAGTTGGAGGACTTAGCCAAGGCCTTGCACATGGACGCTGCAGAACTGTTAGTGACTTCTTGGCTTGGGGTTTCAGGTTTCTCTCTTGATTTCCTGGTTGGCAAAGCTCAGGAGTATGCCAAGAGAGGATGTTGGGTGGTTTTCAATGCTATTTTGGCCCTATGCATTTATGGGATTGTGTTGTTTCCTAACTTGCCCAATTTCGTAGACTTGGATGCTTTCCATATATTTGCTGCTGGTAATCCAGTGCCAACGTTGATCGGAGACTTCTACCACTCCTTGCACTACAAGAATGAAAACAGAAGGGGAAAGGTCGTGTACTGTTGTGCGCCTTTGTTGAGCATGTGGTTTAAGAGTCATCTTCCCAAGAAGGGACCATTTGTGGACAGTGCAACTACATCTAGCTGGTCAGAGCGCCTGATGAGGCTATCTTCCGAAGACGTTGAGTGGTTTGATCGAGACTTGCTGGGGTCTGAGCTCATCTTCAGTTGTTCTGGGTACCCTAATGTTCCGCTGATGGGAAGAAAAGGGTGTATCAATTACAACCCTTCTCTGTTCATTCGCCAGTTCGGATATGCGCTGAAGAACCCACCAAAGGAGGAAGAAGTACAGGAATCTCTGTACTTCACCGGTGATTTGAAGGGGGAGTTATTAGCCAAGCTGCAGCATGCCTGGACGCATATTAACCGAAGGGGGAAGCCGTTGTTAGGGAAGAATGACTGTCAAGCTTACACACCTTACAGAGTTTGGATCCAGGAGAGAGCAAGTCAGTTGCGGATGCCATTTCCAGATGCACCAGCCCTTGTTCCTATTCCGGTAGCAGAGCCAACTACTGTTTCTAGGGAGGCCTACGAGCAAGTTGTGAAAGAAAAAGAAGCCTTGATGAAGATCAATGAAGGGTTAGAGCAAGAGCTAGCCCAGATACGCAGCGAGAAAAACAAGGTTGTGCATGCTTTCCAACAGCAGATTGAGCTAATGAACAGACTAGGGGCTGAGTTGACTGAGGAGAGGAAGAAGCGCGAACGTCTGGGGCAAGAGTTCAGAAGCTCCCATGACATGCTTGAATCCAAAAAGAAAGCGCTCGACGCAGCTCACCGAGAGATCTCTTCTTGCAATAAGACTTGGAATGCCACGCTCACCAACAATAAGAAGAGGGAAGATAAGTTGAAGCAGCAAATTTCCGACCTCGAAGAGCAGTTGAAGTCCAGCATCAAGAAGTGTGAAGAAGAAGTGATGACCCGGTATAGTCTCCAGAATGCACTAAACAAGGCCATCAAAGGCAGAGATGAAGCTGTGTCTCAGAAGCGTAAACTAGAGGATCGCTTCGGAGAAGGGGCATGGGAGGAAACTGCCGGAGACGTACAACGTGTGCTCAAACGAAGAAACCAACTTGTTGAAGGGTTGCTTACCCGACCAGGTCATCCAGAGACCAAGAAGTTAATAGAAGAGTACCGAGCATATGGGAGTACTTGATCATTTCATGTATTGACTTGTATGCTTTATTTGCATTTGTGCTGACCATCACCAGGATTGTTGGTTGAGGTCATGCCCTTTTATTATACTCTCAGTGATATTGTATTTTTGGCTTACTGGATTTCTCTGCAATACATGAGGCTTTCTGTGATTCAGCTCCGATCTTTATATTGTTAGCACTGTCACTGCACGGGCACCTTCACACTAGAATCAGGGAATGATCTTCCTTAACACACAGACACATATTGCATTGCATTCCCATTCATATTGCATTACAGGTAATTATTAAATTGTATCTCATCTCCTGTATCTTCCAGGTCCTCCAAGATTAGCGACCAAAGAATTCCCTGGCATTCAACCAGAAGCAGCAGTAAGGAAGTCATGAGTCAGGATCAGACTGAGATGCAAGAGGTGCACGACAACATAATGCGGCTCATACATGTAATGGAAGCCATGGCCGAGAGTCAGAAACAGTTGCAAAATATGGTGCAGCCTCTGATTGCACGGGCTAATGATAGGGCTGCCGATCTTGCTCAGCGAGAGAATCAAGGTTTTCTCCCAGGCCGCATACGCCAACTTGTGGGGATAGACATCAAGCAGGTTCAAGCAGAATTAACGGATGTTCGAGGCCAGCTGGGGCAGTTCACGAAAGATATGCAAGCATTGCGCTCGAATCAAGAGACGCTAGAAGAAGAGAACTGCCGATTGAAGGCACAGATGGGGTTGATGGCTGAAATATTAAGGAACGTACTCAGAAAAGAAGGAGGGCAAATGTTTGAAGACGCGGCGGGCTTATCTGCTCCTCAGGGGTCTGAAGAACCGTTACCCACGCATGATAGGCGTAAGAGACCCTCTCCACGATTCGAAGCTCAGGATTCTCCTCGTCAGCAGTCGCAATTGATTTTGCAGGATAACCCAAGGAGGGGTGGCAAGAGGATGAGGTCTTCTAACAGAGTATTTGATGAGATCCCTGTGGATTATGATCAGCTGGTGCAACTCTTGTTCCAACTTCAACTGGTTGAGCCCCGTATTTTGGTTCCACTGACAGGGCAGCCGCCACCAGACTATGACCTGAACGCCCATTGTGCCTTCCACTCCAGCGCACCGGGGCATAACATTGCAAACTGCAAAGCTTTTAAGCATAAGATTCAAGATTTGCTGGATGAGAAAATAATTGAGTTTGTACCGGGGGGTATAAAAGTTTCAGGGACTGATATTCCCATTTCTCCATCAGAGGTTGCAGACGAATCGAGGTATATCCCAGAGCTACTGGAAGCTAAGTCCCCATGTCCGCAACAGTTGCCGATGCCAGGGTGGAATTTAAGGATGATGACGCGTGAGCCTAAGGAAACGTCCGAGCAAAGCCAGCAGCATACAAGATGCCAGTATCCGGCTCAACAAAGAATTCGGGGAAAGAAGCCCAGGAGGGTGTTTGAAAAGCCTCCCTCAACGTACGCAGATTTGTTACAGACACTACTAGGATTGAACTTGGTGGAGAAAAGAACTCTGGCGCCAATAACAGGCACTCTGCCGTATGGTTACGATGCAAGCAGGCACTGTGAATTCCACTCCGGGGCTCCCGGACATGATATTGAGGGTTGCCACGCGTTCCAGCATAACGTCCAAGATTTGATCGACAACAGGGTTATTAACTTCTCTGATAGGGTCCCCAAGGTGGTGCAAGGCCATAGACAAGCAAAAGCCGGGGTGATGAAAAAGTTTCCCAGATTTGATCGGGCCGTTGAAAGAAGATCGAGACAGCAATAGACTACCCCTGATAATGGTTTCTGAGGATGGTTGACTCGCCAATAAGTCAAAGTGCAGGAAGTCCAGTTCTGAGACACCGACATTTTTCATGTTATCTTGTTCATGTCCTCGCATTTGTAGTTTCTTTTCTGTGTAATTGCAAATTTTCGCTCTTAAAACTTGTTGTTTTTTCAATTGATATTGATAAACGAAATGAATATGCATGTTGAATTAATCCAGGCGTGTTCACTCTTTGCTTTCTTTAATGCTTAATGCTTGTTTTAGCAGGAATCCGGGGAGGATGACGAAAACAGATGACGAATAATAGTCTGATTGTATGCTTTTGGATAAAAAACTTGTTGATGAGATACAAGCATTGTTTCAATCCATAAACACCGGAGATATAAGGAAGATAATCCCTTGATAACCCCTTTGAGCCAGTAGTAGGAGTCTCTTTTTGAAAATGAAAAACCCTAAATCTTAACCCGGGGCAGGATAGGTGTCAGTTAGTTTGGCCAAGCGTTCAAATCGCGAAAGGAGTGTCCGTTCGAGGATAAATCACACCCATATGGGTCGTGCCTAAAAAACCACAATGGTTAAGGTTCGCCAACCCAAGAGTGAAACAGTCACATTATTCCACAAAAAGTCAGACAAACCAGTGTCACACGACTTGTTCGAAAAAAAAACGAAAAGTGAAAAGAATCAAAAGCCCGCTAAGTCGAAACTTGAAAACAAATGACTTAGGCAAAAATAGGGGCATCCCGCTGGACTGAAAAATCAAAAGAATCTCAAAAGATACTCAGTCCAGGCAAAAGTTAGGGAATGAAAAAAAAAAACGAAAAAACGAAAAGGATTACAAGAAAAAATTCTTGAAAAGGACAAAGTCGTGTGACTCTAGGTACCCAAAGACTAAAAGCAAATGATTGTCACTCAAAAAGAAAAAAAATGTGTGGTATCCTGAACCATCACTCCTATCACTCCTCTAATAGGTGAACGCTGAAGTCAGATTAGATGAACATAGGATTGGAGAACATCACGAAGAATGGGTGGGTCGAAATAAATTTTGAGCCTATATCTTTCCTTGTTAACCGCGAACCTAACCACGTTACAACCCGGAAAAGTCCTAGTTGAAACAGGTTTGGTCAAGAGCATACGTCGGTAAAGATCGCATCGGAACTGACTCCTAAAAGGGCTCCTCTTACCAGCCTTCATATTGACATTTTGATAATTGATTCATTACATGTCACAAAATTTTTCCAGTGAACAGACTTGGGTTTTGAAACTGTCATATGCATTGTGTTTAATATATCTTTTATGCAGAACAACTTGTGTTACTTGCGAGTAAGCGCATGCCGACAGGAAAGATTCCTACAGTGGAAGGTATGATCGGGATAAAATGCAGAATGCCCAAATGTTTCGTGAACTGGGGCAAGCTATACTGATTAATTCAGGTAGAGTCAGTCATCCTAGAATCAGTAAATCTGGGGCAGTCAGGTCAAGATTTGGTAAATCTCACATAGCTATGGGCCTTGCTCCACGAATCAGTCAATCGGGGGCAAAGGCATTACCAGACTAAGGTCACCCTAAGAGCACGAGAGCTACCTTTGACAGAGCACCTCTTCGAGGGTCGAAATTGTAGAAGCGGTTCATGTCTGGCTGTCAGGATACAAAGACTGTAGGGTCTATTTCAAAATCGTTGCAGATTCAGGGGCAAGCTATTTCAGGATAGAGTCCTGACTAGGATTTCCTTTCGAGAAGAAGTATGCAAGAACACAGACTGAGGCATGTTAGTATCCCCGAAGCGGAGTTCCGAGAAGGTGGGCTATCAAAAGATTGCAGTATGGACCAGGAGTTCGTAACGAAAGATTCGATCCCCACGCAGGTCGCGCTTCCAGGATGACTTTGTTCCTCACCGAAGAATGATCGAATTTCCCAGCTAGTCGCAGCTTATCCAAAGGACATTCTCCAGCCACGTCATTGATCATCAGCAGAGTGTGGCGGATTCCTTATCTCAAGCAGAATGGTTTAGCCGCAGCAGATTAATATTTGTGAGCTGAATCCAGACAGTTCACCTTTCCCCGCAGGGTCATTTACTCTCCCTCAGCGGAGTCAGTTGATTGTCCCCAAGAGGATCATTCCGTCCCCAGCGGAGTTCTCTCTTTTCCGCAAGTATTTTCAGTCCTCCCAGTGGAGCTCGAAGATTAAAACTCTCCCCAGGCAGAGTTGGTTGTGTGTCCCGACATTTATTTTGTCGGAATATCGTGGGATACCTGTCCACTCTCCAGAAGAAATTCAATCATATTGTGTACATCTGCTATTCCCCAGCAGAGTTATATTCCCCAGCAGGGTGTTCCTTCAACAAGGTGCTTGGTTAAGTTCCCAATTTCCCAGCAGGGTTGACTTCACTCTTCCAGCATTTATTTTGCTGGAGTAATTCTGTAGCACCTGGCTATCCCCAGCGGAATTGGCATTATCTTCAGCATTTATTTTGCTGAAGCAGTTTCTGTATTCTAGCAGTTCAGATGGAGGGAGCTCTTGCTCAAATGAGCTACCAAACATTCAAGATCGCGGCATGAGACATTCAATGATAATGTCAGTTTCGGCAGTATTCCCCACAGAGTTATCAGGATAAGTTTCTCTTTATTCCCAGGCAGAGTTATTTGTCATCAGGGGTTTCATGAATCAGAATTTCAGAGGCTGCCTCCGGTTATCAGAGCAGGTGTCCGGTGAGTTGGTTTCTAGATGTCCCCAGTAGAGTCCGCCTCAAAGTCGCTGTCACGTCAGTGCTAAAGAAGTTTGTGGGTGGGGATCAATGGAGAACTAAGTCCTGACGTGGACAATTTATTCTTATTGACGGGATTTCTTCGTGTTAGAGAAGTGAGTGTCCTAACGTGGACAGATTTATTTCCTCGGGTCGATGAGATGTGCTAGTCCTAACGTGGACAGATTCGGTTTCTCGGTATTGGTGGAATGTGAAGTCATGACGTTGACAAAATTGATTCCTCCTTGTGTTGGTGTCCTGACGTGGACCATTTATTCTCAGCAGTTATCTTTCTTCGTGTTGGTGAAGCGGGGGTCCTGACGTGGACAAATCAAACGAAGATATGAGTCCTGACGTGGACAAGTTTTATTTTCTCAGCAGAGGAGATGTGAGTCCTGACGTGGACAAGTTTTATTTCCCCAGCGGGTCGAAGATGCCTGAGTCCTGACGGGGACAAATCAAGACAAAACATGGGTCCTGACGTGGACGAGTTTATTCCTTACGTGGAAAGAAGTATTCCTTACGTGGAAAGATGAGTGTATTCCTTACGTGGAAAGATTGGAGTCTTTACGTGGACAAATCAAGATGAGTTGTATTCCTTACGTGGAAAGTTGTATTCCTAACGTGGAAAGAAGTTGATTCCTTACGTGGAAATTTGTATTCCTAACGTGGAAAGAAGTTGTATTCCTAACGTGGAAAGAAGTTGATTCCTTACGTGGAAAGTTGTATTCCTAACGTGGAAAGAAGTTGTATTCCTAACGTGGAAAGAAGTTGATTCCTTACGTGGAAAAGTTTGTATTCCTTACGTGGAAAAGAAGATGTATTCCTAACGTGGAAAGATATGATTCCTTACGTGGAAAGATGATGATTCCTTACGTGGAAAGATGATGATTCCTTACGTGGAAAAATGAGATTCCTTACGTGGAAAAAGTTTGATTCCTAACGTGGAAAGAAGTTGGATTCCTTACGTGGAAAAATAATTCCTTACGAGGAAATGAGATGGTGTTCCTAACGTGGAAAGGTGGGTCCTAACGTGGATGATGTATTCCTGACGTGGAAAGATTGGGTCCTTACGTGGACATATCAGATTGGGTCCTTACGTGGACATATCAGATTGGAGTCCTTACGTGGACAGAGAAAGATAGTGATTCCTTACGTGGAAGAAGAGATGTTTCCTTACGTGGAAAGAGTTTGATTCCTTACGTGGAAAGAGAAGTTGTTTCCTTACGTGGAAAAGTTTAGTCCTGACGTGGACAGATTCAGATCAAAGTTTGATTCCTAACGTGGAAAGATTGAGTCCTTACGTGGACATATCAAGTGGGAGTCCTTACGTGGACGAATCAAAATATGATTCCTTACGTGGAAAGATTGATTCCTTACGTGGAAAGTTGTATTCCTAACGTGGAAAGAAGTTGATTCCTTACGTGGAAAGTTGTATTCCTAACGTGGAAAAAGAGGTGTTCCTTACGTGGAAAGATGGCATTCCTAACGTGGAAAGAAAGATTGATATAGTATTCCTTACGTGGAAAGAAGATTGGAGTCCTTACGTGAACAGATTGAGATTGTATTCCTTACGTGGAAAGATTGGGGTCCTTACGTGGACAGATTCAAATCAAGATTGTATTCCTTACGTGGAAAGATTGTGATTCCTTACGTGGAAAGATAGTATTCCTTACGTGGAAAGAGGCTTGTATTCCTGACGTGGAAAGAAAGAGTGTATTCCTGACGTGGAAGGGTTTAGTCCTGACGTGGACAGATTCAAAGGAAGACGTATTCCTTACGTGGAAGAGTTTGACGAAGAAGAAGTTATTCCTTACGTGGAAGGTGTTATTCTTAACGTGGAAGGTGTTATTCTTAACGTGGAAGGTGTTATTCCTAACGTGGACGGTATTATTCCTTACGTGGAAGGTGTTATTCTTAACGTGGACGGTGTTATTCCTAACGTGGACGGTGTTATTCCTGACGTGGAACGGTTATTCCTTACGTGGAAGGGTGAGTCCTAACGTGGACGATGTTATTCCTAACGTGGACAAGTGTATTCCTAACGTGGAAGAGTTTACTCCTAACGTGGACGATTTATTTCTGACGAGAAGGCAGCCGAGCCATCCCCCAACAAAGCTGTCGAAGTTTTTTCGAGTTAACGACACAGGCGTCCTAACGTGGACAAAGTTTTATTCTTGCAATGATAGAAGCTTTTCGGGCTGACGAGATAATCCTCAAGCAGTCGTGTAGTTCATTTCCGCGGTTGGCAAATTTCTGGGTTCTTAGTATTCAACCGTCTCGTACCGCGAATGTCTGAAGGCTCCGGGCTCTTCACCCAATCGGGTCCAAGTCGCTTGAATAGGGGCAGCTGTTGCAAACTAAAATTTGCTCAACCTTATTCACTTGGTTTATGTTTCCATATCATTAGCATTTGCATATAGAGTCATGTACATAGTCTAACCATCTGCATAGCATAAGCATAACAAGTCATCCAACAGGGGACCAATCATTATTCTCATCTCTATGAGCCTATCAAGAGGTTATTATTCTAATTTAATCTCATTCAGGTCATCAGAAAGAATTTGAAAGCTATCAAGTCAATGGATCAAGCAAGTGCATCCATCTCCTATCTGAGGGTATCTGAGGATCAACAAAGAAATTGTGAGCTGTGGGCTAAGCATGGATAGTATCTGGGCATCATGGGAGACTTAGAAAGTCATTTGGAGAAGGAAACAAGTCATTGATATGATCACGAGTATTGCAGTTGAAGGCAGCCAACTAGGGTTTCATCTGGGGTCAACTCTAGGTCAATTGACTGACTGAAAGGCATTAAGGGCTATTGGAGAGATGTGGGGTTCATCATTTGACATGTAGAAGAGGATATGGTAATATGCCAAGAAGAATTCAAGAGAAATCAAGGAGAAGAGGAGTTTCTAAATTAGGGTTTCTGTGTAAAATCCCCTAGTTTAGTTCAAATTTCCAAGCAAGATAAGTCAAAATGCAAGCTTCAAATGGATCCTTGGCCAACATGAAACTTGTAGAGGATCTCAAGACCTTTAATTTGAGTGGTGGAAGACATCAACGAGATTTATAGAACTCAAGTTATGGTCCTTGCAAGTTACAGGTCATCTGAGGTATCTGAAATTTTGTCTGTGAAAGTGACTTGACTTCCAAGCAATTTTTACCCCTCAATGAGATTTCAAATGGATTTTTGGTCAACATAAGAGTTGTTCCTCATTGTCTTCGCTTTCTAGAATGGTATAGTATGCCTTCATATGATTTATGGAACTCTACTTATGGTCTTGGCAAGAAAAGGGTATTTTAGTCATCTGAGAATTACAGGTCATTTCAAGCCTATGCCCAAAACTCATACAAGGAAGCTTCAAATGGAAAACTTTACAACATCAGACTTGTTCCGAATGACATTTTGAGTCTAGAAAAGTGACCATGAAATATTGGAAAGATTCATAGCACAAGGTTTCAAAATTGGTGGATTTAATGAATAAAAATGACCTAAAAAATGAGATTTTTCATATTTTGGCCAAATGAGGTGAAATTATAGGTCATTTTGAATGGAAAAATCATTTTGAGAACATTGGCTAAAGTAGAATTTTGAGCTTGGTTCAAGTTTTGAAAGTTATTCAAGGTTACTTGTAATGAAAGTTACATAATCCAAAATGTAAGGAAGGTGTGCATGGGAAGCTTCTCCAAAGTTCTAGGAGGTTCTAATGTCATGTATATATTGAATTGAGAGGGTTCATGCCATGGTTGGTGCTTCATATTGTTCATAAACACAAGTTTCATACACTTTCTCCCACTTGCAAAATCAATTCAAACTCTCTCAAATTCACATCAATCTTCACATTTTCTGATTGGATCTTCATCATCATCATCCAAGGATCATAATTCACATCAAGATTGGTGAAATTGAAGGAGGATTCGAGTTGTGCAAGTTGATCATCCAAGAAGCAAGAATTTTGGAATTGGGAGATTCAAAGCCTTGGAGCATCATTGGTTGCATACAGAACTCATCATCAAGTTCTTGGATCATTTTCCACTCACTTCAAGCCTTGGATCAAGAGGATTTAACACCTGTTTTCATCAATTGCACCAGGTATGTTTCTCATTCGAATTGGCTGTTTAGGTTAGGATTATTAGGTTTTGTTAGCATAGAAAGGTTAAGATAGGATAGATGATTAGTTTTGGTGAGTTTGAGGAAGTTTCATGGAGTTTGCCATAGGTGTACCAAATCTGTTAGGGTTTGTATCTCTTGGATTAAAGCACGAAAATCTTCATTGAATGGCTTGTTATGATCAGCATAAGATGTAGATGAGTTTAGGACAAGAATTGGTGTGAATTGAAGCAATTGATCACAGGTATTAATGGTGGAGTCAGACTGTTATTCTCTTCGAGTTGGTTTATTGAGTGAGTGTTAGGGAGAGTTATTGGCATGGCTGTGAAGAGGCAAGTTTATAGAGCAACTTTGCTCTTGGGGTCGAAGGAATCCATGGAGAGATGAGGGAGAACAGAGGAGGAGAAGTTCGTGCATGGCTATGGTTTTTCAGGGTTAGGGTTTACTCAAGGTTGAAGATGACTTGTAAGCCGTTCGATCAGCCAATTGACTTTGACCTGGAGACTTAACCAATGGCCACGATTGAAAATAAAAAACAGAGGGAGATTCAAATGCCTATACGCACCGTTTCATTAAATCCCAATCTGATGGCCTTTGTGAGTGCTTGCTATTCGTACCCCTCAAACCAAGCCCAATCCCAATTATAACTGAATAGATTACTATCTGCACCGTTTATGCTTTTTTTAATTTTTGTTTAATTTCTGAGTGCAACTGGGCCTAGCGCCCATTGCTATGCGCGCCCCCCATTTTATGGCCCAGTTAAGATTTGAACTGGGCGCCCTTGCTTTTCAGACCCCCTCCCCCTTTTATTTCATATTTTGTTTTTTTTGTTTTCTTTTATATTTTTCTCATCTTTAAAAAATCATAAAAAATAGGAAATCTGATATTTTTAATTCCTTCTTTTTGTGGTAGGTCAATAATTCTGTCTAGAAAAATATGAAAGAATAAAAATGGCATTTTATTTTGTTTTATTATTTTTCATGCATTTTTCTTGTAAATAGCATTTTAAAGAGTTTTGTTTGATACATGAATTTGTTGATTTTCGTTCTAATAGATGCTTTAATATTTTTAACCCATTCTTTTTAGGGTGATTAGTAGATAAGGTTAGCTTGTATATACAATTTAGTTCATATTTTTAGGACTTAGTTTTAGGTGATTAGTTTAGGTGTGAATAACATGAACAAAATTAGGGTTTAAGTGACAACATAGGTGAAGTAGTTCTTTTCCCTTAGGATTTAGAGATTGAAAGTTTGGGGCATGGGACTATAGGGATTATGGGTAGTTATTAGATCCCTTAGAAAATATCAGGATTCCCCTACTGCTATTAGTATACTACTATATTTGTTTGACTGGTGTGGTGTGCCCTCTCTGGGGATTATTGCTTGTTTGTGTGGGTATTGGGATTGCTTTGGGGATTGGGAGAGCTGAAGACTTGTGATGATGAAGCCATTGGAGATCCAGAGCTTGAAGACCAACTTCCAGAGTTGAAGAGGAGATTCCTGCCAGCAGCTGTTGAAGGGTATAGGGATAGGAGCTAGGCAGAACTCTAGATTAGAAAGCTTGTTTCTCAAACATGGAATGCCTTGTCTGCATCCATCCTTTCTCTATGATTCAAAGTCTCTTTCAAATACCCACCTCCTTCCTTTGGAAGGATCAGTGAATGTATTTGAAAGATAGAACTTTTGAGAGAAACCTGTCTGTAGGATGTTAACAGTTGATGAGCCACCCTTGGTAGGCATTTGACTGTTTAACATTTAATTCATCTTGTTGACTAATGTTCATCCTGGAGTTTGAGACTTGAAGAAAAGCCATTGCAGATGGAAGATTAATCAGAGACCTTGCTTGAAGGCTGTGGAGATGGAGATTGATGCTTGCTGAAGCTTGTAGCTGATTGGAGATGACTTGAAGATAAGTGTTGATTTAGAGCTGATGTGGCTGTTTATTTTTTTTGCTGTATTTCCTTTCTGATGTATTGATTGGTTTTCTGGACTGTATTGTTTGTTGTTTACCCTGTAGGGTTGAGAGTGGATCCTGTTCACTTTTGCCTATTGTTTTCTAGGTTCGAGGTTGAGTGGGACTCCCTCGCCTCGCTTGTATTGTTGCATCCATGCATTTTACTGCTTTATTGTATATATGCTATTGTTTCTGTTTCCGTTTATCCCTTAGGATCTCTGTTTCTCTCTGTGCAAGAGAGGAGCATGATAGACATTAGGTCTTAACCCATGCATGATAACATTAGGTTAGTTTGATTCCCTTCGCAACCATAGGTTAGAGTGTTGTCTCTTCTTTCTCAAAACAAACAGAAAAACACAATAAGATTCCGTACACAATAAAAGACACTTCTTCCGTAAAAGAATGTGAACCCATCAAGACGTCATTTTTGTCCGCTTGGACCAGTAATCAGAAAAACCCTTTTTCAGAAGGAATAAAAACAATCAAGACAGACTTGTGTCGTACGTGGCCCGAACTACGTTTGCTCTGATCTTTCATGCTGTATGAAAGTACGTAGGCATAGGATGCGATATCCTAGCGAGCAACCTTCCCCTCCTTTCCCGTAGGTAGGCGAACTACGTTGACTCTGATTTCTCGTTCCAGACGGGAATACGTAGGCATAAAGTGCGATACTTTGCCGAGTCATTTTCTTTTCTTTTAACCCTTAACCCTTAGTTTAGATAGAATAACAATCCATACCCGAAAACAAGCGTGGATCCCGTCGAGTACGACGGACGTGAGGGGTGCTAATACCTTTCCCTTGCGTAACCGACTCCCGAATCCAGGTTTTGGTTGCGATGACCATACCTTTTCCCGTCTTTGCGGTAGGTTTACTCTGAGCGTTTCCTTTCCCTCCCGTGGGATAAATAACGCACGGTGGTGACTCTTCTGTTCAGCCGGCGCCGATTTTCGCAGTAGCGACACTTTCCTCGCATGGCGAAAATCTCTCTTTCAAAAAGGATATGTTATGTCCGTTCTACCACAAACAGGTAACACCTAAGTCTTCAAACGAGCGAGCAACAATACACCTAAACTGCTAGAATGCGCATGATAGCATCATCCACAAAAACATTAACAAACCGTAGGCCGAACTACGACTGCTCTGATTCTTTACTTCTTTCAAGTAAAGATACGTAGGCACAAGGGCCACAATCCTTGCCGAACACATTACCCCCTATATCTGTAGTTCCCCAAACTACGTTGACTCTGACTTTCTCATATCTTTTGAGAATACGTAGGCATAGGACTGCGAAGTCCTATCGAGTCTTTCTTCTTCCCCATTACCTCTTTTTCCCCTATTTCTAACCTCTCTTGGAACACTCTTTAAAGCAATAACCTTTAGCAAATATCTTCACACATACGACAAACAAATGGTTCCCATCGAGTACGATGGATGCGAGGGATGCTAATACCTTCCCTTCGTATAACCGGCTTCCGAACCCGTTCTTGGTCACGAGACCATCTTATTCGTTCCTTTCTTAAGGTTTTCTCGATATTTTCCTTTCCCCTCATGTGATAAATAAAGTTCGGTGGCGACTCTTCTGTCTATCTTTTTCGCCTCCTCGTCGTTGCATTTTTTGAGTAGCGACAGCGTTAAATGTTGGATCTGTCCACATCGAGGATTGACAGGGAAAGTCATTCCTTATTGGCAAAGAGCATTCACCATCTTTATCCTCTTTATGGATTACTATTTTATCATCCTTTAGAGCATGAGAAGAGTTCCTACATTGTTTCTAGCTTTTAGGGGGACGAGTCTTGTTGAGGGCATCACCTTTAACATGCCTCTTGCTCTCCTTCATCATAAGGTCTCTTGGGAGACTCTTGGGATTATATATCCCTTATTCTTGGCACTTAGTATTCTTCTTGGTTAGATGTTCTTTCCTTTCAACTAGGTAGATGGAAGACATTTTCTCTACAAAAAGAGGTATAAGGAAAACACAAGTAACCTGACGAGTAAATAATCCTAAAATAAGGGTCAATATGATCTTAAACTTACTTAAATATTTTTCTATCTTACTGTTTTTCCCTGATCTGTATGATCATGGTGTGAGATCTCATGACCTTGAATTCGTCCAAGAGTTTAACAATCTCCCTCTCAATAAGGGTGAGGTAGTTAAATTTAAAGCCAATGATTATCACTACATTCTCTTTCCGAGATAGAGGGAAGCGAGAGACACCATCTGCCCAGGTTGTGACCATGGAGGCGCCATCTCGTCCAATAATTTTTAAGAACTTGTCCTTCTAATTCTTATAGTAGCTAGATTAGGGCTTGAACATTGTTATTCAAGACAAGGTAACAAAGTCACCCAGCCACCTTTGGTGCCAGACTTGGTACCATAAAAAGAAAAGAGCATCCATATGGTGGGGTTGACATCCATCCTTCTGCATATGATTTCAAACGCCTTAATCACACTTCATACATTAGGCATAATATAGAGGGAGTGACGTTTGAAGTCTCTAGAACCTCTACCTCAAACAGGGTGAAAGAATCAAAACTCCTAAATCATGAATGGCATAGAGGTAGAAGTAGAAGTAAGGGTTGGGAGAATCATCTAGGGAAGCCATGTTTTTCCTCTCTTCTTCATACCACGCCTCCAAAATGACATATTCTTCTTGGCCAGTGTTGGAGATCTCAATTCATCGCCAAAAATCCTCAACCCTTTCCTCACTCGTATACGGGCTTACAAAATCTTCAACTTTTAAGTAATTAGCATCTGAGAGCCATTATTAGAATTACCAGTGCTCTCATAGCTCCCAAATATGCATGTATCTAAGAGTATGTAGTTAATGGATTCATCTACGTGTTTAACATTCTTCGTGCAATCCAAGTACATTTAAGATAATTCTCTAGTATCCAAGGCTCTATCACCCTACTGTTCTAGTCTAAATATCTAATAATCTACATTAAAAGAAGAAAAGAGAAAGGAAATAAGAGGGTTTATGCATGCAAGTAGCGGAATGGTAGTTGAACTTGTTAAAATAGGGGAACAAATGTAATTTGTGCTTGTTGTACTATGATGAAGTCTTACAAAATCTTTGTTGAAGAAGATATGCGAAAAGGTAAAATGGTTAGAGTTGACCCTCTTTTGTAAGGGGTTTGAAAGCTATCCCTAGGAGTAGTCAAAAACATCTCACTAGGTTCTCCAATAGTTGCAAAAAATTCCTCATGTTTCTAAAACATGTGAATGATTAAGGCCGATTTATAACTCCAAGGTAGATTTATCATTGATCACATTTAATAGTGCATTCACCTTAACTGACATTTGATGACTTACCTAAATTGACACATGGAGGTTTATCCAAACCCATACTTAAGGGACTCATCTTAAGTCAGGCTTTAGGACTCGCCCCAAGCAAGGCCTGAGGGGCTCGCCCCAAGTTATGCTTGAAGGATCCGACCCAAGTTGTGCTAGAGGGACTCGTTCTAAGTTACGCTTGAGAGACTTGCCTCTAACAATGACTGAGAAAATCATTCAAATAAAAAGGTAAAAGGTAATTAAAATAAATCACTTTGTCATTTACAAATCCTCGTGCTTGATGGAGTGCCCACTAGTATATTTGTAAAGGATCCACAAGAGGCAACATGATATTCACCAAGGGCATGTAAATAACCCGCATCGACCAAAATAGGGTTCATAGTCGCCTATTTATCACAATGTGCGCCCATTGTCTAGTACACTTGCACACTGGTTACATCACTTGCCAACATATGAGAACATGAGGAATGGCGTGTCCTTACCCCGTAACGGTAAGGGAGAGGCAATCAAAGAAGGAATCCATGTTCTCTAATATAATACGGGAAATAACGGCTTCATTTCCCACGCTTCTAAAAGAAGAATACAATAACCATTTTCTTGGGTCCTTAGATCTAAGCCCAAGGGATTCCTATAAATACCTCAGCCATAAGGTTAAGAGTGGATATTCAATTCACTCAGAAATCACCTAGATACAAAGCTTATCACCATCCTTGTGTGAGCTTGCTCTACACCAACAACAACCCTAAAACCCTCAAAATACTTTAAATCGAAAAGGGTTATAACTAATTGTACTTTTAATAAATACAAAAGTTTTTGAGACATAATATTACACTTTTATCATTCAGAATGTCGAAATAAGGTTTGAGCATAGTGATATTACGTTCGCACTGCACCTGGTTTTGGGAATTCTTTTTCTTTTCATTCTCAAACAAGTCAACGTGTTGCGGGGGTGCAATGTGAGGTATCACGTTAATACATGGTGCAAGTAGAAACCTTTTGTGGTCTTGCTTACAAACGCAACAAAATATTTCTAGCTTTATTTCGTTCAAGACTTCTAATATGGTTTTGAAGACATTCAAGCAAGTTTTAAAGAACACTTGCGACATATCTCTAAGTCAATTTCCAACACCTTGCTTTTAAGGGAATGCAATAGCCATAACAATTACAAAAGACGAAAATGTTAATGGTCTTGATAGCTACAACAATTTCTTTCATGAAGAGATGATGATGAAGAAAAGAGAATAGTCTCCAACAATTGATGCATTGCATGAAAAGTTAATCATTCTTTATAATATTTTGGACAAATAGTCTCTCATACCAATTGATAAGGTTTTTCTTTTCATTTTCATTTAATAAGAATGTTAAGAAGGTTTTTATTGTAGGGTTGTGAATTCTATCTTCATTAGGTATCCTTTGCGTATTCACCTGGACAACAAACTTCAACTGGATTTGATTAAAAAAAAAATACTAATGTGCAATGTTGGATTAGAATACATGATATTCCTATTGAATATTTGAAGAGCACAAATTCATTTTTCAATTGAAAAGAGATATTGATGTCCCTCTAACCTTAGATAAAGCAACTAGCAATAATTATTTTTGGATATTATGCTTGGTGGATCTTGATTTGTTATAATTCTTTTTCAATTTCCTTCTTGTTGAAGTGGAGGGTTATGCTTTAATTTTAATGTTGAGTACAAAAAAAATCATTCACTATACTCTTTTTTGTCATATTATTGGCCACTCATTATTACATTATTATGCAAAAGATATTGCAAATTCAAGGGAGGAAAATATAACAAAAAATATACATTTTATATTCTAATAAATCTAACCTTCGAGTATAAAACATTACTATAACAATAGTAGAAGAGCTAATTATTATTTTGTGAGAGATTTAACTCTAGGTAAATCCTATTTTTCTTTTGTAGTGCCCACTTATCAATGAGACTATACAGAAAAATTTAGATGATACTAAGTATATATTCCTTTATTAGAACTATCTCAAGATATTGAGAAAAATAATTATCATAAGATTGAAGAGGAAGAAGTATCATATGTTGCTCAAGAAAGTGAGATTTATAATTCTCAAAGAATTGCAAAATTAGAAAAGAATAAAGAAATGGATAAAACAAAAGAACAGCAAGACTTCTTCATGTTCCTCAAGAAAGTGAGATTAATAATTCTCAAACAATTGCAAAATTAGAAAAGAATAAAGGAATGAATAAAACAAAATATAGTAAAATTTAAAAACCAAGTCAATTCCCACACCGTGTAATGTAAAACAAAGAATGACCAAAACAAAGTCAAAGTCAACTCAAACATAGCCGCCACTAATGTCTTCTAAAAACACCATCTACTTCTAAATCTAACAAACATTTCATATTTCAAACAAAAAAACAAAACATGCCTCTTTCAATCTTCACTTTCTTCTTCTTCCTTTTCCTCTTCAATCTTCAACCTTCAACTTCCCAACAACAATTCAAATCCTTCAACGCCTCACTCTCACCATGGCGTCCCTCCCAAAACCGAACCCTCACCTCACCAAACTCCAACTTCACTGCTGGTTTTTTTCCCATACAAAACTCATCAAACCTCTTCACTTTCTCAATATGGTTCTCCAAAATCCCTCCATCCTCAGACCCTGTCATCTGGAGCTTCTCAGAAAAACTCAACTCGTCTTCCTCTCTCATCATAACCTCAAAAGGTGAACTCTTGCTCAACAATCTTTCCTTTGTTGTTAATGATAATTCTTCCAATTCCACACAACTTGTTCTTCATGATAATGGAAACCTTGTGTTTGGAAACTGGACTAGTTTTTCAAATCCGACTAACACTATCTTACCAAACCAGAACATTACTGGAATTGAAATTGTTTCAAGTAATAAAAAGTTCAAGTTTGTTAAATCTCAGAATTTGATTCTCAATGATGATTCTTCATCAACTCAGTACTATAGTACACCTAGTGCTTTGTTGTTTATGGATGATGCTGGAAAAATGAGTATGCAAAGTAACTCTTTTCTCACTTCTGATTTTGGTGATTCTAGGTTTAGGAAACTTGTTCTTCATGATGATGGAAATTTGAGAATTTATAGTTTTTATCCTGAACAGAAAAACACTTGGGTTATTGTTTGGTTAGCAATTTGGGAAATGTGTAAAATCAAAGGAAAGTGTGGACCTAATTCAATTTGTATGCCTAGAGAAGATTTCTACAATTCTACTTTTTGTGTTTGTCCTTCTGGATTTGAGCCTCTTGAAGGTGGGAGTGAAGTTGGTTGTAAGCCGAAAATTCCGCTTACGATTACAAGTAACACTCATTTTCTTAGGCTTGATTATGTAAACTATACGAGTAGCGGTTCGATGAATCAAATCTATGCTTTAAACTATACAATTTGTGAAGCAAGTTGTAGAAGAAACTCGAGCTGTCTTGGATTTGGATTCAAATATGATGGATCGGGCTACTGTGTTTTGTTACACGGTAAAGAGCTTCGATATGGTTTATGGTCGCCGGGGACTGAGCTTGCTTTGTTTTTGAAAGTTGATCAGAAGGAATCTGAAGGTTCGAATTTCATTGGTATGACGGAAGTGATGCAGACGACTTGTCCTGTGAGGATAAGTTTGCCTTTACCGCCGAAGGATTCGAACACTACGACGAGAAATATTGTGATTATATGCACGCTTTTTGCGGCGGAACTTATTGCTGGTGTGGCTTTCTTTTGGTCTTTCCTTAAGAGGTATATCAAGTATAGGGACATGGCTACTACATTAGGTCTTGAGCTTTTACCTGCAGGTGGGCCGAAACGGTTTACCTACTCGGAGATCAAAGCCGCGACTAATGATTTCTCGAATCTCATTGGGAGAGGAGGGTTTGGAGATGTTTACAAAGGTGAGTTGCCGGATCATCGTGTAGTCGCGGTGAAGTGCTTAAAGAATGTTACAGGGGGTGATGCCGAGTTTTGGGCAGAAGTTACTATCATTGCAAGGATGCATCACTTGAACTTGGTTCGGCTTTGGGGCTTCTGCGCCGAGAAAGGTCAAAGGATACTTATTTATGAATACATCCCGGGTGGATCTTTGGATAAGTATCTCTTTAGAGTGAAATCTCGTAAGGGTAGTGGTGAATCTGAATCTGAACAAAGTCATGATAATGGTTCAAATCCAAGTACCTTAGAGAAACCTGTTTTGGATTGGAACATGAGGTATAGAATTGCTCTTGGTATGGCTAGGGCGATCGCGTATCTTCACGAGGAATGTTTGGAATGGGTTTTGCATTGTGATATAAAGCCGGAGAACATTCTCTTAGGCGATGATTGTTGTCCTAAGATATCAGATTTTGGATTGGCGAAACTGAGGAAAAAAGAAGACATGGTGACTATGTCAAGAAGGCGAGGAACTCCTGGCTATATGGCACCGGAATGGATAACAGCGGATCCAATAACTTCAAAAGCCGATGTCTATAGTTTCGGTATGGTGCTGTTGGAGCTTGTGAGCGGAGTGAGGAACTTCGAGATTCAAGGATCTGTGGTGAGGAGTGATGAATGGTATTTTCCGGGATGGGCTTTCGATAAGATGTTTAAGGAAATGAGAGTTGAAGAAATTCTTGATAGTCAAATTTCGCATGCTTATGATAGTAAATCGCACTTTCAGTTAGTTAATAGAATGGTGAAGACTGCAATGTGGTGTTTGCAGGATAGGCCTGAGGCAAGGCCAACAATGGGGAAGGTAGCTAAGATGATTGAAGGGACTGTGGAGATCATGGAACCTAAGAAACCAACTGTTTTCTTCCTTGGAGAAGAGTAGATTGAGTATTTCATGATGTTATATTTGCAAGCCCAATGTAGCATTGACACTTCAGATTGACAGTGTGTTCGGTGTTCGAAACGTGTCAATCTCTGACACCAACGCGACATTGATACACGAGTATCATGTCTGATATTTGTGTTTGCGTGAGTGATTCGTAATGTAAGTCTTGATTTTCCTTCCTTTATCCCTCCACCAATAAATTTAGTGATAAAATGTATAGTTTTTAGTTGCCCTGAATTTTCTTTTCCATTGTAGTATGTTTTGTTCAATTGTAATTTGTATTTAGTATTGTTGGAAGTGTTTGTGAGACATGAGTTCTTGTGCAGCTAGCTATTCAAGTTTTATGAATTTTCTTTACCAATACAAAGTGTTAGAATATTCTGTTTGAAAATGAACATGGTTATACAAGGTGTATAGTGAATTGGAATCATTTGTTCTGCTTCAAAATAAACATGAATAAATTTAGACAAAAGTGTGTTTTTCTCGGTCCAGATGAATAAATTTGGAGGTGAATGTGGAAAAATAAGATCCCTTAAGATAGTATTTGAAAAGATCTTCATAAGCTTACAAAGGCAACGGAGGTCCAGTCCAAAAAATAAGAGAATTATTCTCAAAATCTCATGCTTTTTTACTATACTAAAAAGTCACAATTATTTTTAGAATTTAGATGTATTTTCGAATACATATTCTTGACACATTCATCTATGTAAATTGATCAACCATCTTTATTTTTTCAAAACGTAGTTCGGAGATGTTGGAAAAAAAAACAAAAATTAACATCAACATATCTACTATTTCATAAATAATTGTTAACAGAAATTTAACATTACATTTCATTACAAATGGTTGGTTCTGGATGTTGTCACATCTTTAGAAAATATCCAATCGATCTTGCAATCGTTGCATCCACTTCAATCAAATCCTTTGATGAGTAACGGAAAATGTACTCTACATAACTTTTAAATCTTTGATTTTTTGGATATCGCATGAGAGTATTCAGTTTAGATTTCAGATCGACAAGAGTTATGTCTTCGGAGACCTTAAATTGAAGTGGGGGGCTTTGCATAATTTAAATACACAAATGCAAGATAGAGATACATATTCATTCTAGTGTAGGTTGTGTTTTTATGAAGAACATGAAAATGGAGACCCCCAATTTATATAAGTTTTAGACCAATTCGAAACTTAGAAACACTATTCTATCATCAAGACATATTTCAGATATACATATCTGGACACACCTTATTTTTTTACAAATAAGAATTTTTATGGAGATGCACATTTGTAAAATCCCCTATTTAGTCGTTCTTACAATTAAACTGAGGTGTGTCCGGAGCTTTATATCTGAACTCACCCCATATAGCACTGTTCATAGAGAACCATTATATATGCAGGACCAAATTTTGAAATTGAAAAAGTGTCTAAAAATTACTCCCAAATTCTATAATATTTTATACATTATATATGTATCAAATTGTGTCGAGATTACATCATTGAAAATATTACATACAAAAAATGAGTTATATTGTTAAATAGAAACTAAAATACAACAAAACACGTGTCATCACATAAATTTATATCTATTGGTGGTTCCTTTTTTGACCTTTCCTTATTTGATTCTTTTTCAATGTCGCTCAACTTAGTGAGTTCTTCCATCATTTTCAGAAAGTGATCCGGCCAAGTTTCAGCCTCTTTTGTGAAATGTTCATCCACTTTGGTGATGTCTTTGGTATATGGCACATCGGTTTCAAATAAAATTGAACAAAATATTGTATTTTTGAAAGCCACCCAATGCATATGATTCGTTCGGATGGCTTTTGAGGTTGCCTACTCTGAAGTGAAAAAAAAAAGTCTTCGAGAAATCATATTGTGTTAAATTAGTACACACCTTATCATAAGCATTTGGTCTCAGATGTCCCAATTCAGGGAAACACGTCTATTTTTCAACCGGTGTTAGTGTCATACCCTAAATTTTGACCACAAGAATTCATATCATTATGCCAATCATCACCACAATATGGATGTTTTTTCATACCTCACCAATCTTTTCAAGGATTTTTGAGCATTCACTTTAACCAAAAATTAGGGTTTTAAGCCCTCTGAGAGTATTTAGGCAAAGGATCAATCAAGAATTGACATGATCTTCAACTTTTCAAGCCTCTAAAACATTCATGAAGGATCAAGAGATCCTCCCCATCAAGAATTTAGCACCACATTGCATCATTCCAAGTTAATCAGGCCTCAAGACCATCAGTGTCACCAAATTAGGGTTTTTATCGACCAAGGCTTCCAAAGAGAAATTTTCATCTGGCCATGAGCCAATACTTTAATATATATTTCAAGAAGCTCAAACGAACCTCGTGAGTCCATTCATAAGTTCAAAATAGTCTCAAGGGTTGCATCTATCAAAAATCAGGAATTAGGGTTTTGACCTAATTCAACCCCTAGGTTGACTTTTGAAGTAAGGCATGATCCAAGACCTCAAGATATGTTTCAAGGACCTCAAATACATCATATTGATCAATTCACAAGATTTTATTGAAGCAAAGAACTTGATTCATAAGCAATACAAGGATTCAAATTCATCTGGACCACAAACTAGGGTTCTTAAGAAAAAGTCAACCATACCTTTGACTTTTGACCAAGACATGATCTCAAACCTTGGGACATGATTCAAGACATGTAAAAATAACTTTGGAATCCATCCATTAGGTTCAATTTAGCCCAAGGACTTGATCTCATAATGGATCACAAAGTTCAAGCTTCATCTAATATAAAAAGTCAACTGTGATCAAAACCAAGTTTGACTTTTGGGATGTTTTGGCAAACATGGCCTCTTTAAGTCAAGAAAAATATTAAATTGTGATTTGGATCAAGATAAATCAAGAAAAATAAGGTTACTTGCAAAAAAGACAACCTTGAGAAACTTGAAATTGCACAAAGTTATGGAATGAACTTGATTTTTACCCAACTTTGCAAGGCCATAACTTGTGATCCAAACAACCATTTTCTCTCATCCAAAGCTCAAATGATAGATCTTCTTACATACAACAAGATTATAAAGCAGAAGTAGCCCTAGAAAATGCTTGGATTTTGAGATATGAAGTATTAAATTTAGGGTTTCATGAGATTTTGAACTTTGACACATAATTTTTTAGGCAGAATCTGCCTCATGTTTTGCCCAACTTTGGAGTCACTTTTTATTATGATACAAGATGAATCAAGACCAAATGTAAACATCAAAGTTGAAGTATGATATACAAGCTTTCCAAAGAGTAAAATAACATCCATTGATTCAACTTGAGCAAGAAGTTATGAATCTCACAACATGACATAAAACACTATTTTTTTAAGATAGCATTGGCACATAACTTGCATCCCACGATTTCTTGAGTCAATTTTGGACACTTGCATCATTGGATTTTTGTCTAATATCAACATAAATGATGAGATATCTGAACCATAAGACCAAAGAGTCAAGAACTTAGCTTAGCATGTGCAAATCCATCATCACATGAGCCTTGAATTTCAATTTTGACATCAAGCATTAATGTGATGCATAGTCGTGGCATGAATCAAGCACAAACTAGTCAAGACATATGCAAGAAATAGAAGACTTCAAATCTTCAAAATTGATGGGAATCAACACATAGCTATGTTAGGAGGAGACTTTGACCACATGACAAAAACCATTGGATAATAGCATGCTCCCTCATCCATTCACTATTCCTCCCAAAACAAACTTGTTATCCTATAAATAGGAGTCATTTATGATCATTTGAATGACATCAAAGTTTAAAGGAGCAGATTGGGAATTCTCAAAACCAGAACCTGAACCACCCAAATAACCATCCAAACACATCACAAATCATCCATTAGAGGTATCCAAACCTTCATCTTCATCTCAAATCACCAAAATCAAAAAGTCAACCATCAAAACCTCATATTTTAACTTTTCTGCATTTTTCAAGCCATGTCTTGATCTAGTCACTTTCAAAACAAAAAAAAATACTCAAACACACTCTAATATACATCCCTAAGTTGTCCCAACAAGTGGTCCGCAACTGTAACACCATTTGAGGGAGATGCTATTTTGACCACTTTTGCCACTTTTGCAAGAAAGGTGCCATATCTTGTTCCAACTATTTTGCTTTGTTTCCAAGCATTCAAGAGGATCATTTGAGGCATATTAAAGGTGTCCAAAGCATCAAGACACATATGTAACAACTATCTTGAAAGCAGTTTGCTTCAAGAGGTAAGTTTCCTCAAAACTTGAATTTGTCAAAATATGTATTGCTTTGATGTACATTGATCATGAACATGTCATACATATCATTTTCATAAACCTTAATCATTATTTATAACATGATTAATGATTTTATTTTATAATTATATATATTATATTGATTTTTTTTTAAATATCTAAAAATATAAAATTAGAGTTTTTTTTTTCTTTCAAACTACATTTCAAAATAAATTTTATGGACCTCTATTAAAGCCTAAGACATTAGGGTATATCATTTTTCTCATTACCACAATTTCTTAGAGCCATCATTATCGTCTTAAAATGAAAAATGGTAGATTTTGATGTGGAGCACCATTCTCTTCTTCAGAGGAATCTTGGTTTAATTGCCGCATCATTTTTTCTGAAGTTTCCAATGACATGAGATAACATTTCGATCAACTCTGGCAGTATGGTACATACATTAATAGTACTTCAGATTCTTATATTTTTAAATCAATTACTATGAATGGGCAGTTAGTATTTTAAATCAACAATTGTATTAAAAACTTTAACAATGTGGTTATAGACAAATTGAATATTGTGGGTAGTTGTTTTAACTTTAATAGTATTATCAACAATTGTATTAAATTTGATAATAATATTCCAAGCTAAGAGAACTTGAGAATGGTTTAGTTATGTAAAGAGAAGAGATTGAGACAAGTTCACTTGATATAACACTGATAACATAATAATAGTGACACAAAAATGAGATAAATTTGCATGATGAAGTAAGTTCACAACTGTTTTTTAATTTATAGTTCTGCATTTTATGTGCAGAGAATGGATGTGGTGTGTTCGTGAGTATGCTATTCACTCCGGAAGTTGAGAAGTTTTTTGCATTATTGAAGTTATTCTTATTGAAAGGCCATTGATAATAGTTGATAATATTATTCAAGTTATAATTTGAATTTATGTTTATGTTAAATTTATGTTGTAGTCATTTGGATTTATGTTGAACTTTGATTTATTTTGAATGAATGATGAATTTTGATTTTGAACCAATTAAACAATTAAATCGCTTATATTAACCTGTGGTCCATCATAATCCAAATCGACCAAACTGATAAAAAAATGGACGAAATTGAACTTATCTTTTTCAACTGTAGATTCGATTAGGTGAGATTTTTGAGTCCAAAATCGTCCAACCCTGTAGATTCTAACATGAATCCCTTCTAGAACATGCATCCCCCTTCAAACATGAATCCCTTATAACATGTATCCCTTCTAATATGAATCCCTTCTAGAAGCGGAATCCCTTCTAACATGAATCCCTTCTAGAACATCCAGAATCCCTTATAACATGAATCCCTTCTAGAACCAGAATCCCTTCTAATATGAATCCCTTCTAACATGAATCCCTTCTAGAACCAGAATCCCTTCTAACGTGAATCCCTTCTTGAACCAGAATCCCTTCTAAGGAGAATCCCTTCTAACATGAATCCTTCTAGAACATTAATCCCTTCTAAGGAGAATCCCTTCTAGAACATGAATCCCTTATAAGGAGAATCCCTACTAGAACCAGAATCCCTTCTAGAACCAGAATCCCTTCTAGGACATGAATCCCTTCTAAGGAGAATCCTTACTAGAACCAGAATCCCTTCTAGAACTAGAATCCCTTCTAACGTGAATCCCTTCTAGAACCAGAATCCCTTCTAATATGAATCCCTTCTAAGGAGAATCCCTTCTAGAACATGAATCCCTTCTAAGGAGAATCCCTTATAACACATGAATCTCTTCTAAGGAGAATCCCTTCTAGAACCAGAATCCCTTCTAGAACCAGAATCCCTTCTAGAACCAGAATCTCTTATAACGTGAATCCCTTCTAGAGACAGAATCCCTTCTAGAACATGAATTCCTTCTAGACCATGAATCCTTTCTAAGGAGAATCCCTTCTAACATGAATCCCTTCTAGAATCAGAATCCCTTCTAACTTGAATCCCTTCTAACATGAATCCCTTCTAGAACATGAATCCCTTCTATAATGAATCCCTACTAGAATCAGAATCACTTCTATAATGAATCCCTTCTAGAATCAGAATCCCTTCTAAGGAGAACCCCTTCTAACATGAATCCCTTCTAGAACTAGAATCACTTCTAATGAATCCCTTCTAAGATGAATCCATTCTAGAACATGAATCCCTTCTAAGGAGAATCCCTTCTAACATGAATCCCTTCTAGAACATGCATCCCCCTTCAAACATGAATCCCTTCTAATATGAATCCCTTCTAGAAGCAGAATCCCTTCTAACATGAATCCCTTCTAGAACATCCAGAATCCCTTATAACATGAATCCCTTATAGAACAAGAATCCCTTCTAATATGAATCCCTTCTAACATGAATCCCTTCTAGAACCAGAATCCCTTCTAACGTGAATACCTTCTAGAACCAGAATCCCTTCTAAGGAGAATCCCTTCTAACATGAATCCCTTCTAGAACATCAATCCCTTCTAAGGAGAATCCCTTCTAGAACATGAATCCTTTCTAAGGAGAATCCCTACTAGAATCAGAATCCCTTCTAGAACCAGAATCCCTTCTAGAACCAGAATCCCTTCTAGAACATGAATCCCTTCTAAGGATAATCCCTACTAGAACCAGAATCCCTTCTAGAACTAGAATCCCTTCTAACGTGAATCCCTTCTAGAACCAGAATCCCTTCTAATATGAATCCCTTCTAAGGAGAATCCTTTCTAGAACATGAATCCCTTCTAAGGAGAATCCCTTCTAACACATGAATCCCTTCTAAGGAGAATCCCTTCTAGAACCAGAATCCCTTCTAGAACCAGATTCCCTTATAACGTGAATCCCTTCTAGAGCCAGAATCCCTTCTAAGGAGAATCCCTTCTAGAACATGAATCCCTTCTAAGGAGAATCCCTTCTAACATGAATCCCTTCTAGAATCAGAATCCCTTCTAGAACATGAATCCCTTCTATAATGAATCCCTACTAGTATCAGAATCACTTCTATAATGGATCCCTTCTAGAATCAAAATCCCTTCTAAGGAGAACCCCTTCTAACATGAATCCCTTCTAGAACCAGAATCACTTCTAATGAATCCCTTCTAAGATGAATTCCTTCTAGAACATGAATCCCTTCTAAGGAGAATCCCTTCTAGAACATGCATCCCCCTTCAAACATGAATCCCTTCTAATATGAATCCCTTCTAGAAGCAGAATCCCTTCTAACATGAATCCCTTCTAGAACATCCAGAATCCTTTATAACATGAATCCCTTCTAGAACCAGAATCCCTTCTAATATGAATCCCTTCTAACATGAATCCCTTCTAGAACCAGAATTGCTTCTAACGTGAATCCCTTCTAGAACCAGAATCCCTTCTAAGGAGAATCCCTTCAACATGAATCCCTTCTAAGGAGAATCCCTACTAGAACCAGAATCCCTTCTAGAACCAGAATCCCTTCTAAGGAGAATCCCTTCTAGAACATGAATCCCTTCTAAGGAGAATCCCTACTAAAACCAGAATCCCTTCTAGAACTAGAATCCCTTCTAACATGAATCCCTTCTAGAACCATAATCCCTTCTAATATGAATCCCTTCTAAGGAGAATCCCTTCTAGAACATGAATCCCTTCTAAGGAGAATCCCTTCTAGAACCAGAATCCCTTCTAACGTGAATCCCTTCTAGAACCAGAATCTCTCCTAAGGAGAATCCCTTCAAGAACATGAATCCCTTCTAGACCATGAATCTCTTCTCAGGAGAATCTCTTCCAACATGAATCCCTTCTAGAATCAGAATCCCTTCTAACTTGAATCCCTTCTAACATGAATCCCTTCTAGAACATGAATCCCTTCTATAATGAATCCCTACTAGAATCAGAATCACTTCTATAATGAATCCCTTCTAGAATCAGAATCCCTTCTAAGGAGAACCCCTTCTAACATGAATCCCTTCTAGAATTAGAATCACTTCTAATGAATCCCTTCTAAGATGAATCCATTCTAGAACATGAATCCCTTCTAAGGAGAATCCCTTCTAACATGAATCCCTTCTAGAACATGCATCCCCCTTCAAACATGAATCCCTTCTAATATGAATCCCTTCTAGAAGCAGAATCCCTTCTAACATGAATCCCTTCTAGAACATCCAGAATCCCTTATAAAATGAATCCCTTCTAGAACAAGAATCCCTTCTAATATGAATCCCTTCTAAAATGAATCCCTTCTAGAACCAGAATCCCTTCTAACGTGAATCCCTTCTAGAACCAGAATCCCTTCTAAGGAGAATCCCTTCTAACATGAATCCCTTCTAGAACATGAATCCCTTCTAAGGAGAATCCCTTCTAGAACATGAATCCCTTCTAAGGAGAATCCCTACTAGAATCAGAATCCCTTCTAGAACCAGAATCACTTCTAGAACCAGAATCCCTTCTAGAACATGAATCCCTTCTAAGGAGAATCCCTACTAGAACCAGAATCCCTTCTAGAACTAGAATCCCTTCTAACGTGAATCCCTTCTAGAACCAGAATCCCTTCTAATATGAATCCCTTCTAAGGAGAATCCCTTCTAGAACATGAATCCCTTCTAAGGAGAATCCCTTCTAACACATGAATCCCTTCTAAGGAGAATCCCTTCTAGAACCAGAATCCCTTCTAGAACCAGATTCCCTTATAATGTGAATCCCTTCTAGAGCCAGAATCCCTTCTAGAACATGAATCCCTTCTAGACCATGAATCCCTTCTAAGGAGAATCCCTTCTAACATGAATCCCTTCTAGAATAAGAATCCCTTCTAGAACATGAATCCCTTCTATAATGAATCCCTACTAGAATCAGAATCACTTCTATAATGGATCCCTTCTAGAATCAGAATCCCTTCTAAGTAGAACCCCTTCTAACATGAATCCCTTCTAAAACCAGAATCACTTCTAATGAATCCCTTCTAAGATGAATCCCTTCTAGAATATGAATCCTTTCTAAGGAGAATCCCTTCTAGAACATGCATCCCCCTATAAACATGAATCCCTTCTAATATGAATCCCTTCTAGAAGCAGAATCCCTTCTAACATGAATCCCTTCTAGAACATCAAAAATCCTTTATAACATGAATCCCTTCTAGAACCAGAATCCCTTCTAATATGAATCCCTTCTAACATGAATCCCTTCTAGAACCAGAATCCCTTCTAACGTGAATCCCTTCTAGAACCAGAATCCCTTCTAAGGAGAATCCCTTCAACATGAATCCCTTCTAAGGAGAATCCCTACTAGAACCAGAATCCCTTCTAGAACCAGAATCCCTTCTAAGGAGAATCCCTTCTAGAACATGAATCCCTTCTAAGGAGAATCCCTACTAGAACCAGAATCCCTTCTAGAACTAGAATCCCTTCTAGAACTAGAATCCCTTCTAGAACTAGAATCCCTTCTAACATGAATCCCTTCTAGAACCAGAATCCCTTCTAATATGAATCCCTTCTAAGGAGAATCCCTTCTAGAACATGAATCCCTTCTAAGGAGAATCCCTTCTAGAACATGAATCCCTTCTAAGGAGAATCCCTTCTAGAACCAGAATCCCTTCTAACGTGAATACCTTCTAGAACCAGAATCCCTTCTAAGGAGAATCCCTTCAAGAACATGAATCCCTTCTAGACCATGAATCCCTTCTCAGGAGTATCTCTTCCAACATGAATCCCTTCTAGAATCAGAATCCCTTCTAACTTGAATCCCTTCTAACATGAATCCCTTCTAGAACATGAATCCCTTCTATAATGAATCCCTACTAGAATCAGAATCACTTCTATAATGAATCCCTTCTAGAATCAGAATGCCTTCTAAGGAGAACCCCTTCTAACATGAATCCCTTCTAGAACTAGAATCACTTCTAATGAATCCCTTCTAAGATGAATCCATTCTAGAACATGAATCCCTTCTAAGGAGAATCCCTTCTAACATGAATCCCTTCTAGAACATGCATCCCCCTTCAAACATGAATCCCTTCTAATATGAATCCCTTCTAGAAGCAGAAACCCTTCTAACATGAATCCCTTCTAGAACATCCAGAATCCCTTATAACATGAATCCCTTCTAGAACAAGAATCCCTTCTAATACGAATCCCTTCTAACATGAATCCCTTCTAGAACCAGAATCCCTTCTAACGTGAATCCCTTCTAGAACCAGAATCCCTTCTAAGGAGAATCCCTTCTAACATGAATCCCTTCTAGAACATGAATCCCTTCTAAGGAGAATCCCTTCTAGAACATGAATCCCTTCTAAGGAGAATCCCTACTAGAATCAGAATCCCTTCTAGAACCAGAATCCCTTCTAGAACATGAATCCCTTCTAAGGAGAATCCCTACTAGAACCAGAATCCCTTCTAGAACTAGAATCCCTTCTAACGTGAATCCCTTCTAGAACCAGAATCCCTTCTAATATGAATCCCTTCTAAGGAGAATCCCTTCTAGAACATGAATCCCTTCTAAGGAGAATCCCTTCTAACACATGAATCCCTTCTAAGGAGAATCCCTTCTAGAACCAGAATCCCTTCTAGAACCAGATTCCCTTATAACGTGAATCCCTTCTAGAGGCAGAATCCCTTCTAGAACATGAATCCCTTCTAGACCATGAATCCCTTCTAAGGAGAATCCCTTCTAACATGAATCCCTTCTAGAATCAGAATCCCTTCTATAACATGCATCCCTTCTAATATGAATCCCTTCTAGAAGCGGAATCCCTTCTAGAACATCCAGAATCCCTTATAACATGAATCCCTTCTAGAACCAGAATCCCTTCTAATATGAATCCCTTCTAACATGAATCCCTTCTAGAACCAGAATCCCTTCTAACGTGAATCCCTTCTTGAACCAGAATCCCTTCTAAGGAGAATCCCTTCTAACATGAATGCCTTCTAGAACATTAATCCCTTCTAAGGAGAATCCCTTCTAGAACATGAATCCCTTATAAGGAGAATCCCTACTAGAACCAGAATCCCTTCTAGAACCAGAATCCCTTCTAGAACATGAATCCCTTCTAAGGAGAATCCCTACTAGAACCAGAATCCCTTCTAGAACTAGAATCCCTTCTAACGTGAATCCCTTCTAGAACCAGAATCCCTTCTAATATGAATCCCTTCTAAGGAGAATCCCTTCTAGAACATGAATCCCTTCTAAGGAGAATCTCTTCTAACACATGAATCCCTTCTAAGGAGAATCCCTTCTAGAATCAGAATCCCTTCTAGAACCAGAATCCCTTATAACGTGAATCCCTTCTAGAGCCAGAATCCCTTCTAAAACATGAATCCCTTCTAGACCATGAATCCCTTCTAAGGAGAATCCCTTCTAACATGAATCCCTTCTAGAATCAGAATCCCTTCTAACTTGAATCCCTTCTAACATGAATCCCTTCTAGAACATGAATCCCTTCTATAATGAATCCCTACTAGAATCAGAATCACTTCTATAATGAATCCCTTCTAGAATCAGAATCCCTTCTAAGGAGAACCCCTTCTAACATGAATCCCTTCTAGAACTAGAATCACTTCTAATGAATCCCTTCTAAGATGAATCCATTCTAGAACATGAATCCCTTCTAAGGAGAATCCCTTCTAACATGAATCCCTTCTAGAAGATGCATCCCCCTTCAAACATGAATCCCTTCTAATATGAATCCCTTCTAGAAGCAGAATCCCTTCTAACATGAATCCCTCTAGAACATCCATAATCCCTTATAACATGAATCCCTTATAGAACAAGAATCCCTTCTAATATGAATCCCTTCTAACATGAATCCCTTCTAGAACCAGAATCCCTTCTAACGTGAATCCCTTCTAGAACCAGAATCCCTTCTAAGGAGAATCCCTTCTAACATGAATCCCTTCTAGAACATGAATCCCTTCTAAGGAGAATCCCTTCTAGAACATGAATCCTTTCTAAGGAGAATCCCTACTAGAATCAGAATCCCTTCTAGAACCAGAATCCCTTCTAGAACCAGAATCCCTTCTAAGGAGAATCCCTACTAGAACCAGAATCCCTTCTAGAACTAGAATCTCTTCTAACGTGAATCCCTTCTAGAACCAGAATCCCTTCTAATATGAATCCCTTCTAAGGAGAATCCCTTCTAGAACATGAATCCCTTCTAAGGAGAATCCCTTCTAACACATGAATCCCTTCTAAGGAGAATCCCTTCTAGAACCAGAATCCCTTCTAGAACCAGATTCCCTTATAACGTGAATCCCTTCTAGAGCCAGAATCCCGTCTAAAGAGAATCCCTTCTAGAACATGAATCCCTTCTAGACCATGAATCCCTTCTAAGGAGAATCCCTTCTAACATGAATCCCTTCTAGAATCAGAATCCCTTCTAGAACATGAATCCCTTCTATAATGAATCCCTACTAGAATCAAAATCACTTCTATAATGGATCCCTTCTAGAATCAAAATCCCTTCTAAGGAGAACCCCTTCTAACATGAATCCCTTCTAGAACCAGAATCACTTCTAATGAATCCCTTCTAAGATGAATTCCTTCTAGAACATGAATCCCTTCTAAGGAGAATCCCTTCTAGAACATGCATCCCCCTTCAAACATGAATCCCTTCTAATATGAATCCCTTCTAGAAGCAGAATCCCTTCTAACATGAATCCCTTCTAGAACATCCAGAATCCTTTATAACATGAATCCCTTCTAGAACCAGAATCCCTTCTAATATGAATCCCTTCTAACATGAATCCCTTCTAGAACCAGAATCCCTTCTAACGTGAATCCCTTCTAGAACCAGAATCCCTTCTAAGGAGAATCCCTTCAACATGAATCCCTTCTAAGGAGAATCCCTACTAGAACAAGAATCCCTTCTAGAACCAGAATCCCTTCTAAGGAGAATCCCTTCTAGAACATGAATCCCTTCTAAGGAGAATCCCTACTAGAACCAGAATCCCTTCTAGAACTAGAATCCCTTCTAACATGAATCCCTTCTAGAACCAGAATCCCTTCTAATATGAATCCCTTCTAAGGAGAATCCCTTCTAGAACATGAATCCCTTCTAAGGAGAATCCCTTCTAGAACATGAATCCCTTCTAAGGAGAATCCCTTCTAGAACCAGACTCCCTTTTAACGTGAATCCCTTCTAGAACCAGAATCTCTTCTAAGGAGAATCCCTTCAAGAACATGAATCCCTTCTAGACCATGAATCCCTTCTCAGGAGAATCTCTTCCAACATGAATCCCTTCTAGAATCAGAATCCCTTCTAACTTGAATCCCTTCTAACATGAATCCCTTCTAGAACATGAATCCCTTCTATAATGAATCCCTACTAGAATCAGAATCACTTCTATAATGAATCCCTTCTAGAATCAGAATCCCTTCTAAGGAGAACCCCTTCTAACATGAATCCCTTCTAGAACTAGAATCACTTCTAATGAATCCCTTCTAAGATAAATCCATTCTAGAACATGAATCCCTTCTAAGGAGAATCCCTTCTAACATGAATCCCTTCTAGAACATGCATCCCCCTTCAAACATGAATCCCTTCTAATATGAATCCCTTCTAGAAGCAGAATCCCTTCTAACATGAATCCCTTCTAGAACATCCAGAATCCCTTATAACATGAATCCCTTCTAGAACAAGAATCCCTTCTAATATGAATCCCTTCTAACATGAATCCCTTCTAGAACCAGAATCCCTTCTAACGTATCCCTTCTAGAACCAGAATCCCTTCTAACATGAATCCCTTCTAGAACATGAATCCCTTCTAAGGAGAATCCCTTCTAGAACATGAATCCCTTCTAAGGAGAATCCCTACTAGAATCAGAATCCCTTCTAGAACCAGAATCCCTTCTAGAACATGAATCCCTTCTAAGGAGAATCCCTACTAGAACCAGAATCCCTTCTAGAACTAGAATCCCTTCTAACGTGAATCCCTTCTAGAACCAGAATCCCTTCTAATATGAATCCCTTCTAAGGAGAATCCCTTCTAGAACATGAATCCCTTCTAAGGAGAATCCCTTCTAACACATGAATCCCTTCAAAGGAGAATCCCTTCTAGAACCAGAATCCCTTCTAGAACCAGATTCCCTTATAACGTGAATCCCTTCTAGAGGCAGAATCCCTTCTAGAACATGAATCCCTTCTAGACCATGAATCCCTTCTAAGGAGAATCCCTTCTAACATGAATCCCTTCTAGAATCAGAATCCCTTCTAGAACATGAATCCCTTCTATAATGAATCCCTACTAGAATCAGAATCACTTCTATAATGGATCCCTTCTAGAATCAGAATCCCTTCTAAGGAGAACCCCTTCTAACATGAATCCCTTCTAAAACCAGAATCACTTCTAATGAATCCCTTCTAAGATGAATCCCTTCTAGAACATGAATCTCTTCTAAGGAGAATCCCTTCTAGAACATGCATCCCCCTATAAACATGAATCCCTTCTAATATGAATCCCTTCTAGAAGCAGAATCCCTTCTAACACGAATCCCTTCTAGAACATCCAAAATCCTTTATAACATGAATCCCTTCTAGAACCAGAATCCCTTCTAATATGAATCCCTTCTAACATGAATCCCTTCTAGAACCAGAATCCCTTCTAACGTGAATCCCTTCTAGAACCAGAATCCCTTCTAAGGAGAATCCCTTCAACATGAATCCCTTCTAAGGAGAATCCCTACTAGAACCAGAATCCCTTCTAGAACCAGAATCCCTTCTAAGGAGAATCCCTTCTAGAACATGAATCCCTTCTAAGGAGAATCCCTACTAGAACCAGAATCCCTTCTAGAACTAGAATCCCTTCTAACATGAACCCCTTCTAGAACCAGAATCCCTTCTAATATGAATCCCTTCTAAGGAGAATCCCTTCTAGAACATGAATCCCTTCTAAGGAGAATCCCTTCTAGAACCAGAATCCCTTCTAACGTGAATACCTTCTAGAACCAGAATCCCTTCTAAGGAGAATCCCTTCAAGAACATGAATCCCTTCTAGACCATGAATCCCTTCTCAGGAGAATCTCTTCCAACATGAATCCCTTCTAGAATCAGAATCCCTTCTAACTTGAATCCCTTCTAACATGAATCCCTTCTAGAACATGAATCCCTTCTATAATGAATCCCTACTAGAATCAGAATCACTTCTATAATGAATCCCTTCTAGAATCAGAATCCCTTCTAAGGAGAACCCCTTCTAACATGAATCCCTTCTAGAACCAGAATCACTTCTAATGAATCCCTTCTAAGATGAATCCCTTCTAAGGAGAATCCCTTCTAACATGAATCCCTTCTAGAACATGCATCCCCCTTCAAACATGAATCCCTTATAACATGAATCCCTTCTAATATGAATCCCTTCTAGAAGCAGAATCCCTTCTAACATGAATCCCTTCTAGAACATCCATAATCCCTTCTAGAACCAGAATCCCTTCTAATATGAATCCCTTCTAATATGAATCCCTTCTAACATGAATCACTTCTAGAATCAGAATCCCTTCTAACGTGAATCCCTTCTAAAACCAGAATCCCTTCTAACATGAATCCCTTCTAAGGAGAATCCTTTCTAGAACATGAATCCCTTCTAAGGAGAATCCCTACTAGAACCAGAATCCCTTCTAGAACCAGAATCCCTTCTAACGTGAATCCTGAAGGTGAGATAATACTTAGAAGGGGGGTTGAATAAGTATGAAAGATTAAAACTTAGAATTAAAAACACAATTATTTTTATCCTGGTTCGTTGAACTCAACTACTCCAGTCCACCCTTCCTAGAGTGATTTGCCTTTCTCAACAAGGACTTAATCCACTATTTAATCAAACAGATTACAATAGTAACACCTAAGAACAATTGTTCTTAGTCTTCTCAAGAGCTACCGATTCCAACTGAATCCTCTTAAGGAAATCCTTTATAATCAATGTAAATCTAATACAAGAGTATGAATGCTTCTAAAAAGCTTTTATCACAACAGTGATATTTCTCTTAAGATTAAGTACAAATAATTCTAAGAATGAATATGAAAGTATAAGAGCTTGAATGTTATAATTTCTTTTCAGCAAAATGTCTCACTGAAGAATTTGGTGGAGTCTTCCTTTTAAAGGCAACTGATCCAAGGAGAGCTGAACATTGAGAAAAGTGTCCCAAAAAGGTCTGAGCCTTTTTGTCTTCACATCAAGTGACCTTTCCTAGAAGAAGAAAGCACAGAAAAATCCTTTTTGTCTGTGTTCTTGTGTCTAGCACAAATGAGGAAAGAGACGTTTGATTTACTCCAACGGATATAATCTTTGAATATTTCTTCTTCAGTTTTCAGTAAGTTCATCAGAATCTGATTGGGTCAGAGTCTTCTAATGATGTTCAGAACTTTGCTGTATCAGAGTCTTCTGCAGCATGTGTGCTTTCAGCGTGTTAAATATCAGAGCATATTTGAAACAGAACTTCAGTACTGGCAGTTTTAGTACTTTCAGAAACTTCTGTAGAAACTATGCTTTAAGAAACTCTTCATACAATATTCTTCTTTGCTTCAGATGCTTCTGCTTGCTTCAGATTCTTCTGGAGCTTCTGCTTCAGAATCTTCTGGAGCTTCTTGCTTCAGATCCTTCTGGAGGCTACGCTCAGGATCTTCTGTTAGCAGCAATCAGAATCTTCTAATGAATCCTTCTGGAGGTTTCTTAGGTTCCATGATCTCCACAGTCCCTTCAATCATCTTAGCTACCTTCCCCATTGTCCAACCATATATATAAAGAGAATACAACTTTTTGGTATGGCCTATTTTTGTTCCTATTTTACCCTTTAAAATTATTTAGAAGTTGTAGAAGTTATACAAATAAAAATTAACTACTCCCCCCATTTTATATTTGAATATTGTACACAAGTGAAATTAATTAGTTATTTGAAGAATTCTTTTTTTTAATTACTCATTAAAAATTATATTTAAATACACATACCACAAATTCAAATATCCATAATTTTAATTAAAATAATCATAATCTATAACTATCTATAAAAGAAATAGGGAATTTTGCTCTTATATTTTTATATCCCCATTTTAACCTTTAAAATAAATATAGTTTATATAATTTTAAAAATAAAATAAAAATAAATATATGCAATTTTTTCAAAAAGGAAACCATCTAAAGTATATAACTTTGAGTGTTGGTTTTTTTTAACTATTTTGTTAACTGCAAATTTTTTAAAATTATTATTTATCCTCTAATATTTTATATTTATTTTAATTTTAAAAATATAAGTTATAAGTAAAAAGTGGATTTAAAATGTTGAGCAGTTATCATGATGTATTAAAAATATGACTATAATTATGATTTTCATATGATAATTAAAATGATAAATAAAATTTTATATTAAATTATAATTTTTATATTATAAAATTAATATTTTAATATAAGAACAGTTGAAGAACCGTTGCTTAATTAAGCACCGTTCAACAACATGGCAATCTTAGAAACAACAAATATGAGTGCCATGTTGGCAAACCCACTCTAAAAACTCCCATTGGAGTTGGTCTAAGTGTCAATTTTTCATGTCAAATTATTATTATTATTATAACTTCTATAATATATTTGTACAATTTAGATATCTACGCAGTAATATAGTTATTTTGTTTTATATTTTAATTATTGTCTGGTGAACCCCTATTATAATTAGTTCATATATTGAAATACAAGTGTTAAAGAAATAAAATAATCCGCTTGAATAATAAATATAATTAAAGTTCCCTCACATATAATTATTATCTGTGTTCCTATAATCCTAATTAGCAACTTATATAAAATAATTTTGGACACAAAATTATCCATGTAGCAAGACATATAAGAATTCATTTATTAATAGTAATTTTAAAATAGTAATTCACGATAGGTTATATAAGTACAATATCATAACTATGTCATAATAGATTATTATAGTATACTTTAAGGAAGATTAGTAATTTATATGACACTCTATTAGATGTGTTATATCTTATATAAGTATATTAGGTATTTAATATAATAATCTTTAATATGATTAAACTTCTATAATTATTTGTAAATGTGATTGTTTCAAATTTATTATATAATTTTGATGATCTGTTCGGACCTATTAACGTTAAATAATTTTGGTGTAGTTTTTTTACTTCCAATTTTATTTTTAATAAATTGATTCTTTTACACTATTTTTTTTACTGATAGATTAGTAAGTTATTATTCCTCATCTTTAGTAACAAATAATTTATTAATTAAATAAGAAATGATAATAAAATAGTAGTAGTAACTTCTAAAAATAATTAACTGTTTTATAACTCATTAATCCCACTACTGAATGAAATAGAAACATATAACAACTTCCGTACTTAATTAAATTAATTAAATAAGAAATAATAATAAAAAAGTAGTAGTAACTTCTAAAAATAATTAACTGTTTTAATCCCATTATTGAATGATGAAATAGAAACATATAACAACTTCCATATTCAACTAATATTATTATATTTAATTATATATTTAATTGATTTAATTTTGAAATTTTATAATGTATTTTATTTATGACTAAATTTATCCAAAATATTTTCTTAATAAAACTGAATGATAATGATTATAAAGTCCGTATACTCTAAGTTTTGATAAATTATATACTTAAAAAAGTGAATTATAATTGCCTAAAAAAATTCATTGGAGTTCTTAAAACGCAATTTTTAAAAATATGATTAACCAATATTATTTTATTTTAAAAACAATTTTTTAAAATAAATTATAAAATAATTTTAAAATATTGAAAAATCTCAGTCAAATCTAAACTGTCTATTACTTTAAATCCAACGATAGAGGATAAGCAGTTTCCTCATTTCCCGCTCAGAATGATATATAAATATTCATTTCATCTTCTACTTTTTCACATTCAAAATGCAAAAGAATAAAAAGTTTCTCAAAATTTCGTACAAAAATGACAAGTTGTGGAAAGGGTATTAGGGGGCTCAGAAAGGGAAGAATAAAGAGGCACATGATGATTATGCGCGACAATATTTGGGTAATTACAAAGCCATCGATTCGTAGATTGGTTAGGAGAGGAGGTGTCAAGAGGATAAGTGGTTTGATCTATGAAGAAACTATGTTATTTCTTAAGGTTTTCTTGACAAAAATTATTCATGATACTGCTTCATATACTAATCATGCAAGAAGAAAGGAAGAACTTTATATGGTTTCAGAGGTTGAAGAAGATACTTTTATTTATTTATTATTATGTTATATTTTTATCGTCTAAGTTGTGTAATTTGTATTTCTGTTTCTACATTTTAAAAAAAGTTTATATCTAAATAATAGTCGGTGATTATACAATGATCACCGTCTAATCTATGTAATTTGTATTTGTATTTTCAAAAATGTTTATTTTTAAGTATTAGTTGGTGATTATGCAATGATAATGACTAAATACTACAATATGTTTTTTCTATTGTATGGTTTATGGACAAAATTATACTATATATGCATTATATTAAATTTATGATGATTTTAGTTAAGTTAAATATAATTTTTGTAATTATAAATAACCTGAATATGAGTCGTTGATTATTTTTGTTCTTTAACCATCATTAACTTCCGTTAAAAAAAACTTATGGAAAATTTAACACATATAACTCTTCTTTGCATGGTGATTTTTTTCTTGCAATTTTTAAAGAATTTTGAAGAGTGTTTGTTGGTGATCATACATAGAAAATAGATTAATTAATTTTTTTCATTATAGTTTGTTAAAAATGAATTTACACATATGTATGTATTTTAATTGATGACCGGTTTTATTAAGTTACATTTATAATTATTTTGGTATATTATCCACAATGTTTTGTCTTATTTAGAAGTCATGCGTAGAAAATATTGTTGTTAGATTTCAAATTATTTTCTTTTCCAAGATGATTTTTCACCATTGACATAGAGATTGTTATTCAACTGTTTTTGAATTAATTTATTGATGGAGGTATTATTATTATTAGAATTTAATTGGTAATGCACTAAACAATCATTAAAAATCGCCCTATTATGCATGTTGTGTCACATATTGATTTTTTTTAGGGATAATAAAGAGAATGACATATTACACTATATTATTTTAAAATAAACTATATTTTTGCAAAGTCACACTTGGCGTGCACTCACTATATTACATTATATTATTTACTACTAAAATTTACTTCATTTGTTTTGCAGTAAAACAAGAGATATTTTTTATTTCGATTTCATGGTTGACCTTCCTATTAAGGAAACAATGTCACTTAATGTCTCTGTTAATGTTTATGTTATTAGTTTAATAAATGTGAAAAACATTTTTTTCCTTCTTATTTTATTTAAATCTTCGTATGATTTTGTACAATCTATAACAATACATAAATACAAAACTTAATTTTGGTGTAATCTATTTTCTTTTTCTTTAATACGGTATTCATAACCATCAAATTATTCATTTCACATTATTGATTTGCTTGAAAAAAACCGGTTAAATATAATCATCTCATAATGCGATTTTCTCAATTCAAACAAAATTTAACACACAAATATTACATATTGCAAATAAAACTTAATATGCATCTAAATAAATACAATGTATTTCATCATATAAATATTTGATATTAAAATCAAACTTATAAAAAAGACGTTGTTAATATTTTCACGCGTTAGCGCAGTAAAAAAAGCGGACAAACGGGCACGGAGTGCCCGTTTGGACGCTAGTATATATAAAAAAGATAGGGATCAACTTACTACAAGAGTAAATTTTTTTTAACTTACTCCAAATCATAGCTTTTGAATTGAATATAATCTAATGTTTAATTAAGTAAAAAGCTAACTTAACCATTAGATTAGATTCAATTCAATAGTTACGATTTAGGGTATGTTAAAAAAATTTACTCTTGGAGTAAGTTGATCCACACTATATATATATATATATATATATATATATATATATATATATATATATATATATATATATATATATATATATATATATATATATATATATATATATATATATATATATATATATATATATATATATATATATATATATATATATATATATATATATATATATATATATATATATGTATATATATATATATATATATATATATATATATATATATATATATATATATATATATATATATATATATATATACATATATATATATATATATATATATATATATATATATATATATATATATATATATATATATATATATATATATATATATATATATATATAGTGTGGATCAACTTACTCCAAGAGTAAATTTTTTTTAACTTACTCCAAATCATACCTTTTGATATATAGTGTGGATCAACTTACTCCAAGAGTAAATTTTTTTTAACTTACTCCAAATCATAGCTTTTGATATATAGTGTGGATCAACTTACTCCAAGAGTAAATTTTTTTTAACTTACTCCAAATCATAGCTTTTGAATTGAATCTAATCTAATTGTTACACTACGCCAAAAATGATTTTTGACAGCGCTTTCTATAAAAGCGCTGCTAAAGAGTAAGAAAAAAAATGAAAAAAAAGAGCTGACTTTAGAAAGCGCTTTTAAAAAAGCGCTGCTAAAGGTGGTTATTTTGTATTACAAAAGAAAGCGCTTTTTAAAAAGCGTTGTTATATGGGGGGACCTACGAAAGCGTTTTTAGAAAGCGTTGCTATATGGGTGACCTACGAAAGCGCTTTCTAAAAGCGCTGCTAAAGGTAGCTTTTGTATTACAAAAGAAAGCGCTTTTTGTAAAGCGCTGCTAAATGGGGGACCTACGAAAGCACTTTTATAAAAGCGCTGCTATAGGTCCTGCCTAAGGCAGACCTTAGAGAGAGCTTTTATAAAGCGTTGTTAAAGGTGCATGCGAAAGCGCTGCTATATGTTTCAATATCATAAATTTAATAAAACTAACTTATTCAGAAACAGAAACAGTCGTGTTTAAACAATTTCTTTCCCTCTCACGATAAACCCTACTCCCTCTGTCTGACCACTTCTGTCTGCTGCACCGCTGTACTGCCTCCATCCGTCTGACCAGTCCGCCGTTTTCGTCATTTCCGCCGACTGTCGTACTCCCTCCGTCCGCTGCTACCTCCTATGTCCGGTCATTCCACCATTTTCACGGTATTGAAGTTTTTTAAAAATGTTACTTTTACAATTCATAGTGAGGCTTGAGAACTGATAGGTTTATGAAGTTCTTGTTGAAATAATTTTCTTGGATTGATGTTAAGAAGTATTTAGACTCCAAACTTGCTGGAAAAAAAGTCTGATGTTGTTCTTATTCTTTTGCGTTTCATTACTGTTGTGAATGATGATGATGAAATAGCAAATTAGCAATAAGACAGAAGTATATTTTAGAGATGAGAATAAAACATAAGAAATATGAATGATTAGAAAATTTATTTTTTGTACCTACTCATATATATTATGAGTGATTAGAATCAATTTATTAAGTAAAAATCGAAGACATAAGGAAAAATTAATATTGAAGTTTTTAAGAAATAAGAAATAAGACACTTATTTTAAGAAATAAGAAGTTGAAGACATAAGAAATATGACACTTATTTTAATGAAGTTAATATTGAAATTTTTTTGTTCTTGATGTAAATGTATATGTCAATATTGAAGTATTTTTGTTCGTGATGTAAATGTATATGTTAATGTTGTTGTTGTTGTTCTTGATATTTGTTGTACCCCAAAATTTGCCTAACTTTTCTTTACCTAGCTTGTGTTTCATTTTATTCATGTTAGCATTATCATTTGCATTGCATTGACATGTGTACAGGAGATCAAGAGGTATGACTACCAATCAAGAGCTATACAAGACTATGAAGCTAGCTAAGAGATTTATCCAAGTGTTCAAGGGTTGATATCCTTATCAGAGAAGTCTAAAATCCTCAAAGAGAGTGGTTGAAACCAAGTATGTGGGTCTCCTAACTTGAGAGTTGTGGGAAGATCATCAGATGATTCTGAGGCCATGAAGTTGGACTTGAGGTCTTGAGAGAGCTCATGAGAAGTGTTGAAGTTCATTTTGAAGCCTAGACAGGTCATTATGTGGAGGATATGAAGATATACCCAAGATTCATGCAATTAGGGTTTCATCTGGATGACCCTAGGATAACTGATGATTTGAAGAAGGTTGAGAGCTAATTCAAGAGCCATGTGACCATGGATTGATACATTTAGATGTTCTAAGGATGATTCCAATGTTAACTCATCATGATTGAAGAGTTTGAGAAGTTTTAGGCTAGGGTTTCTAAGGCTTGACAGTGTAAAATTCCCTAGCTTGACCCCTGACTTCAAGACCACTTAACTCAAGATGTGATTTTCATCTCATCTTAACCCCAACATTATTGTTGTAGGGCATGATATTAGCTTTAATTTGAGTACTAGAAGTCCATGATAGGGTTTATAGAACTCAAGTTATGAGTCAGACAAGTTACACGTCATCTGAGACATGTGAATTTGGAGCTTGAAAGTTACCCAACTTGCATGACACGTTTGCCCTGGAAGAATGAATCCTATAAACTTTTGGTCAACATTAATGTTATTCCTTATTCTCTTAGATTTCTAAAGAGTACTAGAAGTCCATGATTGGATTTATAGAACTCAAGTTATGGCTTTGACAAGTCAAGGGTATTTTGGGTATTTGGAATTACAGGTCATTTTGAATTATGGGTCCATTTCACTATCTTGCAAGCTTCAAATGGAGTTTTGTTCAACTTGAAAGTTGCTTAAAATGATGTTTTTAGCTCAGCCAAGTATCAAGAGTCCATTGATATGGATTAGAGCAAGCATTGGTTGAAGAAATTTCCCAAAAAGGCCATTTTAATGAATTAAAATGAAAAAATTCAAAACAATTGTAATTCGGATGTTTTCAAGCCAAGTTAGTACTTATTTTGATTGGGAAAGAGATTCTAAATACTTTGGCATTGTTAGAACTTTGAGTTGATGCTCATATCATGGCCTTTTGGTGGATTACTTCATGATGAAGTTACAAATCAAACATCCATCTTTGGTTGAAATCAAAGGAGGGAACTCATTCAATTACACTCTACACATTCAATGCAAGTGATCTGAAGCAAGTTTGAGGTGAAAAAAAAGGCAAATTCGTGGCTGCCATAATTGGATTTTTTGAGAAAAAATTGAAAGTTGGAAATCATAAATTGGGCCATGAATGGGCCCCCAATGGATCAAAACAGATAATAAAAGAGATTTGGATCATTTTCAGAAGCTTCTAGTGCCATTTTCAGTTGAGAAACAGTTGGAATCAGTTGAGAAGAAGCTTGAAGATTTGATTTTCGGGTTTGGAGATTGAAGGGGTTTCATAAGAAATTGAACATCAAGAACTCTTCATCATCATTCAGTGGAAGATTATGCATCTTTTGGAAGCAAGTGGGGCCCTGAAAGTCACCATATTCGAAGCTCTGAATCAGGTTCTTACTCTCCAATATTCCTCTTTAATTATGCACTTTCCAAGCCTTAGATACATGTGGTTAGGATATGCTTGAAACATAGATGGATTTTGTATAAGTTTCGTGGTGAATTGTGACAATTTTTGACATGGCATTCCAAGTTGTAGTTTTGATATCTCTCTTGTTAATGGATAAAAATGAGAAAGAACATGATAATTGGAACCTAGGGAGTGAGACGAACAAAACGATATAAAGAAATTGAAGTTTCGTTGAGATTGAATTTATGGTCACTGTTCATTCTCGCCGAAGAAGACGACCGGATCTTCTCCGGCCACCATGTGCGCCACCATTTGTAATTTCCCTCCTCTCTCAATTTCAAACGGAGAAGAAGCTTATGAGCCTTTGGATCGTGGTAAAACCTTGACTTCGTATATGCATCTTACGCCCAGAAACGTGCCACCTCGCCCCTCCCTTTAACGCACCGTTTCATTAACTCTGTGAAACGGGCTTAACACCTGATTGTTATCCACACCCCATGCACATAGGCCCAAACCAAATTAAAATGTGATTCTGTTGCTTATCACACCCCCCTGGCCTGCTTCATTTAAAGAATAAAAAGTTGAGTTTGGACTCAGCTGGGCCCTTGGTTCCAGCACTATCCCCACCCCAGCGCAAGGCCTATACCAATTAACGCATAGGATCATTACTAGTTACACCACCTGTTCCATGTAATTTCTTTTTCTTTCTTTTATTTTTTTTAGTTGATACTTGTTAGTTTTAATTCATGTAAAAATAGGAATGATTGTTAATAATTCCTGAAATAAATCATGTGAACACTTTGATATGTTTAGAATTTTCTCACATTTTTTGAATTTCTAATTTCATGTATTTTCAATTAATGGCATCTTTTCTATTTTAGTATGTTTTTAATAATTGGATGATTGTATGTTGAGCTTGATGATTTTATTTCTCATTTATGCTTTTGAGTTTGATATTGAAATTTTGTGTGCTGGTGATAGACATGTTGATGATATTGTACTATTTTTGTTGCATTTGTTAGATGATTCTAAATAGGATTTTAGGATAGTTATTTAGGAGTATTCATTGATGGATCTCTTTAGTGCACCCTTTAGATTTGGATTTTGTTTGAGCCTTTTGATTTAGGTTTAGCCCCTGATTTTTGTACCATAGAATATTGATACATGTAGGATAATATAGTATTTTCCTTAGAATTTTTAGGAATGATTTTCTATTAGTTCCCCATTTTACAAATTGGCCTTAGTTTAGGTGATCCTAACTAGGTTAAGTGCATAGATTAGTCTTGTAAATGACCATTAGATGATTCTAGGTCCCATATTCCTTTCTTGATAGATTGGTAAGTAGGTAGATACCTCATTAGAACTTTGCTAAAGCCTTGATAGAGCTTTTGATTCCTCTAGCCTAGGTGATCCTTGTAGTTAGTATGTAGGGTTTCTTAGGAGTGTTGTGTTGCCTTCTGTCCCCTATGTGTTTTCCTTGGGCTTTGCCCTATCCTCTTTATCCAAGTCTTGTAGAGGATCCCTCCTGGGAGAGCCTAATCCTTCCTTTGGTTGGATTCTGTGCATTCCTTAGGAGGTTGAGCCTTGAATTGACATTCCCCAGTATGGTACATTCCTTTGGTTTGTACTATCTTTATCCTTCAAGTCTTGATGAGGAACCCTCATGGGAGAGCCTAATCCTTCTCTTGGTTGGATTCTGTGCATTCCTCAGAAGGTTGAGCCTTGGATTGACATTCTTGACATGGTATATTCCCTTGGTTTATATACTGTCATCCATCTCAAAGTCCTTTTCTTAGGATCCCTCTTGGGAGAGCCTAATCCTTCCTTTGGTTGGATTCTGTGCATTCCTCAACAGGTTGAGCCTGAGATGGACATTCTGTGTTGATACACTACAATCAGTTACCCTTAGATTGATATCTAGGACTAATACCCAGTCTTTTCTGTCCTATTGACATAGGATCCCTCTTGGGAGAGCCTAATCCTTCCTTTGGTTGGATTCTGTGCATTCCTCAAGAGGTTGAGCCCATGATGGACTCTGGTGTTGATACACCTCCAACCTGATGTAGCCTGGGATGAGTCCCTTATTGCTCATTTTAGTTTCTCTCTCTTGTTTGAATTGCTTGATGCATTAGAATAGGTCCATGTTTAGATCATTTTAAGCTAGGAGCATGATCGCTTAGAGGTTGAGTGTGTCTCCCTCTGCTTGTTTACATTAAGGGTTGAGGTGATCCTCCCCCTGCTTGTATGTTGTTTTTCTTTTCATCTGTGCGTTAGCCTTAGAGGTTGAGTTTGTCTATCTCTGCTTGTCTGTGTTTTTTTTGCTTGATTGCTTAGAGGTTGAGTGAGTCTCCCTCTGCTTGTATTGCTGTATAGCATGTGCATCTTTACTGTTTTATTTTGTTTATCTGTTTAGCTGATGCTTTGTCTATTGTTGTTTCCCATTGCCATGATCCCCTAGGAGTCTCACTTCCTTTGATAAGGAAGTGGTGATTAGAACTTTAGGTTGAAACCTATGCATGATAAATTCTAGGAGTTCCCTGTTTCAAACCTCAACCATAGGATGAATCCTTGGCATGACAACATTAGGACTTGGCAGTCTCCCCATAGAGTTCATTCTCTTCTCATCTAAAAACAACAGTAAAAAACGTAATAAAGGCAAGTTAGTACAAGCGCGTTATGAGCCTTAAGCTACTTGGGTAATGATAATTGAGCGACCTCCTCTCAATCGTCTAGTGTGTTTAGTATACGTTATTTGGACGATATGCGACGCATTCGTTCCCAGGTCATAGTCTCTAGTGCTGTACAGACTACAAACAACCATAAAAAACAGTTCTTCCGTAAAAGACAGAAAACAAACTTCAAACCTTTTTTCCCCGTGGGCCCATAATTCAAAAGGAAGATTTTCTAAAGAAAAGAGTGTCGTTAACTCCCAGTTCTACCGCAAACGGTAACGCCTAAGTCTCCAAGGGTTGAGCTACGTACGCTAAACTGCTGTTAACCCTACTCGAAAAACAGATGAATCTGAACCCCCGTAATCCGTATTATCTTGAACTACGTAAGCTCTGATCTCTCATATCTGTTGAGAGTACGTAGGCACAATACTGACGTAATGGCGAGCCACCTTCCCCCATCCTTTCCCGTTACCCGTAGTTAGTCGAACTACGTTGACTCTGATTTCTCATTCTCTGATGAGAATACGTAGGCATAAAGCGCGATGCTTTGCCGAGTTATTTTTCTTTTCTTTCCAGACCAGCCTTGATAGGTAGATAGTTAAACCAACCCGTCAGATAAACACAACAAACGTGGATCCCATCGAGTACGATGGATGTGAGGGGTGCTAATACCTTCCCCTTGTGTAACCGACTCTCGAACCCAGACATGGTTGCGATGACCTTGTCTTATACCTTTTCGGCAGGTTTTTTCGATCATTTCCTTTCCCGTTCTGAGGGATAAATAACGAAAGATGGCGACTCTTCTGTTTTGCCGGCACCTTATTTTCACGGTAGCGGCAGCTGGCGACTCTGTTGGGGATCCAACGTCCCCTGTGCGAGTCAGTCCTAGCGCTTGCGTGTTTACTTGTTGGGTTTGTGTTTATTTATCGCATTTTACCTTCCGCATTTTATTTTCAGTATAATATGATTATCTGTGCTGTTGTGGGAGGGGCATTCTGATGAGTGAGAAGCCAGACCCAGGCTTGAGAGCTACATAGTATTAGAGCAGATTAGTGGAGGACGTGCTTGCTTTGCTTGCATCAGTTCCCATGTAATCCACACTCAGACGAGGTTCTCTTTGATGACTTCCTATAGGTCCTTTGGAATCGAGGGGCTGTCGGATCTGAGGATTGTCGACTCTGAGAACCGATTATTTGGGATTCAGCTAAGTGAGTCCGCTTCAAGAGATGATGATGCCACACCTCCTGGGTATCGTATCATCATTTCTTGAAAGTCTGTGACGCTGATGACCGCATAGGACGCCGAACCTTTTCCGTGATTAGGTCCATGCCTGTGAGCAAGGTTGGGTTACTGCAGGAAACCTTAACCTTCAGACATCCTGGTTTTCTTGACAGTGAATCAGTATTGTGGGTATCAGAGGGTTCTTATCATCAGAGATATGTTTGTTCTTGACAAAGCAGGTTTGTGGTCCTTCTCCTCAACAACACAGTCATCTTGATCTCCTGATGCATGATTGCATTTTGCATTATTTGCATCCTCATTTGTATATCATTAACATGTGTCTGTGTTGTAGGTGCATATTCCTCCCCTGGTCCTAGTGATCTTGATCCTCATGGTCGGTATGGCATCCCTGAAGAAGACTGTGGCTTACAAGCTACCAACACCTGACATCCGAGAATTACGAGCTTTGATTTCGTTGGCTGATAAGACAGTGATGGAGAGTTTCAGAAAGAGTTATGGGAGACTTCTGGGTATTGTGTGGAAGCTGTCTACGTACGAGTTGAATGACCTCTACGCTCTTCTGCAGTTTTACGACCCGCAGCTCAGATGCTTTGTTTTTCCAGACTATGTCCTAGCTCCGACCTTGGAGGAGTATTCTGACTTGTTAGGGGTGCCTTTGTTGAATCATATGCCTTATTATCGTGTTGAGGGTGAACCTAACTTGGGTAAGTTGGCTGCCGCTCTTAACGTAGATGATTCAGAGTTGAAAGGGATGGTGTTCAGAAAGATTGGGGTTGATGGTTTCTCTTTGCCTTTCCTGATGGAAAAGGCCCGAAAGTTTGCCAAGAAGGGTCGCTGGGATGTATTCAATGCCTTCTTATCCCTTTGCATTTATGGGATCGCGTTATTCCTAAGTCATCCAGACTTCATAGGTATGGATGCTTGCCATATATTTGCCTCTGGGAATCCAGTGCCCACTCTCCTCGGAGACGTCTTCCATTCAGTTCACAGCAAAAATGAAAACAGAAAAGGGAAGAACGTGTCATGTTGTGCTCCTTTACTGTATAAGTGGTTTGCTAGCCATCTCCCTAAGACGGGGCCGTTCATTGATTTTGTTGAGTCTTCACCCTGGTCTGCACGTTTGATGGGTTTGACTGCTGGCAATATTATATGGTTTGATAGAGATCTACTAGGCAAAGATATTGTGTATAGCTGTTGTGGCTTTCCTAACGTCCCCTTGGTCGGAAGGAATGGATGTATCAACTACAATCCCTCTCTGCTAGTACGACAATTTGGGTATGCACTACAAGGTCCTCCTGAAGAGGAAGAGATACAGGAATCTCTGTATCTCACACGGTTGCTTGAAGGTGACACTTTGGTTAAGGTACAGAATGCTTGGAGCAAAATTCACCGAAAGGGAAAAGTCTTGCTAGGAAAAAGCAACAACAAGGCCTTCGATCCATATGTGACTTGGGTCCGAGAAAGAGCCACCAAGTTTCTAATGCTGTTTTCTGCAGTGGAACCATTGTATCCTCCCGTGTACAAAGAGCCTACCACAGTTGATATTCAGAAGTTCAACCAGGTACTCCGAGAGAAGGAAGAGCTACGAAAAGCCAACGAAGAGTTGGAGAAAGAGATTGCTCAACTTCGAAGAGAAAAGAACGAAGTTGTACACACCTGCAAGAAGCAGACAGAGTTGATCAACCACCTGGGCGTAATTTGACCAAAGAGACTGATTCTAGAGAACGTCTTGGGTTAGACCTGAAGTCAGTGCATGGCGTGTTGACCACCAAGAAACAGGAGCTGGATAGGGCATACCGGAAGTTGACCCAGTACGAGAAGTTGTGGAACAACACTTTGACTAGCCACAAAGAGCGGGAAGAAAAGCTAAAGCAGCAAATAGCCCAGTTAGAAGCTCAGATTGAAGTCAAAGACAAGAAGATAGAGGCTGAAGCCTCACTGCAACGAGACGTCCAGTATAGATTGGTTGAGACCAAGGCAAACCTGATGGATTGTTAACTCCAAGTTGATGCTAAGAGGAGTAGAGTCGAGAAACATTCTGAAGAAGGTGTTTGTGGAGGCATTGCCGAGAACCTCCCAGATATCATCAGGCAGAGGGACTTGCTGATCCAGGGTCTGCTCGCCCAGCCTGATCATCCCGCTACAAAGAAGTTGTTAGAAGATTTTCGTGCCCGTGGCCGCACTTGATCTCTTTGTATTTTCTTTGTACCTTTTATGCATTGATATGTTGATCACCACCAGACCTGTTGGTTAGGGTTATGCTTTGTTGCTTCAGTTGTATGTAATTACAATTGTACGCTACCCGCGCGGGTTTTTCAGATAAATATATGAGGATTTGTTTCCATGATTGGATGTTAGACTTTATTTGTCTCGGAAACTAGGATCGGGGGGGGGGGGGGGAATCTCCCCAAGGCACAGACACACGGACGCATTTGCATGACAGGTACCTTGCCGTCTTTCTAACCCTTTGTGTATGCAGGTTATTTCAGGATTGACCGAAGACCGATCCACTGATACTCGACCAGAGCGAATCAAGCTAGAGCAATAGAACAAGTTCAGACAGACATCCAGGAACTCAGAGAGAGGATGGACCGCTTCATAGAGCTCATGCAAGTGGTCGCTAACGGCCAAGACCAACTCAGAACCTTGGTGCAGCCACTGATCTCAAGGGTTGACAGCAACGGTGTGCTTCATGGTGGGAACACTCCAAACCCTCCGCTTGTTGAGACCCTTCGGGGTGGCATCCCTATGACTGGAGGGAATGGAAGTGGTAACGGCAATGTGGTCACTAACATCAGGCTTAATGGAAATACGACTGGCGTCGGTAACAGTAACTTTGTAGCCAATGGCAATGCTGGGATAGGCCATGGCAACACTGGAGGAATTGGCAATGCAGGGAATGTTGGTGCTGGTAATCTGTATGGTATTGATAATGCTGGGTTTGTTGCTGGTAATGGCAATCAGCCATGGCTAGAGGATCGCCAAGAGGACTTGTTCTCGCAGAAGGAAGCTGAGGGCGAGTTGAACTCTGAAGCTCGTCTGAGGTTTAAAGCGCTCAGGGACAAAATGAAGAGTTTTGAGAACTTGAATACTATGGGTGTCGACATGACTAAGCTGGGACTTATCTCAGATTTTAAGGTGCCTCCCAAGTTTAAGGTACCCGACTTTGAGAAGTACAAGGGCACTACTTGCCCTCATGTCCATCTGAGGTTGTACTACCGAAAGATATCCGCTCACTCTGAAGATGAGAAGTTGCTGATGCACTTCTTCTAGGACAGCCTGTCCGACCCATCCTTGGAATGGTATATGGGTTTGGAACCCACCAGTGTATGTACATGGAAAGAACTTGTTGAAGCCTTTGTACGCCATTATCAGTATAACAGTGACTTGTGTCGCTACTGCGAAAAACGAGGCCGGCAAAACAGAAGAGTCGCCACCTTTCGTTATCTATCCCTCAGAACGGGAAAGGAAACGATCAGAAAAACCTGACGAAAAGGTATAAGACAAAGTCATCGCAACCAATGTCTGGATTCAGGAGTCGGTTACGCAAGGGGAAGGTATTAGCACCCCTCACGTCCATCGTACTCGATGGGATCCATGCTTGTTGTGTTTATCTGACGGGTTGATTAATCTATCTACGCTAAAGGTCTGGTCTAAAAAGAAAAGAAAATGACTCGGCAAAGCGTCACACTTTATGCTTACGTATTCCCGTCTGGAACGAGAAATCAGAGTTAATGTAGTTCACCTAACTACGGGGGAAGGTTGCTCGCCGAGATATCGTATCTCGTGCCTACGTACTTTCACACAGCGCGAAAGATCAGAGAAAACGTAGTTCGGGACAACGAGAGACACAGGTTTGTCTTTTTTATCCGAGTAAGGTTAACAGACGGTTCCAGCAGTTTGGTGTATGCAGCTCGCCCGATGGAGACTTATGCGTTACTCTTTGCAGTAGAACCGAGAGTTAACAAAACTCTCCTTCTGAAAAGGGTTTCCAAGAATTAAGGGTCCAAGAGGACAAAAAGAGTTTGATCTTTGTTTTCTATTTTTTAGAAGAAGTGTCTTTTATGGATGTTTGCAATTGATATCGCACTAGAGACTATGACCTGAGAGTGAATGCGTTGCATGTCACCCAAATTGATCCTATGGTTGAGGTTAGAAGGGAACTACCTAATGTTATCATGCATGGTTAGAACCCTAATGTCTGTCATAACTTCTCTTGAACAAGAGAAGTCATAGTTCCTAGGGGAACATGGCAAATGAAAACAACAGCAAAAGAAATAACTGTAAAGAAACAACTGTAAATAAAAATGCATGCAATGCAACAAATAAGCAGAAGGAGCCAAGCTCAACTTCTAGAGCAAGCAAGCCCAAAGGCAAAACATAAAGCACAGGCAAGGGAGGCAGACTCAACCTTAAGCCAGCAAGCAAAGCAGAGCATTAACAGTCAAGCAAAGGGAGACAGACTCAACCTCTAATGCAGACAAGCAAATGGAGCTAATTTCAACCTTTAAGATGCTCTTAGGCCTAGAACACTATATGAGAGCCTATTCTAATGCAACATACCAAATAATCACACAAGCAATAGTCAAGCAATCAGGAAAAAACTGCAGACAAAAATAGCAGACAAACAGCTCAACAGCAAAGCAGATAAACAGCAAAACAAATAACAGTCTGCAAACAACTTCAAGTCCAAACCATCTTCAATAGAAGTATTCATCTTCATGCTTCAACAATATCGAACAAAAGGGAAGATAATTAACATCAAGATTATTGATTGATGATGGGAAGCAGGATGGAAACCAAAGGAATCCAACCTGGCACTCAACCAGTCATCTGAGATAGGCATCCTCAAAGGTTCTACCTCTTGTGAAGTGCCACACATCCTTCCAAAGGAAAGATGAGGCTTCCACATAGGGACCTTGAATCATAGGATGAGAATGGAAAGCAATCAAAGCAATCCATGTTTATGTGAAGAAAGAGAAATCAACTAAGCTCTTCCTAAACCCTAATTGAACAAGCTCAAAGAAAGCTACTAAAAGAAGGTCTAAACACCAAATCAAGCATCACCATCAAGCAAACAGAAGTTTATACATTTCTAAAGCACCATCAAAGAAGATTAGCAAACCTATTATGAACTAAAGGCCACCAATGAGGTCATTCTAAAGCCAGTGCTATGTTGAAAGCATCTTAGAACTAACCTAAGTACTAAATCAAATTAAAATACCAAAACTACTTCTAAAAACCTATAAGATTTTCTAGGGGGACCTAAGAAGGTTAAGGACCTATAGTAAAAAGGTCAGGGATCAAATCAAAAGGGAAAGTCACCTAAAAAATCCTAGATCATAAGGTATCAAATGAAAACCCTAAAATGGAAGGTCTAATGATCCTAATCCAAAACAGAACCTAATGCTGTCTAAAAAACCTAAATTAAATCCTACGGGATCATGCATCTCTAATCTACTAGCTAGCCAAAAATCTTATCCAAAATTTATACCAATTGAAAGAACAAAAATCAACAAAAACAAGAAGAAATAAGCCAAATTAAAGAAATTAATAATAAAATGAAAAAAATCAAATTAAATGGAAAATTGCATGAAAATGAAATGTAAAGGCATCATAAAATCAAGAATAAAATCAGGAGCATGGACATATTTTTATTTTATTTTTCTGATCAAAAATGAAATTATTATGAATTTTAGAATGCAAATGAATTAAAATAAAATGAAAAATGAATTAAACAAAATTAAAATGCAAGATTAAATCAGAGGCGTTGGTTCTATGACTTGGTAAGCTGATCTAAAGGCTCACATGGCGCTATCACATAAATGGAACTGCATCGTTTTGGATTGCAAAGTTCAAAACTCAGGTTAAGTCGTGGCCAATGGATCTGATTACAAAGTCTCCTCTTCAGACTGATCCAAGGGTAGTAAACTCATCTTCTCCATTTGAATCTCCAGTTGGAGGGAGAATTGCAGTTGTGGCCGGAGAATGACGCTGGTCGTCTTCTCCGGCGAGACAACATGTACAGGTCATCAATCCTTGGCAAATTTTACACAGATCCACTCCAAATTTCATGCTGATCTCAAATATCCCATCCATTGCCTCTAATTCCTCATAGATTGTGAAATTCGAACGCCAACAGAAAATACTCCATAACTCTGATCATCACCAAAACTCAATCTAAAACTATACATCTCCTCCTTATGTTACATATATAAACCTAAACTATTTAGATCATGTTGAATCCTTAAAATCAGGCCAATCCAACTCCAAACAGAAATCACACATCATCTTAATTTGTCTCTAAACTTCCAAATATTGATCCATAATTCATCTAATAACCTTCCTAAAGCCTAACCACATGCTAAAATATGCTAGATCCACACGAATCTACAACAATTTTGAAAGTTACATACCTGTGTTAGAGCTTCAAATTGCTGCAGTTAGAACACGATTCTCAGCTTCAAACTGTGCAGATCCACTCTATGTTTGATGCTGAAGATGTTTGTAGCTTTGAATTGCCTTGAATTGGTCTGGATCAGAAATCAAGATTTCCACTTTGAAGCTTGAAACTCAACTTGCAATCTCTGGCTATGGCACGAAATGAACTCCAACCTTGAGCAAAACCTTCCTCTGAACTTATATAGAAGTGATTTTGATGAGTTAGAGGCCCAAATTCAGAAATCCAAATTTCAATTTTCTTTGAAAATTCCAAACATGGAATGCACGAATTTGCACTCAAAACTTCCCCAAAAAGTTTCACTTTCCTTGCTTGTGGTCTGTAGAAAGTGTAGAGATCAATTGGAAAGCTTGTTTGCACCTTAAGACTATGATTTGATGTGTTACTTATTTGTGAAGTAACAAATTAAAATGCCATGAATTAGACCTCAAATGAAAATTCCAATAATTCCAAAGTGCTTAAAATGATTTTTCTGATTAAAATGAGTACTCACTTACCTTGTTTGAACACAAAATGAATTAATCTTGAATTTTTCACTTAAATGCCTTTAAATTCTCCTTTTTGCCAAATTTCACAAACCAAGTCTCACCCTAAGCCCAATCAATTCATCATGAGCACATGGTTGACCTAAAAACATCATTTTGAGCAAGTTTTGTGTTGGACAAAACTTCATTTGAAGCTTGCAAGATAGTGAAAATGACCTATAATGCCAAATGACCTATAATCTTACTTTCCCAAAATACCCCTAACTTGTAAACCTCATAAATTGAGTTCTACAAATCATATGGAATACTTCTAGTACAATTTGGAAAGCTAAGATCAAGACCTAAAACTTTCATGTTTGCCAAAAGTTTAGGAGAAACACCCTTCTAGGTCAAAAGTCCATGGAAGTTGGTTGACTTTCACAGACAAATTTCACATTCCTCAGATGACATGTAACTTGTATGGACCATAACTTGAGTTCTATAAATGCAATGTAGTACTTATAGTACTCAAATTAAAGCTAAGAACATGATCTACAAGTTTCATGTTGGCCAAAAGTGGAGATGAAACTTGCATCTTGAGCTAAGTGGTCTTGAAGTTAGGCACTAAATAGGGGATTTTACCCTGAGAACCCTAATTTAGCAACTCCTCACACTTTGAATTCTTCTTGAATTGATCTTGGAATATCACCTCATGTGTCTCAACACAACTATCCATGATTACAAAGACTTAGAATTAAGCTTTGATCTTCTTCAATTGCACAGTTGACTCAGGGTTACTCAGATGAAAATCCTAATTGCAACACCCTCAATTGTGGCTCTTCACACTTGGCACAATGACTTGACTGAGCTCTCTCATGACCCTCAAGGCACTCCATGAGCTCTATCCACACACTCTCTCCTTGATCAAGGCTCCACAACCCACTGATGGTCTTCAATTGGTCCTCAGATTAGGAGATTAACCACATACAAACAACTAAACTTCTCAAGAACCCAACCCTCTTCCTGATGACTTTGGTGACTTCTCAAGCTTGCACAAGACCTCTAGATAGGCTCCTCTTGATATAAACCACACTTGATCCCATGCATAAATGAACAATGCTATGCTATGCAAATGTTAGAATAATGCAATGCTAATGCAATGAAACATAAACCAAGTAAGCAAAGGTTAGGCAAATTTTGGGGTGCAACAGCTGCCCCTATTCAAACGGCTTGAACCTGACTGGATGAAAAGCGAACGGCTTTCAGGCAATCAAGGTAAAAGACGGTTGAATACCGAAGAACCCGGAAATTTGCTAACCGAAGAAACAAACTGCACAAACTGCTTGGAGAACCAACAAAAAAACCAGATAATTAAATCTGATTGTCACAACAACAACCGATTAATCATCTGATACAGAACCTGATTTCAATATCAACCACCTGCATGACGCCGCAGGCGCTGAATCAACAGTCAACTTCAAGTATACGCTACAATAAGCAGGCACCACGTCATAGGACCATATCAAAATATCATCCTTGACCTCACATTTCCGAAGAAACGAGTATACGCTACGTAAAACGAGTCATCCCTGTACTATCCGGGATCTTCCCTTTCTGAAGAAATGAGCACTGCACTAAATAAAAGCGCGGTGTGTGGTATCAGGCATCCGAAGACTTAAACAAGCAACTCTGCGGGGAAAATCTGGCAACAACTCCAAAGTCTAATTATGAAGTCGTTTAATGTTGACGTGATAGTAACTCGAGGAAAACTCTGTCGAACTCCAAAGTCTAATTATGAAGCCGTTTAATGCTGACGACAACTCCAAAGTCTAATTATGAAGCCATTTAATGATGACAACAACTCCAAAGTCTAATTATGAAGCCGTTTAATGCTGATAACAACTCCAAAGTCTAATTATGAAGCCGTTTAATGTTGAAAACAACTCCAAAGTCTAATTATGAAGCCGTTTAATGCTGACAACAACTCCAAAGTCTAATTATGAAGCCGTTTAATGCTAACGTGACAACAACTCGGGGAAAACTCTGTCGAACTCCAAAGTCTAATTATGAAGCCGTTTAATGCTGACGACAACTCCAAAGTCTAATTATGAAGTCATTTAATGCTGACAACAACTCCAAAGTCTAATTATGAAGCCATTTAATGCTGATAACAACTCCAAAGTCTAATTATGAAGTCGTTTAATGTTGACAACAACTCCAAAGTCTAATTATGAAGTCGTTTAATGCTGACAACAACTCCAAAGTCTAATTATGAAGTCGTTTAATGCTAACGTAACAGCCACTCGAGGAGAACTCTGTCGGGGAATTCTGACAACAACTCCAAAGTCTAATTATGAAGCCGTTTAATGCTGACGTAACAGCAACCTGAGGAGAACTCTGCTGGGGAATTCTGACAACAACTCCAAAGTCTAATTATGAAGCCGTTTAATGCTGACGTAACAGCAACCCGAGGAGAACTCCGCTGGGGAAGAAGAGAAAACTCAACAAAGCCACTTTGATGCGAGAACACATGATAAGACGAACGTTATCATCACATATCTCATGTCAAGAATTTGAATATCCGTAAACCATCTTGAATAAGAATTCCAATTACATGCAGGGAAAAACACCTGAAAACAAAGAGGTAACCAACCTGGCTTATGTTTCAAAATGCATATGTTTGAAAATGGCGTAATGCTCCATAAAACATGGAAATGCTACGCCTTTGGGCAGATGCAAATATGATGCAGATATGATGATATATGCAAGATGCAAATGCAGGCCCAAGCTGCTGGAGAAAAGTTGGATACAGAACCGCTCAAGCAAAATAAATGCTGAAGTCTAAGCCAACCCCGTTGGGGATAACCGGGTATCACAGAATTATTCCAGCAAAATAAATGCTGGAAAGGTAAACCGACTCCGCGAGGGGAAGAAACAATCCTGCTGAGGGATAACTTAACAAATTCGTAGTTGCGAACTCTGCTGAGGATGATTGATCTATTGGAGGAAAGACAACCTGCTGGAGAAACAGAAAGAGTCATCCTGCGTGGGGACGATCCTTTTCAAACCATGGACAACCTGGTTGCACCCTGTGAGGATTTCACTGGGGATTAAATGTGCACATGATCACTGCTGGGAATGCACATCACTGCCTGACCGCTTGCTAACTCGCATCCAACTCTTCTGGGGATGAAAATGCGACCTCCATCTGCTGGGGAGTAATAAGTTTCACATAGAGCCTGCTCCTACGTTAAGGAAATACGGTTGGGGAAATGATGATCCCACCAAGGATGCATCTGGTCGGGGAGAATTCATCTCTGTTCAGGGAGACACATCAATGCTCACAGTCCCATGTTCAACTTCTGTGGGGAAACATGACCGAACCTGCTGAGGAAGAATGATTCATCCTGCTTGGACAAACATGCCATGAAACGAACTCGAAATGGCTTACCCCAGAATCTATAATAACTTTCGACCCAATCTGCAGATATGACGAGGAGCGGTTCTTCGCTTTCAGCTTTTGCCCCAGCCTGCGGGATCTTCGTCATATCCTTTCAAAGGGAAACTTTAGATCTCTGTACCCTGGTGGTTTGATACGAATGACTTCAGCACTTCGAACCTCACGGAGGTGCTTCAAATTAATCACCTTCAGGATAAGGATAGCTTTGGCATTCTCGGGGTGATCTGCCCTAGTCTCGTCATGACTTTTCCTCTCATGGGCTGATCTGTGGGGAGTAGTACCCTTGGCTGCAAGAGATTCATCAAATCTCAACCTGATTACCCCAGATTACCTGATTTTTGGATGGCTGACCCCCATCCTACGATCATTTGACATAGCTTGCCCCGATTCGTTGGGATATTCTGGCGTCCTGCATTCTGCCCTGATCAAATCTTCCCATTGTGGAAACTTTCCCGCTGTCAAGCACTTACTCGCTAGTAAAACAAACTGTTCTGCATAAAAGACATATCAAATGCAATGCATATGGCAGTTTTCAAAACCCATTCCTGTTCACCGGAAAAAATTTTATGACATAAAACGTATGAATCATTCATCAATATGTCAAAATCAATACAACGATGTAAGAAGAATCCTTTCAGGAGTCAGTTCCGATGCAATCTTTACCGAAGTATGCTTTCGAAACAAACCTATTTCAATTAGGACTTTTAAAGGTTGTAGCGTGGTCAGGTTCACGGCTTATGAAAGAAAAGATAAAGGCTCAAAATTTATTTTAACTCACCCATTCTCCGTGATGTTCTCCGATCCTACGTTCAGCTAATTCGACCTTAGCGTTCTCCTTTCAAAGGTTGAGTGACAGTTTAAGAAATTACACCTTTCGAAGTGACGGTCGCTCCCTTTTCGTCTTTTGGCGTCCGGAGCCACACGATTTCGTTCTTGTTTGAGGATTTTTCTCTTGCAATCCCTTTTCGCTTTTCGTTTTTCATTTTCCCTTAACTTTTGCCTGGACTAAATCTTTAGAGTTTCTTCAATTTTGAAGTCCAACGGGGTACCCTAATTTTTTTGCCTAAGTCGCTTGCTTTCGACTTAGCGGGCTTTCCTTTTCGATTCTTTTCTTTCTCCCTTTTTTTTTGGGAACAAATCATGTGACATCGGCCAGCATGACTTGTTAAAGAGATTGTGACTGTTTCACTCATGATCGACCAGGCTTAACCATTGTGGCTTTTAGGTACGACCTACATAGGTGTGATCTGTCTTCGAACGAACACTCCTCTTGTAATTTGAACACTTGGTCAAATTAACTGACACCTACCCTGCCCCGGGTTAAGATTGAGGGTTTTTCATTTTCAGAAAGAAACTCCTACAACTAGGCTCAAAGGGGTTAACAAGGGATTATCTTCCTTATATCACCGGTGTTTTAGGGACTTGAAACAATGCCTGTACATCATCAACAGGTTTTTATTCAAAATCATAGCATCGGAAGCTTGGGCTTCGTTGGATTTTGTCATCCTCCCCGGATTCCACTTGAACAAGTGTTTGAAATAAAAGAAAGCAATAGAGTGAACACGAATGGATTAATGCAAAACATGCATATTTATTTCATTATCAATGTCAATTGAAAACAACAAGCTTTACAAACGAAAGTTGCAATTAAACATGAAAGAAACTACAAATGTAAATAAATGGCATGAAAAAATGCAGATTGCCAACTTCTAGGAACCGGGCTTTCACACTTGATTCGCCGCTGAGGCAACCATCTTCAGAGTTTACTCGTCGAGGTCAATCTGAAAGGCTTCTGAACCTTCATTCTCGGGGGACTCTTCCATAACATGAACTGATGTGCCTACCTGTCAGGATGAGGGAAGGTCGTTAATCTGAATACCCTTAGGCGTAAACGAGAACATGTTGGCGTCTAATAGAGTCTGAACCTGGCTCTTAAGCACCTTGCAGTCATTCGTTGAATGTCCCGGTGTTCCAACATGGTACTCACAGCGGGCGCTGACATTAAAACCTGGAGGATACGGCGGGATCATTGGATTAGCCTCTTTCGGCACTATCAACCCACCTTTGACCAAATCCGGCAACAACTGACTGTATGACACTGGTGGCTGAGTAAACTGCCTTTCAGGTTTCCTTGGTCTTCGTCGGGCGTGCTGCCCCTGTTGATGGCGATATGACCGTTGACTCCAGAAGGGAGATGATGTCTGATGCATGGACCATAGGGATTGTTGACTCTGAACGGTCAAGACATCTGGAGATTGGTCCTGAGATACCAAGGACTCCTTTTGCTTTGATGCACTCATCCTCAGGTTTAGCCCTGGAATTGGCAGCAGCTGGTTTCTGATATCCTGGCGGAGCAGTAGGCATTTGCAATGCATTTTCGCTTTTGTAAGAAAAGTTTGGATGATTTCGCCAACCTGGGTTATAAGTATTTGCGTAAGGATTTCCTTGAGCATAATTCACCTGGTCTGGTGGGATTCCGGCTAGCAATGGACATTCGGGTGCATTATGAGTGGTGCTTCCGCATAACTCGCAATTTGGAGTTACAGCAGCGACGGTTGCAGTGGGGTTAACGGTCAGACTATCAATCTTCTGTGCTAGAGCATCTACTTTAGCGTTGAACTTTTCAAGGCTGCTGATCTCGTACATCCCACCTTTCGCTGTGGTTTTCTCTGTTGGAGTGCGTTCACCTCCCCATTGGCAATGGTTTTGTGACATGTTTTCGATTAATTTATAGGCTTCATCGTATGGCTTATCCATAAGTGCACCGCCCGCAGTAGCGTCTATTGTCAATCTAGTATTGTATAGAAGCCCATTATAGAAAGTATGGATTGTCACCCAGTCTTCTAGACCGTGGTGAGGACATGTTCTCATCATATCTTTGAATCGTTCCCATGCTTCGTAAAGAGATTCAGTATCTTTTTGTCGAAATCCGTTGATTTGAGCTCTAAGCATAGCAGTTTTGCTTGGCGGAAAATATCTCGCTAAGAAGACGTTCTTCAATTGCTCCCACGTCGTAACGGAGTTGGACAGTAAAGATTGTAACCATGTCCACGCTCTGTCTCTAAGAGAGAATGGGAAAAGACGAAGTCTTATCGCGTCTGGAGTTACTCCATTTGCTTTCACTGTGTCCGCATATTGTAGAAACTTCGTTAGATGTTCGTTCGGATCCTCAGTTGCGTTTCCTGAGAATTGGTTTTGTTGTACGGCTGACAGCAATGAAGGTTTCAGCTCAAAATCATTTCGGGTAATTGTTGGGGCAGCACTGCTACTTCTAGGCTCCATCTGAGAAGGTGTAGCGTATGCTTTCAGCGGTTTGTTTGGAGGTCCTTCAGCCATGTTTGATTCTTCTTCGGATTTGGGAATGGGAGTGAGAGGATCGGGAATGTTATGTTTGAGTTGGTACTCAATGATTCGGCTTCTTAGATGTAAGAAGCATTCTAGTTCTGCGACTGAAGGTTTCAAGATATCGCCTGGTGAGCGATTACTTGGCATACAATCGACAACACTAGTAAAGGAAAAATGAAAATTGTTAACCTAGTCTATACGGCGTAACAGAAGGTTACACTATTGACTAAACGGGTCCCCGGCAACGGCGCCAAAAACTTGATCGCGACTTTCTATGTCTAATACAACCTAACTGCAAGTGCACAGTCTATCGCGTAGTAATAATAGATATCGATCCCACAGGGACTCGTAATCAATCTAGTGTTCTCGGGAGTTACTATGTTTAGCTAGGTAGAATATGTTTAAGGGAATAAGATTGTCACTAAAAGGGAAATAAGAATGCTACTTAGATTATAATTGATTGAATCGATATGCAGTAATTGTGTTCTTCAGGGATTTGACAAGTTACCGGTGTATGAAATAATTTTCAGAGTTTATTTAAGCAGAAAATGGTGATTTAAAGACTCTCGCCTCACGATGGTTATTGACGCTAATCATAATCCTAAGGGCCAAACGTACACTTTCGCGTCCCATTCGGGGTTTAAATTATTTTTTGGAAATCTCTAAATTCTAATTCATTTTAAAGTGCTTTCGCTGTTATTAAAATGGATGACTAGTGTTTACTATCTGATCTTACCGCAGCTTTCGCTTGTTGGTTCGTATCTTAATTAATTTCCCACTTTTGTGGCAAAATTACTTTTAAGTAAGTTCTCGCTTTCGCGACGAAGTTTACTCAGTAAATTAATTTTAAACACTCAGACCATAAATTACTTTTGAAAAGAAAGTTTTTCAACCAGTTGTTATCAAATCCCTTTCGAATTATTACTACATATCGATTACCTAAGTTTAGCTAGACATGGATTTGGGAAAGATAAAACATAAATAAAAATAATAAATAATGATTTGCATTATAATAAAACTGGAATTACGATTGAAATGAGAAACCTGTAAATATTCCAATTGGCCTTTGGGCAGATCCTCCACAAATGTTGGCAGGATTCTGGTCTTTATGCCAAATTGATCGTACAATGAAAGTAGAAATTACAGAAGAATGAAAATGGAATACAGGAAAAATAAAGAGAAACAAATAAGAATATTAAACTGGAAAGATTTGCTCTGGAAATAAATTTGGCAGCACTTCGTTGTATGAATGCGGCTCCCTTTCTGAGGTCCCCTTCTTCCCCTTTTATAGAGATGGAATTCTAACGGTTACTGCTGGAGAGAGTGGACTTTGAGGCAGATAATTCAGGGAGTAGTGGTCCACTATTTGGGACTTGGAACTGCTTCTTTCACGTGTAATTGAAGTGGGGCGTTTTTGCCTGCATGACGGTCGTCACAAGGTGTGACGGTCGTCACCCGTGTGACGGTCGTCATGGAGTTGTGACGGTCGTCACATCAGCAAAAACAGCCTTCGGCGCTTTTCATGATGTTTTCACTCCTTTTTCGTCCATATTTCATCTGAGATTGCTTCTTTTCTTCATGTTGCCTTTTTTAGACGTGATCGTTGAATACCTGCAAAATATCAGACAAATAACACGGAAATAACCCAAAATCGGATCGAAAACGGTTAAACTTTAGTTGAATTATGCATCAAAATATATATATACGATTTCGTGTTATCAAACTCCCCTAAGCTTGAATCTTTGCTTGTCCTCAAGTAAAACATGAAAAAGTCGGCAAGCACGAGGCAGCTTCTTCGTTCGCAAAGTAGGAAAAAACCGGGATTCTTGGTAAGAACAAAACGAGTACCATGACGACACTGAACTACAAGTCTTCGGAGGTCTCCTTCTTATGCAAACTGGTCCCAGTCATGCTACTGTAGCTTGGCGTCAAGGTTCTCGCGGCAAGCTCACCCTGTTTGTTCTAGCGCAATCACATTAAGCCCGTTGTCCATACACTTTCATGGCAAGTCGACCTGTTAGTGAATATGATCTCATTTTTGTTTTTGATCTTCTACATTGATCATAAGCTTATGTCATTGATTTTTCCATGAGTTTCCGTGCCGTTGGGCTAAATGCTCGGGTGAGGAGTGTCGCTACTGCGAAAATCGGCGCCGGCTGAACAGAAGAGTCGCCACCGTGCGTTATTTATCCCAAAGGAGGGAAAGGAAACGCTCCGAGTAAACCTACCGCAAAGACGGGAAAGGTATGGTCGTCGCAACCAAAACCTGGGTTCGGGAGTCGGTTACGCAAGGGGAAGGTATTAGCACCCCTCACGTCTGTCGTACTCGACGGGATCCACGCTTGTTTTCGGGTATGGATTGTTATTCTATCTACTCTACAGGTCTGGGGTTAAAAGAAAAGGAAATGACTCGGCAAAGTATCGCACTTTATGCCTACGTATTCCCGTTTGGAACGAGAAATCAGAGTCAACGTAGTTCGCCTACCTACTGGAAAGGAGGGGAAGGTTGCTCGCTAGGATATCGCATCCTATGCCTAAGTACTTTCATACAGCATGAAAGATCAGAGCAAACGTAGTTCGGGCCACGTACGACACAAGTCTGTCTTGATTGTTTTTATTCCTTCCGAAAAAGGGTTTTTCTGATTAACAGTCCCAGCGGACAAAAATGACGCTTTGATGAGTTCACATTCTTTTACGGAAGAAGTGTCTTTTATTGTGTTTGAAATATTTATTGTGTTTTTCTGTTTGTTTTGAGGAAGAAGAGACAGAACTCTAACCTACGGTTGCGAAGGGAATCAAACTAACCTAATGTTATCATGCATGGGTTAAGACCTGGTGTCTATCATGTTCCTCTCTTGCGCAGAGAGAAACAGAGATCCTAAGGGATAAACGGAAACAGAAACAATAGCATATATACAATAAAGCAGTAAAATGCATGGATGCAACAATACAAGCGAGGCAAGGGAGTCCCACTCAACCTCGAACCTAGAAAACAATAGGCAAAAGTGAACAGGATTCACTTTCAACCTAACAGGTTAAATAGCATGCAATACAGTCAGGGAAAACCAATCAATACATCAAAAATTAAACAGCTAAAAATAAACAGCTACAACAGCTCATCAACATCTGTCTTCAAGTCATCATCAATCAGCTACAAGCTTCATGCAAGCCTCAGTCTTCATCTCCACAGCCTCCAAGCAAGGTCTTGGTCATCAGTCTTCCATCTGCAATGGCTTTTCTTCAAGTCTCAAACTCCAAGAGGAATATCAGTCAACAAGATGAAATGGATGAATGTTAAACAGTCAACTGCCTACCAAGGGTGGCTCATTAACTGTTAACATTATACAGACAGGTTTCTCTCAAAAGTTCTATCTTTCAAATACATTCACTGATCCTTCCAAAGGAAGGAGGTGGATATTTGAAAGATACTTTGAATCATAGAGAAAAAATGGAGGCAGACAAAGCCTTCCATGTTTGAGAATCAAACTTTCTACTCTAGAGCTCTGCCTAGCTCCTAAATCCTATACTCCTCAACAGCTGCCAGCAAAGGATCTCCTTATCAACTCTGGAAGTTGGACTTCAAGCTCTTGATCTCCAATGGCCTTCATCAACAAGTCTTCAGCTCTCCCAATCCCCAAGCAAACCCAATACCCCACACAGACAAATGAAAATAACCCTAGAGAGGGCACACCACACAGTCAAACAAATACAGCCGTATACTAGTAGCAGTAGGGGAATCCTAATATTTTCTAAGGGATCTATTAACTACCCATAATCCCTATAGTCTCATACCCCAAAGATCCAATCTACAACTCCTAAGGGAAATGAACTAATTCACCTATGTTATCCCCTAAACCCTAGTTTTGATCATGTTATTCACACCTAAACAAATCACCTAAAATTAAGTCCTAAAAATATGAACTAAATTTTATACAAGCTAACATTCTATACTAATCAACCTAAAAAGAATGGATTAAAAATGTAAAAGCATCTATTCAAACTAAAATCCACAAATTCATGCATTAAACTAAACATTATTTACACCTATTTAAAAGAAAAATATGCCAAAAATATGAAAATAAAATGAAATATTAATTTTTTTATGTGATATTTTTCTTGACAAAAATATGAACAATATGCAAAAACAACCATTAAAAAACATGCATTTTTCAATTATTTATGATTTTTCAAAGAAAATAAAAAAAATATGAAAGAAATAATGTGAATTAAATGGAAAGGGGTGCAACCAGTAATTAAAAGCAGTTAAAAGAATAAAATGGGCCCAGACTGGGGGGCGCGCATAGCAAGCGCGTCTGGGCCCAGCACATACTCAGAAAAAATGAAAAAATAAAAAAACATTAAACGGTGCAAATAGCAAGCTTTTCAGTTAAAAACACATTGGGCCTGGCAATTGGGGGTGGCGTTAGCAAAGGAAACCTGAGCCCATTGGTGCGTTTAAATGAAACGCTGAGTTTTGATACTCAGACTCACTCCCTCCAAATTTCAATTAAATTGTGGCCATACGATCAGGTTCTTGGTCCAAGTCAAAAGGGTCATCCAACGGTTGTCCATCATCTTCCCCAATTGATTAGGGTTTCAGCCATTAGAGCCCTGCGCGAAGCTTGCCTCAACCAGAATTCCACCTCATCATGCAACCTCAATTCTCCATGAAAACGAAATCTGCAAAGAGCAAAGTTGCTCTAATCCTTCCCCTCTACACAACCATAACAAAATCTTCCTCTAAAACTCAACCAAGAAACGAACCCGATAGGTGCAAAGCACTGATTCCACCATTTTCACCTGTGATCAAATCTTCCAATCCTTGCCAATATTTACCCTAGCCTAATCTACACTTCATGCTGAACAAATTAAGCTACAAACCTCAGATTATAGTGCCATATCCTTGATGTTCTAAGTTCCAACAGTTTTGGTACACAATTAACAACCTCCATGAAACTTCTTCAAACTCACCAAAATCAATCATTTAACCTATCCTAACAGTTCTATGCTAACAATTATCTATAATTCTAACTAAATCAATCAAATCGAATGGATATACCAACCTGGTTTGATGAGGAAAACAGCTATGGAATTCTCTTGATCCAATGCTTGCAGTGATTGGAAATTGATCAACACACTCAATTCTTTGTTCTGTATGCAAAGATTCTTGTTCAATCCTCTTGAATCTAGCAATTCCAACTTTCTTGCACCTTGGATGATTAACTTGTATGGCACGAGTTCTCTTCAATTCTAACCAATCTTGATGAAAATATGATCTATGAATGATGGTGATGATGATCCAATCAAGAAATGTAGAAATTGAGAGAGATTTGATGAAGTTTGAGAGTGTTGCACCCTAAAATTTGACCAACCGGTTCTCCTATCTGACTCGTGGGTTAAATTCATATTCGCAGCTCAGACATGTGATATTTGTGCACAAGCAGGGGATATCAGAGTTTACAGCTTGACTTTCGTCTATCAGATATGGCAGATCCAGTCCAGATCACCAGGGTTTTATTTTCGGGAAATTGTGCGCTCCTCGGTGATTTTTAGCTTGCACAGTGATTTTGAGGATATTCTGATGACCGGGGATCTCTGTTCGATTCGATCTGGTCTCGTGCGCTCTTTTATGGGGGTCATTCGCATTCATCTGCATTTTTAGGATTTTAATAGACTTTTGTGAATTTTAGATAGGCTCTATAGATTTTTCTGGAATTTAAATAGAGTTTTTGTATTTTTTAATAGTTTAATTCTCTTTTTAGAATTTTAATAGATTTTTTAAAATAGGTTTAATTGTTTTTCAAATCAATTTTAGAATTTTATATAGATTTTTAAATGGGTTTAATAGTTTAATTCTCTTTTTAGAATTTTATAGATTTTTTAAATAGGTTTTTTAGAATATAAATAAGATTTTAAATGGTTTTATCTTTTTTAGAATAATATAGTTTTTTCTTTTAATAATAGTTTAGAATTTTATAGAATTTAAATAAGTTTTAATTGTTTTTTAGATAATATAGAGATTAATATAGTTTTTCTTTTATTAATGATAGATTTTAATAGATATTAAATAATATTAGAATTTTAATAGAGAATTAGTAGAAGTTTAGAGTCAATTAGATCTTAATTGTTTTTTTAGATTTAATTAGGTTGATATAGAATTAATTAGAGCATTAATCATTTTTTAGAGTTGATTAGGAAATTAGTTTAATTAGGTATTAATTCTGTTTTAGGATTAGTCTTAAGTAGATAATTAGGTTTAATAGTGTTATTAGTCAGATTTAGTTAATTGTTTTTAATTCAGTTTTTTTATGGTTTTTGGTCATTTTCGTATGGGCCCAGGAGGTGTTCCGTGTGAGGCCCAGTTCTCAACTAGTCTCAGCAGTGAAGTCCAGAAAAAGTCCAGAAAAAAAAAAAAGTTCAATTCGTCCAACAATCCAGATTTGTCCAGGAGATTCTAGAAGGTGCCAGCAACTATCAGTATATGAGCAGAAGCACGCCACGTGTGGAAAGGAGGGAGGGCCCACGCGTTTTGCATTGATGACGCCACCACAGCAACTCTGACTCCCCCAATCCACGCCACGCGTCCCACCAAAGCTCACCCTCTCTCTCTCTGCTGACACGCGCTCCCCATGCAGCCACCTCCCTGAGACACTTGTCACCTCGCCAGCCTCGCCTGAGCTTCGCCAGAAAACCCACCGGCGGCCATACATCCGCCCTAACCGCCCACCGCCGGTCACCCCCCAACGTCCTCCGGCCACCGTCTTTCTCGCCGGAATCCCCAAACATCCAAAAATCCCCAGAAACTCATCTTCTTCCTCCGATCGTCTCCTCTACCTTCATCTAATCCCTCGCCGGAAAACGTAAATTCGCCGGAATCTTCATATCTTCATCAGCATTTGAGATATTTTTCCAGAATTCCTTCAGACGCTCAAGATCTCCAAGAAATTCATACTTCTCCGAAGAATCTTCAACCTAAATTTGCAAGCGATTCAAGATCTTTCTTCTACAATCTTCAGATATCTCTGATCTCGCTGCCAGCTACTCAAAGCGTCTCAAGAACGTCAACATCTTGCCTTCCATTTTAAGATCTTTGTTGATCTTCATCATACGAACGCCGCCGCTGTAGATCTCCACACCTTCAGGTTTCCAGAAGTTGCTCCAAGATTCATCAGAATCCTCATCAGAATCTACGCGCAGGATCTTGAATTCGTCAGGTTCTCCATTGAGTATCCAGGTACGTTCACTTGATTCCGTTCGTCTTCCCCTTTCCGTTTGCTGTGATTGCTGGATATTATCTTAATTCAATTAGGGTTTGGGTTTGATGTGTGTTAACTGTGAGAGAACGGTGAGATTATTGTGCTGATTCGCTTGAGTGTGGTGAGATGGGTGAAGTCTTGTTAGGGTTCTTTTTTCTGGGAATGGTGTGAGATTGGAGAGAAGTTGCAGAGAAGAGATAGAGGAGGAAGACGAAGAAGACGGCTAGCTCAGTATTGATGAACAGTGTTAGGGTTTGAGAAAGGATTTGAGTTTTGTTCACTGAGTATTGGATTAGGGTTAGAGTATTGGGCTTAGGCCCAAATGTATTTTTCTGATGCATACCCCAAATTGCTTGTCCCCCCCCTGGCGTATGAGAGACAGGATGAATTGAGTTGGGCCTTAGGCCCTAATGGCTATCTGCACCCCCCTGGGCGTAAGCCCAGTGAAATAAAAACTGAAAACTTGCTAGTGCTGCACCCCCATACGTTTTTTTCTGATTGTTTGATTTCTGAGGCTGGGCCTGCGCCTCATGCTATCTGCACCACCCCTGGGCATAGGCCCAATGATGAATAACTGGAATCCTTGCTGTTTGAACCCCCTCCCCCATTTTCTTTTATTTTGTTTTTCTTTTATATTTTCATGTATATAAATAAATCATAATAAAATGTAAATAGGTGATTTTTTTTAACTCTTCTTTTTTCAGCCATTTCATGAAAATGTTTAGAAAATTAAATAAAAATAAAAAGTGTCATTTTATTTTTATTATTTTTGTATATTTTCCATTTAATTGATTTCTTTTAATATTTTTAGTGCATACATGTCATTAGAAAATTGATAAAAAATAGTAGATTGAGTCAAATAATTCCGTTCTTTTTTTTGTAGACTCGTAATTCAGTGTAGAATTTTATAGTATAAAAACATTAGCTTAATCATGCATTTTCATTTTAATTGCATTTTTTCACTGTTATTGATGTTGAATAATTGGTCTGTGGATATGCCTGTGTTGCTGATTTTAGTTCTTTCATCTGGTGTTGAATTTTGTTCTGATTTTTCAGTATGTTGTCATAGAGCCATGTAGGTCTCCCATTAGATTTTTGTTAGATTTTTGTAGGATGTTCTGAGGTGATTTGTCTGAGCTGGAAGTCTTGATGACTTTTGACTTTGAAGGTCAACTGTGGTTGAACTTCAGAGATAGTCTCTTGTGGTTTGTTGGCCTGTGGGTTCTTCTCAAGGTGGGAGCTGATTGAAGTCCTGTTGGAGCTTGCAAAGTTGCAGTGGATTGAGGCTTAGTCTAGGAGCTTGTTGTCTGTTTGTGAGGTTTGAGATCCTGAAGTTTGAAGGGAGTTTATGGTACTTTCCTGAGGAAGGCACTATGAATGGCTTTCATTCTTTCTTCTCACCTCTTTCTTAAGTATCCAATGATGTCGGAGCCGACTTGTGAGTTTAATTCCTCCTGAGGAGGGATGTAAACTGATCACATGTTGTTGAGCCACATGGGATACGATTCCTAAGTGGAAGTCCCCTAGTACTTTCCTGAGGAAGGTCCTATGGGTCTATTCACTTAGTTCCAGTAGTTTGTCTAGGATTTCTCAAGTATCCAGTGATGTTGGAGCCAACTTGTGAGTTTAATTTCTCCTGAGGAGAAATGTAAACTGATCACAGTTGTTGAGCCACGTAGGATACGATTCCTGAGTGTCAGCCTCCTAGTACTTTCCTGAGGAAGGTCCTATGAGTCTGTTCACTTAGTTCCCATAGTGCATATAGGTATTTCTCAAGTATCCAGTGATGCCGGAGCCTTCATGTGAGTTTAATTTCTCCTGAGGAGGAATGAAAACTGATCACAGTTGTCGAGCCGCATAGGATATGACTCCCGAGTAGTAACCTCCTGGTACTTTCCTGAGGAAGGCACTATGAGCTTGTCTGCTTAGCTCCCTTTCTCTGGTAAGCTTGTTCTGAAGCTTGGAGACTGGGATTGTTTCCTCTTGCTTAGGGTTTGGATTAGAATTGTTGCTTAGATCTTTGCTTAGGGTGCTGTATAGAGTTTTGTTTAAGAGATAGATTAGGAGCTTGTTTCAGGTTTGTTAGGGGCCTTGCCCAGGAGTAGCTTCTTGTTTTGTAGATAGAGGCTTGTCAGGTTAGCTAGCCTTCTCTTTGGATTGTTTGACTTGTATGATGTTATGTTGCATTAGACTTAGGTGTTCATCTAGATAGTTCTGAATAGGTGCATCTTAGAAGTAGACTTTGTGTGCATGAGAAGTTGAGGTGGTCCTCCTTCTGCTTGTTTGTTATTGCGTGGCTTTGCTTGTTGGTATTTGGTAGAGCTGAGCTCCCTTGCCTCTGTGGTTTGCGGCCTTCGCGCCTTGTTTGTTTAGTTGTTGCATTCATGCATATTTTCAGTATTCCTTTACTGTGCAGTTTCTTGTTTGTAGTTTAGTCCTGTTGCCATGATCCCTTAGGAGCTCTGACTTCTCCGCTGCGGAGTTGTTATGATAGACATTTGGATGGTCAACCAGGTGTGATAGCAGTAGGTAGATTCCCCTGTTTCTCAGCTATAGTTCTAGGGTTTCCCTTTCCTTTCTGTAGGAGCGTTTGAGTAGCTTGATCCGTAGTTAGCCGAACTACAGCTGCTCTGATTCTTCGTACCCGACGAAGATATGTAGGCATAGGATGCGATATCCTAGCGAGCACATTAACGACTAACCTTTGTTCTCTCGCGGCTGTGCGATCGAGACTTTCCCGCTAACGACTAATTGTTATCCCTTTCTCTTGCCCAAGCGCATTTGAGACCAGATCGTATTTGTAGGTTCCCGAGCCTTTAGGACCAGTTTGTTTTCTCACTGCTGTGTGAGAGCCCCCTGTTTACCCGTAGTTAGTCGAACTACGTTTGCTCTGATCTTTCATACCAGATGGAAGTACGTAGGCACAGGACGCGATGTCCTGGCGAGCAACCTTTCCCCCGTTTAGACGTAGGAAGTCGAACTACGTTGACTCTGACTTTCCCATTGCACGAGGGAATACGTAGGCCCAGAACACCGTATGTTCTGTCGAGTCCTGTCCTTTTATTTTCTTTTCAGACCAGCCATTAGCGTAGATAGATAACACACCCTTTTACCTATAAACACCAAGCGTGGATCCCATCGAGTACGATGGACGTGAGGGGTGCTAATACCTTCCCCTTGCGTAACCGACTCCCGAATCCAGGTTTTGGTTGCGATGACCATACCTTTTCCCGTCTTTGCGAGGTTTACTTCGAGCGTTTCCTTTCCCGCTCTAAGGGATAAATAACGCACGGTGGCGACTCTCCTGTCAAGCCGGCGCCGATTTTCGCAGTAGCGACAGCTGGCGACTCTGCTGGGGACAATGGCATCTAGGGACTTTTCCCATCCCTTATGCTGGGACCGTTTCCCATCCCCTACGCGAGTCAATCCTAACGCTTGGGTGTTTATTTGTTGGGTGTTGTGCATATTGTGTTTTACTTTTCTGCACTTTACTTTTCTGTACCTTTACCTTTCCGCATTTATTTTCCAGCATTATATTATTATGATTATTGCTGTGGGCAAAGGGATGTTACTGTGAGTGAAAAGCCGGACCTGGGCTTGAGTACACACCTAGATATAGTTGCGGAGAAGTAGTAGACGAACCTGTCTGCTGAGCAGGCACAGTTCCCTACGAAAATCTGCGCTCAGACGAGATTCTTGCAGAGGTGCTCCTTTCCGGTCCTGAGGATCTGAGGGGAGTCCAGACGTGAGGGTTGTCGACTCTGGGGACCGATCATTTGGAAGTCAGCTAAGTGAGGCCTCTTCATGATTTGATGATGCCACTCCTTCTGGGAATCGTATCGTCACTCATGAAAGTCTGTGACGTTGATGACCGCATAGGATGCCGTACCTTTGTCCGTGGATTAGGTTTATCCTACCTGTGAGAGGGACTGGGTTATTGCAGGAAAACTGGCCTTCAGAAACCATGAGTCAGTACCTTTGTCAGATGGTGTTCTTGATTCATCTCCAGGTGTGTTGTCTGGGTCAGATGGGTTTCTTATCTGAGGTTGAGGCTATTATCAGATGGTATTCTCGTCAGATACAGAGGTTCAGATGGTTTTCTTACCAGGGGATTGATATTTTGAGTATCAGATGATAGTTAGTGGCATGAGATTCTGGTGATCGTGATGGTTTTCTGTTCTTGATCACAGAGATATTCCTCTTCAGGCTACAGCATAGCCCCTGTGTTCACAGATTGCATTATTTATCATATTGCATCATTGCATTACCATCTGCATTCAACTAACGTGTGTGTATTGCAGGTACATATTTTCCCTTCCAGTTCTGGTGTTTGTTCCTAGCAAGACATGGAAAACCTGAAGAGAGTATTGCCCTATAAGTTTCCGTCGCCGAATATCAGTCTATTGTTAGAATTGATTGCTGTTGCTAAGAAGAGGGGAATGGGTGACTTCAGAAAGAGATATGGGAGGATTCTGACCTACGTTTATCAGCCATCTGCCTACGAGACCAGCGACATCTATACTCTGTTACAGTTTTACGACGCGGAGCTCAGGTGTTTTGTATTTCCCGACTTCGTTTTGGCTCCTACCCTGGAGGAGTACTCTGCACTTCTGGATATACCGATCCGTGAGCAGATGCCTTTTTATCGTACGGACGCTGAGCCTAAGCTGGCTGAGCTTTCTGCCATCCTGTGCTTGAAAGAGTCTGAGCTGTCTGGGAAGATGATCAGAAGAGGAGACGTATGGGGATTTCCATTGGATGTCTTAGTGGAGAAGGCTCGAGAGTATGCCCAGAAGGGTAGCTGGGGTGTTTTTGACGTCATCCTGGCTGTATGTGTTTATGGCATCGTGTTGTTCCCGAACATTCCTGATTTTGTTGATTCTGATGCCTTCTATATTTTGGCTGCGGAAAACCCAGTTCCTACTTTGCTGGGAGATGTCCACCATTCAACTCACTACCAGAATGAAAAGCGACGAGGAAGGAATGTGTCTTGCTGTGTACCCCTCCTATGCAGGTGATTCACCAGTCATATGCCTAAGTCAGGCCCTTTTGTCACCTCTATCAATTCTCTAGGATGGCCCGAGCGCTTAATGGGATTGACTGCTGAGAGCGTGGTATGGACCAATAAAGAGGTATTTGGAGCTGAAGTCATACTCAAAGGCGAAGGATTCCCGAATGTTCCGTTAATAGGAAGGAAAGGTTGTGTCAACTATAACCCCTCCTTATTGATCAAGCAATTTGGGTACATACCTCAAGGAGCGCCAAAGCCCGAGGAGATACAGGAATCTCTGTATCTCACCGGGGCAATAGGGAAAGAGATGCTGACCAAACTTGAGAAAGCCTGGAAAAACTTGCACAAGAGAGGGAAGCTTTCAGGTAGCAGAGGGGATACTCGAGTTCCTAGCCCATATATAGAATGGATTCGTGAGCGAGCTGTGAAGTTCCTTATGCCGTATCCAGCAGTTCAGCCATTGCATCCTTCTCCGGTAGAGGAGCCTACCACTGTGGACATTCAGGTCTACAAGCAGCTGATGGCGGAGAAAGAAGAGCTAGCAAGGGCTAAAGAGGCTTTAGAGCAGGAGAATGCCCAGCTTCGGCATGAAAAGATTGAAACAGGATACCTTTCCAAGCAGCAGGCTGAAACTCTGAAACATCTGAAGACTACGCTATTGGAATTGACTGAAACCAAGAAGCGTCTGGAGTTAGATGTAGACTCCGTTAGTAGTGTGTTGGCCACTAAGAAGCAGGAGCTGGAAAGGGCCTACACAAAGCTAGCCAAGTTCAGAGAACACTGGGATCTCACTATGACCAAGCGCAAGGAGCGAGAAGAAGAGCTGAAGACACAGATTGCTCAGTTAGAAGAACAGGTCAAAGTGAAGAACGAAGAGCTTGAAGAAGAAGCCTGTCGCCGATACGAAGCCGAGCGCAAGTTGACAGATGCCATGAAGAATTTGGAAGATTTCCAGCATAGAGCAGATGCCAAGAGACCCAAACCTGGGGGCGGCGCCAATGATAAGGCTTGGGAAGACTTTGTCAGAGACATCCAGGGGACGGTCAGGAAAAGGGATCGGCTGATAGAAGGTTTGATTTATCAACCAGATCACGCAGAGACAAAGAAGATGGTCGAGGACTTCCGCAACCGTACCCGTATTTGATTTCTCTCTTGTATTCCGTATGTTGAGATCACCACCAGGCATGTTGGCTGGGATCCTCTTTATCATATCAGCTGTATGGAGCATAGTTATGTAACTTCTTGACAAGACAGTTATTCTAATGAATATATGAGGGTTTTTCCAAATATTGTCTTTATGGTTTATCTCGTCTTGCTACCACTGACACTGGAATTGGAGGGAAAATATCTCCAATGCACACATGCACGTTAGCATTTTTGTATTTCTGTTTGCATAAATCATACTGCATAGCATTTCTCTAGCAGGTCAGAGCACTTATCCAGCCTTTGTTTTCACCAGAAGGTGATTCTCGGGGAATTGTTTGAGGCAAGAGTGGAGACGACCAAGGGGCTGAAGTAGATTTGAGCAGAATCAAGCAGCACAGTCGGTTACAGGTAATCGGTAGCTATGTCTGAAGGCAATTTCCAGGTTCCTGACACCCAGGCAGGGTTTACTATGGCGTCCAACCATCAGTATGATCCTATGGAAGGCTTCCCGCAAGCGAACAATCTTACTGCAGACCAAGTTGTACAGCCTACTGTCCAGAACCGAGATCAGCATGAGCAGTTTGTTGCCCGGAATGAACATTATCCTCCTGTTAACAATCAATGTGTTGCTTTCCCTGTGATGAATTACCGGAGAGATATTCCAATGACCGGGGTGGTAGATCCAAGAGCTCTTGACGATGGTAGAAGACTCCGAGTGTTGGAAGAGCAAATGAAAGCCTTGGAAGCGAAAGATGCCGTTAACCTGGATGCTGTAGCCATGTGTTTGGTTCCTGACCTGGTGTTGCCGTACAAGTTCAAAATGCCGGAATTTGAAAAATACAGGGGAGATAGCTGTCCAAAGCTGCATTTGATGATGTTCTGCCGAAGGATGACTTCGTTCGTACGAAATGACCAACTAATGATCCATTGCTTTCAGTATAGCCTGACTGGGGCATCCTTAAGGTGGTATGTGCAATTGGAGAGTAATCAGATTCGATCATGGGTGGATTTAGCCAGAGCTTTCATGAAGCAGTACGATTACAACCTGGATTTGACTCCTAGTCTCGTAGATCTGCAAGAATTGTCTCAAGCGGAGAATGAATCATTCAGAGCGTATTTGCGAAGATGGAAAGAATTGGCTGCTAGTGTTCAACCACCGCTTCCGGAAAGGGAACTGGTTGACATCTTCTTGGGTACTCTGAAAGGCCATTATTTTGACAAATTGTTCAGTTGCACAAACTTTGTGGGCCTGATGAGACTAGGAGAGATTGTTGAGAGAGGACTCAGGAGTGGAAAGTTTCGAGGTGTTCCTTACGTCCCAGTTGATAAGATTGAGTCAGTTGTCAGTTCTCAAGAAGAGTGGGAAGTAGGAACTGACGTCACCTCAGAATCTCTAGCATCTCAGGATCAGTTTTCAGACACTTCAAGTCAACGATCATCCTATCGCCGATCGCGTCAGCATGCCCCACGAAGACCAAGGAAACCTGAAAGGCAGTTCACTCAGCTACCAGTGTCGTACAGTCAGTTGTTGCCAGATCTGGTCAGAAGTGGATTGATAGTGCCGAAAGAGACTAAGCCGGTGATTCCACCGTATCCTCCAGGTTTTGATGCCAGCGCCCGTTGTGAGTACCATGTTGGGGCACAGGGGCATTCAACAAATGATTGTAAAGTGCTTAGAAGTCAGATTCAAGATCTGTTAGACTCTAATCGTATTTGCATCACTCCTCAGGGTTGTGTTCAGATTAATGATTTTCCATCTTCCAGTTGTGGGGGTTCGTCAGTTAATGTCATGGAAGACTCCACAGGAAGTGTGTGCTCTGAAGATTGTCAATCAGAAAGTTCAGTTGAATATGGGAGAAGTTTCTAGAGGTTTCTGTGCCGGGTGTCGCATCTGTTTTCCCTGCCTAACCCGTTTAGCTTTTGTGCATCAGTATTTGCTGACCACCACCAGGATTGTTGGCTGGGGTCATTGTATTCGTACTCATTTGTGCTTACCTGCTGATTTTGTTGGTTATACATATGTGGGAGATGTTTGTCTGTGTGCTTATAGCTTGAGTTTCTCTTTGTCTCGTTGTGAATATGTGTTTGCTTTCTACGCTGCATTATCATTTAGCAGGTATATCAGAACCGTGGGCCTTATTTCATCATCATCCAGTTTGTTGCAGGAACTCCTTCAGAGATATGGAACAGAATTAGTTTGAATTGATCGAAGTCCGAAGCCAGCTGGGGCAGATGATGAGAGACATGCAAGAGATGCGTCTAGAGCAGAAGATTCTCAAAGAGGAGAACAGTCAGCTAGAGACCCAAATGAGCTTGATCATGGAGGTAGTCAAGAATGTGCTTAGGAAAGAAGACGATCAGCTATTTGAAGCCGCAATGAAGAAGCTCGCGCCACCTGTGCATATGGAACCTGAGCAGCAGCAACAGAAGATACGTCCGGCCCAACGGAGGGTCCAGGAAAGGAAACCAAAGAGAATGTTTGAGGCACCACCTATGACCTATGCTGAGCTCTTGCAGACCTTACTGAGGTTTAATCTGGTCGAGAAGAGAACGTTGGAACCACCAACGAGAGTGTTTCCTCATGGGTACGAGGCCAATAAGCAATGTGAATTTCATTCCGGGGCATTCGGACACGACATCGAGGGTTGTCATGCTTTCAAGCACAATGTTCAAGACCTGATTGACTCGCACGATATTGAATTCACGCCGGGCGGCGTAGCAGTGCATATTGCTCCTGTCTCAGTCGATGCTAAGATGACAGACGTTTCTAAAGCTGCAGTGGGTCAGAAGCGTATCCTGGACTCCATGGTGTCAGAATCTCCAGGCCCACAATTGTTGCCTATTCCTGGGGCAGATCTAAGAAAGAAAATGGTTAAGCATAAGGAGAGCGTTAATCAGTACATTGAAGGTCAAGAAACCAATGTTGCATTTGATACAAAGGGTGTTCAAGGGTCAACCCGATACCAGCAGCAGCAGCCTCAGCAGGGGGCACCGCAGGCTCAACGAAGATTCCAGGGTAGTAAACCGAGAAGGGTGTTTGAGAAGCCTCCCTCAACATATGCCGAGTTGTTGCAGACATTGTTGGGATTGAATCTGGTAGAGAAAAGAACTCTGGCACCAATAACGGGAACTCCCCCGTTTGGTTATGATGCAAGCAAGCACTGTGAGTTTCATTCTGGAGCCCCGGGTCACGATATAGAAGGTTGCCATGCTTTTAAGCACAAAGTGCAGGATCTGCTTGATAGTGCAGCAATCAGCTTCGGGCCAAGAGGTCCCCAAATCATCTGAATGAAGGAGGAAGGGCTCTATAATTTGGCTGGGTCGTTGAAAGCGGATCAGGACAGCATCGAATTGCCTCTAATAAAGATAGCTGGTTCAGCAGCAGGGCAGATGCAAAAGCCCGGTTCTCAGAAGCTAGCATATTTTCTTTGTTTTAGCTTGTCATTTCTTTACATTTGTAGTTGCTTTCCTGTTTGAATTTGTAAGCTTGTTTGTAAAACTTGTTGTTTTCATTCAAATTGATGATAATGAAATAAATATGCATGTTTTGATTGAATCCAGTCGTGTTCACTAACTGTTTTTTGCAAATGTCCAACGTTTGGTTAAGAAGAATTTGGGGAGGATGACGAAAATGACCGACATGCAAATTCCGATTGTATGCTTTTGAAATAAAACCTGCTGATGATGTACAGGCATTGTTTCAAATCCCTAAACACCGGAGATATAAGGAAGATAATCCCTTGTCAACCCCTTTGAGCCTTGTAGTAGGAGTTTCTTTCTGTAAAGGAAAAACCCTCAATTTCAACCTGGGGCAGGGTAGGTGTTAGTTAATTTGACTGAGCGTCCAAATTGCAAAAGGAGTGTCCGTTCGAGGATCAATCACACCCCTAGAGGTCGTGCCTAAAAGACCACAGTGGTTCAATCAAGAGTGTGATGGCCACATTGTTTCCCAAAGAGTCAAACAACCAGTGTCACACGACTTGTTCGAAAGAGAAAAAAAAAACGAAAAAAGAAGAGTCAAAAGCCCGCTAAGTCAAGAAAACTTCAAAACAAATGACTTAGGCAAAAATGAGGGCATCCCGCTGGACTTAAAAAAAATCAAAAGAAACTCAAAAGGAGTCAGTCCAGGCAAAAGTTAGGGATATGAAAAGAAAAAGATCAAAAGAAAAATCCTCAAATGAAATACGAGTCGTGTGACCTCAAGTGTCAAAGACGAAAAGTGAGTGGCTGTCACTCCAAAATCCAAAGGTTTCTCGAACTATCATTCCTATTTTCTTTCGACCTCTGAGAGGTGAGCGCTAAGGTCGAATTAGCTGAACATAGGATCGGAGAACATCAAGGAGAATGGGTGGGTTAAAAACAAATTTTGAGCTTTTATCCTTTCCTTCAAAACCATGAACCTGACCACATTACAACCTTCAAAAGTCCTAATTGAAGCAGGTTGTTTCGAAAGCATACTCCGGTAAAGGTCGTGTCGATTCTGACTCCTAAAAGGGTTCCTCTTACCATGCTGATACCAATGTTGATAAATGTTTTGTGCATTATATGCCATAAACTGTTTGTCCTTTTCCCAGTGAACAGATTGGATGTCAAAGCTGTCATATGTGTTGCATTAATACATCTTTTATGCAGAACAACTTGTTTTACTTACGAGTAAGCGCTTGACAGCAGAAAAGCTTCCTACAATGGAAAGTATGGTCAAGATAGAATGCAGAACGCCCGAATGTTCCGAGAACAGGGGCAAGCTTTTATTGTAATCCCCAGTCAGGGCAGCCTTTCGAAGACAGTTATTCTGGGGCAATCAGGTTGAGGTTCGGTGAATACGCCGCAGTCAGAGGGCACTACTCTGAATCAGATAATCAGGGGCAAGGTCATGGCAGTCAGGGGGCAGACCATCTTAAGCACGCAGAAGTTACTCGAGAAGCATTCAAGGTGAAGTATCTCTTGGAAGTTCAGAACACTGAGGCATGTTATATCAGACCATCAGGGAACAGATTTGCAGATTTCCTTTCAGGGACTATCCCCACAGAGGTCCCGTAGGCTGGGGCATATCAAAAGAGAAAGGATTATTCTTCTCCGTATCAGCAGGGTCATTTAGAGTTATTCGAGCAAATGCAGTCGATTTTCGAGAGCGAGACGAATGCGGGAAGTCGTGTCACTATCCCTTGACTCTTCACCAAAAGGCTGTGTATTCATGAAGAATATTTTCCAGCGTCAGTTGTACCTGACCCAGCAAGATAGCTTAAGAGCTCAAATCCATGTTTGCGGTTACTGTGAAGCCCATCCGTGTTGGCGCATCAATTTCCAGATCCGAGCTTCATCAGCGCGCAGGAAGACTCCCTCCATTGTCTCCAGCAAAGTCCAATTCACCGTTAGTACGGATAAGCTATCCCTAGAGGAGTCTAATCATATTCAGCACGTCTGCTACTTCACAGCGGAGTTATATACCCCAGCAGAGTATTACTTCATCAAGGTGTTCGGTTAAGTTTCCAATATCCCCGGCAGAGTTGATTTCACTCTCCCAGCATTTATTTCGCTAGGACGATTCAGTGATATCCGGGTTATCCCCAGCAGAGTGGGCCTCGCCTTCAACATTTATTTTGCCGAAGTGGTTCTGTACCCGGCCTTCTCCGGCAGTTCGAGCCTGCACTAGCATATTGCATGCATCATCATATTTGCATCATACTTGCATATCATCGTCAAAATGCGTAGCATTTCCATCTAGAATGGAGCATTACGCCGTGAAGAGATTAAAGCATATGCATAAGCATACGAAGCATAAGTCAGATTTTCTATCAGCCTCACATAACGCGTGAGTTACTCTGTGATCAGTTCAGGGGCATTTATCCAGCAGCAGTATTCAGACGATTCAGCAGATTATTTGTATCTCAGATCATACAACAATTATGCTTTGATCGAGCAGTCATCTGATATCGACAGACTTTTCTTCTCGTCAATTCATATTGACAATGTGTTCCTTCGATAAGTGGATTTCTCCGTCTACCATTAGACGTCTTGAGTACGAATGTGGTTTTCTTCCCGTCTATCAGTAGACGATGTGAAGTTTTGGTGGATTTTCAATAGGGTTCAGAATAGAGTTTTTCTAGCAAGTGGCTTTCCTTTCCGTCTATCAGTAGACGATGTGAAGTTTCGGGTTACCGTCCAACGGGTTTCTTATTGCCAGATCATACGTATGATGAGGTGTTTCCCCAGCGAGTCTTCTCCGGCTATCCTTGGTTGTTGAGGGGTTTCAAAACGATTTTGGATATTGGTTCTCTCTCTGGTTATTGGATATAATGGTGTTTCAAGAGGGACTTTTCTGACTGTCAATCCCTATTGATGTCGAGGCTCTTCGAAGAATGTTCAGTTTTCGTGATTGTCGATTCTTATTGACGACACGGTCCCTTAAAAGGTGGCTTTCTTCCCGTCAGTCCATACTAACGATGTGGCCCCTTCAAGGATATTGACCTTTCCATCAATTCCCGTAAACAGAAGGATTCTGAAATTCAAGGGTTGGTGTCGAATTGCGATTATGGTGTCTTTCCGTCTATCTTTAGACGATGTGTGTATGGAGATTAAGAATTTCTTTCCGTCTATCTTTAGACGATGTGAGTACGGAGATTATTTCTTTCCGTCTATCTTTAGACGATGTGTGTATGGAGATTAAGAATTTCTTTCCGTCTATCTTTAGACGATGTGAGTACGGAGATTATTTCTTTCCGTCTATCAGTAGACGATGTGAATATGGAGATTATGAATGTCTTTCCGTCTATCCTTAGACGATGTGAATTGTTTTGTTTCATCAATCAGGATGATCCCGTCTACCCTTAGACGATGTGCATATGGAGATTAATGGTGCCTTTCCGTCTACCCTTAGACGATGTGAATTTGGAGATTATTTCTTCCCGGCTATCAGTAGACGACGTGAATATGGAGATTATGGTGTCTTTCCGTCTACCCTTAGACGATGTGAATTTGGAGATTATTTCTTCCCGGCTATCAGTAGACGACGTGAATATGGAGATTATGGTGTCTTTCCGTCTACCCTTAGACGATGCAAGTACGGAGATTATTTCTTCCCGTCTATCTTTAGACGATGTGAGTATGCGATCAGGCTTTGTTCCCGTCTATCCTTAGACGATGAGAATATTGATTTGTTTCATCAATCAGGATGATCCCGTCTACCCTTAGACGATGTGTGTGTATGGAGATTAAGAATTTCTTTCCGTCTACCCTTAGACGATGCAAGTACGGAGATTATTTCTTCCCGTCTATCTTTAGACGATGTGAGTATGCGATCAGGCTTTATTCCCGTCTATCCTTAGACGATGAGAATATTGATTTGTTTCATCAATCAGGATGATGCCGTCTACCCTTAGACGATGTGAATTGGGAGATCAATGTTGTTTTTCCGTCTATCATTAGACGAGGTGAGTATTCAATCAGGGTGTCTTCCCGTCCATCTTTGGACGATGTGAGTATGTTTCTCTTCCTGCCTATCAGTAGGCAATGTGAAAGGATCAGGTATTTTGTTGCAGCCCTCGGGTTTTGTTATATGGGGTATCACAAGCAACGGGTATTCAAATCAGGAGTTCTTTATCAGATGATCGATCAGTTTGGTGCCGTAATGACTGGACTCGGTTTTCTGGACTGTACTCCCCAAGCAGTTTACAGTATATGCTCGCGGTTGGCAAATTTTCGGGTTTTATTTGTATTCAACCGTCTCGTACCTCTGAATGTTTGAAGGCTGAGCGCTCTTCAAACCCTTCAGGTCCAAGTCGCTTGAATAGGGGCAGCTGTTGCACCCTAAAATTTGACCAACCGGTTCTCCTATCTGACTCGTGGGTTAAATTCATATTCGCAGCTCAGACATGTGATATTTGTGCACAAGCAGGGGATATCAGAGTTTACAGCTTGACTTTCGTCTATCAGATATGGCAGATCCAGTCCAGATCACCAGGGTTTTATTTTCGGGAAATTGTGCGCTCCTCGGTGATTTTTAGCTTGCACAGTGATTTTGAGGATATTCTGATGACCGGGGATCTCTGTTCGATTCGATCTGGTCTCGTGCGCTCTTTTATGGGGGTCATTCGCATTCATCTGCATTTTTAGGATTTTAATAGACTTTTGTGAATTTTAGATAGGCTCTATAGATTTTTCTGGAATTTAAATAGAGTTTTTGTATTTTTTAATAGTTTAATTCTCTTTTTAGAATTTTAATAGATTTTTTAAAATAGGTTTAATTGTTTTTCAAATCAATTTTAGAATTTTATATAGATTTTTAAATGGGTTTAATAGTTTAATTCTCTTTTTAGAATTTTATAGATTTTTTAAATAGGTTTTTTAGAATATAAATAAGATTTTAAATGGTTTTATCTTTTTTAGAATAATATAGTTTTTTCTTTTAATAATAGTTTAGAATTTTATAGAATTTAAATAAGTTTTAATTGTTTTTTAGATAATATAGAGATTAATATAGTTTTTCTTTTATTAATGATAGATTTTAATAGATATTAAATAATATTAGAATTTTAATAGAGAATTAGTAGAAGTTTAGAGTCAATTAGATCTTAATTGTTTTTTTAGATTTAATTAGGTTGATATAGAATTAATTAGAGCATTAATCATTTTTTAGAGTTGATTAGGAAATTAGTTTAATTAGGTATTAATTCTGTTTTAGGATTAGTCTTAAGTAGATAATTAGGTTTAATAGTGTTATTAGTCAGATTTAGTTAATTGTTTTTAATTCAGTTTTTTTATGGTTTTTGGTCATTTTCGTATGGGCCCAGGAGGTGTTCCGTGTGAGGCCCAGTTCTCAACTAGTCTCAGCAGTGAAGTCCAGAAAAAGTCCAGAAAAAAAAAAAAAGTTCAATTCGTCCAACAATCCAGATTTGTCCAGGAGATTCTAGAAGGTGCCAGCAACTATCAGTATATGAGCAGAAGCACGCCACGTGTGGAAAGGAGGGAGGGCCCACGCGTTTTGCATTGATGACGCCACCACAGCAACTCTGACTCCCCCAATCCACGCCACGCGTCCCACCAAAGCTCACCCTCTCTCTCTCTGCTGACACGCGCTCCCCATGCAGCCACCTCCCTGAGACACTTGTCACCTCGCCAGCCTCGCCTGAGCTTCGCCAGAAAACCCACCGGCGGCCATGCATCCGCCCTAACCGCCCACCGCCGGTCACCCCCCAACGTCCTCCGGCCACCGTCTTTCTCGCCGGAATCCCCAAACATCCAAAAATCCCCAGAAACTCATCTTCTTCCTCCGATCGTCTCCTCTACCTTCATCTAATCCCTCGCCGGAAAACGTAAATTCGCCGGAATCTTCATATCTTCATCAGCATTTGAGATATTTTTCCAGAATTCCTTCAGACGCTCAAGATCTCCAAGAAATTCATACTTCTCCGAAGAATCTTCAACCTAAATTTGCAAGCGATTCAAGATCTTTCTTCTACAATCTTCAGATATCTCTGATCTCGCTGCCAGCTACTCAAAGCGTCTCAAGAACGTCAACATCTTGCCTTCCATTTTAAGATCTTTGTTGATCTTCATCATACGAACGCCGCCGCTGTAGATCTCCACACCTTCAGGTTTCCAGAAGTTGCTCCAAGATTCATCAGAATCCTCATCAGAATCTACGCGCAGGATCTTGAATTCGTCAGGTTCTCCATTGAGTATCCAGGTACGTTCACTTGATTCCGTTCGTCTTCCCCTTTCCGTTTGCTGTGATTGCTGGATATTATCTTAATTCAATTAGGGTTTGGGTTTGATGTGTGTTAACTGTGAGAGAACGGTGAGATTATTGTGCTGATTCGCTTGAGTGTGGTGAGATGGGTGAAGTCTTGTTAGGGTTCTTTTTTCTGGGAATGGTGTGAGATTGGAGAGAAGTTGCAGAGAAGAGATAGAGGAGGAAGACGAAGAAGACGGCTAGCTCAGTATTGATGAACAGTGTTAGGGTTTGAGAAAGGATTTGAGTTTTGTTCACTGAGTATTGGATTAGGGTTAGAGTATTGGGCTTAGGCCCAAATGTATTTTTCTGATGCATACCCCAAATTGCTTGTCCCCCCCCTGGCGTATGAGAGACAGGATGAATTGAGTTGGGCCTTAGGCCCTAATGGCTATCTGCACCCCCCTGGGCGTAAGCCCAGTGAAATAAAAACTGAAAACTTGCTAGTGCTGCACCCCCATACGTTTTTTTCTGATTGTTTGATTTCTGAGGCTGGGCCTGCGCCTCATGCTATCTGCACCACCCCTGGGCATAGGCCCAATGATGAATAACTGGAATCCTTGCTGTTTGAACCCCCTCCCCCATTTTCTTTTATTTTGTTTTTCTTTTATATTTTCATGTATATAAATAAATCATAATAAAATGTAAATAGGTGATTTTTTTTAACTCTTCTTTTTTCAGCCATTTCATGAAAATGTTTAGAAAATTAAATAAAAATAAAAAGTGTCATTTTATTTTTATTATTTTTGTATATTTTCCATTTAATTGATTTCTTTTAATATTTTTAGTGCATACATGTCATTAGAAAATTGATAAAAAATAGTAGATTGAGTCAAATAATTCCGTTCTTTTTTTTGTAGACTCGTAATTCAGTGTAGAATTTTATAGTATAAAAACATTAGCTTAATCATGCATTTTCATTTTAATTGCATTTTTTCACTGTTATTGATGTTGAATAATTGGTCTGTGGATATGCCTGTGTTGCTGATTTTAGTTCTTTCATCTGGTGTTGAATTTTGTTCTGATTTTTCAGTATGTTGTCATAGAGCCATGTAGGTCTCCCATTAGATTTTTGTTAGATTTTTGTAGGATGTTCTGAGGTGATTTGTCTGAGCTGGAAGTCTTGATGACTTCTGACTTTGAAGGTCAACTGTGGTTGAACTTCAGAGATAGTCTCTTGTGGTTTGTTGGCCTGTGGGTTCTTCTCAAGGTGGGAGCTGATTGAAGTCCTGTTGGAGCTTGCAAAGTTGCAGTGGATTGAGGCTTAGTCTAGGAGCTTGTTGTCTGTTTGTGAGGTTTGAGATCCTGAAGTTTGAAGGGAGTTTATGGTACTTTCCTGAGGAAGGCACTATGAATGGCTTTCATTCTTTCTTCTCACCTCTTTCTTAAGTATCCAATGATGTCGGAGCCGACTTGTGAGTTTAATTCCTCCTGAGGAGGGATGTAAACTGATCACATGTTGTTGAGCCACATGGGATACGATTCCTAAGTGGAAGTCCCCTAGTACTTTCCTGAGGAAGGTCCTATGGGTCTATTCACTTAGTTCCAGTAGTTTGTCTAGGATTTCTCAAGTATCCAGTGATGTTGGAGCCAACTTGTGAGTTTAATTTCTCCTGAGGAGAAATGTAAACTGATCACAGTTGTTGAGCCACGTAGGATACGATTCCTGAGTGTCAGCCTCCTAGTACTTTCCTGAGGAAGGTCCTATGAGTCTGTTCACTTAGTTCCCATAGTGCATATAGGTATTTCTCAAGTATCCAGTGATGCCGGAGCCTTCATGTGAGTTTAATTTCTCCTGAGGAGGAATGAAAACTGATCACAGTTGTCGAGCCGCATAGGATATGACTCCCGAGTAGTAACCTCCTGGTACTTTCCTGAGGAAGGCACTATGAGCTTGTCTGCTTAGCTCCCTTTCTCTGGTAAGCTTGTTCTGAAGCTTGGAGACTGGGATTGTTTCCTCTTGCTTAGGGTTTGGATTAGAATTGTTGCTTAGATCTTTGCTTAGGGTGCTGTATAGAGTTTTGTTTAAGAGATAGATTAGGAGCTTGTTTCAGGTTTGTTAGGGGCCTTGCCCAGGAGTAGCTTCTTGTTTTGTAGATAGAGGCTTGTCAGGTTAGCTAGCCTTCTCTTTGGATTGTTTGACTTGTATGATGTTATGTTGCATTAGACTTAGGTGTTCATCTAGATAGTTCTGAATAGGTGCATCTTAGAAGTAGACTTTGTGTGCATGAGAAGTTGAGGTGGTCCTCCTTCTGCTTGTTTGTTATTGCGTGGCTTTGCTTGTTGGTATTTGGTAGAGCTGAGCTCCCTTGCCTCTGTGGTTTGCGGCCTTCGCGCCTTGTTTGTTTAGTTGTTGCATTCATGCATATTTTCAGTATTCCTTTACTGTGCAGTTTCTTGTTTGTAGTTTAGTCCTGTTGCCATGATCCCTTAGGAGCTCTGACTTCTCCGCTGCGGAGTTGTTATGATAGACATTTGGATGGTCAACCAGGTGTGATAGCAGTAGGTAGATTCCCCTGTTTCTCAGCTATAGTTCTAGGGTTTCCCTTTCCTTTCTGTAGGAGCGTTTGAGTAGCTTGATCCGTAGTTAGCCGAACTACAGCTGCTCTGATTCTTCGTACCCGACGAAGATATGTAGGCATAGGATGCGATATCCTAGCGAGCATATTAACGACTAACCTTTGTTCTCTCGCGGCTGTGCGATCGAGACTTTCCCGCTAACGACTAATTGTTATCCCTTTCTCTTGCCCAAGCGCATTTGAGACCAGATCGTATTTGTAGGTTCCCGAGCCTTTAGGACCAGTTTGTTTTCTCACTGCTGTGTGAGAGCCCCCTGTTTACCCGTAGTTAGTCGAACTACGTTTGCTCTGATCTTTCATACCAGATGGAAGTACGTAGGCACAGGACGCGATGTCCTGGCGAGCAACCTTTCCCCCGTTTAGACGTAGGAAGTCGAACTACATTGACTCTGACTTTCCCATTGCACGAGGGAATACGTAGGCCCAGAACACCGTATGTTCTGTCGAGTCCTGTCCTTTTATTTTCTTTTCAGACCAGCCATTAGCGTAGATAGATAACACACCCTTTTACCTATAAACACCAAGCGTGGATCCCATCGAGTACGATGGACGTGAGGGGTGCTAATACCTTCCCCTTGCGTAACCGACTCCCGAATCCAGGTTTTGGTTGCGATGACCATACCTTTTCCCGTCTTTGCGAGGTTTACTTCGAGCGTTTCCTTTCCCGCTCTAAGGGATAAATAACGCACGGTGGCGACTCTCCTGTCAAGCCGGCGCCGATTTTCGCAGTAGCGACAGAGAGGTTTTGCAAAAATGGAAGAATTGTGTATAACTTGTGTTTTGATCACAATGAATCACCAACCATGGCATGGAATTGCTTCATTCAATATATAGATGAGAATAGAAAGCCCTAGAAGTTTGTAGAACCTTCCCATGCACACCTTCCCTTGGATTTGGATTATGTAACTTCATTTGTAAGTAACCATGCATATCTTTCAATTCTTGAACCAAACTCAAAATTCTACTTTTGCCAATGTTCTTAAAACATTTTTTCCAATCAAAATGACCTATAATTTCATCCCATTTGGCCAAATTATGAAAAATCTCAAATTTAGGTCATTTTTTATTCATTAAATTCACCAATTTTGAAACCTTGAGTTATGAGTCTTTCCAATCTTTCATGGTCACTTTTATAGACTTAAAATGTCATTTGGAGCAAGTTTGATGTTGTGAAGTTTTTCATTTGAAGCTTCCTTGTATGAGTTTTGGGCATAGGCTTGAAATGACCTGTAATTCTCAAATGACCAAAATACCCTTTGCTTTCCAAGACCATAAGTAGAGTTCCACAAATCATATGAAGGCATACCATACCATTCTAGAAATCTAAGACAATTAGGAACAACTCTTATGTTGACCAGAAATTCATTTGAAGTCTCCTTGAGGGGTAAAAGTTGCTTGGAAGACAAGTAACTTTCACAGACAAAATTTCAGATACCTCAGATGACCTGTAACTTGCAAGGACCATAACTTGAGCTCTATAAATCTCCTTGATGTCTTCCACCACTCAAATTAAAGGTCTTGAGATCCTCTACAAGTTTCATGTTGACCAAGGATCCATTTGAAGCTTGCATTTTGACTTATATTGCTTGGAAACTCGACCTAAACTAGGGGATTTTACACAGAAACCCTAATTTAGAAACTCCTCTTCTCCTTGATTTATCTTGATTTCTTCTTAGCATATCACCATATCCTTCTCTTCATGTCAAATGATAAACCCCACATCTCTCCAATAGACCTTAATGCCTTTCAATCAGTCAATTGACCTAAGGTTGACCTAGAGTTGACCCAGATGAAACCCTAGTTGACTGTCTTCAACTGCCACTCTTGTGATCATATCAATGACTTGCCTCCTTCTCCAAATGACTTTCTAAGTCTTCCATGATGTCTACATACTCTCCATGCTCAGCCCACAGCTCACAATTTCTTTGATGATCCTCAGATACCCTCAGATAGGAGATAGATGCACTGCTTGATCCATTGACTGCTTAGCTTTCAAATTCTTTCTGATGACTTGAATAAGATTGAATTAGAATAATAACCTCTTGATAGGCTCATAGAGATGAGAATAGCAATTGGTCCCCTGTTGGATGATTTGCTATGCTATGCTATGCAGATGGTTAGGCTATGTACATGACTCTATATGCAAATGCTAATGCAGCTGAAACATAAACCAAGAGGAATAGGTTGAGCAAATTTTAGGGTGCAACAGCTGCCCCTATTCAAGCGACTAGGGCCCGATTGGGTGAAGAGCGCACGGCCTTCAAACATTCGAGGTACGAGACGGTTGAATACTAAGAACCCGGAAATTTGCCAACCGCATAAATAAACTGCACCACTGCTTGGGGAACGACATTCACCAACTGAATCTGACTGTTTACAGCAACCCACTGATCTCTTGCTGGGGATTATTTTCATCGTCCTGAAAAAGATTCTATCATAACAGAGATAGGATTTTGCTTGTCCACGTTAGGACTCTATCTGCCGTCAACATGAAGACATCTCAACTAAAACTTGTCCATGTTAGGACTCCAACTACCGTCAACCCGGAAAAATCTCGGCGACTTCACTGGGGATGGCTCGTCTGCATTTCATCAGCAACAAATCGTCCACGTTAGGAATAAACTCTTCCACGTTAGGAATAACACCGTCCACGTAAGGAATCATCTCTTCTGTATCTGTCCCCGTCAGGACTGAGCTTTCTATATTATGAATACTTCGTCCACGTTAGGAATAAACTCTTCCACGTTAGGAATAACACCGTCCACATAAGGAATCATCTCTTCTGTATCTGTCTCCGTCAGGACTGAGCTTTCTATATTATGAATATTTCGTCCATGTTAGGACCCACCCTTCCACGTTAGGAATAAACTTCTTTCCATCTTGTGAATAACATCTTTCCACGTAAGGAATGCATCTTCTTTCCACGTAAGGAATACGTCTTCTTTCCACGTTAGGAATAACCTGTCCATGTTAGGACCCACCTTTCCACGTAAGGAATCCAATCTTTCCACGTAAGGAACACAATCTCGATCTGTATCTGTCCACGTCAGGACTAAACTCTTCCACGTCAGGAATAAACTTCGCCTAGATATGTCCACGTCAGGACCAAACTCTTCCACGTAAGGAACACATCTTTTTTCCACGTGAGGAATCACATCTTTCCACGTAAGGAAACCAACTTCTTTTCTGAATCTGTCCACGTCAGGACTAAACTTTCCACGTAAGGAATACATCGTTCTTCCACGTAAGGAATTCCATCTTTCCACGTAAGGAAACGATCTTATCTTTCCACGTAAGGAATCAATCTTCTTTCCACGTAAGGAATCAATCTTTCCACGTAAAGAATCACAATCTTTCCACGTAAGGAAACCAACTTCTTTTCTGATTTGTCTATGTAAGGACTCCCATCTTTCCACGTAAGGAAACCAATTTCTTTCCACGTAAGGAATGAATCTCTCTTTCCACGTAAGGAAACGCTTTTCGTCTTGATCTGTCCACGTCAGGACTCACCTCTTGACTTGCTGAGGAAATAAAACTTGTCCACGTCAGGACTCATGCTGCGTCAACACAAAGGAAGATAAACCTGTCCACGTCAGGACTTGCGCATCTTCGACTTGCTGGGGAAATAAAACTCGTCCACGTCAGGACACACACTTTGCCACCAACACGAAGAAGGATAAATTTGTCCACGTCAGGACTCTCGTATCTTGTCATCACGAAGAACGGTAAACTCGTCCACGTCAGGACGAACATCTCACCATTACGAAGAAAGATATCTGCTGGAAATAAATGGCCCACGTTAGGACACCAACACGAAGAGTAACCAACCTTGTCCACGTCAGGACTTTACATTCAATCAATTCCGAGAAACCGAACCTGTCCATGTTAGGACTAACACATATCGTCAACTTGAGGAAATAAATCTGTCCATGTTAGGACCCCACTTCTCTAGCACGAAGAAAACCCGTCAATATAGGAATAAATTGTCCACGTTAGGACCCATCTCTCCATTGGTCCCAAACCACAAACTTCTTAGCACTGACGTGACAGCGACTTTGAATCGGACTCTACTGGGGATATTTGGAAACCAAACTACCGGACGCCAGCTCTGATAACCGGCGGCAGCCTCTGAAATTCTGATTCAGGAAACCCTTTGATGACAAATAACTCTGCTTGGGGACAAGGAGAGATTTTGCCTCCTGACTCTGGCGGGGAAAACAAGAGAAATTCATAAATAACTTTGTTTGGAGACAAAGAGAACTTCATCATGATAATTCTGTGGGGAATAGTGCCAAAGCTGACACTTCATTGAACGTCTCACGTCGAGACCTCGAATGTTTAGCAATTCATTTGAGCAAGAGCTCCTTCCACCTGCAAGATAACAATACTTGAAACAAACGGTTAGCCAACCTGGTTTATGCTTCAAAATGCATATGTTTGACAATGACGCAATGCTCCATTCGACATGGAAATGCTACACGTTTTTATTTGGGTGGATGCAAATATGACCCTATATGCCAATGCAAATGCAGACTCGAACTGCTGGGATACAGGAAGCCGCTTCAGCAAAATAAATGCTGAAGACAATGCCGACTCCTGCTGGGGATAGCCAGGTGCTACAGAACTATTCCAGCAAAATAAATGCTGGAAGAGTGAAGTCGACTCAGTTGGGAAATTGGGAACTTAAACCAAGCACCTCATTGAAGTAACGCCCTGCTGAGGAATATAACTCTGCTGGAGACTAACAGATGAGCCCGGTATGATTGGACTTCTGCTGGAGAGAGAACGGATATCACACGGTATCCTGACAAGATAAATGCCAGGGCACACAACGAACTCTGTCGGGGAGAGTCTTAATCTTCGAATTCCACTGGGAGGAAGGCCTTTGCTGAAAAGAGAACTCTGCTGGGGCTGGAGCGATTCTCTTGGGGAAAATCAACTGACTCCGCTAGGGGAGAGTAAATGACCCTGCGGGGAAAGGTAAACGGCCTGAATACAGCTCACCAATTGGAAATATTAATCTTCTGAGGCTAAACCACTCTGCTTGCGATGGGGGGTCCTTTTGGGGGACACCGCACTGTCTGAATACAGCTTACAATCTTGGAATCGCCACATTCTGCTGAGGGTAGACGACTTTGTGGGAGAATTCCCTTTGGCACAAGCTATGACTAGCTGGGGAATTCGATCCTTCTTCAGTAAGGAACATTGCTACCTCGGAAGCGCGACCTGCATGGGGATCGAGTCTTTCATTACTGCAATCTTTTGATCATCCTCTTCGTGCGGCTACAAACCCTACAACACCACAAACAAGACAAGACAAGTCTATGCAACCAAATCTATTCAGGTTAGCGTTAGTGACATTATTTGCAGTTAATTCAAAGTTTTAGCAATTGTTGGCAAGGGCCAGTGACATTATGCACATGCTAGTTTCATTAAACTTAGGCGTTTATCATGCACAAAACAGTAAAGAACCAGCATCAAGTACTGAATAACATATTTTATTGATTGGGCCCCTGAATGGGCGGAGTTTTGTACACGGGATGTAACTCCTGAAAAGAGGAAGCTACGCACAACAAATATACAAATATGCACAAGAAGCATAAATATATTGACAAATTAAATTTGTACACATGTCGGCAACGGGATGCAGACGAACATCACGAATTGATCCTCCTATGACTCGCCCGACTCTAATGCTTTCCCGGTATCCACACTTCCGAAGAGATTGTATCTGATAATCGACCCCTCGAATATATTCTCCCGCACCAAAGCTCAAATGCAGTATCAAATTCGGACCGCAGTCATTTGCTTTTCAAATCCCTAACTTTTGCGTGAACCGCCCTTTACGGGTTTTCAGTTCACCGGGATACCCTTTTTTGCCGAAGCCGCCCAGTGTAGGTTTTCAACTTCGCGGGTGTACATTTTTTTCATTTTATCCCTAACTTTTGCCCGAACCTTTCATTTTGTTTTTGGTTCGCCAGGATGCCCCATTTTTGCCTGGACTCTCTTTTTTCTGTCCAGCGGGTCAATTTCAAGCAAAGTATTTTTTAACTGCGTCCGAATTCACAGGGGACGTAAAGTCTTCACCGTCCATAGTGGACAACAATAAAGCTCCTCCTGAAAAGACTTTTCTGACAACGTATGGCCCTTCATAGTTGGGGGTCCACTTGCCCCTGTGATCTGCCTGCGGCGGGAGAATCCTTTTCAACACAAGGTCGCCCGTCTGAAAGCTCCGCGGATGTATCTTCTTATCATATGCTTTCTTCATTCAACTCTGGTACAAACGACCGTATGCTAGAGAAGCTAGCCTCTTCTCATCCATTAAACTTAGTTGGTTCAACCTGTCTTTCACCCATTCTGCCTCATCTAGCTGAACATCTCGCAATACCCTCAGAGAAGGAATCTCAACTTCCAGTGGTAGCACTGCTTCCATTCCATATACCAACAAGAACGGGGTTGCCCCGGTTGATGTGCGTACCGTCGTACGATAACCGTGCAAAGCGAAGGGTAGCATCTCATGCCAATCCTTATAGGTCACCACCATCTTCTGAACAATCTTCTTTATATTCTTATTGGCCGCTTCAACAGCGCCATTCATCTTGGGTCGGTAAGGGGAGGAGTTGTGATGTTCGATCTTGAAATTCTGACAGAGCTCCTTCATCATTTTGTTGTTCAGGTTTGAACCGCTGTCCGTGATTATCCGCTCGGGGATCCCATATCTGCAAATGATATCTCTCTTGATGAATCTGGCCACCACCTGCTTGGTTACATTTGCGTAAGACGCCGCTTCCACCCACTTAGTGAAGTAATCGATTGCTACTAGAATGAACCGGTGCCCGTTAGAAGCCGTCGGCTCGATCTTTCCAATCATATCAATTCCCCACATCGAGAATGGCCATGGCGATGACATCACATTCAGAGGACTCGGAGGCACATGGATCTTATCAGCATAGATTTGGCACTTGTGGCACTTCCTCGCAAACTTGAAACAATCAGTTTCCATAGTTAGCCAAAAATAACCTGCCCGCAGCAGCTTCCTCGTCATAGCATGCCCACCAGCATGCGTACCAAAGGTACCTTCATGTATTTCCTCCATGAGCAGCTTGGCCTCTTTTTCATCCACACAATGCAACAGCACCAAATCGTGGTTTCTTCTGTATAAGACACCATCCGGATTCAAATAGAAATTACCCGCTAATCTCCTGAGAGTCTTCTGGTCTTGACTGGATGCCCCAGCCGGATACTCTTTGTTCTTCAGGAAATTAAGGATATCTAAATACCATGGTTTATCATCGGATGCTTCGTCAATAGCAAATACGAAGGCCGGTCTGTCAAGTCGAGAGATAACGATGCTGGGAGCCTCGTTCCAGAAGTTGACTTTGTACATGGAAGACAAAGTGGCCAGGGCGTCAGCCATTTGATTCTCCGCTCGCGGCACATGATGCAAGTCAACCTTGTCAAAGAAAGGCAACAATCTCCTTGCATAATTCATGTACGGTATCAAGTTGGGCTGACGTGTCTCCCATTCCCCTTTTATCTGATTCACCACCAGAGTTGAGTCTCCGTATACATCTAGATTTTTGATTCGCAAATCAATGGCTTCTTCAAGCCCCATTATACAAGCTTCGTATTCGGCTTCATTATTGGTAACTGCAAAGGTCAATCGAGCAGTAAACGGGATGTGCGACCCGTGTGGAGTAGTGATGATTGCCCCTATTCCGCTACCGTAAGCATTCACAGCTCCGTCAAAAATCATCTTCCGTTTGGAACCCAATTCTGGTCCTTCGTCTGGCAACGGCTCTTCACAATCCTTCATCTTTAGGTACATGATATCCTCGTCAGGAAAATCAAACCTCATTGATTGGTAATCTTCAATAGGCTGCTCAGCCAAATACTCAGACAGTACACTCCCCTTTATAGCCTTTTGCGAGACATACTGGATGTCGTATTCAGTCAAGACCATCTGCCAACGGGCAATTCTCCCCGATAATGCCTGCTTTTCGAATACATATTTGATAGGGTCCATCTTCGAGATGAGCATGGTTGTATGATTCAGCATGTATTGCCTCAGACGCTTGGCGGCCCAGGCTAGCGCGTAACAAGATTTTTCAAGCATTGAATATTGAGATTCACATTCAGTAAATTTCTTACTCAAGTAGTAGATTGCATGCTCTTTTCTTCCTGTCTCGTCGTGTTGACCGAGAACACAACCCATACTTCCCTCAAGAACCGTCAAATACATAATCAAGGGTCTCCCTGCCACTGGAGGTATCAAAATAGGAGGCTCCTGCAAATACTGCTTTATTTTGTTGAACGCCTTTTGACAATTTTCGTTCCACGTTACAGCTTGATCTTTCTTCAACAGCTTGAATAATGGTTCACACGTAGCAGTTAGGTGAGATATGAACCGAGCGATGTAATTCAACCTCCCTAAAAACCCGCGCACCTCTTTCTCTGTTTTAGGCGTCGGCATCTCTTGTATTGCTTTTATTTTTGCAGGATCGACCTCTATTCCTTTTTCACTTACGATAAACCCCAGCAGTTTACCCGATCTCACCCCGAAGGTGCACTTGTTAGGGTTCAGTCTCAGCATGAACTTCCTAAGCCTTTTGAATAACTTCAGCAGATTCACCAGATGCTCTTCCTCCGTCTGGGATTTGGCAATCATATCATCAACATAAACTTCGATCTCTTTATGCATCATATCATGGAAAAGAGTCGTCATTGCACGCTGATACGTTGCCCCAACATTCTTCAATCCAAAGGGCATCACTTTGTAACAAAATGTTCCCCAAGGCGTTATGAAAGTAGTCTTCTCCATGTCCTCTGGCACCATTTTAATCTGATTATAGCCCGAGAAGCCATCCATGAAGGAGAATACGGAGTATTGAGCAGTGTTATCAACTAGCACATCGATATGCGGAAGCGGAAAATCGTCTTTTGGGCTCGCTTTGTTCAAGTCACGGTAATCGACGCACATTCTCACTTTACCGTCTTTCTTTGGCACTGGTACAATGTTAGCGACCCATGAGGGATATTTTGTCACAGCCAGGAACCCAGCATCCCACTGTTTTTTAACCTCTTCTTTAATCTTCACTGCCATATCGGGTCTAGTTCTGCGAAGCTTTTGCTTGACCGGCGGGCATTCTTCTTTCAACGGCAGACGGTGCACAACCATATCTGTATCGAGCCCTGGCATGTCTTCATACGACCAAGCGAACACATCACTATACTCTCTGAGCATTTCAACCAGTCTTCGCTTGACGTCGCTCTGCAGCGCGGCTCCGATACGAATATTCTTTTCAACCCCTTCCGACCCCAGATTAATGATTTCGATGACCTCTTCATGAGGCAGAATGACTCTTTCCTCTTGCTTCACCAACCAAGACAGTTCTTCAGGAACGTCACCATCTTCAACAACCTCTTCTTCGGCCTGAAATACCGGGTGCTCAAAGTCGGGACGAGTCATAGGTGGTTCAAGGATGTCATCTGAAAATGCTATCCTGCAAAAGGAATGGTTAAATGCTTCAAAATGCGTATAAAGCGAATAACCACGTTACCATTTTATTGTAAAATACAAAACAGGAAAAACAAAGATCGCAATATTTGCACATGAAAAAACGCCTTTTATTTAATGATAAACACGTAATGTTCATAACAGCACAGCCCTAAGCAAATCTTGATGCCCCGGGCAAGACATCAGATTGTTCAACAATTAATAAAACAAAGCATTAATGTTTAAGAGTCACAGGAACAAGCTCCTGAATAGACCAGTTGCACAGTCCTTGTCCTGGCATGCTTGGCTGAATCCAAGCGTCCATATCGCAATCGCTGTCTCCTTCGTCAGACTCCGAAGCAGCGTTGATGGTCTCATGACATACTCCACTAGCAGAGATGTTTATTGGTCCTCTGAAACAGGGTGCCCCCACAGCAGGTGTTGATGACGACGGTTGATACCCCAGCCCAAATCGGTCCATCTTCACGGGAATGTCCAACACTTTGCCCCAGCCCTTTGTTTCGCCAGTCTCTACTAGAGCTTGAGCTTCTTTATATGACGAGACGGCTATCTCCGACACTTTGCTCGGCCCGGGACCTTTGTCCTTGATGCGCAACCCTTCAAATGCCTGGCAGGGTGTTTCGTGAATCTCTTCATCGACCTCCACATACTTAAATGACGACAGATGGCTGACCAGGATGTCTTCTTCTCCGCACACAGTAACCACGCTGTCTCCCACCATATATTTCAACTTTTGATGCAAGGTGGACGTGACTGCCCCAGCCCCATGGATCCAGGGTCTTCCGAGGAGGCAGCTATATGCAGGCTGGATGTCCATGATATAAAATTCAGTCGCGAAAATCTCCGGCCCCACCTGTAGAGGCAATGTTATGGATCCAAAAACTGTTCTTCGCGTGCCATCGAATGCTCTGACTACCAAGTCACTGGGCGTGCACAGGATTCCTCTGACATCTAGCTTCATCATCGCTTTCTTGGGCAGCACGTTTAAGGACGATCCGGTATCGACTAGTACATGCGACATGACTGATCCTCTACACTCGACAGATACGTGCAGCGCCATATTATGCTCCCTCCCCTTTGGGGTCAAATCGAAGTCTGTAAAGCCCAAGCTGTGGCCTGCATTCACATGTGCCAATACTCCTTCCAGCTGATTCACGGAAACATCTTGGGGTACGAAGGAAGTATCCAGAACCTTCAGCAATGCATTTCTGTGGGCTTCAGAACATAATAGCAACGACAGTATAGATATTTTTGACGGTGTCTGTTGCAGATGCTTAACAATCTTATAATCGCTTTTACGAATCAAGCGCATGAACTCTTCCACATCCTTCGATGTCGTTGCTTTGTCGCTTGCCTGCACTGGGACATTCTCAATCATCTTTCCTTTCCCCTTTGCCAGCCGCTCGGCCTCTACCTCAGGCGATATGAAGATTCTTCCACTCCGTGTCATACCTCCGGTACCGACAACATTGTCTACCGTCTCAGCTGGCTGCTGGTTAACATCAATTTTTATCCCATCACAATACACCTTTAACCCATATGACCAGGGGACTGCTTTTGTGCTCTCGTACGGGATTGGTCCGGCCTTAGTGATTGTGATCGGTGGTCGCTGGGCCGGTGCCGTTATAGTGATTGTCTTTCGAGGAATCGTCACAGTGGCCACATCACTTTGCTTGTATGCTAATGCCCCTGCAGGTTCTTCAACTGCTGCTCGGTCAAACTGCAATGTGCCGCCATCTATTAAAGTCGGAATACCTTTCTTTAAATCATCACACCCCTCAGCTAGGGTCCAGCACTCTAAACAATACTCGTCACATCCTGGATAGACACCCCCTTGCAATAATCGGCTCTTTATCTCGCTCAGCGGCGTCTTTAGATCATCCACATTCATAATCAAATTCAAACCCTCTTCAGTCAGAATGGCGTTTGCCCCATGGTTGGGCATGGGCTTCTGCACAATATTCGGACCCGCCGTTCCAAAATTGATAGCTTTATTGTCCAATAGATCCTGCACAACGTGCTTGAATGCATGGCAACCCTCTACATCGTAGCCCGGAGCCCCAGAGTGGAACTCGCAGTGCCTGCTTGCATCATACCCATACGGAGGAGTGTCTGTTATAGGCGTCAGAGTTCTCTTCTCTACCAAGTTCAAACCCAGTAGTGTTTGCAACAGATCTGCATACGTTGAAGGCGGCTTCTCAAACACTCTCCTTGGTTTACCCCCCTGGAATCTGCGCGGGGCAGGCTGTGCCCCCTGCTGTGGCTGCTGCTGCTGCTGTTGTTGTTAGATTGGTTGTTGCTGAAACGGAATAGTAACACTCGCCACCTGCTGCGGCTGATTATACTGGTTTCGACCTCTGCCCCGGCCTCTGCCTCGGCCTCCAAACACTGCGCTTGCATCGCCCTGACGGCGCCCACCAAAAGCCTTTCTATTACTGCCAGATGCAGTAGATTCCTCAGCTTGGAATCTTCCCTGTTTAATGTTGCTTTCAATCTTTTCTCCCATCAGAATTAAGTCTGAGAAGCTGGCCAAAGATGTGTGAAACAACTTGTCATAAAACATGCCGGTGAATGTTCCAATGAACATGTCATTCATTTCCTTGTCTTCTAAAGGAGGACGGACCCTAGCAGCCATGTCGCGCCATCTTTGCGCATACTCTTTAAAGCTCTCACCCTTCCTCTGAGACAGCCCTTGCAATTGGACCCGGTTGGGTGCCAAGTCGCTGTTATACTTATAGTGAGCTACAAATGCCTCTGCCAGCTGCTTCCATGTCTTTATATGCGTTGGCTCCAATCCCATATACCACTCGAGGGAAGGACCCGACAAGCTATCTTGAAAGAAATGCATTAGCATCCTCTCATCAGTTGAATACGCAGACATCCTTCTGTAATAAGACCGCACGTGCACTTTTGGACAAGTGTCCCCTTTATACTTATCAAATGTGGGAGCTTTGAATTTGATTGGCACCCTCAAGCCAGGCACTAAACCCATTGTTGACATGTCTAAGCCCACAGCACTTTGGTTTACGACCCCCCTCATCTGCTCTTCTAGCATTCTGATCCTCTGGGAGTCATCCATAGGTCCTTCGAAACCTCCACCGGAGAAAGCGTCCTCCTGCTGGTCCTCTTGCCAGTTGCCATTCCCAGCTCCATACCCATCGTATCCATTGTTACGGCCAGCTCTGATCTGATTCATTATCGGGCCTCGCCCTCTGTTGTCGTATCCCGGAACAACTCCAGCAGGTCCAAAAGCCATTAACCCAGCGCCATTTCCGTTTCCGAATCCTCCGTAACCCTGATTGGTCACACCATATCCGTCCTGCCCAAAGCCTTGAGCATTGAAACCATACTTCCCGGCATTATCGAATCCCTGGTCATTGAACCCGAATCCAGCATTGCCGAAGCCATTGCCTCCCATATTATCACCCAAGTTAACATCACCGAGCCCAACGTTATGGACAGCAGTCTCGTTCCCAATTCCAACGTTACCATTCCCAGCAGCAGTATCGTTGTTGACGTTGACAGCAGGTATATTGACTACAGGTGGAGCCACTAGCGTGGGAGTACCATCCCCATGAACAGTGTCGACTCGCACAGACTGATGATCCTCATTTCCATGACCAGCATTTCTTGCCAACAGAGGCTGCACCATAGCTTGCAAATTCTCCTGACCTTTTGCAATAGTCTCCATGGTCTGCATAAAGAACACTAGCTTCTCGCGCATGTCTTGCATCTCGTTCTGCATTTGATCCATGATTCTTCGACAGTTGGTGCGAGTGGAGTATCGGTGCGGTCGCTGATCTTCAATCCTGAAAAGACCTAGTACAGAGCGGGAAATAAGATGCCATCCAATAATCACCTGTAATGCAATATGAATATGAATGCAATGCAATGTGTGTCTGTGCATTAGGGGATGGCATTCCCCGATTCTAGTGCGAAGGTGCTAGTGCGGTGACAGTGCTAGCAATATGAAGATCGGAGCTGAATCATAGAAAGCCTCATATATTGAAGAGAAATCCAATAAGCCAAGAATACAATATCACTGAGTACAATAAGAAGGCATGACCTCAACCAACAATCCTGGTGATGGTCAGCACTATGCAAATAAAGTATACAAGTTAATACATGAAATGATCAAGTACTCCCATAAGCCCGGTACTCTTCTATTAACTTCTTGGTCTCTAGATGACCTGGTCGGGTAAGCAGCCCTTCAACAAGTTGGTTTCTTCGCTTGAGAACATGTCGCACGTCACCAGCGGTTTCTTCCCATGCCCCTTCTCCGAAGCGATCCTCTAGCTTCCGCTTCTGAGACACGGCTTCGTTCCTGCCCTCGATGGCCTTGTTCAATGCATTCTGGAGACTATACCTGGTCATCACTTCTTCTTCATACTTCTTAATGCTAGCCTTCAACTGCTCTTCGAGGTCAGAAATTTGCTGCTTCAACTTATCTTCCCTCTTTTTATTGTTGGTGAGCGTAGCATTCCAAGTCTTATTACAAGAAGAGATTTCTCGGTGTGCTGCGTCGAGCGCTTTCTTTTTGGATTCCAGCATGTCATGGGAGCTTCTGAACTCTTTCCCCAGGCGTTCGCGCTTCTTTTTCTCCTCAGCCAACTCAGCCCCCAGTCTGTTTACTAGCTCGATCTGCTGTTGGAAAGCATGCACGACCTTGTTTTTCTCACTGCGTATCTGAGCCAGCTCTTGCTCTAACCCTTCATTGACCTTCATCAAGGCTTCTTTTTCTTTCACAACTTGCTTGTAGGCCTCCCTAGTAACAGTAGTTGGCTCTCCTACCGGAACATGAACAGGGACTGGTGCATCGGGAAATGGCATCCGCAACTGACTTGCTCTCTCTTGGATCCAAACTCTGTATGGTGCATAAGCCTGACAGTCATTCTTCCCTAACAGCGGCTTCCCTCTTCTGTTAATACGCGTCCAGGCATGCTGCAGCTTGGCTAATAACTCTCCCTTCAAATCACCGGTAAAGTACAGAGATTCCTGTACTTCTTCCTCCTTTGGTGGGTTCTTCAGCGCGTATCCGAACTGGCGAACGAACAGAGAAGGGTTGTAGTTGATACACCCTTTTCTTCCTATCAGCGGAACATTAGGATACCCAGAACAACTGAAGATAAGCTCAGACCCCAGCAAGTCTCGATCAAACCACTCAATGTCTTCGGAAGATAGCCTTATCAGGCGCTCTGGCCAACTAGCTGTAGTTGCACTCTCCATAAAAGATCCCTTCAGGGGAATATGGCTCTTAAACCACATGTTCAACAGCGACGCACAGCAGTAAACAGTCTTTCCCCTTATGTTTTCATTTTTGTAGTGCAATGAATGATAGAAGTCTCCGATCAAAGTGGGCACTGGGTTGCCAGCAACAAACAGATGGAAAGCGTCCAAGTCTACAAAGTTGGGTAAGTTAGGAAACAGCACAATTCCGTAAATGCATAGAGCCAAGATAGCATTAAAAACCACCCAACATCCGTTCTTGGTGTACTCTTGAGCTTTGCCGACCAGAAAATCAAGAGAGAAACCTGGAACCCCAAGCCAAGAAGTTACTAGCAGTTCAGCAGCGTTCATGTGCAGGGCCTTAGCTAAGTCCTCCAACTTGGGCTCAGCAGCAGAGTGAATAAAGGGAACCTTGTTCTGCACCGGTAGCTTAGTAAACTCCACATACTCTTCAATAGTAGGCCCCAGGATAAAGTCAGCAAACGTGAAACATCTCAATGTCGGGTCATAGAACTGCATCAAGGTGTACAGCCCATCCATCTCATCAGCAGTTGGCTTGCAGACTAATCTCAGCAGTCTTCCATGACTCATTCTGAAACTTCTCCTAACCTCCTCATCAGCAAGAGACATCAGACCAAGCAAAGGAGTAATATCAGGTGTAGGCAGCTTATACGCAACTGTCTTCCTCAAACCAGCCATAATCAATACTCAGAAGTCCGGGCACTAGAACCAGGGAATATGCAAATGCACCTGCAACACAGACACACGTTAATGGGATGCAATGATAATGATTATGCAAACAATGCAATGCAAGCAACATGCAACAGGGACCAAATGCCGTGGCTGAGAAGCCTGAACCATATCAAGAAGTCTCAGATAGGCTCTTCGGAATTCCTCAAACCCTGGTCTCAGATAGACCACAAAACAAAGCTCCAACACTGGTCTTTGATAGACCCATAACATAACTCTGACTGGTCTCTAACAGACCTCAGATCATATCTCCAACTGGTCTCTGACAGACCTCATATCATAACTCCAACTGGTCTCTGACAGACCTCAGAACTCTCTATAAATACCCAGGATCTCAGATCAAGAAATAACCGGTATCTGAAGGTCTAGTTACCTGCATAACCCCAAACCCTCTCACAGGTGGATGTCCTAGTAACTGACACAAGGTACAGCATCCTATGCGGTCGTCGGCGTCACAGACTTTCAGGGTTGATGATACGATTCCCAGAAGGAGTGGCATCATCAAATCCTGAAGAGGCCTCACTTAGCCAACTTCCAAATGATCGGTTCCCGGAGTCGACAATTCAGCTGACCAACAACCCCTTCGACCCAAAGGGTGGAAAAAGAAGCCAACCAGAAGAACCTCGTCCGAGTGTAGATTTCATGAGACACTAATGCAAGCAAAGCCGGCACGCGCCCACTACTTTCTACTCTAATTCTAGGTGCAATCAAGCCCAGGTCCGGCTTATCTCTCAATCTTGGAACACCCGTCACACCCCAATACAGCAATAATAATCAATAATATAATGCTGAAAATAAAGGTCAGAAATATAAATCCATACAAAATCCTCGACGGGAAAACAAGCGCTAGGATTGACTCTCTTAAGGGACGTTGGATCCCAAATGCATAAGAACTATCGTAGTCCTTAACAGCCAGGGGACGTTGGATCCCCAGCAGAGTCGCCAGCTGTCGCTACTGCGAAAATCGGCGCCGGCTGAACAGAAGAGTCGCCACCGTGCGTTATTTATCCCAAAGGAGGGAAAGGAAACGCTCCGAGTAAACCTACCGCAAAGACGGGAAAGGTATGGTCGTCGCAACCAAAACCTGGGTTCGGGAGTCGGTTACGCAAGGGGAAGGTATTAGCACCCCTCACGTCCGTCGTACTCGACGGGATCCACGCTTGTTTTCGGGTATGGATTGTTATTCTATCTACTCTACAGGTCTGGGGTTAAAAGAAAAGGAAATGACTCGGCAAAGTATCGCACTTTATGCCTACGTATTCCCGTCTGGAACGAGAAATCAGAGTCAACGTAGTTCGCCTACCTACTGGAAAGGAGGGGAAGGTTGCTCGCTAGGATATCGCATCCTATGCCTACGTACTTTCATACAACATGAAAGATCAGAGCAAACGTAGTTCGGGCCACGTACGACACAAGTCTGTCTTGATTGTTTTTATTCCTTCCGAAAAAGGGTTTTTCTGATTAACAGTCCCAGCGGACAAAAATAACGCTTTGATGAGTTCACATTCTTTTACGGAAGAAGTGTCTTTTATTGTGTTTGAAATATTTATTGTGTTTTTCTGTTTGTTTTGAGAAAGAAGAGGCATAACTCTAACCTACGGTTGCGAAGGGAATCAAACTAACCTAATGTTATCATGCATGGGTTAAGACCTAGTGTCTATCATGTTCCTCTCTTGCGCAGAGAGAAAAAAAGATCCTAAGGGATAAACGGAAACAGAAACAATATCATATATACAATAAAGCAGTAAAATGCATGGATGCAACAATACAAGCGAGGCAAGGGAGTCCCACTCAACCTCGAACCTAGAAAACAATAGGCAAAAGTGAACAGGATTCACTTTCAACCTAACAGGTTAAACAGCAAGCAATACAGTCAGGGAAAACCAATCAATACATCAAAAATTAAACAGCTAAAAATAAACAGCTACAACAGCTCATCAACATCTGTCTTCAAGTCATCATCAATCAGCTACAAGCTTCATGCAAGCCTCAGTCTTCATCTCCACAACCTCCAAGCAAGGTCTTGGTCATCAGTCTTCCATCTGCAATGGCTTTTCTTCAAGTCTCAAACTCCAAGAGGAATATCAGTCAACAAGATGAAATGGATGAATGTTAAACAGTCAACTGCCTACCAAGGGTGGCTCATTAACTGTTAACATTATACAGACAGGTTTCTCTCAAAAGTTCTATCTTTCAAATACATTCACTGATCCTTCCAAAGGAAGGAGGTGGATATTTGAAAGAGACTTTGAATCATAGAGAAAGAATGGAGGCAGACAAAGCCTTCCATGTTTGAGAATCAAACTTTCTACTCTAGAGCTCTGCCTAGCTCCTAAATCCTATACTCCTCAACAGCTGCCAGCAAAGGATCTCCTCATCAACTCTGGAAGTTGGACTTCAAGCTCTTGATCTCCAATGGCCTTCATCAACAAGTCTTCAGCTCTCCCAATCCCCAAGCAAACCCAATACCCCACACAGACAAATGAAAATAACCCTAGAGAGGGCACACCACACAGTCAAACAAATACAGCCGTATACTAGTAGCAGTAGGGGAATCCTAATATTTTCTAAGGGATCTATTGACTACCCATAATCCCTATAGTCCCATACCCCAAAGATCCAATCTACAACTCCTAAGGGAAATGAACTAATTCACCTATGTTATCCCCTAAACCCTAGTTTTGATCATGTTATTCACACCTAAACAAATCACCTAAAATTAAGTCCTAAAAATATGAACTAAATTTTATACAAGCTAACATTCTATACTAATCAACCTAAAAAGAATGGATTAAAAATGTAAAAGCATCTATTCAAACTAAAATCCACAAATTCATGCATTAAACTAAACATTATTTACACCTATTTAAAAGAAAAATATGCCAAAAATATGAAAATAAAATGAAATATTAATTTTTTTATGTGATATTTTTCTTGACAAAAATATGAACAATATGCAAAAACAACCATTAAAAAACATGCATTTTTCAATTAGTTATGATTTTTCAAAGAAAATAAAAAAATATGAAAGAAATAATGTGAATTAAATGGAAAGGGGTGCAACCAGTAATTAAAAGCAGTTAAAAGAATAAAATGGGCTCAGACTGGGGGGCGCGCATAGCAAGCGCGTCTGGGCCCAGCACATACTCAGAAAAAATGAAAAAAGAAAAAAACATTAAACGGTGCAAATAGCAAGCTTTTCAGTTAAAAACACATTGGGCCTAGCAATTGGGGGTGGCGTTAGCAAAGGAAACCTGAGCCCATTGGTGCGTTTAAATGAAACGCTGAGTTTTGATACTCAGACTCACTCCCTCCAAATTTCAATTAAATTGTGGCCATACGATCAGGTCCTTGGTCCAAGTCAAAAGGGTCATCCAACGGTTGTCCATCATCTTCCCCAATTGATTAGGGTTTCAGCCATTAGAGCCCTGCGCGAAGCTTGCCTCAACCAGAATTCCACCTCATCATGCAACCTCAATTCTCCATGAAAACGAAATCTGCAAAGAGCAAAGTTGCTCTAATCCTTCCCCTCTACACAACCATAACAAAATCTTCCTCTAAAACTCAACCAAGAAACGAACCCGATAGGTGCAAAGCACTGATTCCACCATTTTCACCTGTGATCAAATCTTCCAATCCTTGCCAATCTTTACCCTAGCCTAATCTACACTTCATGCTGAACAAATTAAGCTACAAACCTCAGATTATAGTGCCATATCCTTGATGTTCTAAGTTCCAACAGTTTTGGTACACAATTAACAACCTCCATGAAACTTCTTCAAACTCACCAAAATCAATCATCTAACCTATCCTAACAGTTCTATGCTAACAATTCTCTATAATTCTAACTAAATCAATCAAATCGAATGGATATACCAACCTGGTTTGATGAGGAAAACAGCTATGGAATTCTCTTGATCCAATGCTTGCAGTGATTGGAAATTGATCAACACACTCAATTCTTTGTTCTGTATGCAAAGATTCTTGTTCAATCCTCTTGAATCTAGCAATTCCAACTTTCTTGCACCTTGGATGATTAACTTGTATGACACGAGTTCTCTTCAATTCTAACCAATCTTGATGAAAATATGATCTATGAATGATGGTGATGATGATCCAATCAAGAAATGTAGAAATTGAGAGAGATTTGATAAAGTTTGAGAGGTTTTGCAAAAATGGAAGAATTGTGTATAACTTGTGTTTTGATCACAATGAATCACCAACCATGGCATGGAATTGCTTCATTCAATATATAGATGAGAATAGAAAGCCCTAGAAGTTTGTAGAACCTTCCCATGCACACTTTCCCTTGGATTTGGATTATGTAACTTCATTTGTAAGTAACCATGCATATCTTTCAATTCTTGAACCAAACTCAAAATTCTACTTTTTACAATGTTCTTAAAACATTTTTTCCAATCAAAATGACCTATAATTTCATCCCATTTGGCCAAATTATGAAAAATCTCAAATTTAGGTCATTTTTTATTCATTAAATTCACCAATTTTGAAACCTTGAGCTATGAGTCTTTCCAATATTTCATGGTCACATTTCTAGACTCAAAATGTCATTTGGAGAAAGTTTGATGTTGTGAAGTTTTTCATTTGAAGCTTCCTTGTATAAGTTTTGGGCATAGGCTTGAAATGACCTGTAATTCTCAAATGACCAAAATACCCTTTTCTTGCCAAGACCATAAGTAGAGTTCCACAAATCATATGAAGGAATATCATACCATTATAGAAAGCTAAGACAATGAGGAACAACTCTTATGTTGACCAGAAATTCATTTGAAGTCTCCTTGATGGGTAAAGGTTGCTTGGAAGACAAGTAACTTTCACAGACAAAATTTCAGATACCTCAGATGACCTGTAACTTGCAAGGACCATAACTTGAGCTCTATAAATCTTCTTGATGTCTTCCACCACTCAAATTAAAGGTATTGAGATCCTATACAAGTTTCATGTTGACCAAGGATCCATTTGAAGCTTGCATTTTGACTTATCTTGCTTGGAAACTCGACCTAAACTAGGGGATTTTACACAGAAACCCTAATTTAGAAACTCCTCTTCTCCTTGATTTCTCTTGATTTCTTCTTAGCATATCACCATATCCTTCTCTTCATGTCAAATGATAAACCCCACATCTCTCCAATAGACCTTAATGCCTTTCAATCAGTCAATTGACCTAAGGTTGACCTAGAGTTGACCCAGATGAAACCCTAGTTGATTGTCTTCAACTGCCACTCTTGTGATCATATCAATGACTTTCCTCCTTCTCCAAATGACTTTCTAAGTCTTCCATGATGTCTACATACTCTCCATGCTCATCCCACAGCTTACAATTTCTTTGATGATCCTCAGATACCCTCAGGTAGGAGATAGATGCACTGCTTGATCCATTGACTGCTTAGCTTTCAAATTCTTTCTGATGACTTGAATAAGATTGAATTAGAATAATAACCTCTTGATAGGCTCATAGAGATGAGAATAGCAATTGGTCCCCTGTTGGATGATTTGCTATGCTATGCTATGCAGATGGTTAGGCTATGTACATGACTCTATATGCAAATGCTAATGCAGCTGAAACATAAACCAAGAGGAATAGGTTAAGCAAATTTTAGGGTGCAACAAGGAGCACCTAACTTAGAAGGAAACATATCTTATACTTTTGGGCTATTTAGCTCTCTTTTCATGATTTTTCATCTTTTTGGAGATCATACACTTATTTGCATCGGTCGCTCGCTTAGAAGTGTTTTAGGATGGTGCTGACTGCTAGTATAAACTACTTGGGGCTGAGTTTGCGTAGACACTTGAGACTTTGGTACGCGTAGGTAGTGAAACCGACTCGCATAAACCAGAGATCTAAGTTGTCAGGACGGTACTGGTTTTGTTAGAACTGTCGTTTCCTCGGAGTTTCAAAACTTGGTTTGAACTCGGTTGCATTCTCGTGATGCTTTTGCTTTTGAGGAACGAACGAAATTTTTTTTGTTTACGTCGAATAATGTGGGGATGTTTGCGTAACGGGAAAAGGATATATAAACGAGCCTTATTTTCTAAAAATAGAAAGTGTTTAAATAGAAATTACGAAATTCAAAGTACAGTGGAATGGAAATAAAGGCTCTGCTCCCACACTATCTCAATCAGTGTCCCCACTGATTTTTTGAAACATGCGAGAGGGAGGTACAACTGAAATGAAAGTACAAATAAACTGGAAATATAGTAAACAAATAAGGAAAAATGGGAAACTAATCACGTCCGCTGCCTCGGTCACGTCCGCGCTGGCGTCCTCTGGCTCTGGCAAGGGCTACTCTGTCCTCATAACTCATAGCTCTGGTGTGGTATACGGTGTCTCGGAGTCCTTCGACCTGCAAAGTCAGATTCGCCAGGTTCTCAGTAATGGTAGCTTGGCCGGTTTGAAGTTGTTGCATTTGAGTCCGATGCCAAGCTTCGAACTGGTCAGCTCGCTGATTCTGCTGCTGCAGCATCGCGAGTATCTGTGCCTGCTGGTCTAGAGAGCGGTGGAGGTCCTCTTCGGTGTAGTGGGGCACTGGATGATGGCGGCGGCGGTGAGAGGATGTACCTTCGGAAGGAGGAGGCTGGGATGGCTCTGGCTGCTCGGACCTGTCCAACTCAGCTTGGATTTCATCGTCAGAACCTTGGGTGTGGTCCTGAGTAGGAACAGCGGCAGTAGGAGGGGCAGTGAGGTCAAATAACCAGTTGGTACGATCCTCTGGGTGTGTGCGGGTGCGTGATGGAAGGATGATGCTTCGGACGGTCTTGCCACGCACTACCGGATGGTACTTGCCGTCAGCTTTGGAGCGGATAAGGTGGGAGGCTCTGCAGTGGTCGGTGTCAAGGAACACTGAGGGGATGGAACGGAGGTGCTGGAGGCGGTCGCCAAGGTTCAGCCCAAGTGCAATGGCAGTGACAATCCCGCCAAAGTAAAATGGCTTCGAGCCACGGTTGCAGTTGGCCTGAATGTGAGCCAGCAGAAACGGAGCGGCGTTGATAGGTTCGTTGTTGAAGACGTAATGGAGGAAGAAGAGCTCTTTCGAGTTCACCTTGTGGTTGCTGTCTCTGGCGAAAATTGTGTTGTTCAACGCTCTGTGAAAGTACCGGATGGTTGGGTTATGGATATGAGTGGCGTCCAGAGAGTCCCAACCATCGGCATTGATGTCGGTCAACTGATACCACAGCGCGAAAGCTTCGTGCTGGAACTGATCGATGAGGCGGCGGTGAGCATTGTCGCCTCGAGGTAGCTGTAGGATGGCGGAAATCTGGTTTTGGTGCATCTGATAGTTTGTGCCGAACATCCGGAAACATGCGGCACCGGAATGTTGGTTGAGGTCGCCGCTGGATGTGACGTAAGTAAACGAACTCAAGAACTCGAGAGTGAGTTGTTCGTATGTTGGCAGTGGATTGGTGCAGAGATTCCAGATGCCTGCTCTTTGAAGCATCCAGGTTACGCCTTCAAGGAGGCCTAGCTCCGTAAGCGACAGAATGTGTGGATAATGAGTCGGCTGGAGCAACCTCTGATGAAATGCGATGTAGTTTGCTCGCTATCTCTCGCCTAAGTCACCTTCGCTGAAGATAATGTTGCTGATATCTGGGGTTTCTACATTTCTTGCCATTGTTGGAAGATTGAGAGGGTTCTGAAGATTGGGGTTTTTCTGCAGAGTGGGAAGAACTGACAGAAGTGTGGTTGGAAGTTGAGATTGGAGTTGAAATATATGGTGTGATGTGGGGAGAACGAAAATTCGTAGTGGGGTAGGAGTTCTGATGATTGGAAGTTGAAATGAGGGTAGTGGGAGAGAAAACGCAACCCTGTTATATCAGATAGCAGTTCTGGGCTCGTGACGATCGTTACGTATGTGTGACGGTCGTCACCCGCGTGACACTCGTCAGGGTCCTGTGACGGTCGTCACAGCAGCAAAATCTGCAGAACGCAGAATTTTGCTCTGAGGGCGTTCTTGCAGTGACTTTTAGGCCTAGTAATGATACGGCAATGTGTTATAACAGCCAACAAACAAAGAGTAACATAAAAATAGAATAATTGAATAAAGACTATGATTGAAATAACATGAAATTGAAATGATTGTATGTAGTACATAAAGAAATCAACAATGCGCAAATTCCAAATGATTAAACGAAACTAAACTAAACCAAACTAAACTGAAGCTACTGCTAAAACTAGTATCTAGTCTTTTCGTGTCTTCAACTCATCGAACTTTCGTGCGTAGTAGTCGAGCTGGTCACAGACTAAGTCCATGAAGACTACCAGTTCGCTGTGTATGCCTGCGATGTCATCTTTTACAGTAGTCAGAGCTGCATCAACGTTGTCCAATCGTAGTAGGACAGTATCCATTTTGTCGATGGTCTCCTCAGGGATAGACTCAGGATAGGTGTTATAGTGCGGAGGAGTCGTAGGGTCTACTTCAGTTTCGGATACAGCGTCCTCATAGTACATATAGTCGTGTGCCTCAGAGATGTGGTCACTGTCATACATATAGTTCTGTGGTGTTGACTGTGGTGAAGGGGGTCCTATAGGCTCGTCCAGTTCATAAAGCCAGTTGTCCTTATTGTGGATACTTGTCATCAGGTGATCAGGCAGTGTGAATAGTTGTACTGGTTTTTCGTTAATGAGGTACTCATACGGTCCAGGTCCCATAGTTCCTAAAATGCGCATGTTAAAGCATAATTGTATGTTCATGGGTCGGATGGTGCCAAAACGAATGCTTGCATTTAAGTGGAATCTAAGGCCAAGCTCGTGGGCAATCATTGTCACGAGGCCTCCTATAAGAATAGGTGTCTGTGGTTCCTGCGTGAGGCGTTTGAAAGATCTCATCATGAAAGGCACTGCATTTACTGTACGTCCCTGAGAAGCACAAAACATGATGAATAACTCCTCTTTAGATACTGCAGTAATATTTTCTTCTTTCCCAAACAGGGTGTGAGCTAGTATCTTATGGAAGTATCTGAAAGCTGGGTTATGGATATCATCATTATACATTTTGTCTGGTTCAGGGTGATAGTCGCCTGTGATTCTACCCCAGAATTGGTCGAGTTGAAAATCAATATCGCCACCTTCTGCACTGATGAACACATGCGGTCCGCTAGGAAATCCTAAGAGGTTAGCTAGTGACATCCGACTATGGGTTTGGTCCATTCCAAACAATCGGAAGGTAATCAGCTCTGTGTTGGATCCAAAGCCATAGTTGGGTATGTATCTGAAAGAACTAAGGAATTCATAGGTAAGATCCTTGTAGGTAGCAAAACGTGTTTTCAAAGCAGTGTTCTCCCAACCCAGTTGATTGAACAGGTATTGAATGCTATCCGTGATTCCTAGTTTATCCATGGTAGACTTATCATAATACAGCGTTAAGGCGAATTCTCTTTCAGCTAGTGCTGCAAATCTTGCCTTTTGAGCTAGTCCTCGAAAGTGAACCTTTGTGAAGTCGTACTCGGCCATACTCGCAGGTAATTCGGAGAAAACAGAAGGAATGTTTTGAAGACTTTAAAAATCTTTGAAAAGTTTAAAACAGGAGTTTGAAGTCAGGATTTTTGAAAACAAAAAGCGGTAGAAACAAAAGACAAAAGAGAAAAATAAAATAAAATAAAAAAATATGAAAACAAACGAAAGTAGAAAGTAATAATAATTATAAGTTTAGAATTTTTGTTGGATTTTCAAAGTAAAATTTTAAAGAAAAATTGAAATACGATAACGAGGGAAATTGGGTTGCCTCCCAGTAAGCGTTGTTTTTAACGTCTAAAGCCTGACGATAGCTTGGTGAGAAGCTATTCGGGTGTTTGAGCTGGAAGCTCAAGCAATGTTATATTGCTGACTTGAGGGTTGTTGTCGTTCTTATTATAATGTTTTAGACGTTGCCCGTTTACGATAAACGGTGCATTCTTCTTATCGGTAATTTCGACAGCTCCACTCTGAAGTACTTTAGTCACTTCATAGGGTCCAGACCATCTAGATTTTAGTTTACCTGGGAGGAGTTTTAATCTTGAATTAAAGAGCAATACGATGTCTCCCACACTGAATTGTTTCCTGACTGAACGTTTATCATGCCACTTTTTAGTTCGTTCTTTATAGATACAGGCATTTTCGTAAGCGTCTAATCGAAGTTCTTCCAATTCGTGTAAGTTCAAGATTCGCTTTTCTCCTGCCTCAGTGTAGTTGAAATTGAGTGTCTTAATGGCCCAGAAGGCCTTATGTTCTAATTCTACAGGGAGATGGCAGGATTTACCGTAAACTAATTTGTAGGGGGTAGTACCTATTGGTGTCTTAAAAGTGGTCCTATAAGCCCATAAAGCTTCTTGTAGCTTTGACGACCAATCTTTCCTTGAGGTAGCGACAGTCTTTTCCAATATCTGTTTTATTTCTCTGTTCGAGACCTCTACTTGTCCGCTAGTTTGCGGATGATAAGGTGTAGCTACTCGGTGTCGGACTCCATATCTAGAGAGAAGTTTATCGAATATTCGTGATATGAAGTGAGAACCGCCGTCACTAATGACGAGTCTGGGTACACCGAATCTAGGAAAGATTGTGTTTTTAAAGAGTTTGATTACTACTCGTGCATCGTTTGTTGGAGCAGCAATGGCTTCTATCCATTTAGACACGTAGTCTACAACGACGAGTATGTAGTTATTACCAAAAGAAGGTGGGAATGGTCCCATGAAATCTATTCCCCATACGTCAAAGATTTCTACCTCTAAGATTCCTTTCTGAGGCATTTCATCGCGTCTTGAGATGTTGCCGGTTCGTTGGCATCGATCACATTTTAGCACAGCGATGTGAACGTCTTTCCAGAGGTTAGGCCAGAATAAGCCAGCCTGGAGAATCTTAGCGCACGTCTTGGATGTACTAGCATGACCACCGTATGGTGCTGAATGGCATTGGGAAATGATATTTTCTACTTCTTCCTATGGGACACAGCGACGGTATATGTTGTCGGCCCCTCTCTTGAAGAGTAGAGGTTCGTCCCAATAATAGTGTTTCAGATCGTGGAAGAATTTCTTCTTTTGTTGATAAGTGAGATCCGGTGGAAGCACGTCTGCAGCGAGGTAATTAACGATGTCAGCATACCAGGGTAATGTGACTTGGGCATAGACGGCTTCTACGGCTTTTTCGAATTCTAGATCTTCCGAGATTGAGTTGGGTATGTCACTTTCTAATTTGGCTATCAGACGTTCGTACGGGAAATCGTCATTTATCGGTACTGGTTCGTGTCTGATGCCTTCTATTCGGGATAAGTGATCTGCAACAACGTTCTCGGTTCCTTTCTTATCTTTGATTTCTAAGTCAAACTCTTGTAATAACAGGATCCATCTCAATAGTCTTGGTTTGGCATCCTTTTTGCTTATTAGGTACCTTATGGCAGCGTGGTCTGTGTATATGATAATTTTTGCTCCTACTAAGTAAGAACAGAATTTGTCAAGCGCAAATATAACTGTTAGAAGTTCCTTTTCTGTGGTAGCGTAGTTCATTTGGGCAGGATCTAAGGTTCTACTGGCATAGTAGATGGCATAGAGTTTCTTGTCTTTCCTTTGTCCTAGAACTGCGCCTACGGCATAATCACTCGCATCGTACATGATTTCGAACAGTAGTCACCAATCGGGTGGTTGCATGATTGGTGCGGTGATAAGGGCTGATTTTAATGTTTCGAATGCTTTTAGATAGTCGTCGTCGAAGACGAACTCAGCATCTTTCATCAACAGGCCGGTTAGAGGTTTTGTGATTTTCGAAAAATCTTTTATAAATCTTCTGTAGAAACCGGCATGTCCTAGAAAACTCTGTATTTCTCGTACGGATTTTGGAGGTTGGAGATCTTTTATAATCTCTTTTTTAGCTTTGTCTACCTCAATTCCTTTATCTGATATGACATGTCCTAGAACTATCCCTTGTCGGACCATAAAATGGCATTTTTCCCAATTTAGGACGAGGTTTACTTTTACACAACGTTCTAATACCATTTCTAAGTTTTGTAGGCATCCTTCGAAGCTTTGTCCACATACCGAGAAATCGTCCATAAATACTTCCATGATGTCGTCTATGAAATCTGCAAAGATTTCCATCATGCATCTTTGGAAGGTTGCTGGAGCATTACAGAGTCCGAACGGCATTCGGCGGTAAGCAAAAGTACCATAGGGACAGGTGAATGTAGTCTTTTCTTGGTCATCAGGATGAATGGGAATTTGGAAGAATCCTGAATAACCATCTAGATAGCAGAAATATGAATGTTTGGCTAATCTTTCCAACATTTGGTCTATGAAGGGTAACGGGAAGTGATCTTTTCGTGTGGCCTTGTTAAGCTTCCTATAATCAATGTACATCCTGCTTCCGGTCACGAATCTTTTTGTTATTGATTCGCCTTTTTCGTTTTTAACTACAGTGACTCCTCCTTTCTTTGGTACGACATGAACTGGGCTGACCCATTCACTATCGGAGATCGGATAGATGATTCCTGCATCTAGCAATTTCTTTACTTCATCTCTGACTACAGTGCTTAGGATGGGGTTCAGTCTTCTCTGATGCTCTCGAGAGGTTTTAGAGTCTTCCTCTATTGTAATTCGATGCATACAGATCGAAGGGCTTATACCTTTTAGATCGCTTATGTTATAGCCTAACGCGGTGGGGTACTTTTTTAGGACTTCTAATAGCTTTTCGGTTTCTGGTTGTCCTAAGTCGGCGTTGACTATCACTGTTCTTTTTAGTTCATCGTCTAGAAATTCATATCTAAGGTTTTTGGGTAGTGTTTTAAGTTCTAAAGATGGGTTCTTCGGACCTGGCATGTGGTTTGGAGTCAGTGCTAAGCTTTCACTTAGGCTGTCGTCTTTATACGGTTTACGCCAATCGTCGTCTTCAGAAATATCGGGTATTTGAATCTTTATTATTTCTGAATACGAGGTCTCTTCATTTTCAAGTTCTCTTATGCATTCGTCAATTTCGTCTACTAAATAGCAGGTATCGTCTATGGCTGGTGCTTGTAAGAACTTGGTGAGAATGAACTCTATCTTTTCTTCTCCTACTTCGAATGTTAGCCTTCCTTTCTTCACGTCTATAATCGCTCCGGCTGTAGCTAGGAACGGTCTTCCTAGGATAATTGGGGTAACAATGTCCTCCTTGATGTCCACGATTATGAAGTCGGTTGGAATGTAGAATTGTCCTATGCGTACTGGAACGTTTTCCAGTATTCCGACGGGGTATTTTACTGATCGGTCAGCTAATTGAACAGACATTTTGGTTGGTCTTAGGTCTCCCATATTCAGCTTTTTGCATATAGATAAAGGCATAACACTGATACTGGCTCTTAAATCGCATAGAGCTTTGTCTATTACGAACTTTCCTATGACGCAGGGTATGGAGAAACTACCTGGGTCTTTTAATTTAGGAGGCATGCGGTTTTGAATAATGGCGCTACACTCTGCAGTAAGTGTAACTGTTTCGTTATCCTCGATCTTCCTCTTATTCGACAGGATTTCTTTGAGAAATTTAGCGTATGACGGCATTTGAGTTATCGCTTCTGTAAAAGGAATAATAATATTCAGCTGTTTAAGGAGCTCTACAAATTTCCTAAATTGTCCTGAAGTTTTGGAGTTTATTAATCTTTGAGGATAAGGGATAGGTAGTTTATATGGCACTGGAGGTGCTTGAGTTTTTTCACTTGCGGTATCCTCCTTCTCGTTGTCTTCCTTCTTCTCTAACTCGGATTCCTTTTCTGCTTGTTCAGTTGGTTTTTGTTGCATGGCTGAGTTTTCGGTCCTCGGATTGATCGGTTCGTCTATTTCTTTTCCACTTCTTAGTATTACAGCATTTGCTTGGCCTTTTGGATTCTGTTCGGGTTGTCTAGGAAATGTGCCAGCAGGTGCGGCAGCAGAGGCTTGTTGTTGAGCCACTTGTGATATCTGTGTTTCTAACATTTTGTTGTGGGTGGCTAAAGCGTCTACTTTTCCTGTCAAGTATTTAATTTGCTCGCTAGTGTGTATGTTTTGATTCAGGAATTCTTTGTTTGTTTGAGCTTGAGTAGCTATGAATTTTTCCATCATCAACTCGAGGTTTGATTTCCTAGGTGCAGTCTGAGCAGCAGCTGGTTTCTAATATCCTGGCGGAGCAGTAGGCATTTGCAATGCATTTTCGCTTTTGTAAGAAAAGTTTGGATGATTTCGCCAACCTGGGTTATAGGTATTTGCGTAAGGATTTCCTTGAGCATAATTCACCTGGTCTGGTGGGATTCCGGCTAGCAATGGGCATTCGGGTGCATTATGAGTGGTGCTTCCGCATAACTCGCAATTTGGAGTTACGGCAGCGACGGTTGCAGTGGGGTTAACGGTCAGACTATCAATCTTCTGTGCTAGAGCATCTACTTTAGCGTTGAACTTTTCAAGGCTGCTGATCTCGTACATCCCACCTTTCGCTGTGTTTTTCTCTGTTGGAGTGCGTTCACCTCCCCATTGGCAATGGTTTTGTGACATGTTTTCGATTAATTGATAGGCTTCATCGTATGGCTTATCCATAAGTGCACCGCCCGCGGCAGCGTCTATTGTCAATCTAGTATTGTATAGAAACCCATTATAGAAAGTATGGATTGTCACCCAGTCTTCTAGACCGTGGTGAGGACATGTTCTCATCATATCTTTGAATCGTTCCCATGCTTCGTAAAGAGATTCTGTATCTTTTTGTCGAAATCCGTTGATTTGAGCTCTAAGCATAGCAGTTTTGCTTGGCGGAAAATATCTCGCTAAGAAGACGTTCTTCAATTGTTCCCACGTCGTAACGGAGTTGGACGGTAAAGATTGTAACCATGTCCACGCTCTGTCTCTAAGAGAGAATGGGAAAAGACGAAGTCTTATCGCGTCTGGAGTTACTCCATTTGCTTTCACTGTGTCCGCGTATTGTACAAACTTCGTTAGATGTTCATTCGGATCCTCAGTTGCGTTTCCTGAGAATTGGTTTTGTTGTACGGCTGACAGCAATGAAGGTTTCAGCTCAAAATCATTTCGGGTAATTGCTAGGGCAGCAATGCTACTTCTAGGCTCCATCTGAGAGGGTGTAGCGTATGCTTTCAGCGGTTTGTTTGGAGGTCCTTCAACCATGTTTGATTCTTCTTCGGATTTGGGAATGGGAGTGAGAGGATCGGGAATGTTATGTTTGAGTTGGTACTCAATGATTCGGCTTCTTAGATGTAAGAAGCGTTCTAGTTCTGCGACTGAAGGTTTCAAGATATCGCCTGGTGAGCGATTATTTGGCATACAATCGACAGCACTAGTAAAGGAAAAATGAAAATTGTTAACCTAGTCTATACGGCGTAACAGAAGGTTACACTATTGACTAAACGGGTCCCCGGAAACGGCGCCAAAAACTTAATCGCGACTTTCTATGTCTAATACAACCTAACTGCAAGTGCACAGTCTATCGCGTAGTAATAATAGATATCGATCCCACAGGGACTCGTAATCAATCTAGTGTTCTCGGGAGTTACTATGTTTAGCTAGGTAGAATATGTTTAAGGGAATAAGATTGTCACTAAAAGGGAAATAAGAATGCTACTTAGATTATAATTGATTGAATCGATATGCAGTAATTGTGTTCTTCAGGGATTTGACAAGTTACCGGTGTATGTGTCGCTTGCGCGAAAATAAGGTGCCGGCATGACAGAAGAGTCGCCACCTTTCGTTATTTATCCCTCAGAGCGGGAAAGGAAACGATCGGAAAAACCTGACGAATAAGGGTAAGACAAGGTCATCGCAACCATTGTCCGGATTCGGGAGTCGGTTACGCAAGGGGAAGGTATTAGCACCCCTCACGTCCGTCGTACTCGACGGGATCCTCGCTTGTTTGTTTACTTGGACGGGTTGGTTATAATCTATCTACCTATCAAGGCTGGCTGAAAAAGAAAAGAAAAATGACTCGGCAAAGCGTCGCACTTTATGCCTACGTATTCTCATCAGAGAATGAGAAATCAGAGTCAACGTAGTTCGGCTAACTACGGGTGAAGGTGGGGAAGGTTGCTCGCTAGGACGTCGCATCCTATGCCTACGTACTTTCATCTGGTATGAAAGATCAGAGCAAACGTAGTTCGGGAAACTACGGGTTATCTCCTAAAAGAAGTGTTTTTTATTATGTTTGCGATTTCAACCGCACTAGAGACTATGACCTGAGAGTGAATGCGTCGCATGTCACCCAAAGGGTACCATACTAAACATCCAGACTGTGGAAAAGAGACTCTCCCACAATCCTTTCTCAGATAGCTTAAGGCTCGTAACGTACGAAAGAAATCATTCATGATTACTGTATCTTAAACTGTTTCGAGATGAGAAGAGAACAGGCCCAACTAGGAGGGAGACTATCAAGTCCTACCGTTATCATGCCATGGATTCATCCTATGGTTGAGGTTTGAACAGGGAACTCCTAGATGTTGTCATGCATAGGTTTCAACCTAAAAGTCTATCATCAAATCCTTATCAAAGGAAATGAGAGTCCTAAGGGATCATGTCAATGATACACCAAAACAGACAAAAGCATCAGCTTAACAGTAAAATGCATGCAATGCAAGTGAGGGAGGAAATGTGTGTGGGGCCTCAGCCTCCACAAGCTCGTCTCGACCTCAAGCCAGTCATGAAATAACAGTAATCAAAATAAACAACATGCCATCAAGCAAGAACAGTAAACTGTAATCATACAGACAGAAAATGAAATCATGCTATCAAGCAAAATAAACACATGGGCAAGGGAGCTGGGCTCTACCGAATACCCGCAAGCAAAGCCAAGCAATAACAATACAATCAGATGCACTCATGCTCTTAGACTGAACTTATTCTAAATGGGCTTAGTCTAATGCAACAGACAAATCAGACAAAACACACAATACATCAAAGAAAACAGAAGAAAGCCTCAGCTCCTCCAGCAGCAACCCAGTCTTCAGACTTCAGAGATCACTTGCTTTCCAGGTATCAAACCTACAGCATGAGTATCAACTCATCTTCTCCCTTGAGCTTCAGCTCCTTTGACCAGCTCCACCTTCAGGCTTTACTATCTCCAGGGATCTTCAGGCATCAACAAAGTCTTCAGACTTCAACAATCTTCAAGGAATCATCCTCTTCAAAGCTTCAGCTTCTATCTTCAATGGCTCAAATGCTCCAGCAAACAAGATTCAGTCAATAGGATGAGGTGGGGATGTTACAATAGTCACTGACTTCCAAAGGATGCCATTGAGGACTTAACATCAAAGGAAAGACTCTCTCAAAGTTCTACCTTATAGGGCAAGGTCACTAATCCCTCCAAATGAGAGAGGTGGATACCCTTAAGGGACTTTATGTCATAGAGAAGAAAGGAGGTGAACAAAGCACTCCTTGGTTATTGAACAAAGTATTCTATCTAGGGCTCTGCTTATGCACCTATCAACCTATAAACAAAACAAACAAAAGCTATGCTAAACTCCTCTGCAAGGTCTTCAAAGCTTCCATGATGATCCACAAGGTCTTCAACTCAATCTTCAAAGCTCACACACTCAACAGAGAAGGAAAGAAAACACAACAATACAACTTATGCCTTTAAGCAACACACATACTATCCATACATTCAAAAATCAATGAAAAATACTAAAATACCATACAAATTCCTAATATAAATTCTAGGGGATCCTATTTAACTACCCTTAAGTCCCATATATTCCCCATAGGCTAACTTGTCCTAGAAACCCCAAAAATAAAATGTTGAAGTTCAAGTATACTACTTAAAACCCTAATTAGAGCACCTAAATGTCTAACAATCAAACTACATCAAATTTAATTTCTAAAATCAAGGGATAAATCCTACATGAAACTAGGGTTCAATATCTAATTACACAAAAAAGAATGAATTAAAAAACCTAAGGGAAGGTCCTAAAACAATTCTTGCAAGATAAGGTATCAACTAAAGGAAAGAAAATACACCATTTAAAAGAAAATATCACTAAAAATTCTACATTAAAAATAAAATTTCATTTTTATTTTTATATTTTTCTACACAAAATTATCTAAACATAGAAAAAAGAATTAGTAAAAAATCATTATTTATCAATTTTTTATGAATTTATTAAGATTGCAAAAATATTAAGAATTAAAAAAGAAATAAAAATAATATAAAGGGGAGGGGGGTGGAAATAGAAGGGTCAGATAGTTCATTTCAAATGGGCCAGCGCGCGTGGGGGGTGTGAATAGAAGGGATAGGCCCAGAATTTTCCACTTAACAGAACACTGCGTTTTGATGTTAGCATTTCCCTCCGTTTTGAATTCAAACCATGGCCGTGCGATCAGATGAAATAGTCAAAGATCTGGAACAATCTGACGGTTGGAGTTCATCTTCTCCAAACAAACCCTAGGGTTTTCAGAAAACCCTAATTTCGAACCAGAATTTCCACTCGATCGTTCTCACTGATGGCTGGGTGAAATCAAGAAATTCCAAAAGCAAACTTGCTCTACTAGTCACCCTGAACACAATGATACCAATATTTGTTCATGAAACCTCTTGTATCGCTCTAACAGAAAGCACGAAGGTTGGGGTTCCACCATGGTTCTCTGCTATCAACCTTAACCAAACTCAAATCCAATGATCTAAACTTGTTCTACGCGCTACCCTAGCCATTCTACGCTACGTCATATCTATTAATGCACACAACACAGCTTGCTATCAATCTTGCAAGAAATGGTACCCTGCCTCGAAACCTCGTGAATCTTCCTCTAATTCCCAGAAAAGCTTCCTCTAACCTAGCATGTTGATCTTACACCCTAGATTCTAACAGAATGTGCATAATTAAGGACCTACAGATCAAGATACCAACCTGTTAAGCTTCAATGGTGAGGGGTGTTAGGACTTGATTCAGCACTTGAAACCTTCTCCAAATCTTCCTCCAATAATGAACACCTTTCTGTTTGCAAGAGTTGAGGTGGATGAAGCTTGTAGCAGAAGGAATTGAACCTTGCTTGATCTTGAAGAAATCCAACAATGGCACTTTCTCTCTCACTCTTTCCACTAAACTCAGCAACTTTCACCAACCTTTTCCTCCTTGTGATTCACTCTTTTTATAATGATGGATGGAAACAACTAGATCATTCTAGAATCATCTAGAAAAGTCTTGGAATCTCATGTGATGGTAAGTTGAAAATCTCATGCATCATGCCTTAAACCTTGCAAAATTAGTGTGAAATTCTCCTTATGTGAGATATTGAGAAGGAATGAGTGAAAATCATGCCTTTCCTTGCCTTGTGTTATGATTTCCAAAGGTGCCTTAATATGCAAGTTTCAATTTTCCAAAGCATGTCCCATTTTAAAGCTTCAAATCCAAATTCTATTTAAACCAATGTTCTCAAAATGATGTTTCCAATCAAAATGATATATTGGATGACCTATTTTGGATTCCTAGATCTTCCAAACCAATTTCCAATTTCAACTTTTTAAACTTATAAGCCATTTTAGTTCATTTTTGACCAATCATGCAAATCCATGCTATGAGCTTTTCCAACAATTTGTGACCTTCTTTATAGACTTAAAATCACATTTTGAACAACTTTCATGTTTTGAGTTTTTTCATTTGAGGCTTGGAAATAGGAGATATGGCATTTGCTTAAAAATGACCTATAACTGACAAATGACCAAAATACCCCTGTCTTGTTTAAACCATAAGTTGAGTTCCCCAAATCCTATAAAGGACTTCTACCACTCAAATTAAAGCTAAGAAGATGCCCTCCAATATTCATGTTGACCAAGAAATCATAGGAATCATCCTACTAGGGCAAAAGTTGTCTGCAAGTTGGGTGACTTTCAAGGACCCAGATTCACACACCTCAGCTGACCTGTAATTTGTCAAAACCATGACTTGAGCTCTGTAACTCCTATCAAGGACTTCCACCACTCAAATTAAAGCTAAGAACAAGCTCTACAACATTCATGTTGTGGGGAAGATGATATGTCAATCACATCTAGAGCTAAAACTGCCTGGAAGATAGGGATCAAATTAGGGTTTTTTCACTGACAATCCTTGGAGACCCTAACTTGAAACTTCTCAAACTCCTCAATCATGATGAGTTGGTCTAGGAATCATCTTTATAACATCTCTATGCATCATTCCATGATCTCATGGCCCTTGGATTAGGTCTCAACCTCCTCCAAATTTCCAGTTATCCTAGGGTTGACCCAGTCAAAACCCTAATTCTACCAATCATGGTTGAATCTTCTGAATTCTTGCCTAATGACCTCTCTGGGCTTCATGATGGCTATCAAGACATCTCATAGGCTTTCTCAAAACATCAAGTTCATTCTCAAAGTCTCAGAATCATCTGAGGGGTACCCACAACTCTCAAGCTATGAAGCACACAACCCTGGTTTCAATCCACTTCCTCTGAGGATCTCTTGAACTTTCTGATGAAGGTATCAACTCTCAAACACTAGATGGATAAATAATTGTTGGTCAAATTTTGGGGTGCAACAGCTGCCCCTATTCAAACGGCTTGAACCTGACTGGGTGAGAAGTGAACGGCTCTCAACCAATCAAGGTGCGAGACGATTGAATACCGGTAAACCCGAAAATTTGCCAACTGCACGAGCACACGGTACTCTGCGGGGAACAAATCTTTGAATATTGCAATGCTAGCTGCACGGCCGCTAGCTGGAGAGATACTGATCTGACATCGCCGCCAGTTATCCTCGTTAACTTCTTCTGATATTGCCTTCAGACAACCACGTCACCCAACATCGCCGCTGGAAGACTAAACCACCTGACATTATCGTCAAACAAGATTCTGAGGAACGCCCAACATCGCCGCTGGAACACCAAATCATCTGACATCGCCGTCAAGAACAACCATCCTCTTAGAGACACTTGACATCGCCGTCGAATCCAAACGTTCAACCTCGCCGTCGAACAAACATCCAACCTCGCCGCCAGACAAATGATGGTCTGACCTCGGGTTCACCCTTGGTAAATGGAATAAAAGGTACACTCGCGTATTTGAAACTACTCCGCTGGGAATGAGAGACTTAACCGAGCACACTCTGATTTGGGGTTCACCCTCGGAACCATAACGAACATCGGAATACTGCTGCACACTGCCCGCCGTAGAACTTCAACATTAAGGATATATGAAACCCTGGCCCCTGGCCCTTTCCAGCTCCAGCTAGAAAAAATATTCAAGTATTTCTGAAGACAGATGAAACCCTGGCCCCTGGCCATTCCAGATCCGCTGGAGACTCTTCAAGTTCTTCTGAAGATAGATGAAACCCTGCCCGTCGGCTATTCCAGCTTCAGCTAGAAAGAGCATCCTTGGCCTTCAAGGATGTAAACTTTGCCCGTCGGCAACTCTGCAGGAGGTATCTTCAACTTCAGTCTGAAGAAATGGTCCTTGGCCTTCAAGGATACATGGATATGCCTTCAGGCAACTCCGCCTCTGCTATAGAGCATCCGAGACTTCAGTCAGGGGTATACTTCGGCCTTCAGTCCGAAAAATGAATCCTAGGTCATTCATGACCTTGGGGGATAACCTTGCCCTCAGGCACCTTCGCTTCAGCTTGGGAAATCTATGACTTCAGTCAGAGAAATGGTATCCTGAGTCATTCATGATTCTACGGGGATTCAAACACTTTGCCTTCAGGCAGAACTCCGCTTCAGCTAGAGACACATCTTCGACTTCAGTCAGAAGAAAAATATCATTCACTTGATCGCCATCAATCATCTCCTCAGGATCACTGACTTGGTCTTCAGACCAAGACGGATCCTCTTGAATACAAAAATTTGGAACCTTGTCTTCAGCCACCCGTTGATTCATCAACAAGGAAATCTGAACTCACCAGAACCTTCTGATATCGCCTTCAGGCGTTCACGAAGTCAATCTTCAGATTAGACAACACTGTTGGAGCAGACATATCACGCTGCTGAGGACTTCAAGAATCATCTTGAACAAACAGATCCGTCGGGCATCTTCAAGAATCGTCCTGAACTGATAACCTTTCTGGAGCAAACATTCTGTTGGGTATTCCAGGAATCTTCCTGGGCAACTCTTGCTGGGGACGCTATTGGGGAGCTCAAGAATCATCCTAAGCAAACAACTCGGGAAGTTGCGCTGAGGTCTTAAGAATCCTTTTAAGCAAACGGCCCTGCTGAGGAATTCAAGAATCATCTTGAATTGAAGACTTCGCTGGGGATCTCAAAAATCATCTTGAGCGAGCGACTGTGAGGATTACACCGGGGTCTTAAGAATCATCTCAAGAAAGCGACCTTGTTGGGGAGAACGTCAGGAATCATCCTGAGCAGCTGATCCTTCGGCCGAACACCTGTAAACAAGAATGATAATAACCTAGATCATGCTTATGATGCATATGCTTCGGCGCCATGCCCCACACGATGGAAATGCTATGCGTTTATGCTAAATGCTGTGCAATCATGCACAATGCTATGCAACGTTAAATGCTATGCAGTCATGCACAATGCTATGCAATCATGCACAATGCTATGCAATCATGCAAAATGATGCGATCCCGTCCGCAAAATAAATGTTGGAGGGAGGAAATCCTTCTGTCAAGGAGAAAAGAACTACTCAGGTAGAGGAATCATCCTGCTAAGGAGAACGTGGACACGCCAATATCAATCGGACTCCGTCTGGGGAAATGATCTTCGGTTGACTGCTGCAGGGCAAACAACTTCAGCTGATTTCTGCAGGGGAACGAAGCTCTACGAGAACCTGGACCTGCTGATATCCATCGTGAGAATAAACTGCACGGCCGTCTCGGCTACTCTTCTGGGGAGGATAACTCTGTGGGGAAACAACTTCAGCTGCTCAACACTCCACTGGGGAAAAACCAATCATGATCTGATCAACCTCCAAGGACTCGGCTCTCTTGGACATCTACAAACTCGGCTGAGGAAGGATAAGTCATTCTGCTTCGCTGGAGAGAGCGCGACCCTGGGGAGATACAGCATCAGCTGTTCAACATCTGCTAGGGAAAACCCACTCCTGGTCCCAACTGCTTCCAAGGATTCTGCTCTTCCGCGGACTCAGCCGGGGAGAGAACTCATTCTACTTCACTGGAGAGTACGACTCTTGTGCGGAATTTCAATTTCGCCGGGGAAGAACGAATCATCTGACTTCGGGGGAGAGTACAACTCTGCCGGGGAATACAACATCAGTTGGTCCAACACTCTACTGGGGAAGAGGGAATCATCCATCTTCAAGGGAGAACACGACCCTGGTGGGGGAATCTCGATTCCGCTGGAAACTTCACTGGGGAAACACGAGCTCCGGCACCCGAACACTTCTATGAAATCTGCACTTGTGACCCGGTGCTGGGGAAAGACGACATCATTCTTCGGTGCTTGGCTCAGCTGATGGGGGTGACGCTCCTTCAGGACGCGTCTGCTTGGGGAAGAGAATCGTCTCTGCCCGGGGAGACCTATCAATGTTCACTATCCTGATTCTGATTCTGCGGAGGAGAGACTACTGAACTCTGCTGGAGAAGGAGGACTCGCCCTACTTCGGGGATACGCACGGCATATCCTCCGGAAGGTGCTACACCTGCAACAACACGAACAAACAAGACAAGATTCCCTCCTCAAAGGGTCCTATCCAGGTTATTATCTCGTGACAACATTCAGTTAATCAATTGTTTCAACAATCAATGGGCCTAGGCCTGCAAGTTTATGTATGCGTATTTTATCAAAAACATCAGCGTTTTCATTCGCAAACAAAACAGATAAATGCTAAACAGTCAAACAGAATTGCTGAAGAATGTGCACTTTATTGATGATGAACCCCTGAATGGGTAAAAATGTTTTACAACAGAGGCAAGCTCCTGGAATGAGGAAGCCGCACAAAAAGCAAACATAAATATACATCAGTATATACAAATGTTGGCAATCGAGGCGTAGACGAACACCATGAGTTGATCCCTCTAAGACCCACTCGACTTTGATACTTCTCCGACGCTTCAGCTTTGGAAGAGATTGATTCAGATAAACGGCCCTCAGGTCTTCCGAACCACTAAACAATGAAAGTCCATACGTGGAACGCAGTCATTTGCTTATTCCAATCCCTAACTTTTGCGTGAACTGCCCTTTCGGGTTTTCAGTTCACCGGGATACCCTTTTTTGCCGAAGCCGCCCAGTGTAGGTTTTCGACCTCGCGGGTGTACATTTTTTCAATATATCCCTAATTTTTGCCCGAACCTTTTATTCTGTTTTTGGTTCGCCGGGATGCCCCTTTTTGCCTGGACTCTTTCTTTTTTGTCCAGCGGGTCTCTTTCAAGCAAAGTATTTTTTAACTGCGTCCGCATTCACCGGGGATGCAAAATCTTCACCATCCATCGTGGATAACAACAAAGCTCCTCCTGAGAAGACCTTGCTGACGACATACGGCCCTTCGTAATTCGGAGTCCACTTGCCCCGGTGATCGGAGTGTGGCGGAAGAATTCTCTTCAGGACGAGATCACCCGTCTGAAAGCTTCTAGGACGCACCTTCTTGTCATAAGATTTCTTCATTCGGCTTTGGTACAGACGACCAAATGCAATCGATGCTAACCTCTTCTCGTCCATCAGGCTGAGTTGATTCAAACGATTCGTAATCCATTCTGCCTCGTCGAGCTTCACATCAACCAAAACTCGCAAAGAGGGAATCTCCACTTCTAGTGGTAGGACAGCTTCCATACCGTACACCAAGGAGAAAGGAGTTGCCCCGGTCGACGTACGCACCGTCGTACGATAACCGTGCAAGGCAAACGGCAGCATCTCGTGCCAATCTTTATACGTCACAACCATCTTTTGAACAATCTTCTTGATGTTCTTGTTGGCCGCTTCAACAGCGCCATTCATCTTCGGCCGGTAAGGAGATGAGTTGTGGTGCTCGATCTTGAAGCTCTGGCACAGCTCCTTCATCATCTTATTGTTCAAATTCGAACCATTATCAGTAATGATTCGTTCGGGAATTCCATAGCGACAGATGATGTCCCTCTTTATGAACTTAGCTACCACCTGCTTGGTCACATTAGCGTACGAGGCTGCCTCCACCCACTTGGTGAAGTAGTCGATAGCTACCAGAATGAAACGATGACCATTGGATGCGGTGGGCTCGATCTTGCCTATCATGTCGATGCCCCACATGGAGAACGGCCAAGGGGAAGACATGACATTCAATGGGCACGGCGGCACATGAACTTTATCAGCATAAACCTGGCATTTATGACATTTCTTCGCGAATCTGAAGCAATCCGACTCCATCGTCAGCCAGTAATATCCTGCTCTCAGGATCTTTCTCGTCATGGCGTGCCCGCCGGCGTGCGTACCAAATGTGCCCTCATGGACTTCTTCCATGAGCATACTCGCCTCTTTTTCATCCACACATCTGAGTAGCACGAGATCATGGTTTCTCTTATACAGCACTCCATCAGGATTGAGATAAAAGTTTCCAGATAGCCTCCTCAGAGTCTTCTTATCCTGGGTTGATGCACCCGCAGGATACTCCTTAGTCATAAGGAAGGTCTGGATGTCGTGGAACCATGGCTTGCCGTCGGTGACATCCTCGATCGCAAAGACAAATGCCGGTCTATCAAGACGCGAAAGTACAATTCTTGGAGCCTCATTCCAATAATTGACCTTATACATTGAAGCCAGCGTGGCTAAGGCATCAGCCATCTGATTTTCAGCCCTGGGTACATGATGAAGTTCCACTCGATCGAAGAACGGAAGCAGCCTCCTGGCATAATTCATGTACGACACTAGATTCACTTGACGAGTTTCCCATTCCCCTTTAATCTGATTGATTACAAGCGCTGAGTCACCATATATATCTAGATTCTTGATTCTCAAATCAATTGCCTCTTCTAGCCCCATAATACATGCTTCATACTCGGCTTCGTTGTTGGTAACTGGAAACGTCAGTCTCGCAGTAAACGGGATGTGGGATCCGTGAGGAGTCGTAATGATAGCCCCGATGCCACTTCCGTAGGAATTGACCGCTCCATCGAATATCAACTTCCACTGAGATTTCCTATCTGGCCCTTCATCGGGCAATGGCTCATCGCAGTCCTTTGCTTTGAGAAACATGATGTCCTCGTCAGGGAATTCGAATTTCATTGGCTGGTAGTCTTCGATTGGCTGTTCGGCAAGGTAATCAGACAATACGCTTCCCTTAATGGCTTTCTGAGAGACGTACTGAATATCATATTCTGTTAACACCATTTGCCATCTGGCAATCCTGCCCGAAAGAGCCTGCTTCTCGAAGACGTACTTGATCGGATCCATCTTTGAAATTAGCATAGTGGTGTGATTGAGCATATACTGTCGTAGACGTTTGGCAGCCCAAGCTAATGCACAACACGTCTTCTCCAGCATCGAGTATCGAGATTCACACTCAGTGAACTTTTTACTCAAATAATAAACGGCATGCTCTTTTCTGCCCGTTTCGTCATGCTGACCGAGAACACACCCCATACTATTCTCCAGAACCGTCAGGTACATAATTAATGGCCGTCCAGCCACTGGGGGTATCAAGATTGGAGGTTCTTGAAGATACTGCTTTATTTTATCGAATGCCTTCTGGCAATCCTCATTCCAAGTAATCGCCTGATCTTTCTTTAAAAGCTTGAACATCGGTTCACAAGTGGCCGTGAGCTGAGAGATAAACCTTGCAATGTAGTTTATTCGGCCCAGGAAACCACGGACTTCTTTTTCTGTTTTCGGCGCTGGCATTTCTTGGATAGCTTTTATTTTCGCAGGATCAACTTCAATACCTCGTTCGCTAACGATAAACCCCAATAACTTTTCGGACCGCACTCCAAAAGTGCACTTGTTAGGATTCAGCCTCAGCCTGAACTTCCTAAGCCTTTCAAACAGCTTCAACAAATTGACCAGATGTTCTTCCTCCGTTTGGGACTTTGCAATCATGTCATCAACATAGACCTCGATCTCATGATGAATCATATCATGAAACAAAGTAACCATTGCTCGCTGGTAAGTGGCCCCTGCGTTCTTCAGACCGAAGGGCATTACCTTATAGCAAAATGTTCCCCAGGGGGTGATGAACGTCGTTTTCTCCATGTCCTCCGGTGCCATCTTAATCTGATTGTAACCGGAGAAGCCATCCATGAACGAAAACACGGAAAACTGGGCTGTATTGTCGACCAACACATCGATATGAGGCAATGGGAAATCATCCTTAGGGCTCGCCCTGTTCAAATCCCGATAATCGACGCACATGCGTACCTTACCGTCCTTCTTCGGTACAGGCACTATGTTGGCGACCCACGGAGGGTAAGTGGTAACGGCTAGAAATCCTGCGTCCAACTGCTTCTGGACCTCTTCTTTGATTTTTACAGCCATGTCTGGTCTCGTCCTCCTGAGCTTCTGCTTGACTGGAGGGCAATCTTCTCGCAACGGCAAGCGATGAACCACGATATCAGTGTCAAGTCCGGGCATATCCTCATATGACCAAGCAAAGACGTCACTATACTCTCGAAGCATCTCGACCAGTCTATGCTTGACATCATTTTGCAGCGCAGCCCCAACTCTGACATTTCTGACGAGCTCCTCAGAACCCAGATTTATAATCTCAATATCCTCCTCATGAGGCAGAATAACCTTCTCCTCTTGTCTCAACAAGCGAGCCAACTCTTCCGGAAGGTCTTCGTCTTCATCAATCTCATCCTCGGCTTGATAGATCGGGCAATCAAGGTCGTAGTGAACCGTAGAGGGTCCAGAGTCGATGTCATCTGTTACGTGGATCCTGCAATAACAAGGGTTAAGTTTAAAGCAGGAATATGCAGGTTAGCACGAACCTCGTTGCCCTTTTGCTGTTTTTCGAAATAAACATAAAATGGGAATAACAGAGAACACAATATTTGATTACGAAGAAAACGCCTTTTATTTATTAACAAAATGCATACACATAATCCAACAAGGCCCTGACAGTAAAACCACTATGCCCCGGGCAGGACATAGGGCTGTACAAAGATTGTAAAAAGCAAATCATTACTCTTCACTTGTCAGCTTGATAATCTCCTTGATGGTCCAATTGTGGAGGCGCTCGCCCGATTTTCTCGGTTGAATCCAGGCGTCAAGATCGCAATCACTGTCTCCGCTGTCCTCCGACGCAGCGTTGATACTCTCGAAAATTACTCCCCCCTTGGTGAATAGGATCGGCCCTTTCCCACGAGACGAGCTGCCAGAAGAAGATGAAGCTTCAGCTTCCGGAGAATATCCCAATCCAAACTTATCCTGTTTGATTGGTATATCCAAGACATGCCCCCAGCCTGGGGTGGAACCGGCTTCGACAACGGCCCTAGCTTCCTTAAACGAGGAGAGGTTCAACTCTTGCCTCTCTGCGACGACAGGAGCCACCTCCTTCACCCTGACGGTTTCAAATGCCTGGCAAAGAGTCTCATGGATCTCACCATCCATTTCAACGTATTTAAAGGACGACAGGTGGCTTACCATGATGTCCTCTTCTCCACAGACTGTCACTATGCTGCCCCCAACAGCATATTTAAGCTTCTGATGCAGCGTGGACGTCACGGCACCAGCAGAATGGATCCATGGCCGACCTAAGAGGCAACTATAGGCGGGCATGATATCCATGATGTAGAAAACTGCATTGAACGTCTCTGGACCAACTTGAATTGGCAGGGTCAATTCCCCGAAGACGTGGCGCTTGGTTCCGTCAAAGGCTTTCACGACCAGATCACTGGGCGTGCACAGCAGTCCACGGGTATCCAACTTCATCAGTGCCTTCTTCGGAAGCACATTAAGCGAGGAACCCGTATCCACCAGGACGTGTGACATAATTGTGCCTCTGCACTCTATCGAGACGTGCAAGGCGCTGTTGTGATCTCTTCCCTTAGGAGTCAGCTCTAGATCTGTAAATCCCAGCCCATTACCAGCATTAACATGGGCTACTACTTCCTCGAGTTGATTTACTGATATCTCCTGCGGCACGTATGCAGCATTCAATACCTTCAGTAACGCGTTGCGGTGCGCCTCAGAGTACAGCAACAGGTTAAGAATCGAGATCTTTGACGGAGTCTGATGAAGATGATCTACAATTTTGTAGTCACTTTTCTTGATTAGTCGCATGAACTCTTCAGCATCTTTAACCAACAAGTCTTTCTCTGCCCCTGCAGGGACTTCTTCAACAGCTTTACCTTTACCCTTATCCACAGCATCAGCCCGGACCACCTTCTCTGTTGCAACCTCTGCTGGCGCAAACACCCTTCCGCTTCTAGTAGTACCACTGACCTCGGTAAGATTCTGCATAGTTGACCCGAACGGCTCAAGCTCTATCTTCTGACCATTACAATAAACCTCGACGCCATAATGCCATGGAACGGCATTGGTACTCTCGAATGGGATTGGTCCGGCCCTGGTGATGGTGATAGTAGGCGGACGAGGCGCAGAAATGGTAATAGGGTGGCGAGGAATGGTAATGGTAGCAACTTCGTCTGCCTGCTTCAGCACAACTTCCCCTGATGCATTCTCAACGCTCCGGCTGAACTGTAAAATACCCTCGGACATCAGACTTTGGATACCTTCGATCAGCTGCCCACATCCGTCAGGAAGTGTAGCACAAGCCATACATAATTCTCCGCATCCAGGAAAGAAGCCCTTCTTTAGCAACTTAGCCTTGACAAAACTCAACGGCGTCTTCAAATCTTTGACATCAGTCAGCAAGTCTGAATCCTCCTCAATGATAACAGCATTCACTCCGCCCCCTTTATGATGAGGCATTGGATTTTTGGTGACGTTGGGCACGTTGTCAGAAAAGTTGATAACCTTGGCGTCCACCAAATCCTGGACTTTGTGCTTAAAAGCTTTACAATTCTCAATCGTATGGCCAGGTGCCCCAGTATGGAATTCACAAGTAGCACTGGCATCATACCCCGGTGGTGGTGCCCCTGTTAAGGGAGCCATTGTCCTCTTTTGAACTAATTGGAGCTGGAGCGACGTTTGCAAAAGCTGTGCATATGACATAGGTGGAGTATCAAACTGACGGCTTGACAGGGGAGCCCGATTCTGATATCTTTTATACCCCTGGTTATTCTGCTGCTGAGGTTGTTGCTGCTGCGGCTGCGGTGGAGCAGCTGGAATGTTTATGCTAGCAATCTGAGGCTGAGGGCCCTTGCCCTTTCTCCTAGCATTAGTGACAGCACTGGCATCTCCCTCTCGACGCTTGCCAGTATAGGGTTTCTTGCTACCCCCTCCAACTGAGGATGATTCACCCTGAATTTTTCCAATCTTTATACCGTTCTCAACATGTTCGCCCAAAGTGATAAGAGCCGAGAATGTTCCCGACATGCCACTGACCAGCTTTTCATAATAGATTCCAGGAAGGGTAGCCACGAACATTTGTACCAACTCACGCTCAACCATCGGCGGTTGAACCCGAGCAGCCAATTCACGCCACCGCTGGGCGTATTCTTTGAAGCTTTCATTGTTCCGCTGTGAGAGATTCTGGAGCTGAACTCGGTTGGGAGCCAAGTCGCTGTTATATTGATAGTGGAGAACAAATGCTTCTGCAAGATCTTTCCAGGTGCGCACCGTAGCGGGCTCCAAACCCATATACCACTCGAGTGATGGGCCAGAAAGACTATCCTGAAAGAAGTGCATCAGCAGCTTCTCATCGTCAGAATAAGCGGACATCTTTCTATAATAAGATTGAAGGTGGACCCGGGGGCAAGTAGTGCCCTTATGCTTCTCAAAGGTGGGCACCTTGAACTTGTGGGGTACTTTAAAGTCAGCAATCAACCCAAGGTTGGACATGTCAACGCCCAATGTGTTCTGATTTTCTATGCTTCTCATCTTGTCTTCCAGCGCCTTAAACCTGAGTCTAGCTTCAGCATTCAACTCTGCCTCTACGCCTCTCTGAGAGAATATGTCATCCTGATGGTCCTCCAGCCACGGTTGAGGCACCACCAGATTTCCTGCACCAGCATTGCCGTTGACCGGCCCTATGTTAACGTTGGCTCCCAAACTACCATTTACGGCGCCAGCCGCGTTGAGTCCGAGATTAGTCATCAGATTGCCGTTAGCACTGCCGTTGCCCCCGGCGGCGGGAACAACGTTCTGTGGAGTATCCCCTTGAGGAGGAGTAGGCACGGCCCCTCCATGAAGTATGCCATTACTGTCAACCCTGGAGATCAGAGGTTGAACCAGAGTACGAAGCTGATCTTGACCATTCGCGACCACCTGCATCAGCTCCATAAAACGATCCATCCGCTCACGGAGCTCTTGAACATCTGACTGTACCTGGTCCATGATTCTCGTCTGATTAGCGCGAGTTGAATAGCGGTGGATGAGTCTTTGATCAATCCTGGAGATCGAAAGCAGCTCGGAACCTGAAAAACCTGTCAGTAATAAAGGTTAGGAAAAAGCAATAAGATATACACCATGCAAATATGCTTCATGCAGATGCATGCATGTGTCTGTGTGCGTGGGAGATTTTTCCCCGATCCTAGTGCCTTTAGTGACGGTGCTAATAATAATAAGAGGAAGAAGAAATCCGAGCCCAATCATGGAAACATCGATCTCATATATATATGGAAAGGCCTGTCGAGGCAATACACAGTATCAGCGAGTACAAATCAACAGCATGACCTCAGCCAACAAGTCTAGTGATGGTCAGCATACATCAAAGATCGAAAACAACAGGGATATAACTAGTCAAGTACGGCCACGGGCGCGATACTCTGCTAATAACTCCTTTGTCTCCGAATGATCTGGCGAAGTGAGCAACCCCTCGACGAGTAGTTCCCTCTGCCTGATAGTATACTGAAGTCCCTGAACTGAACTCTCCCAAGCGCCTTCGCCAAAACAATCCTCCAGCTTCCGCTTCTTAGACTCAAACATCAGCTTGTGCTCCTTCAGGCTAGCAATGGCTTTGTTGAGACGGGCTTCAGCGGAGTACCTACGGGCGGTCTCTTCATCAAACCTCCGCTCACTGTCCTTCACTTCGGTCTCTAGCTTAGAAATCTGCAGCATCAGCTTGTCTTCTCGCTCCTTCCTGGTGGCCATGGAAGTCTTCCAATGCTGGTCGAACTTAGATATTCTCCGATATGCTTCCTCCAAATGCTGCTTCTTCGTAGCTAGCACATCATTAGCAGCTCTGAAGTCTTGACCTAAGCGTTCCCGATCAGCAATCTGCTTTGCCAAGTCTGCACTCAGCTGGCTCACCGACTCTGTTTGCTTTTTGAGAGCATGCACGGCTTCGTTCCTTTCACTTCGAAGCTGAGCTAATTCCTTCTCTAATTCTGCATTTGCCCTCTTCAGCTCATCACGCTCAGCTAATACCTGGTTGTGCTGATGAATGGACACAGTGGTAAGCTCTTCGACTGGTGGAGGACTCTCTGGTCTGGCATGAGGGAATGGCATCCCTATAGCGCTGGCTCTGAATCTGATCCAATCTGAATAAGGAGGGTAAGCTTGGTTGTTGCTCTTCCCCAACAAAGGCTTTCCTCTCGTGCTGATATTGTTCCATGCATACTGAAGCTTGGACAACAAATCCCCCTCTAGAATACCCGTGAGGTACAGAGATTCCCGTACCTCTTCTTCCTTCGGTGGAGTCCTCAAAGCATATGCAAACTGACGAACTAGTAATGATGGGTTGTAGTTGATGCAACCCTTCCTACCTATCAGAGGTACGTTAGGAAATCCACTACAACTGAAGATCATCTCGGTGCCTAACCTGCCTCTGTCAACAAACCAAACAATGTCTTCTGCCGACAAGCTCATCAGACGCTCAGGCCACTCAGCTGTGGCTGCAGACAAGACAGAAGAACCCCTCTTGGGCAAATGACTATCAAACCACTTGTACAACAACGGTACGCAGCATGAAACATTCTTCCCTCTCCGGTTCTCATTCTTGTAGTGCACTGAATGGTAAACGTCTCCGATCAGAGTAGGGACTGGATTCCCTGAGGCAAAGATATGGAATGCATCAAAATCCACGAAATCAGGCATGTTGGGAAATAGGATGATGCCATATATGCATAAAGCAAGGATGGCGTTGAAGGCGTCCCAACACTTGTCCTTAGCACACTGCTGGGCCTTAGCTATCAGAAACTGCAGAGAGAACCCTGGTACCTTGTTCCAGCTCGTCACCACTAACTCTGAAGCGCTCAAATGGAGTGAGGGAGCCAAACCAACCAGATCAGGTTCAGCATCCATGTGGACAAAAGGCATCTGCCTTTTGATAGGCACACCCAGCATATCAGCATACTCTTCCAATGTCGGCGCGAGAACGAAGTCATGAAAAGTGAAACACCTCAAGGGAGGGTCATAAAACTGCAGAAGAGCATGTAACCCATTCAACTCGGACGTAGAAGGTTTGCAAACCAGACTAAGCAACCTGCCATAAGACTTCCTGAACCTATCCTTCACAGAATCCCCTGCCAGGGCTATCAAACCAGTCAGCTTCGACACATCGGGGGTCGGGAACTTATACGCAACAGTCTTCCTGAGAGAGGCCATAATAACAGTAGGAGGCGGGAAATCCTGGATCGGGGAAACGGTACCTGCAACACAGACACACGTTAATGGGATGCAGATGAATGCGTAAACTAATGCAAAATGCAGGTATGCAATAATATATCCAGGTGGCTGCTGTGGAGATTCAGTATCAACAGTCACTGATGAGAAGGAAAACCCCGGTGTAAGACCACTAATCTGATCTGCTGAGAATAACCATCTGATAGAACCGAGATCAAAATTCTGTTCTGACAAGAGTAAGTGACTGATAATAAGGACCCCGGGCGCAAGATCAAGGAACATCTGTTGAAGTCTTCAGACCCCAAATCGAAAATCTGCCCTATCAAGAACAAACACACAGCTGCTGATGAGATCTTCAGACCTCACTCAAAATCTGCCCTATCAAGAACAAATAACATCTGCCGATGAGGTCTTCAGACCTCACTCAAAATCTGCTCCATCCCAAACAAACCACTGATGATAACATACTGATCAAAGCCTGCTCTATCAAGAACAGACATACACCCGATGATAAAATCTTCTGATCAAAAACCTCTTGCTCTATCAAGAACATGTCTGCAACTGAGAACCCAACATAACTGATTCACTGTCAAGAAAACCAGGTAGTCTGAAGGTCTAAGTTTCCTGCAATAAACCCAGTCCCACTCACAGGTATGAACCTAGACTGACTCAAGGTACGGCATCCTATGCGTTCATCAGCGTCACAGACTTTCAAAACTGATGATACGATTCCCAGAAGGAGTGGCATCATCAAGTCCTGAAGAGGCCTCACTTAGCTGAATCACAAATGATCGGTCCCCAGAGTCGACAATCCACCAAACCGGCAACCGTCTCAACCCAAAGGGTTGAAAGTGAAGCCAACCGGATGAACCTCGTCTGAGCGTGGATTTCATGAGACACTAGTGCCTGCAAAGCAAGCACGCGCCCACTAATTTCCACTCTAAGTCTATGGTGCACTCAAGCCTGGGTCTGGCTTCTTACTCAATCAGAACTCCCATCCCACAACAGCACAAATAATCATATTTTACTGAATATAAAAATGCGGGAAATAAAGTGCGAGAAGTAAAAATGCGGTAAATAAACGTAACCCAACAAGCAAACACACAAGCGGTAGGATTGACTCGCAGGGAACCGTTGGAGTCCCCAGCAGAGTCGCCAGCTGTCGCTTGCGCGAAAATAAGGTGCCGGTGTAACACGGTGGGAGAACTGACTTTAAACAATGTTGCGGATAGCAAGAGTCGCCACCGACTTTTATTTTATCCATAAGGAAAGGTTATAAAAGAACAGGAAAGACCTTAGAGAATATTTTGGGTCCGGGGGGTAGGTTATGAAAAGGGAAGGTGTTAGCACCCTTTTCATCCATAGTTATCCATGGGCTCTTAGGTACTTAAGCTCACTTTTGAGTTGTTTTGAAAGTGTAGTGTGTGAATAACAAAAAATTTCAGAATAGTTTAATAATAATCCGTGTATGGATGTGAAAAAAAACTTGTTTGAAAATTTTGTTGGAAATTTGTTTAAGTGTGAAAAAGTTTTGAAGTGAGCAAGTATCTAGGAGTAGCCTACCCTAATGTTTTAAGGTCTATCTTATTCTTTATCCTTTCCTTAGTAAGGCTATCCCTACTATAATGGAGTAGGTAGTCCTTACTTTGGATGTTAAGGGACATGTGAGGGACAATTTGACTTTGAAGGCCATTGTGGGATGTAATAAGCACATATAAGGGACCATCATCATTTTTCGAAAGGGACTCGATTCGTAAAGGCAACCATAAGGGACTTTGATTATTTTTCTATTTGAGGGACTTGCTTTATACACCCCACTTAACCATGATTCGTAGGCAACTTGAGGGATATCCTTAGGAAGTGAGACGGCGATTAAAATCGACTTACGTGTGTGACGTGTTTATTTTAATTATCTTTATTTAAAAGTGATCTAAATTTATTTTAATATTACATACATGTTGTTACACTCCCTAATTACTAACCATAATAATAATTAAATAATTAAACAACTTTACATCCAAGAAACAATTACAAAATAATAAGCAAAATAATTAAATAGCAAAGATAAATAAAATATAAATAAGCAATAATAAATAATAAAGGGGGTTAATTCTAAGTTTACTCGGCAAGACATCGCATCTTGTGCCTACGTATCCTTACGGGAGTGGAATCAGAGTAATCGTAGTTCCCCTCAAAAGGGAGGTTAGAGATCTCTTGACAGCGGTCAGGGTCTCAAGGGGAATAAACGCGCCTTAAGGACACGCTTACGTGGAGTGTAGGAACTCCAAATCTCTACGTTTAAATGTTAAGTTGTAATTAGGGTTAAATTAGGTTAGGGATTCCACGGCGGGAAACCCTAAAATGAGCGCGGCGGCTCTTTGACCTAATGCTAGGGGTAAAATTGTAATTTTGTCTGCGGCGAGACATGTATGAAAATTAGGGTTTGTAAGAGTTGTAAGGGTTTGAAGTTGAGGACTATTGGTGCGGCGACCAAAAGCTAGACCTAATTCCTTCGGATGTGTGTAGGTGACAACAATAACGGTAAAGGCGTGAGATAATTGAATCATGCAAACCATGCAAGCAGGAATGTTAAAGGCAGAAATTAAAGCGCGATTGTTAGGATTCGCGGAGTTACAGATGAGAAGCAGTTACAATAATAATGAAACTAAAAAACACAACGCAATAGTAGTAAACATGAGCTGCAAAAGATGAACACCCGTCAGTAGGCAAAGTCAGACGGTAATTGGACGGGTTATGAGACAAGAGTGCAATGTTGGAGATTTTTGTTGTTTTTAAAGAAAGAGTTTTGATTTAAGAAAAAAAAATGTTTAAGCATAAAAAAGATTAAGTTTAATTTTTTTTTAAAAAAAAATAGTTTTAATTTAATTATCTACAAATTTTTAATTCAAAAAAAGGTTTGATGATATTATTTTAAAAAATGTTTTTTTAGTTATTATTTTAAAGAAAACTTTGATACTATTTATTTAAAAAAACAATTTTAAAAAAAAAGGTTTTAAAAACAATTTTTAATTATAAAAATCCAAAAAATAAAAGGTTTTCTAAAACAACTTATAAAAAAACAAAAATAAAAGGGGTTGGGCCGGTAATCACCTCCGGACCCAACCCGGTTGTAAATGTAAAAAACAAAAAAGAGGACTTAGGGTTTCAAAACCCTAATGTGTCTCGCGGCCGTTTCCCATCCTTCATCACCTTCGTCTTCCTCCCTCTCGTACTCTTGTCTCTAATGGCTACCGTCTTCAAATCTCCACCATCTTCCGACGCCTTTCCCTGGAAAAAAAAACACACACATGGTTAAATATGGAGACACGGATATCCGTCTTACATCTTGCAAATTTTCGCCGATGAAGATCGCGTCGAAGGGCCTATGATGAGTTCTCTGAGGCTTGATGATGGATCGCGGTTTGATTGCCCGCCGGACGGCGAAGGCGATCTTCCGTGGTGGCTTGTTCGCGTTGTTCTTCGCTCTTTCTCGATCCCGCTAGGATTTGTTCGCGATTTTGTTCGCCCTTCTGTCTTCTCTCTCGGTTGTCCCTCTGTTTTCGCCCTCAGCCCGTTAGGGTTCCAACACGGTGAGATTGTTCCTTTTATAATTTCTTTTTTGGGCTTTTTGTTGGTTCTGGATTTTACTGAGATATGATATGATTTTTGTGGATTTTGTGAACCTGATAATATTTCGATTTGATTGAGATTCTTTCCATTTTCAAATTCTGATCTCATCTGGATTTCGTTGGGTTTGCTTTGATTTGGATAACCTGCATTGGCTTGGATTTCTGGATTTGAACCCAATTAACTTTTCTCTTTTTCTTTCAGGTGCAAATAAGTTCGGAGGCTGCCGGTCTTGTGCCACTGGCGAGAAAGGACATAATGGTGATGACGACTTAATAGTCTGAGCCATATTGGGTTGTCGGATGTAGTTGCCTTGCGAATTACATTGAGTTGTTCGAAACAGTTGCCTTATTTCGATTTTTGATGCTCGGTAGGGAGTTTGATAATGGCCACGGCCATAGTCCTCCCGGCCGCTCGAGTCTCATGCCCGATGATGAATTGAACTGAGGGCCAGACTTAAATTCTCTTCCCCTTAAACTTCACTTTATTTTCGACGGCATTTGATTAATGGTTGTGTTTTGACAGGTTGAAAGGGAGTCTCGGTTGCGGTAACTGAGTGGATCTCATGTACGTCTGGCAGCTGCGGGACTGGTTATAATTGCGACTACGGAGTCTATTGAGATATGGTAACGAGCTCATGTTCAATCCGTCGTCAGCTTAGCAATGGTGTTTGGTCCTGCTGTTGAGAAGCAAAAGTTCGTTGCTATCAAGTGATGGAATGAATTGTAGAAGTCTAGCTTGTGTTAGAATGTTGATTCTGCGGAAGGTTAGATGATAAAGACGGTTGCATCATCGACGGTCATAGCAAGTGACATTGCATAACATATTACTGAGAGGTGATTAACTGATATGGTTGCTTATGATTGTGATTTAAACATGTGATGTGTTTTTGTTATTCTTGTTGGTAATTCCATCAGATACTCTTACGGTGATTTTATCTGAAACTTGTGTTGTGCAGGGTGCTAATCATAATTGCAGCTGACATTGAGACTGTCGAGTAATTGTGTATGCATTTGATGCTTTGCTGATGCCGACAAATGTTGTTCTACTGATACTGCGGCGTTACTTGCTGTTGATGTGCTCCCTTGATATTTGTTGTGCTGACAACATCAAAAAAAGTGTGGTGATCAAAGTTGCTGGAGCTGCCCCTTAACAGCATCACGCACAAGCTCATGGAAACTACGGAGGCAAGCGTTGGACGTCACGGTTGAAATGTGGGGTGTAACATGGATCCTAGGATCCTGTAGCTTCAGTTATTTATGCTTTGAATTTGTAGCTTTGAATGAACATGAAATTATTTTGATTATGGAGATGAAAGCATGATATTGTCTTGCACTTGTAGCATTGAAGAAAATCTTGTGAATCCAAAGAGGTCATCATTTTTATTTTAATTTCATTCTTGGTTCATTCGGTTGATAAGTTGAATTTGAAAGCTTTTCAACATGCCAAACCTGGCGTGCTTGGATGTCCTTGAGCCGTGGCAAAAACACTAGTAGCTTCCGCTATGAGAAGTCCTCCTTGAGATGCTCTCTATGCGTAGTAGTTAATGGCGGTGGGTTGAGGAACGTTGTTGTATGATCTCATCCAAATTGTTGTATGATCTCATCCCAGCTGACATGTCAAACTTCTTTGTACTTGTAACTCTTGGATTTAAAAAAAGTTCAAAATAGTCTTCTCTTTTACCGTGTTTTAGACTTTCAAACTCCTTTGACTTCGGACACACTTTGAATTTAGGATTATCTTGTACTTGTAGAATTAAATACTTGAATAATCCAGAGAAAAAAAAAGATAATTTAAATGCACCCTTCAGCCAACTTTTGACGCCTTCGGATCTGATTCTTCATGAGCGTCTTATATTACAAGGGATGACATTCTTGAATCCAATCATTCACGAGCACCTTGTATTAACACATAGTTAGTCTTAATCCCCGTTGGATTAGACTTTGAATCGGGGGCTAAAGGTCATGTCAGAATGTTGATTATGCAACGGGCACCCTCCATTGGAATTTAAAGCCACTGCACAAACTTGTTAGTCGCAAAAGCATAAAAATATGAAATCACGAAGTCCAAAAAGCGCCAGAAGATCACAACCAAAAAGAGGTGGGATCTTACGGTCAAAAATTAGGGTGCAACATATGTGAACCTTGTGAATCTTGTGAACCTTCTTAGAACACAAAGTCTTGTATGGTGAGGGCAAATTTTGGGGTGCAACAGCTGCCCCTGTTCAATTTTCTGAAACCTGAGGGGTTAGATTGGTATATTTGCCAGTCGTAACCTGGAAGGTTGAAGGGGATTGAACACAAAAGCCCAAAAATTTGCACTCACCAGTGCACGGAGTGATATTGATGGTTGGTTGAGCATGATTGAGTGGGCTTAAAGATGCCACTAGGGGAAAGTTCTTCAGTAGTATAATGAGAACTGTCAGGAGTCTGGAGTAATACAGCATGTCTTCATGAGGATAGAGCAATCAATAGTGTTAACCCTAAAGCAGTCTTGAAGCAATGATATGATTTCAGGAGGATAGAACAATGAATGGCTCTAAAGCAGTCTTGAAATAATAATGTGATATGTCTTCAGGAGGATAGAGCAATCGATAGCTCTAAAGCAGTCTTGAAGTAATGATTTCAGGAGGATAGAGCAATGGATAGCTCTAAAGCAGTCTTGAAATAATAATGTAATTTCAGGAGGATAAAGCAATGGATAACTCTAAAGCAGTCTTGAAATAATTAGATGGCTTCAGGAGGATAGAGCAATGAATAGCTCTAAAGCAGTCTTGAAATAATAATGTGATATGTCTTCAGGAGGATAGAGCAATCAATAGCTCTAAAGCAGTCTTGAAGTAATGATTTCAGGAGGATAGAGCAATGAGTAGCTCTAAAGCAGTCTTGAAATAATAATGTGATATGTCTTCAGGAGGATAGAGCAATCGATAGCTCTAAAGCAGTCTTGAAATAATAATGTGATATGTCTTCAGGAGGATAGAGCAATCGATAGCTCTAAAGCAGTCTTGAAGTAATGATTTCAGGAGGATAGAGCAATGGATAGCTCTAAAGCAGTCTTGAAATAATAATGTAATTTCAGGAGGATAGAGCAATGGATAACTCTAAAGCAGTCTTGAAATAATTAGATGGCTTCAGGAGGATAGAGCAATGAATAGCTCTAAAGCAGTCTTGAAATAATAATGTGATATGTCTTCAGGAGGATAGAGCAATCAATAGCTCTAAAGCAGTCTTGAAGTAATGATTTCAGGAGGATAGAGCAATGAGTAGCTCTAAAGCAGTCTTGAAATAATAATGTGATATGTCTTCAGGAGGATAGAGCAATCGATAGCTCTAAAGCAGTCTTGAAGTAATGATTTCAGGAGGATAGAGCAATGGATAGCTCTAAAGCAGTCTTGAAATAATAATGTAATTTCAGGAGGATAGAGCAATGGATAACTCTAAAGCAGTCTTGAAATAATAATGTGATATGTCTTCAGGAGGATAGAGCAATCAATAGCTCTAAAGCAGTCTTGAAGTAATGATTTCAGGAGGATAGAGCAATGGATAGCTCTAAAGCAGTCTTGAAATAATAATGTGATATGTCTTCAGGAGGATAGAGCAATCAATAGCTCTAAAGCAGTCTTGAAGTAATGATTTCAGGAGGATAGAGCAATGAGTAGCTCTAAAGCAGTCTTGAAATAATAATGTAATTTCAGGAGGATAGAGCAATGGATAACTCTAAAGCAGTCTTGAAGTAATAGGATGATTTCAGGAGGATAGAGCAATCAGTAGCTCTAAAGCAGTCTTGAAATAATAATGTGATATGTCTTCAGGAGGATAGAGCAATCAATAGCTCTAAAGCAGTCTTGAAGTAATGATTTCCGGAGGATAGAGCAACGGATAGCTCTAAAGCAGTCTTGAAGTCATGAGATGTTCTCAGGAGGATAAAGTAACCCTGAAGTTACAATAAAGCAGTCCCAAAGTAATAAGAAGCTCATCAGGAGGATAAAGTAACCCTGAGGTTACAATAAAGCAGTCCCAAAGATCATAAGCTTGTTTGTTGGATAATTAACCTGAAAACAAGGTAGCATTCTGTATAACAACATTAGTTTATGCTTTATGTATGCATGTATGACATGATGCACTTAGGTAATGTACTATAGACATATATGTTATGGTATGATGTAAATGATGTATGTATGCTATGACACTGCTGGAAGTGTCTGGATATCCTTGTATAACAACTGCTGGCCAAGGAAAATAAATCCCGATTCGTTGTTGAAGAATATATAACCCTCCGTCTGCTGGGGATAACAAGGTATAGATAACCTCCCGTTGTTGGGGATAACAAGGTATAGATAACCTCCCGTTGTTGGGGATAGTAGGGTATAGATAACCTTCGTTTTCGTTTGATAGTAGGATAAGTATAACATCCCGTCTTCGTTCATCGTGCCCTTATTGGAAAGTAATTTCCCGTATATCCGTATGAGGATAAAAGAGATGGATATAAATTCCAGGGGAGATTAGACTTTGTGAAAATGGATTAGTCCTACTGATGGTTTGTAACTGTCTTGTAAAGATGAATCGGCGAAGCTTCGTTGAAATCCTTCCCTCGTTCGTCCTTAGTAAATACTATTACTGCATTTTCATGCATTTCTGGTAAACATCAATCATATTAAAAGCATACATGCATTTCTGGTAAACATCAATCATATTCAAAGGCATACATACATTCAGACACAACCAATGGACGTTTCGCTTATGTAAATAGGGTAAAAGTAAATCTGGATTCAAAAGATGGAGTTTATTTATATCAAAAGTGACCCATACACGGGTAAGTTTGTACAAGGAGACATAAACCCTAGTAAGAGAATTTTGTCATGAAGTTTTACAAAAAGAATCAGCTATGTGGGAAATAATCCTATTGAGTTTCAATTCTACTATTGCCACTCAAGTATCTCATCTTCTTGCTGTTGAGACGGAAACGATTGGATTGAGCTTTATCTGTTTGAACTTGAGTAAGTAGTACAACTGGTTGCAGTTTCATGAGTGATCCAAACGAGACATAGTCATACGCTTTAATCCCTAACTTTTGCCTGGATTGCCCTTTCAGGTTTTCAATCCACCGGGATACCCTTTTTTGCCCAAGCCGCCTTTTCGGGTTTTCGACTTGCCGGGTGTACATATTTTTATATATATATCCCTAATTTTTGCCCAAACCCTTTTGGTTTGCCGGGATGCCCTTATTTTTGCCTAGGCCTGTCAACCTAGCGGGTCTCTTTTTATGCGTAGTATTTTTTAACTATGTCTGCGTTTACAGGTTGCGGGAAGTCTTCACCATCCCAGCTGATCTCACACATAGATGCCATGGTGGCCAATGCGTCTGCCAACTGATTCTCTCTTCGTGGAATATGTCCAAAAGTAATCTCTTTGAAATGTGGGATCAAAGACAACACATGTTCTCTGTAAGGAATGAGATTATCATGCTTTGTATCCCAATCTCCTTTAATCTGACTTACTACCAGAGCTGAATCTCCATACACCTCAAGGAACTGAATCTTCATATCAATAGCAACTTGCATACCCATGATACATGCCTCATACTCAACCATGTTATTGGTACAATAGAAACAAAGTCTGGCAGTAATCGGGGTATGACAACCTTCAGGGGAACTAATCACAACACCAACACCATTACCATGTGCATTGGAGGCACCATCAAAAACCATAGTCCATCGGGATCCTTGTTCAGGTCCGTCATATTGTCCAGGTTCTTTGGTAACAGACATAATGTCTTCATCAGGGAACTCAAAATTCATTGACTGGTAATCATCTACTGCTTGATGAGCCAAATGATCAGCAACAACACTCCCCTTAATGGCCTTCTGAGTAGTATACTGTATATCATATTCCGTCAAGATCATTTGCCATCTTGCAATTCTTCCGGAGAGAGCAGGTTTCTCAAATATGTACTTGATTGGATCCATCTTCGAAATCAACAAGGTAGTATGGGTCAACATATACTGTCTTAGTCGGCGAGCAGCCCATGCCAAAGCGCAGCAAGTTTTCTCGAGCAGTGAGTATCTTGTTTCACAGTCGGTAAACTTTTTGCTAAGGTAGTATATTGCCTGCTCTTTTCGACCAGACTCGTCATGTTGCCCCAATACACACCCCATTGAGTTGTCTAATACTGTTAAATACATAATCAAGGGTCTTCCATCAACTGGTGGCATTAAAATTGGAGGTTCTAGCAAATATCTCTTGATTTCATCAAAGGCAGTCTGGCACTCATCATTCCATTCCATCACCTGATCTTTCTTCAACAACTTGAAGATTGGCTCACAGATGGTAGTTAATTGGGAAATAAATCTTGCAATGTAGTTCAATCGTCCCAAGAAACCTCTAACCTCCTTCTCAGTACGGGGAGCTGGCATCTCTCGTATAGCTTTCGCTTTTGCAGGATCCACTTCAATACCTTTTCCACTGACAATGAAACCCAGGAGCTTTCCAGATCTAACTCCAAAAGTACACTTGTTTGGATTTAATCTCAACCTGTATTTCTTCAACCTCTCAAACAACTTGTGCAGATGATCAAGATGTTGTTCTTCATTCTGAGACCTGGCTATCATATCATCCACATATACCTCTATCTCATGATGAATCATATCATGAAACAAAGCCACCATAGCACGCTGATATGTTGCCCCTGCATTCTTCAAACCAAATGGCATTACCTTATAGCAAAAGGTGCCCCACTGTGTCACAAATGTTGTCCTCTCCATATCTTCAGGTGCCATCTTGATTTGATTGTAACCAGAGAAACCATCCATAAAAGAGAATACCTTATGCTGAGCAGTGTTGTCTACCAGAATATCGATATGAGGAAGTGGAAAGTCGTCTTTAGGGCTAGCCTTGTTCAGATCTCTGTAGTCTACACACATACGTACCTTACCATCTTTCTTAGGAACTGGTACCACATTTGCAACCCACTGAGGATAAGAAGTTACGGCCAAGAACCCTGCATTGAACTGCTTCATTACCTCTGCTTTGATCTTTTCTGACATTTCAGGACGCATACGACGAACCTTCTGCTTCTTTGGACGACAATCTTCTTTCACTGGCAAACGGTGAACCACAATGTCTGTATCCAACCCTGGCATATCTTCATAAGACCAAGCAAAGATCTCCACATAGTCACGTAGCATCTGAATCAACCTGCTCTTGACACTGTCCTCTAAATCAGCCCCTATCTTGACCTCTTTTCTGTTTTCTTCAGTTCCCAGATTCACAACTTCGACTGGCTCTTCATGTGGCTGTATAGCTTTCTCTTCTTGTTGTAACAACCTAGCAAGCTCTACAGGTATTTCACAATCGTCCTCGTTTCCGTCTTCAGTTTGATAGATCGGATTCTCGAAATTGTAATTGGCAATAGTAGAACTGTTATCAACTGGATCCAGAGTGGATGAGGATGTTTTAGTGACGTGGGTGTGTGTAAGAACACATAGCTGATAAAGCAAAAATAAAAGAAAAAGAAAGACAAGGAACACAATATTTACGAAAACGAAACGTCCACTGATTTTATGGAATGAAGTATGCAAATGAAATGACAACCCGTAACAAGCACACCATTGTGCCCCGGGTAAGGCACATGGCTTGAAAGTTTTAATTGTTCCAGAAATTATAAATTTAAAAACATAACACAGTAATAGTATTTACTCCTGACTAAAGGAGATAGGGATAACATCTTCAGCTGTCCAATTATTGAGTCCAGCACCCACAGTAGGAAAAATCCATGCCTCCAAGTTGTAGTCTTTATCTTGATCTCCCACAGCATTGATAACCCCTTGATGGGTGATACGAACAGCACGGGCACGACGGACAACCTTCTGGGACTCTGCAGTGAAACCCAAACCAAACTTGTCAGACTTGTATGGAATATCAGGAAGCTGACCCCAAATAGTACAACCACCTTCTTCCACCACAGCTTTTGCATCATTGAGGGAGGCCATTGCCATTGTTGGAGGGTTTCTGATGACCACAGGAACCTTCTTCACAGCAGGAGGAGTCACACAATCCTTAACAGCCCAGGGAACCACTTCAAATGACTGACATGGAGTTTCAATGTATTCACCTTCTACTTCCAGATACTTGAAAGTGTTTACATGGCTGACAAAGTATTCTTCTTCTCCAAAGACAGTAACAACTTTTCCATTCACTGGATATCTCAACTTTTGATGTAATGTGGAGGTCACAGCACCTGCCCCATGGATCCAGGGACGACCAAGCAGACATGAGTACGAAGGACGAATATCCATCACATAGAATGTAGCAGTGAACACCTGAGAGCCAACCTTGATTGGAAGATCAATTTCCCCATGCACTACTCTTCTAGAACCATCAAAAGCCTTTACCACAATATTACTAGGCTTCAATACCGTATCTTCAGGACTCAGCTTGTTCAGGACTTCCTTAGGCAACACATTCAGAGAGGAACCATTGTCTATCAGCACATGAGACAGGGTAGTGCCCCTGCATTCAATTGAAATATGCAAGGCCCTGTTATGATCCCTCTTGGCAGGGGTCAAGTCAGCATCAGAAAATCCTAACCCGTTGTCATAGGTCAGGTGAGCAACACAATTCTCAAACTGGTCCACAGAAATTGCACTGGGTACATGAGCCATCTTTAGAAACTTGATCAATGACTTGGCATGAGCCTCAGAACATAATAACAGGGAGAGCATAGAAATCTTTGAGGGAGTATGCCCCAGCTGATCAACAATATCATAATCACTCTTGCGAATGATTTTCAATACTTCTTCCATCTGCTTAGAGAGGTCATCAGCAGCTGGCACATCAGTAGATACAGGCTCAATAACAGGACCCTTGCCCCGAGCATCAGTGGTGGAAGTAACAGCAGGAGTAACTGCACTCTTAGAAGCAACTGGAGGAGAGAAGACTCTTCCACTACGAGTGATCTTGCTAGATCCAGCAATATTATCAATGTCAACAGGCATATCAGGTAAAGGCTCCTGCTTGACACCATGGATGTAAACATCAGACCCATAGTGCCAAGGCACAGCTTTGTCAGATGTATAAGGAATAGGACCAGGAGTGGTAATGATCAGAGGAGCTACTCTGGCTTCAGCAACAACTTTCACAGGACCTTCAGCAGTGATCTTGATTGGGCCCTGATGAGTGATTTTAATGGGACCCTTTGAAGTGATTCTTAGTGGTACTTTGTCAACCATGTCAACCTCTTCAATCTTCTTACCCTGAGTCAGATGATCCACCATACTTTCTACAGATGCTGGTCTTCTTTCAAACACTATAGTATACTTATCCATGAGACGTTGAATCCCATCTCTCAAAATGAAGCAACTATCCGGCTTATAGGTACAATATAGACAATCTTCATGACAACCTGGAAAGATCCCAGCTTGTACTAACCTCTTTTTGATAACAGACAATGGTGTGCTCAACTCCATGACTGAATAGACATGCAGATCTTCATCAATATCTTCATCAATGGCGTTGACATTCTTCTCGTGATTTGGCATTGGAGCTGTAATCACATTTGGAGTACCTGGTGGATCAAACTCAATTTCTCCAGCATCAATCATATCCTGAATTTTGTTCTTCAAGACCCAGCAGTTATTAGTATCATGTCCTGGACAGTTTGAATGATATGCACATCGTGCATTGGGATTGTACTTGGGAGAGGTAACATTGGGATTCTGAGGGGCCTCCCTCAGGGTAATAAGTTCAGCTTTCAACAAGTGTTGCAATGCCTGAGCCATTGACATGTTGATCTTCGTGAACTGTCTTCTAGCCCTCTGTTGGTTGCCTTGAGGCTGCTCTGTTGTTGCAGGAGTTGGATTTGAAATATGAACTGCACTAACAGACTGATGCCTTCTGTTACAATCAGGCTGACCATACACAGCATTAGATTCTTTCTTCCCAGTGGGAGGCTTCTTTGCAGCACCTGATGAAGAAGTGCCCGCTTGGATCTTACCACTCTTGATACCATTCTCTACTCGCTCTCCTGTCATGATCAACTCAGTGAAGCCAGATGATGAGCTTCCAATGAGATGACTGTAAAACGGACCATTCAGCGTACACATGAACATATCAACCAATTCCCTATCAGTCAAAGGGGGTTGAACTCTTCCAGCTAAGTCTCTCCACTTCTGAGCATACTCCTTAAAGCTTTCTTTGGCACCCATAGACATGCTTTGAAGCTGCATGCGAGTGGGGGCTAAGTCAGCATTGTATTGGTACTGTCTATAAAACGCTTCAGCAAGATCATTCCAGTCTCTGATGTTGACACTCTCCAACTGATAATACCACTCTAACTGAGCTCCAGATAAACTCTCTTGAAAGAAATGGATCCACAACTTTTTATCAGCAGTGTGGGGTTGAATTCTTCTGACATAAGACCTCAGATGCAATTTGGGACAAGAGACCCCATCATAGACAACAAATGTAGGAACTTTGAAACCAATGGGTATCACAACCCAAGATATCAAACTCAAATCCTCAAAATCCAGCCCAGATGATTTCTGTAATTCCATAGCATCCATTCTATCCACCAGCATCTTGAATTTGTCTTCGTTAGGCTCATGGTAGTAGTTAGCCTCAGAATCAGAGTCCCCCATAGTGTTGTGGAGACTGCCTCTCTCTTTTTCAGATTCTTCAGATTCATAGTCTTCAACCTGTTCCTTGGTCTTGTCAGGACCTTTGAACCTTCTTCCCATGTTGAGCAACCCAGCAGACCTTCTAGCCTTCTTAGTCTTCTTGGCCAGCAGTGTCTTCAATTCATCCTGCCCCTTGGATAGGTTCAGGATCAGCTCTTGGAACTGTGCATTCTGTGCCTGGAGATCCTTAACTGATTGTTCAAGATCCATTGCTGAAATAAACAGCGAGAAGATGAGAAACCTGTGCACAATTATAAACCTGTGATGCAATGATATGGGAATGCATATGCAATGTTTTCAAGGACCGCAGGATTTAAATTTGCTTAAACAAACAAGAAAGTAACTTTTTATTAGTAATAACTCGTTTTGCCTTTTAGGCTTACAAAAAATGAAAACGAAATAAGTACAAAAGATGGGGTTTTAAGTCTCCCATGGACGTTTCCTCTTTGTGTTGAGGTATGAGTTGAGGTTTCGTTCCTCATGAAGTAGCTTTGTTAGCTCTAGGATCCTTGCTTGGCTTGCTTTGCAATGAGCCTCGAAAGTATCCCTTTGCTCTTTCAGTTGGATCCATGATCTCTGCAAGTCTTCCATATCAGTAGGCATGTCTGGGTGAAGGATGGTATAAGCTGTGTCTCCTTCAGCAACAGGTTCCATGGTAACTGGTAGGATGGCAGGATATGGCATCATGAGTGTCTGAGCACGAGATCGTACCCATCTGAGATAAGCCTCCATAGGAATAGTGTACTTAGGCTCCAGTGTCCTGCTGTCAATCCTGTTTACCTTTCCCCAAGCTCGTATGAATCTCTGACGGTAACCCTGAAGATCGTTGTCGTAATCAAACACAATGCCCTGAATCAACATGTCATGTGGACCATCGCTCCGGGCGTAACCAAACTGTCGTAAAGCTAGAGATGGGTTGTAGGTGATGCCTCCTCTTATGCCTAGAAGTGGCACATTAGGAAACTCCCCACAACGGTCAATGATGGTGACATTCTCCATAGATATGGAGCACCCATGGATGTCTGAGTGAGAAAGTGACATGATCCTCTTGGACCATCTGAACCCTTGCTCATTCTTCATTACTGAGCGAGGAAGGTGAGAAATAAACCACCTAGAAAGTAAAGGTATGCAGCACATCAAAGTTCCTCTTGCCCTTGTAGTACGGGTGTGAAGAGAATGTAGGATGTCTCCAAGTAAGGTAGGCACTGGATTGTGACTCAGGAATATGTTGATGGCATGAACGTCTATGAACTGATCAGGATTGGGGAACAACACTAAGCCATAAATCAATAAGGCTAAGATCTCCTCAAAAGCATCGTAGCTCATAGCCTTCAAGAACATTTGGGCTTTATCCACTAATACCTTGGCAAGAATACCTTTAACTCCACTTCTCGTCTCTAGAACAATGCCAGACTTCTTCAGATGTAGAGCTGCAGCAATAACTTCTGGTTTAAGCTCCTTCTCTAAGCCTGTGAATGGCTTCTGATCAAGAACAGGTATACCCAGAAGTTTAGAGAACTCCTCCATGGTTGGAACCAGCTGATAATCAGGAAATGTAAAGCAATGGTGCTTAGGGTCAAAGAACTGAAACAGCACACTCATCATGTCTTCACTGAACCCTGAAGTAACTAGATCCAATAAGTGACCATGTCTCTTGTTGAACTGGGAATGATCAGGCACTAGGGAAACCAACTCCTTGAGCTTAGCAGGTATCCCTACAAAGTTGATCCTGATGGTGTTTCTACGAGCAGAAGCCATGACCTGCAACAAAGAACAAAGATAAATCCTTTGGTCCTTGAAATGGTTAGGGAAAATGATATGCTTATGATGCATGATGATGTCATGATGTCATGCTCAATCACAAACATGTGGCACACACAAACAAGTCACACCATAGCCTTAGGTTTAAAGGCTTGCATGAGGTTCAAAGGCAAGTACCCTCCCCTGAAGTTAGATGGTTCATCCTGTCCTACAAAAGTAACCAGGTTCTAAGGGATCTCAATATCATTGATCCTTCACAAGGGTGGTTGTTCAGAAGGCAACTTACTTGCCAACCAAAACCCTCCAAGTTTAAGATCTCAATGAGCGTAGTATCGAGTGTCAACCAACTTCAGTCTGCACCAAAGCCGGTTACCTCACTACTTTCTAAAGGCCAAGATGAGTTAACTAGGGTTCTAAAAGTCAGTTAGTGCATTGACAACATATGGCAGCCTCAATATTATCCTCAACTTGACTTAAGGAATATAAGCACCAACCAAGAAGCCGCACTAACTATGGCCACCAGATCAACCGTATCGATATACGTCGTACAGTTTCCTTGGTCTATTGCCATTTACCTAAGGTACACTAGATCCGGGTTAGGACCTTTCACACATAAGAGCACCCCAACAATATAATAATAAAGCAAGCAAGGCAAACAATTTAAAGTGATCTTAATTCCTAAGGGTACCCCTCTTAAATAAATCCCCAGCAGAGTCGCCAGTTCTGTAACACGGTGGGAGAACTGACTTTAAACAATGTTGCGGATAGCAAGAGTCGCCACCGACTTTTATTTTATCCATAAGGAAAGGTTATAAAAGAACAGGAAAGACCTTAGAGAATATTTTGGGTCCGGGGGGTAGGTTATGAAAAGGGAAGGTGTTAGCACCCTTTTCATCCATAGTTATCCATGGGCTCTTAGGTACTTAAGCTCACTTTTGAGTTGTTTTGAAAGTGTAGTGTGTGAATAACAAAAAATTTCAGAATAGTTTAATAATAATCCGTGTATGGATGTGAAAAAAAACTTGTTTGAAAATTTTGTTGGAAATTTGTTTAAGTGTGAAAAAGTTTTGAAGTGAGCAAGTATCTAGGAGTAGCCTACCCTAATGTTTTAAGGTCTATCTTATTCTTTATCCTTTCCTTAGTAAGGCTATCCCTACTATAATGGAGTAGGTAGTCCTTACTTTGGATGTTAAGGGACATGTGAGGGACAATTTGACTTTGAAGGCCATTGTGGGATGTAATAAGCACATATAAGGGACCATCATCATTTTTCGAAAGGGACTCGATTCGTAAAGGCAACCATAAGGGACTTTGATGATTTTTCTATTTGAGGGACTTGCTTTATACACCCCACTTAACCATGATTCGTAGGCAACTTGAGGGATATCCTTAGGAAGTGAGACGGCGATTAAAATCGACTTACGTGTGTGACGTGTTTATTTTAATTATCTTTATTTAAAAGTGATCTAAATTTATTTTAATATTACATACATGTTGTTACACTCCCTAATTACTAACCATAATAATAATTAAATAATTAAACAACTTTACATCCAAGAAACAATTACAAAATAATAAGCAAAATAATTAAATAGCAAAGATAAATAAAATATAAATAAGCAATAATAAATAATAAAGGGGGTTAATTCTAAGTTTACTCGGCAAGACATCGCATCTTGTGCCTACGTATCCTTACGGGAGTGGAATCAGAGTAATCGTAGTTCCCCTCAAAAGGGAGGTTAGAGATCTCTTGACAGCGGTCAGGGTCTCAAGGGGAATAAACGCGCCTTAAGGACACGCTTACGTGGAGTGTAGGAACTCCAAATCTCTACGTTGAAATGTTAAGTTGTAATTAGGGTTAAATTAGGTTAGGGATTCCACGGCGGGAAACCCTAAAATGAGCGCGGCGGCTCTTTGACCTAATGCTAGGGGTAAAATTGTAATTTTGTCTGCGGCGAGACATGTATGAAAATTAGGGTTTGTAAGAGTTGTAAGGGTTTGAAGTTGAGGACTATTGGTGCGGCGACCAAAAGCTAGACCTAATTCCTTCGGATGTGTGTAGGTGACAACAATAACGGTAAAGGCGTGAGATAATTGAATCATGCAAACCATGCAAGCAGGAATGTTAAAGGCAGAAATTAAAGCGCGATTGTTAGGATTCGCGGAGTTACAGATGAGAAGCAGTTACAATAATAATGAAACTAAAAAACACAACGCAATAGTAGTAAACATGAGCTGCAAAAGATGAACACCCGTCAGTAGGCAAAGTCAGACGGTAATTGGACGGGTTATGAGACAAGAGTGCAATGTTGGAGATTTTTGTTGTTTTTAAAGAAAGAGTTTTGATTTAAGAAAAAAAAATGTTTAAGCATAAAAAAGATTAAGTTTAATTTTTTTAAAAAAAAAATAGTTTTAATTTAATTATCTACAAATTTTTAATTCAAAAAAAGGTTTGATGATATTATTTTAAAAAATGTTTTTTTAGTTATTATTTTAAAGAAAACTTTGATACTATTTATTTAAAAAAACAATTTTAAAAAAAAAGGTTTTAAAAACAATTTTTAATTATAAAAATCCAAAAAATAAAAGGTTTTCTAAAACAACTTATAAAAAAACAAAAATAAAAGGGGTTGGGCCGGTAATCACCTCCGGACCCAACCCGGTTGTAAATGTAAAAAACAAAAAAAGAGGACTTAGGGTTTCAAAACCCTAATGTGTCTCGCGGCCGTTTCCCATCCTTCATCGCCTTCGTCTTCCTCCCTCTCGTACTCTTGTCTCTAATGGCTACCGTCTTCAAATCCCCACCATCTTCCGACGCCTTTCCCTGGAAAAAAAACACACACATGGTTAAATATGGAGACACGGATATCCGTCTTACATCTTGCAAATTTTCGCCGATGAAGATCGCGTCGAAGGGCCTATGATGAGTTCTCTGAGGCTTGATGATGGATCGCGGTTTGATTGCCCGCCGGACGGCGAAGGCGATCTTCCGTGGTTGCTTGTTCGCGTTGTTCTTCGCTCTTTCTCGATCCCGCTAGGATTTGTTCGCGATTTTGTTCGCCCTTCTGTCTTCTCTCTCGGTTGTCCCTCTGTTTTCGCCCTCAGCCCGTTAGGGTTCCAACACGGTGAGATTGTTCCTTTTATAATTTCTTTTTTGGGCTTTTTGTTGGTTCTGGATTTTACTGAGATATGATATGATTTTTGTGGATTTTGTGAACCTGATAATATTTCGATTTGATTGAGATTCTTTCCATTTTCAAATTCTGATCTCATCTGGATTTCGTTGGGTTTGCTTTGATTTGGATAACCTGCATTGGCTTGGATTTCTGGATTTGAACCCAATTAACTTTTCTCTTTTTCTTTCAGGTGCAAATAAGTTCGGAGGCTGCCGGTCTTGTGCCACTGGCGAGAAAGGACATAATGGTGATGACGACTTAATAGTCTGAGCCATATTGGGTTGTCGGATGTAGTTGCCTTGCGAATTACATTGAGTTGTTCGAAACAGTTGCCTTATTTCGATTTTCGATGCTCGGTAGGGAGTTTGATAATGGCCACGGCCATAGTCCTCCCGGCCGCTCGAGTCTCATGCCCGATGATGAATTGAACTGAGGGCCAGACTTAAATTCTCTTCCCCTTAAACTTCACTTTATTTTCGACGGCATTTGATTAATGGTTGTGTTTTGACAGGTTGAAAGGGAGTCTCGGTTGCGGTAACTGAGTGGATCTCATGTACGTCTGGCAGCTGCGGGACTGGTTATAATTGCGACTACGGAGTCTATTGAGATATGGTAACGAGCTCATGTTCAATCCGTCGTCAGCTTAGCAATGGTGTTTGGTCCTGCTGTTGAGAAGCAAAAGTTCGTTGCTATCAAGTGATGGAATGAATTGTAGAAGTCTAGCTTGTGTTAGAATGTTGATTCTGCGGAAGGTTAGATGATAAAGACGGTTGCATCATCGACGGTCATAGCAAGTGACATTGCATAACATATTACTGAGAGGTGATTAACTGATATGGTTGCTTATGATTGTGATTTAAACATGTGATGTGTTTTTGTTATTCTTGTTGGTAATTCCATCAGATACTCTTACGGTGATTTTATCTGAAACTTGTGTTGTGCAGGGTGCTAATCATAATTGCAGCTGACATTGAGACTGTCGAGTAATTGTGTATGCATTTGATGCTTTGCTGATGCCGACAAATGTTGTTCTACTGATACTGCGGCGTTACTTGCTGTTGATGTGCTCCCTTGATATTTGTTGTGCTGACAACATCAAAAAAAAGTGTGGTGATCAAAGTTGCCGGAGCTGCCCCTTAACAGCATCACGCACAAGCTCATGGAAACTACGGAGGCAAGCGTTGGACGTCACGGTTGAAATGTGGGGTGTAACATGGATCCTAGGATCCTGTAGCTTCAGTTATTTATGCTTTGAATTTGTAGCTTTGAATGAACATGAAATTATTTTGATTATGGAGATGAAAGCATGATATTGTCTTGCACTTGTAGCATTGAAGAAAATCTTGTGAATCCAAAGAGGTCATCATTTTTATTTTAATTTCATTCTTGGTTCATTCGGTTGATAAGTTGAATTTGAAAGCTTTTCAACATGCCAAACCTGGCGTGCTTGGATGTCCTTGAGCCGTGGCAAAAACACTAGTAGCTTCCGCTATGAGAAGTCCTCCTTGAGATGCTCTCTATGCGTAGTAGTTAATGGCGGTGGGTTGAGGAACGTTGTTGTATGATCTCATCCAAATTGTTGTATGATCTCATCCCAGCTGACATGTCAAACTTCTTTGTACTTGTAACTCTTGGATTTAAAAAAAGTTCAAAATAGTCTTCTCTTTTACCGTGTTTTAGACTTTCAAACTCCTTTGACTTCGGACACACTTTGAATTTAGGATTATCTTGTACTTGTAGAATTAAATACTTGAATAATCCAGAGAAAAAAAAAAGATAATTTAAATGCACCCTTCAGCCAACTTTTGACGCCTTCGGATCTGATTCTTCATGAGCGTCTTATATTACAAGGGATGACATTCTTGAATCCAATCATTCACGAGCACCTTGTATTAACACATAGTTAGTCTTAATCCCCGTTGGATTAGACTTTGAATCGGGGGCTAAAGGTCATGTCAGAATGTTGATTATGCAACGGGCACCCTCCATTGGAATTTAAAGCCACTGCACAAACTTGTTAGTCGCAAAAGCATAAAAATATGAAATCACGAAGTCCAAAAAGCGCCAGAAGATCACAACCAAAAAGAGGTGGGATCTTACGGTCAAAAATTAGGGTGCAACATATGTGAACCTTGTGAATCTTGTGAACCTTCTTAGAACACAAAGTCTTGTATGGTGAGGGCAAATTTTGGGGTGCAACAGCCGGCATGACAGAAGAGTCGCCACCTTTCGTTATTTATCCCTCAGAGCGGGAAAGGAAACGATCGGAAAAACCTGACGAATAAGGGTAAGACAAGGTCATCGCAACCATTGTCCGGATTCGGGAGTCGGTTACGCAAGGGGAAGGTATTAGCACCCCTCACGTCCGTCGTACTCGACGGGATCCTCGCTTGTTTGTTTACTTGGACGGGTTGGTTATAATCTATCTACCTATCAAGGCTGGCTAAAAAAGAAAAGAAAAATGACTCGGCAAAGCGTCGCACTTTATGCCTACGTATTCTCATCAGAGAATGAGAAATCAGAGTCAACGTAGTTCGGCTAACTACGGGTGAAGGTGGGGAAGGTTGCTCGCTAGGACGTCGCATCCTATGCCTACGTACTTTCATCTGGTATGAAAGATCAGAGCAAACGTAGTTCGGGAAACTACGGGTTATCTCCTAAAAGAAGTGTTTTTTATTATGTTTGCGATTTCAACCGCACTAGAGACTATGACCTGAGAGTGAATGCGTCGCATGTCACCCAAAGGGTACCATACTAAACATCCAGACTGTGGAAAAGAGACTCTCCCACAATCCTTTCTCAGATAGCTTAAGGCTCGTAACGTACGAAAGAAATCATTCATGATTACTGTATCTTAAACTGTTTCGAGATGAGAAGAGAACAGGCCCAACTAGGAGGGAGACTATCAAGTCCTACCGTTATCATGCCATGGATTCATCCTATGGTTGAGGTTTGAACAGGGAACTCCTAGATGTTGTCATGCATAGGTTTCAACCTAAAAGTCTATCATCAAATCCTTATCAAAGGAAATGAGAGTCCTAAGGGATCATGTCAATGATACACCAAAACAGACAAAAGCATCAGCTTAACAGTAAAATGCATGCAATGCAAGTGAGGGAGGAAATGTGTGTGGGGCCTCAGCCTCCACAAGCTCGTCTCGACCTCAAGCCAGTCATGAAATAACAGTAATCAAAATAAACAACATGCCATCAAGCAAGAACAGTAAACTGTAATCATACAGACAGAAAATGAAATCATGCTATCAAGCAAAATAAACACATGGGCAAGGGAGCTGGGCTCTACCGAATACCCGCAAGCAAAGCCAAGCAATAACAATACAATCAGATGCACTCATGCTCTTAGACTGAACTTATTCTAAATGGGCTTAGTCTAATGCAACAGACAAATCAGACAAAACACACAATACATCAAAGAAAACAGAAGAAAGCCTCAGCTCCTCCAGCAGCAACCCAGTCTTCAGACTTCAGAGATCACTTGCTTTCCAGGTATCAAACCTACAGCATGAGTATCAACTCATCTTCTCCCTTGAGCTTCAGCTCCTTTGACCAGCTCCACCTTCAGGCTTTACTATCTCCAGGGATCTTCAGGCATCAACAAAGTCTTCAGACTTCAACAATCTTCAAGGAATCATCCTCTTCAAAGCTTCAGCTTCTATCTTCAATGGCTCAAATGCTCCAGCAAACAAGATTCAGTCAATAGGATGAGGTGGGGATGTTACAATACTCACTGACTTCCAAAGGATGCCATTGAGGACTTAACATCAAAGGAAAGGCTCTCTCAAAGTTCTACCTTATAGGGCAAGGTCACTAATCCCTCCAAAGGAGAGAGGTGGATACCCTTAAGGGACTTTATGTCATAGAGAAGAAAGGAGGTGAACAAAGCACTCCTTGGTTATTGAACAAAGTATTCTATCTAGGGCTCTGCTTATGCACCTATCAACCTATAAACAAAACAAACAAAAGCTATGCTAAACTCCTCTGCAAGGTCTTCAAAGCTTCCATGATGATCCACAAGGTCTTCAACTCAATCTTCAAAGCTCACACACTCAACAGAGAAGGAAAGAAAACACAACAATACAACTTATGCCTTTAAGCAACACACATACTATCCATACATTCAAAAATCAATGAAAAATACTAAAATACCATACAAATTCCTAATATAAATTCTAGGGGATCCTATTTAACTACCCTTAAGTCCCATATATTCCCCATAGACTAACTTGTCCTAAAAACCCCAAAAATAAAATGTTGAAGTTCAAGTATACTACTTAAAACCCTAATTAGAGCACCTAAATGTCTAACAATCAAACTACATCAAATTTAATTTCTAAAATCAAGGGATAAATCCTACATGAAACTAGGGTTCAATATCTAATTACACAAAAAAGAATGAATTAAAAAACCTAAGGGAAGGTCCTAAAACAATTCTTGCAAGATAAGGTATCAACTAAAGGAAAGAAAATACACCATTTAAAAGAAAATATCACTAAAAATTCTACATTAAAAATAAAATTTCGTTTTTATTTTTATATTTTTCTACACAAAATTATCTAAACATAGAAAAAAGAATGAGTAAAAAATCATTATTTATCAATTTTTTATGAATTTATTAAGATTGCAAAAATATTAAGAATTAAAAAAGAAATAAAAATAATATAAAGGGGAGGGGGGTGGAAATAGAAGGGTCAGATAGTTCATTTCAAATGGGCCAGCGCGCGTGGGGGGTGTGAATAGAAGGGATAGGCCCAGAATTTTCCACTTAACAGAACGCTGCGTTTTGATGTTAGCATTTCCCTCCGTTTTGAATTCAAACCATGGTCGTGCGATCAGATGAAATAGTCAAAGATCTGGAACAATCTGACGGTTGGAGTTCATCTTCTCCAAACAAACCCTAGGGTTTTCAGAAAACCCTAATTTCGAACTAGAATTTCCACTCGATCGTTCTCACTGATGGCTGGGTGAAATCAAGAAATTCCAAAAGCAAACTTGCTCTACTAGTCACCCTGAACACAATGATACCAATATTTGTTCATGAAACCTCTTGTATCGCTCTAACAGAAAGCACGAAGGTTGGGGTTCCACCATGGTTCTCTGCTATCAACCTTAACCAAACTCAAATCCAATGATCTAAACTTGTTCTACGCGCTACCCTAGCCATTCTACGCTACGTCATATCTATTAATGCACACAACACAGCTTGCTATCAATCTTGCAAGAAATGGTACCTGCCTCGAAACCTCGTGAATCTTCCTCTAATTCCCAGAAAAGCTTCCTCTAACCTAGCATGTTGATCTTACACCCTAGATTCTAACAGAATGTGCATAATTAAGGACCTACAGATCAAGATACCAACCTGTTAAGCTTCAATGGTGAGGGGTGTTAGGACTTGATTCAGCACTTGAAACCTTCTCCAAATCTTCCTCCAATAATGAACACCTTTCTGTTTGCAAGAGTTGAGGTGGATGAAGCTTGTAGCAGAAGGAATTGAACCTTGCTTGATCTTGAAGAAATCCAACAATGGCACTTTCTCTCTCACTCTTTCCACTAAACTCAACAACTTTCACCAACCTTTTCCTCCTTGTGATTCACTCTTTTTATAATGATGGATGGAAACAACTAGATCATTCTAGAATCATCTAGAAAAGTCTTGGAATCTCATGTGATGGTAAGTTGAAAATCTCATGCATCATGCCTTAAACCTTGCAAAATTGGTGTGAAATTCTCCTTATGTGAGATATTGAGAAGGAATGAGTGAAAATCATGCCTTTCCTTGCCTTGTGTTATGATTTCCAAAGGTGCCTTAATATGCAAGTTTCAATTTTCCAAAGCATGTCCCATTTTAAAGCTTCAAATCCAAATTATATTTAAACCAATGTTCTCAAAATGATGTTTCCAATCAAAATGATATATTGGATGACCTATTTTGGATTCCTAGATCTTCCAAACCAATTTCCAATTTCAACTTTTTAAACTTATAAGCCATTTTAGTTCATTTTTGACCAATCATGCAAATCCATGCTATGAGCTTTTCCAACAATTTTTGACCTTCTTTCTAGACTTAAAATCACATTTTGAACAACTTTCATGTTTTGAGTTTTTTCATTTGAGGCTTGGAAATAGGAGATATGGCATTTGCTTAAAAATGACCTATAACTGACAAATGACCAAAATACCCCTGTCTTGTTTAAACCATAAGTTGAGTTCCCCAAATACTATAAAGGACTTCTACCACTCAAATTAAAGCTAAGAAGATGCCCTCCAATATTCATGTTTACCAAGAAATCATAGGAATCATCCTACTAGGGCAAAAGTTGTCTGCAAGTTGGGTGACTTTCAAGGACCCAGATTCACACACCTCAGCTGACCTGTAATTTGTCAAAACCATAACTTGAGCTCTGTAACTCCTATCAAGGACTTCCACCACTCAAATTAAATCTAAGAACAAGCTCTACAACATTCATGTTGTGGGGAAGATGAGATGTCAATCACATCTAGAGCTAAAACTGCCTGGAAGATAGGGATCAAATTAGGGTTTTTTCACTGACAATCCTTGGAGACCCTAACTTGAAACTTCTCAAACTCCTCAATCATGATGAGTTGGTCTAGGAATCATCTTTATAACATCTCTATGCATCATTCCATGATCTCATGGCCCTTGGATTAGGTCTCAACCTCCTCCAAATTTCCAGTTATCCTAGGGTTGACCCAGTCAAAACCCTAATTCTACCAATCATGGTTGAATCTTCTGAATTCTTGCCTAATGACCTCTCTGGGCTTCATGATGGATATCAAGACATCTCATAGGCTTTCTCAAAACATCAAGTTCATTCTCAAAGTCTCAGAATCATCTGAGGGGTACCCACAACTCTCAAGCTATGAAGCACACAACCCTGGTTTCAATCCACTTCCTCTGAGGATCTCTTGAACTTTCTGATGAAGGTATCAACTCTCAAACACTAGATGGATAAATAATTGTTGGTCAAATTTTGGGGTGCAACAGTATGAAATAATTTTCAGAGTTTATTTAAGCAGAAAATGGTGATTTAAAGACTCTCGCCTCACGATGGTTATTGACGCTAATCATAATCCTAAGGGCCAAACGTACACTTTCGCGTCCCATTCGGGGTTAAAATTATTTTTTGGAAATCTCTAAGTTCTAATTCATTTTAAAGTGCTTTCGCTGTTATTAAAATGGATGACTAGTGTTTACTATCTGATCTTACCGCAGCTTTCGCTTGTTGGTTCGTATCTTAATTAATTTCCCACTTTCGTGGCAAAATTACTTTTAAGTAAGTTCTCGCTTTCGCGACGAAGTTTATTCAGTAAATTAATTTTAAACACTCAGACCATAAATTACTTTTGAAAAGAAAGTTTTTCAGCCAATTGTTATCAAATCCCTTTCGAATTATTACTACATATCGATTACCTAAGTTTAGCTAGACATGGATTTGGGAAAGATAAAACATAAATAAAAATAATAAATAATGATTTGCATTATAATAAAACTGGAATTATGATTGAAATGAGAAACATGTAAATATTCCAATTGGCCTTTGGGCAGATCCTCCACAGATGTTGGCAGGATTCTGGTCTTTATGCCAAATTGATCGTACAATGAAAGTAGAAATTACAGAAGAACGAAAATGGAATACAGGAAAAATAAAGAGAAACAAATAAGAATATTAAACTGGAAAGATTTGCTCTGGAAATAAATTTGGCAGCACTTCGTTGTATGAATGCGGCTCCCTTTCTGAGGTCCCCTTCTTCCCCTTTTATAGAGATGGAATTCTAACGGTTACTGCTGGAGAGAGTGGACTTTGAGGCAGATAATTCAGGGAGTAGTGGTCCACTATTTGGGACTTGGAACTGCTTCTTTAACGTGTAATTGAAGTGGGACGTTTTGCCTGCATGACGGTCGTCACATGGTGTGACGGTCGTCACCCGTGTGACGGTCGTCATGGAGCTGTGACGGTCGTCACATCAGCAAAAACAACCTTCTGCGCTTTTCATGATGTTTTCATTCCTTTTTCGTCCATATTTCATCTGAGATTGCTTCTTTTCTTCATGTTGCCTTGTTTAGACGTGATCGTTGAATACCTGCAAAACATCAGACAAATAACACGGAAGTAACCCGAAATCGGATCGCAAACGGTTAAACTTTAGTTGAATTATGCATCAAAATATATATACGATTTCGTGTTATCATTGTTCCATAGCCTTGTGGGGACTTCTGTAATCTTCCTGATCGGATCCTGAAATAACCTGCACCAATAGGGGTTTAGGGAAACAACTCGAAGTACCTGTTATACAAATGATTTATGCAAATGCAAACATGTGTCTGTGTGTTAGGGAGATTTCTCCCCCGATTCGAGTGCCAGAGTGCCAGTGCTGATAACAAGAAGTCCGGATCTAGTCACTGAAATAACATCTCATATATATATAAGGCCTAATGGCAGCAGTACAACGTCACTGAATACATGGAGAATCAATAGCATGACCTCGACCAACAAGCCTGGCGATGGTCAGCCTACAACAAAGATCAAACAAATACAAAGGGTTACAAAGATAATCAAGTGCGACAACGGGCACGAAAATCCTCTAGCAACTCTTTTGTCTTGGGGTGATCAGGCCGAGTGAGTAACCCTTCAACAAGCAATTCTCTCTGCATAATAGTGCACTGGAGACCTTCGACAGAATCTTCCCACGCTCCCTAGCCAAAGCAATCTTCTAACCTTCGCTTCTTAGATTCGAACCTCTGATTGCGATCTTTCAGGTTAGCGATAGCTCTGTTCAACATGTCTTCAGTTGCATATCTGCGAGCAGTTTCCTCATCAAACATCTTCTCGCTGGCCTTCACCTGAGCTTTCAATTTGGAGATCTGATGTTTCAGTTTGTCCTCCCTCCCTTTGTTGCTGGCTATAGTGGCATTCCACTGCTGATTGAACTTGGAGATTCTCCGGTATGCTTCATCCAGATTCTGCTTCTTGGTGGCCAGTACATCATTGACAGATTTGAAGTCCGGACCCAAACGTTCACGATCAGCTATCTGCTTAGTCAAGTCTGTGCCTAACCTGTTTACCAACTATGTCTTCTTCTTGAAGGAGTGGACGACTGCGTTTCTCTCGCTTCTAACTTGTGCCAGCTCTTTCTCTAACTCTTCATTGGCCTTTTTCAGTTCTTCCTTCTCAGCTAACACCTGATTATACTGCTGAATAGACACAGTAGTAGGCTCTTCTACCACTGGAGAGCACTCCTACTTAGCAGGTGGAAATGGCATCCCTATAGTCTCTACTCTGGTCTTGACCCAGGTCACATACGGAGAGTAAGCTTGGCTATTGCTTTTACCCAACAATGATTTCCCTTGTCTACTAATATCATTCCAGGCATGCTAAAGCTTAGCTAACATATCCCCCTCTAGAAGACCGGTGAGGTACAGAGATTCCTGCACCTCTTCATCCTTTGGCGGAACTCTCAAAGCATAAGCAAACTATCTGACAAGTAGAGATGGATTATAATTGATGCAACCCTTTCTTCCAATCAAAGGCACATTTGGAAACCCACTGCAGCTGAATATGACCTCAGTACCTAACATATCTCTATCAAACCAAACAACACTCTCTGCTGATAAACCCATCAAGTGCTCAGACCACTCAGTTGTGGCTGCAGATGAAGCAAAGAGACCCTTCTTGGGCAGGTGACTATTAAACCATCTGTAGAGTAAGGGCACACAGCATGACCCATTCTTACCCCTTCTATTTTTGTTCTTGTAATGGACGGAATGATACACATCACCAGTCAAGGTAGGAACTGGATTCCTTGATGCAAAGATATGAAAGGCATCCAAGTCTACAAAATCAGGCATGTTGGGAAACAAAATGATGCCATATATGTAGAGGGAAAGAATGGCGTTGAATACGATCCAACAACCGTCTTTGGCATACTGTTGGGCTTTCCCAACTAGAAACTGCAAAGAAAATCCAGGAACCCCATTCCAACTGGACAAAAGTAACTCAGAGGCATCCAGATGAAGAGAAAGAGCTAGATTAGCCAGATTAGGCTTAGTATCCATATGAACAAATGGCATCTGACTCTTAATAGGTACACCCAAAAACTCAGCGTACTCCTCTAATGTAGGTGCAAGAATGAAGTCCGGAAAAGTGAAGCAACTCAAAGGAGGATCATAGAACTGCAGCAAGGCATACAACCCATTCAACTCATACACAGAAGGTTTACGGACCAGGTTGAGCAGCTTCCCATAAGACTTTCTGAATTCCCCTCTCACTGTATCATCTGCCAAGGCAATCAAACTGGACAACAAAGCAACATCTGGGGTAGGGAGCTTATAGGCCACATTCTTCTTCAGAGAACCCATGCTAGCACAACAGAAGGCAAGAAAATCGGAACCGGGGGATAATATGCACCTGCAACACAGACACACATTAATGATATGCAAATGAGTATGCAAAATGCAAAACACAAACATGCAACAGGGGACCAAGATGGTGCTGCTGAGGAGATCGAGGCTCTGTTCCAACACAATCACAACTGCTCTGATAATACAACCCTGAGGAGGACCAATAAATATGCACTGTTGAGGACAACCACATCTCTGATGATAAGAACCCTCTGAACCCAACAACACTTATTCACTGTCAAGAAAACCAGGTATTCTGAAGGTTAAGGTTTCCTGCAATAAACCGACCCCGTTCACAGGTATGGACCTAATCATAGACAAGGTATGGCATCCTATGCGTTTCTCAGCGTCGCAGACTTTCAAGAATGATGATACGATACCCAGAAGGTGTGGCATCATCCTCTCTTGAAGTGGCCTCACTCAGCTGAGTCACAAATGATCGGTCCCCATAGTCGACAATCCTCCAAACCAACAACTCCTCAGGCCCAAAGGGCCGGAAAAGAAGTCAACCGGGAGAACCTCGTCTAAGCGTGGATTTCATGAGTCACTAGTACCTGCAAAGCAAGCACGCACCCACTAATTTCCATAACTAATGCTAAGTACACTCAAGCCTGGGTCTGAGTTCTCACTCATCAGAACCCCTTCCCACAACAGCACAATAATAATATCATACTGAAAATAAAATGCGGAAAGTAAAGTGCGATAAATAAAACCCAACAGGTAAACACACAAGCGCTAGGATTGACTCGCATAGGGAACAAAAATTTCCCAACAGAGTCGCCAGCTGTCGCTACTGCGAAAAACGAGGCCGGAAAAACAGAAGAGTCGCCACCTTTCGTTATTTATCCCTCAGAACGGGAAAGGAAACGATCGGAAAAACCTGACGAAAAGGTATAAGACAAAGTCATCACAACCAATGTCTGGATTCGGGAGTCGGTTAAGCAAGGGGAAGGTATTAGCACCCCTCACATCCATCATACTCGATGGGATCCATGCTTGTTGTGTTTATCTGACGGTTTGATTAATCTATCTATGCTAAAGGTCTAGTCTGGAAAAAAAAGAAAATGACTCGGCAAAGCGTCGCACTTTATGCCTATGTATTCCCGTCTGGAACGAGAAATTAGAGTCAACGTAGTTCGCCTAAATACGGGGGAAGGTTGCTCGCCGAGATATCGCATCTCGTGCCTACGTACTTTCACACAGCGTGAAAGATCAGAACAAACATAGTTCGGGACAACGAGAGACACATATTTGTCTTTTTTATTCGAGTAAGGTTAACAGACAGTTCCAGCAGTTTGGTGTATGCAGCTCGCTCGACGGAGACTTAGGCGTTACCGTTTGCGGTAGAACCGAGAGTTAACAAAACTCTCCTTCTGAAAAGGGTTTTCAAGAATTAAGGGTCCAAGAGGACAAAAAGAGTTTGATCTTTGTTTTCTGTTTTTTAGAAGAAGTGTCTTTCATGGATGTTTGCAACTGATATCGCACTAGAGACTATGACCTGAGAGTGAATGCGTCGCATGTCACCCAAAGGGTGCCATACTAAACATCCAGATTGTTGGAAAGAAACTCTCCAACAACCCTTTCTCAAGTAGCTTAAGGCTCGTAGCGTACGACGTCAATTAACCTTTATTACTGTATTTTGATTTGTTTGAAGATGAGAAGAGAAAAGACGCGCTAAAGGGGAACTGATCCAATCCTAAAGTTGTCATGCAAAGTTGATCCTATGGTTGAGGTTAGAAGGTAATACCTAATGTTATCATGCATGGTTAGAACCCTAATGTCGGTCATAACTTCTCTTGAACAAGAGAAGTCAGAGTTCCTAGGGGAACATGGCAAAGGAAAACAACAGCAAAAGAAATAACTGTAAAGAAACAACTATAAATAAAAATGCATGCAATGCAACAAACAAGCAAAAGGAGCCAAGCTAAACTTCTAGAGCAAGCAAGCCCAAAGGAAACACACAAAGCACAGGCAAGGGAGGCATACTCAACCTTAAGCCAGCAAGCAAAGTCAAGCAATAACAGTCAAGCAAAGGGAAACAGACTCAACCTCTAATGCAGACAAGCAAAGGGAGCTAATATCAACCTTTAAGATGCTCTTAGGCCTATAACACTATATGAGAGCCTAGTCTAATGCAACATACCAAACAGTCACACAAGCAACAGTCAAGCAATCAGGAAAAAACTGCAGATAAAAATAGCAGACAAACAACTCAACAGCAAAGCAGATAAACAGCAAAACAAACAGCAGTCTGCAAACAACTTCAAGTCCAAACCATGTCGCTTGCGCGAAAATAAGGTGCCGGCATGACAGAAGAGTTGCCACCTTTCGTTATTTATCCCTCAGAGCGGGAAAGGAAACGATCGGAAAAACCTGACGCAAAAGGGTAAGACAAGGTCATCGCAACCATTGTCTGGGTTCGGGAGTCGGTTACGCAAGGGGAAGGTATTAGCACCCCTCACGTCCGTCGTACTCGACGGGATCCTCGCTTGTTGTGTTTACTTGGACGGGTTGGTTTTGTAAGAGCACAGATTGTGTCTTAGTTATATCTCTATGTTTTGATGATAACACTTATAAATTTTGTATTCAAGAATTATATACTCTAAACGTGTTCTAGATTGTTTGCTACAGGCACTAAAGAAAATTATCTTAAGAAAGCAAAATTGCATCTGAACATTGTTCGTATGAAAGGCTTCATAAGTTCAAGAGCATCTTAAGTGAAGATCTGAACACTGCTCCCAGAAGATTCTGAGCACTGTCTCTTGAAGATTCTGAAGAAGGAGCCTCTAAAGCTTAGAAGACTCTGCTCTGAAGGATTTACACGCTCAAGCACACAAGCTGCACATACTCTGATTCAGCTCATTTTGAAGAACATTCAAGACTCTGAAGATCCAGATGATCCGTGGTCTGGAGACTCTGAAGATTCAGATTCTAATGTTGAAAGCTGAACTTACTTTGAAGAAGATTCAAATATGTACGTTGGTTTTTCTCAACAGCTCTTTCCTATTTTGTGCTAGACACAAGGACACAGACAAAAAGGTTTTATCTGTGCATTCCATTCTGAGGAAAGTATTCTGCAAGTGAAGACAAAAAGCATCAGGCTTGTTTCAGCACAGCCTCCAATGTGAAGACAAAAGGCTTTAAGCTTTTCTGCACAGCCTTCAACGTAACAAGACTTCTTGGATCTTAGTGCCTATATAAAGAAGTCCACTCCATCTTCTTCAGTATCGAATCTCTAGCAAAATCTCTACTCAAAGCAAACCTTTCAAAGCTCTTAATCATATTAATTTGCTTTATCTTTATTCTTAACTTAAGAGAAATATCACTATTGTGATAACAGCTTATTAGAAGCATTCTTACTCTTGTAAAAGTTTTACTTTGTTTGTAAAAGGTTTTCCTTAAGAGGATCCAGTTGGGATCAGTTGCTCTTGAGAAGACTAAGAACGGTTGTTCTTAGGTGTTGCTATTTGTAATCTGTTTGATTAAAATAGTGGATTAAGTCCTTGACAGAGAAAGGCAAATCACTCTTGAGAGGGTGGACTGGAGTAGTTGTTTTCAACGAACCAGGATAAAAATATCTGTGTTCTTATCTTTGATTTTTAGTCTTACTTATTCAACCCCCCCTTCTAAGTAATTTTCTCACCTTCAGTTGGCATCAGAGCTCCGGTTCTGCGTGTGCTCCACTTAACCGTGACAGTTAAAGATCCAGTGAGAAAGATACTTTGATATTTGTGTTGTTGCCGTTATGGAAACATCTACATCAACTTGCAACAACAAATATGAAGGAGATAGGATCAGTACCAAGCCACCCATGTTTGATGGGGAAAAATTTGACTATTGGAAAGATAGAATAGAAAGTTTTTTCCTCGGGTATGATGCTGATCTTTGGGATATGGTCATTGATGGATATAAACATCCTACTGATGAGGATGGCAAAAAGATTGATAGAAAGTCAATGACTGAAGTACAGAAAAGAGATTTCAAGAATCACCACAAAGCCAGAACTATATTGCTTAATGCAATCTCTCATACTGAGTATGAGAAGATTACAAACAGAGATACTGCTCATGACATGTTTGAGTCACTCAAAATGACTCATGAGGGAAATTCTCAGGTTAAAGAGACCAAGGCGCTGGCGCTCATACAAAAGTATGAGGCATTCAAAATGGAAGAGCCTGAAAATGTTGAAACTATGTTTTCTAGATTTCAGATTCTTACTGCTGGTCTGAAAGTTCTGGATAAGGGCTACTCAACGTCAGATCATGTCAAGAAGATCATCAGGAGTCTTCCCACCAGATGGAGACCAATGGTGACTGCATTAAAGATGGCAAAAGATCTGAACAAGATCTCCTTAGAAGAACTTATCAGTTCTTTGAGAAGTCATGAAATAGAGCTGGAGGAAGATGAACCCCAGAAGAAAGATAAAGGTAAATCCATAGCTTTAAAATCTAACAAACCTGTTAAAGCTTTGCAGGTAAAAGAAGAAAGTTCTGAAGAATCGTCTTCTGAAGAAGAAGATGAACTGTCCATGCTTTCCAGAAGAATCAACAAGCTCTGGAAGCACAAGGGAAAGAAGTTTAACAACTTCAGAAAAGCTGACCACAGGAAGGAATCTTCTGGACACAGAAGATCTGGAAAGAAAGAGGTCACATGCTATGAATGCAAGGAACCTGGGCACTACAAAAATGACTGCCCCAAACTTCTCAAGGAGAAACCCAAGAGAAAGTTTGATAAAAAGAAAAAGGTTCTTATGGCAACTTGGGATGATTCAGATGAATCTGAATCTGAATCTAAAGCAGAAGAAGAGTGTGCCAACATGGCATTAATGGCTGGAATAGAAGATCAGAATGAAGAATTATCATCTGAATCTGAGTCAGACTCCGACTCTGATGCTGAAGAGGTAATGTCCAAACTTACCAAAGATGAACTTATAAAGGTGTTATCTGAAGTTTTGAAAAGCTACAATAATATCAAACTCAAGAATAAGAAGCTGAAAAGCAATCTTGAATCTGAGATTGATAATCTGAAAACAGAACTTGTTGAGCAGAGAGAAATAAATTTAAAAATAAAAAATGATTTGGAAATTGTTCAACAAGAATCTGACTCTGAAGCTAAGTCATCTGAAAATATTTTGGAAAAATATGACTCTAGTTTTCAGAGGTTCCTCACTAAAAGCATAGACAGAAGCAAGATGGCTTCTATGATCTATGGAGTTAGTAGGAATAAAAGAAAGGGAATTGGATTTCAATCTTCTTCTCTTGAAAAAGATGTAAGACCAATACCTGTAGATGATCTGATCATTAAGATAACTCCTTTATACTCTAATTTTAAATTTGGTCATTTAAATGATATTAAACACACGAGCTCTGAAAAGAATACTCATGTGTTTAGATCTAAGGCAAGTCTAAACAAAAATTATGTTGAAAAACAAAAGTTTAGACAAACCTACAAGGCAACTAACCCTAAAGGACCCAAGAAGATCTGGGTACCTAAAGACAAAATAATCCCTGTTGCAGATGTCCTTAGCAGCAAAGTCAGGACACCAATCATGGTACCTGGACTCTGGATGCTCACGACACATGACGGGAGAAAGGTCTATGTTCCAAAGTCTGGAACTTAGATCTGGAGGGGACGTGAAATTTGGAGGGAACCAGAAGGGCAAGATCATTGGCTCTGGAACTATAGGTAATGGCAACCTACCCTCTATTTCTAATGTTCTGTTAGTTGAAGGATTGAAACATAATCTATTGTCCATAAGTCAATTAAGTGACAATGGTTATGATATCATCTTTAATCAAAAATGTTGCAAAGCTGTATGTCAAAAGGATGGTTCTATCCTATTCAATGGAAAGAGGAAACACAACATTTATAAAATTAACCTTTCAGAACTTAAAGTTCAAAATGTAAAATGCCTCTTATCTGTGAATGATGAGCAATGGGTCTGGCATAGAAGATTGGGGCATATTAATATGAGACGTATATCTCAAATTAATAAACTCAATCTGGTCAGAGGACTTCCTAAGTTGAAGTTCAACTCAGATGCTCTATGTGAAGCATGTCAAAGAGGCAAATTTTCAAAATCTCATTTTAAATCAAAAAATGTTGTTTCTACCTCCAGACCATTGGAATTACTTCACATTGATCTGTTTGGACCAGTGAAAACTGCATCCATCAGAGGCAAGAAGTATGGGTTAGTCATTGTAGATGACTACAGCAGATGGACATGGGTAAAGTTTCTAAAACACAAGGACGAGTCTCATTCTGTGTTCTTTGACTTCTGCAATCAAGTCCAGACTGAAAAAGATTGTAAAATTATTAAAGTCAGAAGTGATCATGGTGGAGAATTTGAAAATAAACATTTTGAAAAATATTTTTCTGAAAAAGGCATTGCACATGATTTCTCCTGCCCTAGAACTCCACAACAAAATGGAGTTGTAGAGAGGAAAAATAGAACATTGCAAGAAATGGCCAGAACCATGATCAACGAGACAAATCAGGCAAAATATTTATGGGCAGAAGCAATTAACACAGCTTGTTATATTCAGAACAGAGTGTCTGTAAGACCTCTTCTGAAAAAGACTCCCTATGAATTGTGGAGAAACAGAAAGCCTAACATTGCTTATTTTCATCCTTTTGGATGTATTTGTTATATGCTTAATACTAAAGATAATCTGAACAAGTTTGATTCCAAAGCACAGAAGTGTTTCATGCTTGGTTATTCTGAACGCTCTAAAGGCTACAGAGTATTCAATACTGAAACACAGATTGTGGAAGAATCTATTCATGTCAGATTTGATGATAAGCTTGGCTCTGAAAAGCCAAAGCAGTTTGAAAGTTCTGCAGATAGAGAAGTGATTCTCACAGACTCTGAAGGCTCAGAGGCAGAAAAGGCAAAGAACAAAGAATCTGACGCAACCCCAGATGCTACACCTTTGACTTCCCAACTAAACAACTTGCATATTTCTGAAAGACCAACTGTCAGAGGATCTTCTTCCAGAATCAAAGCTTCTCATCCAGAAGATGTGATAATTGGAAAGAAAGATGATCCTATAAGGACAAGATCATTTCTCAGAACTTCTGAATCTTCCTTATTTGGCTTAGTGTCAATGATAGAACCAACATCTGTAGATGAGGATCTGGAAGATAATGAATGGATTATAGCTATGCAAGAAGAGCTGAATCAATTCGCCAGAAATGAAGTTTGGGATCTGGTTCCTAGACCTAAAGGATTCAATGTCATTGGAACAAAATGGGTCTTCAGGAATAAGCTGAATGAAAAGGGAGAAGTAGAAAGGAATAAAGCAAGGCTGGTTGCTCAAGGATATAGTCAACAAGAAGGTATTGATTACACTGAGACATATGCTCCAGTGGCAAGGTTAGAATCTATTCGTCTTCTTATTTCATTTGCTGCACAGAATAACATCACTCTGTATCAGATGGATGTTAAAAGTGCTTTTCTTAATGGTATTATAGATGAAGAAGTATATGTCCACCAACCTCCTGGTTTTGAAAGTGAAAACTTTCCAGATCATGTTTTCAAATTAAAGAAATCCCTTTATGGATTAAAACAAGCTCCCAGAGCTTGGTATGAGAGGTTGAGCAACTTCCTTCTGAAGAAAAATTTTATCAGAGGAAAAGTGGATACAACTTTATTCTATAAATCTGTTAAGAAAGATCTGTTGATTTGTCAGATTTATGTAGATGACATTATTTTTGGATCAACAAATATTACGCTTGGAAAGGAGTTTGCTAAATGTATGCAGGAAGAATTTGAAATGAGCATGATGGGAGAATTGAGATTCTTCTTGGGAATCCAAGTCAATCAGACTCCAGAATGCACCTACATACATCAAACCAAATATGTTAAAGAGCTTCTGAAGAAGTTCAACATGGTTGATAGCAAAATGGCAAAGACTCCAATGCATCCTACAAGCACTCTAGGTAAGGAAGAGGTAAGTAAGAAGGTAGATCAAAAACTCTACAGAGGTATGATAGGATCTCTTCTATACTTGACTGCTTCTAGACCAGATATTCTGTTTAGTGTCTGCTTATGTGCTAGATTCCAATCAGATCCTAGAGAATCACACTTAACAGCTGTTAAGAGGATTCTGAGGTATCTGAAAGGTACTGCTAACATGGGTTTGTGTTACAGAAGATCTGATGAATTTTCATTAGTTGGATTCTGTGATGCTGACTATGCTGGAGACAGAGTTGAACGTAAAAGCACTTCTGGAAGCTGTCAGTTTCTTGGAAGTCATCTGATCTCATGGTACAGCAAGAAGCAACCTACCATTGCACTATCAACTACAGAGGCAGAATACATTGCTGCTGCTGGATGTTGTACTCAGATACTCTGGATGAAGAGTCAATTAGAAGATTATCAAATCTATGAGAGTAACCTTTCTATCTTCTGTGATAATACTTCTGCTATATGTTTGTCAAAAAATCCAATCTTGCATTCTAAGGCAAAACATATAGAAATTAAACATCACTTCATCAGAGACTATGTTCAGAAGGGTGTAATTAATCTAGCTTTTGTTGATACAGATCATCAATGGGCTGACATTTTCACAAAACCCCTTGCTGAAGATAGATTTAAGTTTATTCTGAAAAATATTTGTATGGATTTATGTCCAGAGTAATATTTCTCAGAGGCAACCTCTCAGATGCAAAATGTTTAATAATCTGAAGTATTTCATCTGTCTATTTGTTCATTTATATTTATTCAATTATTTCGTTTTGGGTAAAACTCTGAACTAACAAGCTCAGAAGATCTGAAAGTTGGAAACGTTTCATTTCTTGAGAGAAATCAGATGAGCCAACAAAGCAAACACGTGGCATTCATTTTCTGAAAAGATTGAGTGCTTAACTGATTTGACGTTTGAGGTAATGCTTTGAAAATCTCACTATTCTTGTTTTTCCCCCCAGCTGTCATAATTTAATGTGAAATGATTACTTTTCATTAAATGCTGTCCAAACGTGCGTAAGTGTCTTTTGTGTGCCCTATGCTTGATTTTTGGTTTTCTATATATATCACCTATCACACTTTTATCACACTTTCCACATTCACTTCATTCATGCGTTTCTGCTTTCTTTTCAATCTCTTCCAAAACCCTAAACCGAAACCAAGGTTTTCTTCTTCAATGGCGTCTACTTCAAACACTGCTGCAAAACCTAACAAGACTATAATGTACAAAGAACCTGAACGAACCTTATTCACTCCAGTGGCTGATCTAGAGGTGCTCTGTGAAAGCTTCATTGACCTTGACTCTTTAAAGGAAAATGGGTTTGATCTCATTTCTGCCATTAAAGCTCAAGGGTGGGAAAAATATTTTGAAAGGCTAATGGGTCCTGTTTTTCCAACACTAGTAAAGGAATTTTGGATACATGCAAGCGCTGGTCCCAAGTTTATACATTCTTCGGTTCTTGAAGTGGAGATAGTCATCACTGAAAACCTGATCAGACAACTGTTTAGCTATACTGAGTCTGATGGTGTTTCAAATCTTGCTTCTTCTCGCATCGATATGGCTAGGGTTTATGAAGAAGTTACTATTGCTGGTTTGCCGTCAAGTAAGGTTAAAGATTTAAAACCCATTTATAGGATCTGGGCGAAAATCTTTATGAGTACGTTTTTTCACAGAAAACCTTCCAACTCACCAGATTATGTGAGTTCGGAACATTTGTATTTTATGTACTGCATTAGCAAAAATGTCAAAGTGGATCTACCATATCTCATCTTCAGTCATTTACTAACTCATGTCAAAGAAACCAGAGAGGAAGTAAGGGCGAAAGCTGGTAAAGTGAGAACGTGGATACCCCTGGGAAGGTTGATTTCTGATATACTTATTGAGAACAAGCTGGTTCAGCATCTGACTGATGCGAAGATTACAGAAGATCTGACTCACATCATTGGCTCTGAAATTAATGGACTCAATCTGAAGAGGATGAAAATCATCTCAGAATTGAAAGGACAACTCAGGAAGATCAACTCTGACGAGATTCAAGGTAGAAGAATTCCTGTGGAAGATTTTCCACTATTTAGTGCAGATGAACCTAAGGAATTTGTCTGGCTGTACATTAATGAATGTCTAAAGGAAGGAATTCCTTTACCAGCCAATCTCGTTCAGAAGCCTGGAGAAGAATTGCCTAATCAGATGAAGGAAAGGCGCAGTAAGAGGAAGGCTGACGAAGAATCCGTTCAGAAGAAGAGAAAAGCTCCTGAAGCGTCAAGAAAGAAGAGGAAAGAAGGAAAGAAGGCCAGAAGCAGTCCAAGAGAAGCTACTCTGGAAGAAATCAGAGACACCATTCAACAGGTATTAGCCTCTGATCCTACTCCTACTGTTCATTCACCACTATCTTCACCACAACTCTCTCCAAGCCTCATACCAAGAACTTCAAAATCTAGAAAGTATGTCAATATCTCATCCGAACAACTATCCTCTGAACAAGTAAATTTACAATCATCTCCAGCACCAATTCCATCTGACCCACAACCTCAAACTATTCAAACAGAAATTCCACCACCAGAACCAATTCTTTCAGAAAACTCTCCAACAATAACTCCACCAGAACCAACTCAACCAGAAAATTCTCCAATAGCAACTCCACAACCAACTTTGTCACAAATAGAGAATCCTCTCTTAGAGACTCTCCAACCAGAAACAATTATTTCAGAACAAAATCAGCCAGAGACTGTTCAAACTGAACACTCTGAACAAACAATTCCCTCAGAAGATCCAAATCTTTCTGACAATATTCTTGATATTCCACCCCTAAACCAAACAATTGAAATTTCTTCTACATCTGTTCACTCAGATGAATCCTCTGATTCATCTGATTCATCTGACTGTGATTCAGAATCACTCAAACAAGCTCGCTCTGAGAGTGTTATGAAGAAACATCTTAACATTGCTTTGTTTCATACCCCACCAAACTCTCCATCTCAACAACCATCTGAAGCACAACCATCTGACACTCAAAAAGCTGAAAACCAAACCATTCCACAACCACCTGAAACTAATCCATCTGAGAATCAAACTTTTCCTACTTCATCTGAACTCCCTCAATCTGTTATCCACACATCTCAACCACCCACGCCTCAACCACAACCATCTGAACCTACTCCTGCTAACACCCCTAATCCTTTTTCCTCTGGTCAGAATGAACAGTCAGATTTAGGATCTTGTGTTAATGCTATGTTTGATATTTTCAAAAAGGAGTTAGATTCTGAATATGATCGTGTTAAGGCTGTATGCTTATCTAGTTTGGACCCAAATGTTTCGAATACTGCTTGGAAGCGCTTCATCTGGATGTTTAACAAAGCTGCCCTAAAAGTTAGAGCAAAATGCTCTAAGTTTGCTAAGACAAAATTTGCTGAGTTAATAAAGGTGACACTGATGAACATGCCTCCTCCTCCTCCTGTGTTACTTTTGGAAGCTGCTCCTCCAGGTGTTCCTGAATTTGAAATGGTTGAACAAGCTTCTGTTGAAAACCAAACTGAAGGGAACCCTGCTGCTACTGCATCTGCTCCGTCTTCATCTGTGGTTTCAGAACTTGTGAATGATGTGAAGGATATAAAGGACTGGATGATAAAGCAAGAGAAAACAACTAATGAAATCAAGACCTGGATGTCTAAGCAAGAAGAGTCAGCTGCCAAGATGACAGAGCTTCTGACCCTCATTGCCTCTCGCCAGACCTAGTTTTATTTGTTGTTTTGCACATGAACTGAGTTTTTGATGTTTGATTACTTTTATTGTGTTATGTGTTTTTGGCCTCTGCCTGTTTGTCTGTGAACTTTGGTTTGTTCTGTTTTTAATTGCATGATAACATGGTTTGCTCCTATTTGCTTTTTTTCTTTTATTTCTTTCTGTCTTTGAAAATCTTTTTGATTATGACAAAAAGGGGGAGAAAAAGAGAAACTGAGTGTTCAACCTATAAGCATTTACCAAAACTAAAATTCAGACATTTTATTAACTTATTTGAATTTAAGTCTTTCAGATTACACTGTTATATCTGACATAATTCATTGAAGTTACCCTGAAACTGTGTCAACCAGAACCTGATTCTCTAAAGAAAATCTGAGTATTCAATCAACTCTGATACATTTATTCAATCAACTGGCATCAAGATTTGACTCTGAACTCATTCATCAGGCTCTGAATCTGAAATATACTCAATCAGAAAGGGAAGTATTCTATTCTATTGTAGTATTTATTTCAGGGGGAGATTGTTTATCTCAGGGGGAGTTTCTAATTCTTACTCTTTATTGAACAAAATTTTCTCATGTTTTGTCATCATCAAAAAGGGGGAGATTGTAAGAGCACAGATTGTGTCTTAGTTATATCTCTATGTTTTGATGATAACACTTATAAATTTTGTATTCAAGAATTATATACTCTAAACGTGTTCTAGATTGTTTGCTACAGGCACTAAAGAAAATTATCTTAAGAAAGCAAAATTGCATCTGAACATTGTTCGTATGAAAGGCTTCATAAGTTCAAGAGCATCTTAAGTGAAGATCTGAACACTGCTCCCAGAAGATTCTGAGCACTGTCTCTTGAAGATTCTGAAGAAGGAGCCTCTAAAGCTTAGAAGACTCTGCTCTGAAGGATTTACACGCTCAAGCACACAAGTTGCACATACTCTGATTCAGCTCATTTTGAAGAACATTCAAGACTCTGAAGATCCAGATGATCCGTGGTCTGGAGACTCTGAAGATTCAGATTCTAATGTTGAAAGCTGAACTTACTTTGAAGAAGATTCAAATATGTACGTTGGTTTTTCTCAACAGCTCTTTCCTATTTTGTGTTAGACACAAGGACACAGACAAAAAGGTTTTATCTGTGCATTCCATTCTGAGGAAAGTATTCTGCAAGTGAAGACAAAAAGCATCAGGCTTGTTTCAGCACAGCCTCCAATGTGAAGACAAAAGGCTTTAAGCTTTTCTGCACAGCCTTCAACGTAACAAGACTTCTTGGATCTTAGTGCCTATATAAAGAAGTCCACTCCATCTTCTTCAGTATCGAATCTCTAGCAAAATCTCTACTCAAAGCAAACCTTTCAAAGCTCTTAATCATATTAATTTGCTTTATCTTTATTCTTAACTTAAGAGAAATATCACTGTTGTGATAACAGCTTATTAGAAGCATTCTTACTCTTGTAAAAGTTTTACTTTGTTTGTAAAAGGTTTTCCTTAAGAGGATCCAGTTGGGATCAGTTGCTCTTGAGAAGACTAAGAACGGTTGTTCTTAGGTGTTGCTATTTGTAATCTGTTTGATTAAAATAGTGGATTAAGTCCTTGACAGAGAAAGGAAAATCACTCTTGAGAGGGTGGACTGGAGTAGTTGTTTTCAACGAACCAGGATAAAAATATCTGTGTTCTTATCTTTGATTTTTAGTCTTACTTATTCAACCCCCCCCCCCCCCCTTCTAAGTAATTTTCTCACCTTCAGGTTTTATTCTATCTACCTATCAAGGCTGGCTGAAAAAGAAAAGAAAAATGACTCGGCAAAGCGTCGCACTTTATGCCTACGTATTCTCATCAGAGAACGAGAAATCAGAGTCAACGTAGTTCGGCCTACAAAGGGTTATGGGGGAAGGTAGCTCGCCAAGACATCTCCATCTTGTGCCTACGTACTCTCAACAGGCATGAGAGATCAGAGCTCACGTAGTTCGGGAAACTACGGTTTATTTCCTGTCTTTTACGAAAGAAGTGTTTTTTTATTGTGTTTGCAATTTCAACCGCACTAGAGACTATGACCTGAGAGTGAATGCGTCGCATGTCACCCAAAGGGTACCATACTAAACATCCAGACTGTGGAAAAGAAACTCTGCCACAATCCTTTCTCAGATAGCTTAAGGCTCGTAACGTACGAAAGAAATCATTCATGATTACTGTATCTTAAACTGTTTCGAGATGAGAAGAGAACAGGCCCAACTAGGAGGGAGACTATCAAGTCCTATTATTGTCATGCCATGGATTCATCCTATGGTTGAGGTTTGAACAGGGAACTCCTAGATGTTGTCATGCATAGGTTTCAACCTAAAAGTCTATCATCAAATCCTTATCAAAGGAAATGAGAGTCCTAAGAGATCATGTCAATGATACACCAAAACAGACAAAGCATCAGCTTAACAGTAAAATGCATGCAATGCAAGTGAGGGAGGAAATGTGTGTGGGGATTCATTCTCCACAAGCTCATCTCAACCTCAAGCCAGTCATGAAATAACAATAATCATACTGAAATATAAACAACATGCTATCAAGCAATAAACAGTAAACTGCAATCATATGGAGAAAATGAAATGAAATGCCATCAGGAAAACAAACCACATGGGCAAGGGAGCTGGGCTCTACCGAATACCCGCAAGCAAAGCCACGCAGTAACAATACAAGCAGAGGGAGCAACTCAACCTCTAATGCAATCATGCTCCTAGATTCTACTTACTCTAGATGACCTTATTCTAATGCAACAGACAATTCAAACAAAACACACAATACAGAAAAGAAAACAGAAGAAAGCCTCAGCTTCTCCAGCAGCAACTCAGTCTTCAGACTTCAATCACTTGCTTTTCCAGGTTTCAACCCTACATCATGAGTATCAACTCATCTTCTCCCTTAAGCTTCAGCTTCTTGATCAGCTCCACCTTCATGCTTCACCGTCTTCATGGATCTTCAAGTATCAACTTGATCTTCATGCTCTTCAAGCTTCAACTGGAATGGCAATCTTCAAGGATTCATCCTCTTCAATCTTCAATGAAGTCTTCAGTCTTCAAGCTCAGGCTCTGCAGCTCTCAAGACAATCAAAACAGAGAAAAATCACTTACTGGATAAGCTGGGGGATATTGAACTGCTTATTTGATCACCAAAGGTGACCTTTAAGGGTTCAATATCAAGGGACTGGTTCCCTCAAAAGTTCTACCTCCTAGGTATAGCACTTATCCCTCCAAAGGAGAGAGGTGTGTACCATAGAGGGACTTTGAATCATAGGGAGGAATGGAGGTGAATGATACCATCCATGTTTGAGAAAGAAATTATCTACATCTAAGCTCTTCCTAGTTCCTAACCCTAAACAACAAAAAAGAAAAGAAGAACAAGCTCCTCAAGCTCCTCCATGCATCTTCAACTCTTCAACCATGATCCACAAAGAGATACCAAGCTCCTCAACCCAAAGGAAAACTCCAAAGCAAAGCAAACTAAACAAACATGCCCTAAAGGCAACACAAACAATCATTCAATTCAAAAATCAACCAAAAATAGCATACTATTATATTAAATCCTAATATAATTTCTAAGGGATCCTACATACCTACCCTTAAGTCCCATATATGCCCCATAGTCTAAATTTCCCTAAAAACCCAAAATCTAAAATTGTTATGGACCTATGTTGAAGTTTTAACCTAATTCTACACTACCTAGAATTACCTAATCAAAACTATCCTAAAAATTATCACAAAAATATGGCATTAATTCAGGGGGAACCTAAAACATTCATCTAACTACCCTAAAAATATTGACCTAAAAATCTAAAGGGAACTACCCTAACTAAAATCTACAAATTCACATATCAACTAAAAGAATTAAAAAAAGCAATTAAAAGTAAAAATATGCAAAAAAAAAATATAAAAATGAAATAAAATGACAATTTTATGATTTTATATTTTTCTTGACAGAAAATGGAAAGTGGGAAAAAAATCCCATTGAAAAATGTTCATTTTTCAATTTATTATGGATTTTCAAAATAAAATAAAATTTGGAGAAAAATTAAAATGAAAATTAATGCATGGGGTATGAATAGAAATTAAATGCAGTTCAATTCATTTGGGCCCAGCATATGGGGGGTGTAAGAAGTGAGCGCACCTGGGCCCAGCTTTTATCAGAAGAACCATAAAAAAACTAAAGAAAAAAACAGTAGTGTAAATAGCAGTAAATTGCAGTTCAATATTGGATTGGGCCTGCATGGGGGGTGGAAATAAGAAAATTCACTAAAGACCAGAAGTTCCACTTAAGTGGAACGCCGCGTTTAATGCTGCTGGCTTTCCCTCCATTCCGAAATTGAATCCAAGCCATTGGATCTATTTTCTAGTCACACGGTCAACACCTTATCCAACGGTGGACAAGTCATCTTCAACCTTGGACAATTAGGGTTTCAGAACCACCATTAGAACACTTCCCATGCATGGAACTTCCTCTTCTTCGTACGCCCTTATTCCTCCACCAAATTCAACAAAATAAAACCCTATCTTGACCTATTTTTCACGTAGAACACAACCATGCCATTGGTTTGTATTGAAACGCCATAAATCACGCAAACCGAATGCATAACCAAACCAACCTCAAAATATCATCAAGTTTCGACCTTCACCAAACTCAACATTCTTTATATAGAAATGATCCTTATGTTATACTCATCAAAACCAATCAATAATCTTGCATTATCATCCATTAAATCACTCATTCCAGCTCCTTCAAGAATTAACCTCCATGAATGAAACCTCACCAATTGATCTTAAACTCATCAAAGTGAACCACCTAATTGTCTCTAATGGTTTCACACTAATAATTAATCCTAGCCATGCCTAGAATAGGGTGTAGAAGTGGTTTTGCATACCTTTTTCTTGGATATGGTAGGTGCTGAAATTCTCCAAATCAAGCCTTGTAACTCCTCAAGAACACTCCTTGAATGGTGAATTTTCTTCTGCTTGCACAAGATTTGATGTTGAAAGCTTGTATCTCAAGATCCATTGCCTTTTGCTCCCTTGCAATTTCACTTGGAACTCCTTCAATTCTTCATCAATGGAACCTCAAGCTAGCATGAACACACTCAGGGATGTTTATGGATACGATTTGTGAAGAAAAATGGAATGGTAGTGAAGAAGAATATGAAGATTCAATGCAATTTGCAAATGGAGAATTTTGATATCTCTCACTCTTCTCTACACCAAATAACACCAACTATCACCAACCTTGAACCAATGCAATTCATATTCAATATATAGAATGGTTTAGAAAGGTCTAGAACCTCCTAGAACAATCTAGTAAGGACTTGAATTTTCCATGATATGGTATTTTGAATTTTCACTTCTCATGATATGATATCTCATGCAAAACCCTTGTACACTTGGTAAACAACTTGAATTTGTCCCCATATGATATTTTGGATGAGATATAATGCATATCTTCCTTGTTTATTAAGCTTTTCTTTGTTTTGGTTTGGTACCCCATTATGCAAGCAATCAAATTACGAAGCAACCCCATGATGCAAGCCTCAAATCAAAATTGTGGCTGAACCATTGTTCTTAGAATGTAATTTGGAGTCAAAATGACCTATCATATGACATGGTTTGGATTTGTAACTTGAATTTTATGATTTTCCATTTCACTTGAATTAACTTATGCCTCATTTTTAGGCCATTTTATCACTTTTTGATATGAGCCTTTCCAACATCTCATGACCACCCTACTAGCCTTAAAACATCATTCTAAGCAACTTTGATGTTGAAGATTTTTCCATTTGAAGCTTGGAAGTAGGAGATATGGCCTTATGCTTGAAATGACCTATAACTTCCAAATGACCAAAATGCCCTTGGCTTGTCAAAGCCATAAGTTGAGTTCTACAAATCCTATCAAGTACTTCTAGTACTCTCTAGAAAGCTAAGAAGATGATCTTCAACATTCATGTTGACCAAGAGATCATAGGAATCATCCTACTAGGGCAAAGGTTGTCTGCAAGTTGGGTGACTTTCAAGGACCCAGATTCACATACTTCAGATGACCTGTAATTTGTCAAAACCATAACTTGAGCTATGCAAATCCTATCAAGGACTTCTACCACTCAAATTAAAGCTAAGAACAATATCTACAACATTCATGTTGTGGGGAAGATGATATGACAATCACATCTTGAGCTAAACTTCCATGAAGATAGGGATCAAACTAGGGGATTTTACACTGTCAATCCTTAGAAACCCTAACTTGAAACTTCTCAAACTCCTCAATCATGATGAGTTGGTCTAGGAATCATCCTTATAGTATCTCAATACATCATTCCATGATCACATGGCTCTTGGATTAGGTCTCAACTCTCTCCAAATCTTCAGTTGACCTAGGGTTGACCCAGTCAAAACCCTAATTCTACCATTCATGGTTGAATCTTCTGAATTCTTGCATAATGACCTCTCTGGGCTTCATGATGGCTTTCAAGACATCTCATAAGCTTTCTCAAAGCTTCAAGTCTATCCTCATAGTCTCAGAACCATCTGAGGAGCTCCCACAACTCTCAAGTTATGAGGCACACAACCTTGGTTTCAACCAATTCCTCTGAGGTTCTCTTGAGCTTTCTGACAAAGGTATCAACCTTCAATCACTTGATTGGTAAATAAATGTTGGTCAAATTTTAGGGTGCAACAAACCATCTTCAAGAGAAGTCTTAGTCTTCATGCTTCAATAAGCTCCAACAAAAGGGAAGAGAATTAACATCAAGATTATTGATTGATGATGGGAAGCAGGATGGAAACCAAAGGAATCCAACCTGGCACTCAACCAGTCATCTGAGATAGGCATCCTCAAAGGTTCTACCTCTTGTGAAGTGCCACACATCCTTCCAAAGGAAAGATGAGGCTTCCACATAGGGACCTTGAATCATAGGATGAGAATGGAAAGCAATCAAAGCAATCCATGTTTATGTGAAGAAAGAGAAATCAACTAAGCTCTTCCTAAACCCTAATTGAACAAGCTCAAAGAAAGCTACTAAAAGAAGGTCTAAACACCAAATCAAGCATCACCATCAAGCAAACAGAAGCTTATACATGTCTAAAGCACCACCAAAGAAGATTAGCAAACCTATTATGAACTAAAGGCCACCAATGAGGTCATTCTAAAGTCAGTGCTATGTTGAAAGCATCTTAGAACTAGCCTAAGTACTAAATCAAATTAAAATACCAAAACTACTTATAAAAACCTATAAGATTTTCTAGGGGAACCTAAGAAGGTTAAGGACCTATAGTAAAAAGTTCAGGGATCAAATCAAAAGGGAAATTCACCTAAAAAATCCTAGATCAGAAGGTATCAAATGAAAACCCTAAAATGGAAGGTCTAATGATCCTAATCCAAAGCAGAACCTAATGCTGTCTAAAAAATCTAAATTAAATCCTAGGGGATCATGCATCTCTAATCTACCAGCTAGCCAAAAATCTCATCCAAAATCTATACCAATTTAAAGAACAAAAATCAACAAAAACAAGAAGAAATAAGCCAAATTAAAGAAATTAATAAAAATGAAAAAAAATCAAATTAAATGGAAAATTGCATGAAAATGAAATGTAAATGCATCATAAAATCAAGAATAAAATCAGGAGCATGGACATGTTTTTATTTTATTTTTCCTGATCAAAAATGAAATTATTATGAATTTTAGAATGCAAATGAATTAAAATAAAATGAAAAATGAATTAAACAAAATTAAAATGCAAGATTAAATCAGAGGCGTTGGATCTATGACTTGGTAAGCTGATCTAAAGGCTCACGTGGCGCCAGCACATAAATGAAACTGCATCGTTTTGGATTGTAAAGTTCAAAACTCAGGTTAAGTCGTGGCCAATGGATCTGATTACAAAGTCTCCTCTTCAGACTGATCCAAGGGTAGTAAACTCATCTTTTCATTTTGAATCTCCAGTTGGATGGAGAATTGCAGCGGTGGCCGGAGAATTACGCCAGTCGTCTTCTCCGGCGAGACAACATGTACAGGTCATCAATCCTTAGCAAATTTTACACAGATCCACTCCAAATTTCATGCTGATCTCAAATATCCTATCCGTTACCTCTAATTCCTCATAGATTGTGAAATTTGAACGCCAACAGAAAATACTCCATAACTCTGATCATCACCAAAACTCAATCTAAAACTATAGATCTCCTCCTTATGTTACATAGATCAACCTAAACTATTTAGATCATGTTGAATCCTTAAAATCAGGCCAATTCAACTCCAAACAGAAATCACACATCATCTTAATTTGTCTCTAAACTTCCAAATATTGATCCATAATCCATCTAATAACCTTCCTAAAGCCTAACCATATGCTAAAATATGCTAGATCCACACGAATCTACAGCAATTTTGAAAGTTACATACCTGTGTTGGAGCTTCAAATTGCTGCAGTTAGAACGCGATTCTCAGCTTCAAACTGTGCAGATCCACTCTATGTTTGATGCTGAAGATGTTTGTAGCTTTGAATTGCCTTGAATTGGTCTGGATCAGAAATCACGATTTCCACTTTGAAGCTTGAAACTCAACTTGCAATCTCTGGCTATGGCACGAAATGAACTCCAACCTTGAGCAAAAGCTTCCTCTGAACTTATATAGAAGTGATTTTGATGAGTTAGAGGCCCAATGGAGGCCCAAATTCAGAAATCCAAATTTCAATTTTCTTTGAAAATTCCAAACATGGAATGCACAAATTTGCACTCAAAACTACCCCAAGAAGTTTCAATTTCCTTGCTTGTGGTCTGTAGAAAGTGTAGAGATCAATTGAAAAGCTTGTTTGCACCTTAAGACTATGGTTTGATGTGTTACTTATTTGTAAAGTAACAAGTTAAAATGCCATGAATTAGACCTCAAATGAAAATTCCAATAATGCCAAAGTGCTTAGAATGATTTTTCTGATTAAAATGAGTACTCACTTGCCTTGTTTAAACACAAAATGAATTAATCTTGAATTTTTCACTTAAATGCCTTTAAATTCTCCTTTTTGCCAAATTTCACAAACCAAGTCTCACCCTAAGCCCAATCAATTCATCATGAGCACATGGTTGACCTAAAAACATCATTTTGAGCAAGTTTTGTGTTGGACAAAACTTAATTTGAAGCTTGCAAGATAGTGAAAATGACCTATAATGCCAAATGACCTATAATCTTACTTTCCCAAAATACCCCTAACTTGTAAACCTCATAACTTGAGTTCTACAAATCCTATGGAAGACTTCTAGTACAATTTGGAAAGCTAAGATCAATACCTACAACTTTCATGTTGGACAAAAGTTTAGGAGAAACACCCTTCTAGGTCAAAGGTTCCATGGAAGTTGGTTGACTTTCACAGACAAATTTCACATTCCTCAGATGACATGTAACTTGTGTGGACCATAACTTGAGTTCTATAAATGCAATGGAGTACTTCTAGTACTCATATTAAAGCTAATAACATGCTCTACAAGTTTCATGTTGGCGAAAAGTGGATATGAAACTTCCATCTTGAGATAAGTGGTCTTGAAGTTAGGCACTAAATAGGGGATTTTACCCTGAGAACCCTAACTTAGCAACTCCTCACACTTTGAATTCTTCTTGAACTGATCTTGGAATATCACCTCATGTGTCTCAACACAACTATACATGATTACAAAGACTTAGAATTAAGCTTTGATCTTCTTCTATTGCACAGTTGACTCAGGGTTACTCAGATGAAAACCCTAATTGCAACACCCTCAACTGTGGCTCTTCACACTTGGCACAATGACTTGACTGAGCTCTCTCATGACCCTCAAGGCACTCCATGAGCTCTATCCACACACTCTCTCCTTGATCAAGGCTCCACAACCCACTGATGATCTTCAATTGGTCCTCAGATTAGGATATTAACCACATACAAACAACTAAACTTCTCAAGAACCCAACCCTCTTCCTGATGACTTTGGTGACTTCTCAAGCTTGCACAAGACCTCTAGATAGGCTCCTCTTGATATAAACCACACTTGACCCCCTGCACAAATGAACAATGCTATGCTATGAAAATGCTAGAATAATGCAATGCTAATGTAATGAAACATAAACCAAGTAAGCAAAGGTTAGGAAAATTTTGGGGTGCAACAACTTGGCTCCTAACCGGGTTCAACTGCAGAACTTGTCTCAGAAGAACAACGAGGGGTTTAATGAATACGCCCAGAGATGGCGTGAACTGGCAGCTAGGGTTCAGCTGCCGATGGTTGAACGAGAGCTTGTTGAGATGTTTGTAGCTACTCTTCCAGGGGTTTATTATGAGAAAAGGTAAGGGCCAGCGTCAGCAGGTTGCTAGCATAACCATCCCTGCTGTCCAGCAACATCAGCAAAATCAGCAAGGGTACAGGAGGTACCAGAACAAAACACCTCTGGCAAATCGTCAACTTGAGACACCGCCTATGTCATATGCTCAGCTTTTACAAACTTTGCTTCAGTTACAGCTAGTTCAGAAAAGAACCCTGGCTCCTTTGACATGGACACCTCCACAGGGCTATGATGCGAATGCAAGATGTGATTTTCACTCGAGGGCACCTGGCCACTCGATTGAAAACTGTAAGGCATTCAAGCACAAGGTGCAAGATATGGTTGACGCTAAAATCATCAATTTTTCTGATAATGTGTCGAACGTCACGAAGAACCCTATGCCGAACCATGGGGGAGATGGGGTGGATGCCATTATTGAAGAAGAAGACTCAGATTTATTGACTGATGTCAAAGACCTGAGGACACCGCTTGGTTTCGTTAAAGCCAAGCTGGTGAAGAAAGGCATCTTTCCGGGCTGTGGAGAGTTGTGTATGGATTGTGCGATTCGTTCAGACGGCTGTGAACAGTTGATAGCGGGGATTCAGAGTCTGATGACCGAAGGAATCTTGCAGTTTAGTCGGAGGGATGAAAACAGATTGGGGGAGGTAATGCTGAAGCAGGATGATGAAGTTGCCACTATCACCATCCCTCATAAGACAATAACCATTTCTACGTCCAGGCCACCTATGATTACCATCACAAAGGCTAGGCCTATACCATTTGAAAGTACTAACGCTGTTCCATGGCACTATGGGGCAGACGTCTACTGTAACAGACAAAAATTGGAGTTGGAGCCATCTGGGCAGTCTGTGGACAACCTAGTAGGAACCGGAGGAATAACACGTAGCGGAAGAGTATTCGCCCCACCAGAAGTTGTGGCTGACAAAAATGAGAAAGCCGATAAAGGAAAGAATAAGGTCGTTGAGGAAACCTCTCGGGGGGTAGAGAAGGACCTACTTATAAAGGACGCTGAAGAATTAATGAGGTTGATAAAAAAAGTGATTATAAGATCGTCGATCATCTTCATCAAACACCGTCAAAAATCTCTATTCTGAATTTGTTATTGTGTTCCGAGGCACACCACAACGCGCTGCTGAAGGTGCTGAATGCAGCATATGTGCCGCAAGAGATCTCGGTCAACCAGCTGGAGGGGTAGTGGCTCACGTGAACGCTGGGAACGGATTAGGGTTTACTGACCTAGAGCTGACGCCGAAGGGAAGAAACCATAACAGCGCCTTGCACATCTCGATAGAGTGTAGGGGAACAGTTATGTCCCATGTGTTGGTGGACACAGGATCATCTCTCAACGTTCTCCCAAAGAAAGCTCTGACGAAGCTGGATACGAGAGGATTAATTTGTACACCCAGTGATCTAGTCGTAAAAGCTTTCTATGGAACCAAGCGTCGTGTCTTTGGAGAGGTAACTCTACCCATCCAAGTTGGGCCGGAAACTTTCGATGCAGTCTTCTATATCATGGATATCATGCCAGCCTATAGCTGCCTGTTGGGCCGGCCATGGATCCATTCCTCTGGCGCAGTGACCTCCATATTACACCAGAAGCTGAAGTATGTTGTGGGGCAGCATTGTAACTGTCTGTGGTGAAGAGGACATAATGGTGAGCCATTTGTCGTCTTTCAAATATGTTGAGGTGGATGGCGAGATCCACGAAACTTTGTGTCAGGCATTCGAAGCTGTTAAGGTCAAAGATGTGACTCCAGTGATGATTGAGAAACCGGAGATGACTCTCTCTTCCTTTAAGGAAGCTCGAGCTGTTGATCATGCTGGCTCTGCCCCACGCTGGGGGCAAGTTCTGGAAATCCCTAACAAGCAGGATAAGTTTGGGTTAGGGTATTCTCCTTCTGCTGATGCTTCCTCCTCTCGCAGTGCGTCGTGCGTCAAAGGGCCGATCTAGTTCACAAGAGGTGGGGTGATATTTGAGAATGTCAATGCAGTGTCTGAAGACGGCGAAGATAGTGATTGCAACCTGGACTCCTGGATTCATCCGAGCAAACCAGGCCAGAGCCTCAACAACTGGTCCGTCCAGGATATCATCCAAGTGACAGGCAAAGAGTAATGATTTACTTTCTCCCATTATTATACGACCCTATGTCCTACCCGGGGCATAGTGGTTTTATTGTCAGGGCCTTGTTTGGTTATGTACATATAATTTATCAATAAATCAAAGGGCGTTTTTCTTTGCATTCAAATTTTGTGATCACTGTTATTCCTGTTTTTATCTTTTGTTTTGAAAAACAATAAAATGGCAATACGGTTTGTGCTAACCTGCATATCCTTTTTTTAAGCTTAACCCTTGTTATTGCAGGATTCACATCGCAGACGACATCGACTCTGAACCTTCTACGACTCACTTAGACTTCGATTGCCCGATATATCAAGCTGAAGAAGAGATTGATGAAGATGAAGACCTTCTCGAAGAGTTGGCCCGTTTGTTGAAACAAGAAGAGAAAGTCATTCTGCCTCACGGGGAAGAGATTGAGATTGTGAATCTGGGTTCTGAGGAACTTGTCAGGAATGTCAGGATAGGGGCTGCATTGCAAAGTGATGTCAAGCAGAGATTGGTCGAGATGCTTCGAGAGTATAGTGACATCTTTGCTTGGTCATACGAAGATATGCCCGGACTCGACACTGACATAGTGGTCCACCATCTACCACTACGAGAAGATTGTCCTCCCGTTAAGCAGAAGCTTAGAAGGACACGACCAGATATGGTCGTTAAGGTCAAAGAAGAAGTGCAAAAGCAGCTGAATACTAGCTTTTTAGCGGTCACTACCTACCCTCCGTGGGTCACCAACATAGTACCTGTACCGAAGAAGGACGGTAAGGTGCGGATGTGCGTCGATTATCGGGATCTGAATAGGGCGAGCCCTAAAGATGATTTCTCGCTCCCTCATATTGATGTGTTGGTCGACAATACAACTCAGTTTTCCGTGTTTTCGTTCATGGATGGCTTCTCTGGCTATAATCAGATCAAGATGGCGCCGGAGGACATGGAGAAAACTACGTTTATTACACCCTGGGGAACGTTTTGCTACAAGGTAATGCCCTTTGGTCTGAAGAACGCAGGGGCCACTTACCAACGAGTAATGGTCACTTTGTTTCATGACATGATTCACCATGAGATTGAAGTCTATGTTGATGACATGATTGGGAAGTCCCAAACGGAGGAGGGACATCTGGTCAATTTGCTGAAGCTTTTTGAGAGGCTTAGGAAGTTCAGGTTGAGGTTGAATCCTAACAAGTGTACTTTCGGAGTACGGTCTAGAAAACTACTGGGGTTTATTGTGAGTGAAAAAGGCATTGAGGTTGACCCTGCGAAGATAAAAGCAATACAAGATATGCCAGCGCTGAAAACTGAAAAGGAAGTTCGTGGTTTCCTAGGCAGAATAAACTACATTGCAAGGTTTATATCTCAGCTCACGGCCACGTGTGAACCGATGTTCAAACTACTAAAGAAAGATCAGGCGATTATCTGGAACGAGGATTGCCAGAAGGCATTTGACAAGATAAAACGGTATCTGCAAGAACCTCCAATCTTGATACCCCCAGTGGCCGGAAGACCCCTAATTATGTACTTGACAGTTCTTGAGAATAGCATGGGTTGCATTCTCGGTCAGCACGACGAGACTGGTAAAAAAGAGCATGCCATTTATTACTTAAGTAAAAAGTTCACAGATTGTGAGTCCCGTTACTCAATGCTGGAAAAAACGTGTTGTGCACTCGCGTGGGCTGCCAAACGTTTACGACAGTATATGCTCAACCACACGACCATGCTCATTTCGAAGATGGATCCGATCAAGTATGTCTTCGAGAAGCAAGCGCTTTCACGCAGGATTTCCAGATGGCAAATGATGTTGACGGAGTATGGCATTCAGTATGTTTCCCAGAAGGCCATCAAGGGAAGTGTGTTGTCTGAATACCTTTCCGAACAGCCTATCGAAGATTATCAGCCGATGAAATTTGAATTTCCTGATGAGGATATCATGTTTCTCAAAGCAAAAGATTGTGATGAATCGTTGCCCGACGAGGGGCCAGATAGGAAGTCCCAGTGGAAATTGATATTTGACGGGGCGGTTAATTCCTATGGAAGTGGTACTGGGGCAATCATCACGACTTCCCAGGGATCCCACATCCCGTTCACTGCCAGATTGACTTTTCCAGTCACCAATAATGAAGCAGAATACGAAGCATGCATCATGGGTTTGGAAGAAGCTATTGATTTGAGAATCAAAAACCTGGATGTATATGGTGACTCGGCACTTGTTGTTAACCAAATTAAAGGGGAGTGGGAGACTCGTCAATCGAATTTGGTGTCGTACATGAATTATGCCAGAAGGCTGCTTCCATTCTTTGATCGAGTGGAACTCCATCATGTGCCCAGAGCTGAAAATCAAATGGATGATATCTTAGCCACGTTGGCTTCGATGTATAAGGTCAATTTTTGGAATGAAGCCCCAAGAATTGTCATTTCTCATCTTGATAGACCTGCATTCGTTTTTGCAATCGAGGAAGCCTCCGATGGCAAGCCATGATTCCATGATATCCAAACTTTCCTTATGACTAAGGAGTATCCTGCGGGAGCGTCAACCCAGGATAAGAAGACTCTGAGGAGGCTGTCTGGAAATTTCTATCTCAATCCTGATGGAGTTCTATACAAGAGAAACCATGATCTCGTGCTACTCATATGTGTAGATGAGAAAGAAGCGAGTCTGCTTATGGAGGAAGTCCATGAAGGCACATTTGGTACGCACGCCGGTGGGCATGCTATGACGAGAAAGATCCTACGAGCAGGATATTACTGGCTAACGATGGAGTCAGATTACTTCAAATTCGCGAAGAGATGTCATAAATGTCAGATTTATGCTGATAAAATTCATGTGCCGCCGTGCCCGTTGAATGTCATGTCATCCCCGTGGCCGTTCTCCATGTGGGGCATTGATATGATAGGCAAGATCGAGCCCACTGCATCTAACGGTCATCGCTTCATTTTGGTAGCCATTGACTACTTCACCAAGTGGGTGGAGGCAGCCTCGTATGATAATGTGACCAAGCAGGTGGTGGCTAAATTCATAAAGAATGACATCATCTGTCGATACGAAATTCCTGAGCGGATCATTACTGATAATGGTTCGAATTTGAATAACAAGATGATGAAGGAGTTATGCCAGAGCTTAAAGATTGAACATCACAACTCATCACCTTACCGGCCGAAGATGAATGATGCGGTTGAAGCGGCCAACAAAAACATTAAAAAGATAGTACAGAAGATGGTTGTGACCTACAGAGATTGGCATGAGATGTTGCCATTTGCATTGCATGGTTATCGTACGACGGTATGCACATCAACCGGGGCAACTCCTTTCTCACTAGTGTACGGTATGGAAGCTGTCCTACCGTTGGAAGTTGAGATTCCTTCTTTGCGAGTTTTGGTTGACGTGAAACTCGATGAGGCAGAATGGATTAAGAACCGACTGAACCAACTCAGCCTGATGGATGAGAAGAGATTAGCATCGATTGCATATGGTCGTTTGTACCAGAGCCGAATGAAGAAAGCTTACGATAAGAAGGTGCGTCCTCGAAGCTTTCAGACGGGTGATCTCGTCCTGAAGAAGATTCTTCCGCCACACTCCGATCACAGGGCAAGTGGACTCCCAATTACGAATGCCCGTACGTCGTCAGCAAGGTCTTCTCGGGAGGAGCCTTGTTGTTATCCACGATGGATGGCGAAGATTTTGCATCCCCTGTGAACGCGGACGCAGTTAAAAAATACTTTGCTTAAAAAATGACCCGCTGGAAAGAAAAAGAATATCCAGGCAAAAATGGGGCATCCCGGCGAACCATAAAAAAGGAAAAAGGTTCGGGCAAAAATTAGGGATATAAATGAAAAATGTACACCCGCAAAGTCGAAAACCTGGAAGGGCGACTTTGGCAAAAAAAGGGTATCCCGGTGAATCGGAAACCCGGAAGGGCGATTCAGGCAAAAGTTAGGTATTTTAAAAAGCAAATGACTGCCTTCCACGTGTGGACTTTCATTGTTTAGTGGTTTGGAAGACCTGAGGGCCGTTTATCTGAATCAATCTCTTCTGAAAGCTGAAGCATCAGAGAAGTATCGAAGTCGAGTGGGTCATAGAAGGATCAACTCATGGTGTTCATCTACGCCACATTGCCGACATTTGCGTATATACTGATGTATATTTATATTATTATGCTTGCAGAACTTCCTCATTTTAGGAGCTTGCATCTGTTGTAAAACATTTTGCCCATTCAGGGGCTCGTTATCAATAAAACATATACTATTCAACAATTCTGTTTGTTTGTTTAGCCTTTATCTGTTTTGTTTGCGAAAAAGAACGCCCGATGTTTTTGATAAAATGCACATACATAAACATGCTGGCTTAGGCCGATAATTGTTGAAACATTGAATTACCTGAACATTATCACAGGATGATAACCTTGATAGGTCCCTTTGTGAAGGGTATCTTGTTTGTTTGTTCATGTTGTTGCAGGTACGGCACACTCCGGGCAGTACGCCAGGTGTTTTCCAAGCAGGATGATTCCTTCTTCCCCAGCAAGTTCGGCAGCGTCTCCCCACGGAGTCTGAACATGGGACCGCGAGCATTGATATGTCTCCCCGAGCAGAGAAGATTCTCCCCAACCAGATGTATCCTAGGCAGGTATATCGTTTCCCCAGCTGAGTCATGCGCTGAAGCGTATACCCATTCCCAGCACCGGGTTAGTGTGTAGTTTTCTCGTAGAAGACTATTCGCAAGTGTTTAGCTTCTGATAGTTCAGACTAAAGTCTCCAGCAGAATTGAAAGTCCCCACATAGTTGTACTCTCCCCGGCAGGTAGGAGTGATTCCAGTGTCTGGTCAGATATCCTTAGCCGAGTTTGCAGTTCCCCAAGAGAGTCGAGTCCTCGGAACCCGTGCAGGCCATGATTGGTTTTCCCCAGTAGAGTGTTGAATAGCTGATACTATATTTCCCCATCGGAGTCCGCATCTCTAGGAAGATTTTATCCTCGAAGGTTGTGCAGTTATTTCTGCAATTGACATCGTTTCCTCAGTGGTTGTGGTTCGTACGCCTAGTTGAGCGATTATAGGTTCTCGTAGAACTTTGTTCCCCTGCAGCAGTCAGATGGGGTTCGTATCCCCGGATTGAGTCCAATTGAGATTGGCGTGACTTCTTCCCCTCGGCAGGATGATTCCTCCTCCCTGCCATAGTGGTTATTTCTCCTTGACAGGAGGCTTTTCCCTTCAGCATTTATTTTGCTGATGGGGTCGTAGCATTTTGCATGATTGCATAGCATTTACCCTAAAACGCGTAGCATTCCCACCATGTGGAGCATTGCGCCATCGTCAAATATATGTATATGAAACATGAGCTAGGTCGTTACTGTTCTTGTTTTACAGATGTTCCTACGCAGAAGGGTTTGCTCAAGATGATTCTTGAATTCCCCAGCAAAGTTGTTTGCTTGAGATGATTCTTAAAAATATCCACGGAAGTCAGCAGAGTGTTTGCTCAGGATGATTCCTAAAATCTCCAGCAGAGTTATTGGTTCAGGATGATTCGTGAAGTCCCCGGCGGAGTTATTTGTTCAAGATGATTCTTGAATTCCTCAGCAGAGTTGATTCACCCAAAATGATTTCTGGACCCCCGAAGCAGAGTTACTTGATAGTTCTCCCGAATCCCCAGCGGAGATGTGCCATCCCCAGCAGGTTTTAAAATGGAGAAGTTGAAACTTCCTTGAAGACTTGATGATTGAAGTCCGGCTGACACCCGAGAATTTCTTCGAATGCCCGATGGCATGATTACAGAGATTGTCAAAAGTTCCTGATGACCTGATGAGTCCCGAGGAATTCTCCTGCTGTCGTGCCACAGAATGCCTGACGGCAGAATCAGCCATATATCACTAGTTACCGTGTAACTGGTGATCCCTTGATAATTTGAGGAAGAAGCTACAGTGAAAGCCGGTGATCATCCTGATGGAGACTTGGGCCAGTTATCGTGCAACGGCCGTTTCAGATTTCAAAGTTTGTCCTACCAATCAGAGTATTATTTACTTGTGCGGTTGGTAAATTTCCGGTTACCGTGTGACCAATTCCCTAGTAGAGTTGCCGCGCAACTGTCGTGTTCAGTTTTGAAGATGTTCCTACCAATCAGAGTATCGTTAACCTGGGCGGTTGGCAGATCGCCAGTTACCGTGTAATCGGTGATCCCTTGATGATTTGAGGACATAGATGATCATCCTGACAGAGATTTGAGATTAATCCTTCACCAGTTACCGTGTAACCGGTGATCCCTTGATGATTTGAGGACGAAGATCTACGTTGGAGTCAGAGAAACATCCTGACAGAGGTTCAGATCAGTATTTCTCCAGCTAGTTGCTGTGCAACTATTATTTCAGTTTCCGAAGATTTGTCCCCATCAGAGTACCGTGTACTTGTGCAGTTGGCAAATTTTCGGGTTTGTTGGTATTCAACCGCCTTTTACCTTGATTGTTTGAGAGTCGTTTTCTTCTCACCCAGTCAGGTCCAAGCCATTTGAATAGGGGCAGTTGTACCCCAAAATTTGCCTAACTTTTCTTTACCTAGCTTGTGTTTCATTTCATTCATGTTAGCATTATCATTTGCATTGCATTGACATGTGTGCAGGAGATCAAGAGGTATGACTACCAGTCAAGAGCTATACAAGACTATGAAGCTAGCTAAGAGATTTATCCAAGTGTTAAAGGGTTGATATCCTTATCAGAGAAGTCTAAGATCCTCAGAGAGAGTGGTTGAAACTAAGTATGTGGGTCTCCTAACTTGAGAGTTGTGGGAAGATCATCAGATGATTCTGAGGCCATGAAGTTGGACTTGAGGTCTTGAGAGAGCTCATGAGAAGTGTTGAAGTTCATTTTAAAGCCTAGACATGTCATTATGTGCAGGATATGAAGATATACCCAAGATTGATGCAATTAGGGTTTCATCTGGATGACCCTAGGATAACTGATGATTTGAAGAAGGTTGAGACCTAATTCAAGAGCCATGTGACCATGGATTGATACATTGAGATGTTCTAAGGATGATTCCAATGTTAACTCATCATGATTGAAGAGTTTGAGAAGTTTTAGGCTAGGGTTTCTAAAGCTTGATAGTGTAAAATTCCCTAGCTTGACCCCTGACTTCAAGACCACTTAGCTCAAGATGTGATTTTCATCTCATCTTGACCCCAAAATGATTGTTGTAGGGCATGATCTTAGCTTTAATTTGAGTACTAGAAGTACATGATAGGGTTTATAAAACTCAAGTTATGAGCCAGACAAGTTACAAGTCATCTGAGACATGTGAATTTGGAGCTTGAAAGTCACCCAACTTGCATGACACTTTTGCCCTGAAAGGATGATTCCTATGAACTTTTGGTCAACATGAATGTTGTTCCTTATTCTCTTAGATTTCTAAAGAGTACTAGAAGTCCATGATTGGATTTTATAGAACTCAAGTTATGGCTTTGACAAGTCAAGGGTATTTTGGGTATTTGGAATTACAGGTCATTTTGAATTATGGGTCCATTTCACTATCTTGCAAGCTTCAAATGGAGTTTTGTTCAACTTGAAAGTTGATCAAAATGATGTTTTTAGATCAGCCAAGTATCAAGAGTCCATTGATATGGATTAGAGCAAGCATTGGTTGAAGAAATTCCCCAAAAAGGCCATTTTAATGAATTAAAATGAAAAAATTCAAAACAATTGTAATTCGGATGTTTTCAAGCCAAGTTAGTACTCATTTTGATTGGGAAAGAGATTATAAACACTTTGGCATTGTTAGAACTTTGAGTTGATGCTCATATCATGGCCTTTTGGTGGATTACTTTATGATGAAGTTACAAATCAAACATCCATCTTTGGTTCAAAGGAGGGAACTTATTCAATTACACTCTACACACTCAATGCAAGTGATCTGAAGCAAGTTTGAGGTGAAAACAAGGAAAATTCGTGGCTGCCATAATTGGATTTTTTGAGAAAAAATTGAAAGTTGGAAATCATAAATTGGGCCATGAATGGGCCCCCAATGGATCAAAACAGATTATAAAAGAGATTTGGATCATTTTCAGAAGCTTCTAGTGCCATTTTCAGTTGAGAAACAATTGGAATCAGTTGAGAAGAAGATTGAAGATTTGATTTTCGGGTTTGGAGATTGAAGGGGTTTCAGAAGAAATTGAACATCAAGAACTCTTCATCATCATTCAGTGGAAGATTCTGCATCTTTTGGAAGCAAGTGGGGCCCTGAAAGTCACCATATTCGAAGCTCTGAATCAGGTTCCTACTCTCCAATATTCCTCTTTAATTATACACTTTCCAAGCCTTAGATACATGTGGTTAGGATCTGTTTGAAACATAGATGGATTTTGTATAAGTTTCGTGGTGAATTGTGACAATTTTTGACTTGGCATTCCAAGTTGTAGTTTAGATATCTCTCTTGTTAATGGATAAAAATGAGAAAGAACATGATAATTGGAACCTAGGGAGTGAGACAAACAAAACGATATAAAGAAATTGAAGTTTCGTTGAGATTGAATTTGTGGTCACTGTTCATTCTCGCCGGAGAAGACTACTGGATCTTCTCCGGCCACCATGCGCGCCACCATCTGTAATTTCCTTCCTCTCTCAATTTCAAACGGAGAAGAAGCTTATGAGCCTTTGGATCGTGGTAAAACCTTGACTTCGTATACGCATCTTACGCCCAGAAATCTGCCACCTCGCCCCTCCCTTCAACGCACCGTTTCATTAACTCTATGAAACAGGCTTAACACCTGATTGTTATCCACACCCCACGCGCATAGGCCCAAACCAAATTAAAACGTGATTCCGTTGCTTATCACACTCCCCCTGGCCTGCTTCATTTAAAGAATAAAAATATGAGTTTGGACTCAGCTGGGCCCTTGGTTCCAGCATTATCCCCACCCCCCAGCGCAAGGCCCATACCAATTAACGCATAGGATCATTACTAGTTACACCACCTGTTCCATATAATTTCTTTTTCTTTCTTTTATTTTTTTTAGTTGATACTTGTTAGTTTTAAATCATGTAAAAATAGGAATGATTGTTAATAATTCCTGAAATAAATCATGTGAACACTTTGATATGCTTAGAATTTTCTCACATTTTTTTAATTTCTATTTTCATGTATTTTCAATTAATGGCATATTTTCTATTTTAGTATGTTTTTAATAATTGGATGATTGTATGCTGAGCTTGATGATTTTATTTCTCATTTATGCTTTTGAGTTTGATATTGAAATTTTGTGTTCTGGTGATAGACATGTTGATGATATTGTACTATTTTGTTGCATTTTTTAGATGATTCTAAATAGGATTTTAGGATAGTTGTTTAGGAGTATTCATTAATGGATCCCTTTAGTGCACCCTTTAGATTTGGATTTTGTTTGAGCCTTTTGATTTAGGTTTAGCCCCTGAATTTTGTACCATAGAATGTTGATACATGTAGGATAATGTAGTATTTTCCCTAGAATTTTTAGGAATGATTTTCTATTAGTTCCCCATTTTACAAATTGGCCTTAGTTTAGGTGATCCTAACTAGGTTAAGTGCATAGATTAGTCTTGTAAATGACCATTAGATGATTCTAGGTCCCATATTCCTTTCTTGATAGATTGGTAAGTAGGTAGATACCTCATTAGAACTTTGATAAAGCCTTGATAGAGCTTTTGATTCCTCTAGCCTAGGTGATCCTTGTAGTTAGTCTGTAGGGTTTCTTAGGAGTGTTGTGTTGCCTTCTGTCCCCTATGTGTTTTCCTTGGGCTTTGCCCTACCCTCTTTATCCAAGTCTTGAAGAGGATCCCTCCTGGGAGAGCCTAATCCTTCCTTTGGTTGGACTCTGTGTATTCCTCAGGAGTTGAGCCTTGAATTGACATTCCCCAGTATGGTACATTCCTTTGGTTTGTACTATCTTTATCCTTCAAGTCTTGATGAGGAACCCTCATGGGAGAGCCTAATCCTTCCCTTGGTTGGATTCTATGCATTCCTCAGGAGGTTGAGCCTTGGATTGACATTATTGACATGGTATATTCCCTTGGTTTATATACTGTCATCCATCTCAAAGTCCTTTTCTTAGGATCCCTCTTGGGAGAGCCTAATCCTTCCTTTGGTTGGATTCTGTGCATTCTTCAACAGGTTGAGCCTGAGATGGACATTATGTGTTGATACACTACAATCAGTTACCCTTAGATTGATATCTAGGACTAATACCCAGTCTTTTCTGTCCTATTGACATAGGATCCCTCTTGGGAGAGCCTAATCCTTCCTTTGGTTGGATTATATGCATTCCTCAAGAGGTTGAGCCCATGATGGACTCTGGTGTTGATACACCTCCAACCTGATGTAGCCTGGGATGACTCCCTTGTTGCTCATTTTAGTTTCTCTCCCTTGTTTGAATTACTTGATGCATTAGAATAGGTCCATGTTTAGATTATTTTAAGCTAGGAGCATGATCGCTTAGAGGTTGACTGTGTCTCCCTCTGCTTGTTTGCATTAAGGGTTAAGGTGATCCTCCCCCTGCTTGTATGTTGTTTTTCTTTTCATCTGTGCGTTAGCCTTAGAGGTTGAGTCTGTCTATCTCTGCTTGTTTGTGTTCTTTTTGCTTGATTGCTTAGAGGTTGAGTGAGTCTCCCTCTGCTTGTATTGCTGCATAGCATGTGCATCTTTACTGCTTTATTCTGTTTATCTGTTTAGCTGATGCTTTGTCTATTGTTGTTTCCCATTGCCATGATCCCCTAGAAGTCTCACTTCCTTTGATAGGGAAGTGGTGATTAGAACTTTAGGTTGAAACCTATGCATGATAACTTCTAGGAGTTCCCTGTTTCAAACCTCAACCTTAGTTTGAATCCTTGGCATGACAACATTAGGACTTGACAGTCTCCCCATAGAGTTTGTTCTCTTCTCATCTAAAAACAACAGTGAAAAACGTAATAAAGGCAAGTTAGTACAAGCGCATTACGATCCTTAAGCTACTTGGGTAATGATAATTGAGCGGCCTCCTCTCAATCGTCTAGAGTGTTTAGTATACGTCCTTTGGACGATATGCGACGCATTCGTTCCCAGGTCATAGTCTCTAGTGCTGTACAGACTACAAACAACCATAAAAAAACAGTTCTTCTGTAAAAGACAGAAAACAAACTTCAAACCTTTTTGCCCCGTGGGCCCATAATTCAAAAGGAAGCTTTTCTGAAGAAAAGAGTGTCGTTAAATCCCAGTTCTACCGCAAACGCTAACGCCTAAGTCTCCAAGGGTCGAGCTGTGTACGCCAAACAGCTGGAACTGTTTGTTAACCCTACTCAAAAAACAGATGAACCTGAACCCCCGTAATCCGTATTATCCCGAACTACGTAAGCTCTGATCTCTCATATCTGTTGAGAGTATGTAGGCACAATACTGACGTATTGGCGAGCCACCTTCCCCCATCCTTTCCCGTTACCCGTAGTTAGTCGAACTACGTTGACTCTGATTTCTCATTCTCTGATGAGAATACGTAGGCATAAAGCGCGATGCTTTGCCGAGTTATTTTTCTTTTCTTTTCAGACCAGCCTTGAAAGGTAGATAGTTAAACTAACCCGTCAGATAAACACAACAAGCGTGGATCCCATCGAGTACGATGGATGTGAGGGGTGCTAATACATTCCCCTTGCGTAACCGACTCCCGAACCCAGACATGGTTGCGATGACCTTGTCTTATACCTTTTCGGCATTTTTATCCGATCGTTTCCTTTCCCGTTCTGAGGGATAAATAACGAAAGGTGGCGAATCTTCTGTTTTGCCGGAACCTTATTTTCGCGGTAGCGACAATATTGTTGATGTTGATGATGTTGTAACGAGAATATTGTTGTTGATGTTGTTAGTGTTGATGTTGTTGATGTTGATGTTGTTGATGAAAACATGAAATAATTTTGTAAGTTAATTTTGTATATATGTTAATGTTTTTGTTGTTGACGGAAACTTGAATTAAGTAACGATAATGTTGTTGTTGATGTTGTTAGTGTTGATGTTAATGATGTTGATGTTGTTGGTGAAAGTAAATGAATTAATTTTGTATGTTAATTTTGTATATACGTTAATGTTGTTGTTGATGGAAACTTGAATTAATTGTTGAATATTGTTGATGTTTGAATATTCACGAATTACTTGTTGAATATTGTGATTTTTTTGAGTAATTTCTTGAGCTTAAGTGATAAAGTGGTTATATTAGGTACAACTACTAACTTAGTGAATTTGTTATAGGGGTTACCTGTGAAGAGCAAGATTGTGTCGTTTTCAAGAATCCTACTGTGTAGTTCTAGAAGTTGGTGATTTCTCTACAAGTGCTACAGTTATTCATTGTTTTTGTTTAGCTTTCTTAGTTTAGTTTAGCCTACTTAATTAGTATGGATAAAAAATGGATGTCTTTCAATCGATTGTCAAAAGAGTACGAGAATTGGGTATCAAAATTTGTTAAGTTTGCTGTTGAACCCGCCAAAGACCCCAGTAGAATCACATGTCCTTGCTTAGGTTGCTGTTATGGCCGTTAGATTGACGCAGTTCAGTTGGAATCTCATTTAAAGAGACATGAAATTGATCGAAGTTATACATGTTGGACATTACATGGTGAGATAAGTAACGAGAATGTTGAACCGGGAGATAATACAACATATGCTTCAAATGACAATGGCAGAGATACATATGATTGTGATCGAGTCGAAGAGATTGCAGAAGCACCTGAAGAAGATCTTCAGGATTGTCCCAGGATGTTTGAGAGGTTGGTAAGCGATGCAGAGAAACCGTTGTATAAAGGTTGCACTACTTTCACAAGATTGTCTGCGGTATTAAAGTTGTACAACTTAAAGGTGGGTAATGGGTGGTCGGATAAAAGTTTCACACAGTTATTAGCCCTTATGAAAGAGATGCTTCCGGAGGATAATGTTCTTCCCAATCGAACCTATGAAGCTAAAAAGATGTTATGCTCTATTGGCATGAGCTATGATAAGATACATGCTTGTCCAAATGATAGCATTTTGTTTCGAAATGAATATGCATCATTAAATGAGTGTCCTAAATGCTGTGTATCTCGGTATAAGAAAAAGTTGTCACCAACAAAAGTCTTATGGTATTTTCCTATAATTTCGAGATTTAGACGCATGTTTCGTAGTGAAACAGGTGCAAAACACTTGACTTGGCATGCAGATGATAGAATTATAGATGGGAAGTATCGACATCCGGCAGATTCACCATAATGGATGAAAATTGATAGAGTATCCTGATTTTGGAGAAGAAGCTAGAAACATTCGCTTGGAATTATCAACTGATGGAATTAATTCGCATGGTCAAAGTATCTCACATTCCACATGGCCTATAATTATTATAATTTATAACCTACCTCCATGGCTATGTATGAAGCGTAAGTACATGATGTTATCTATGTTAATTTCTGGTCCTAAACAACTAGGGAATGACATAGACGTATACTTGACACCTTTAATCGAAGACTTAAAGAGTTTGTGGGAGAACGGTGTAGAGGTTTATGATGGATATAGGAAATAAAGTTTCAATTTAAGGGCGATGTTGTTTGGCACAATTAATGATTTTCCAGCATATAGAAATCTATCGGGGTATAGCATTAAAGGTCAATGTGTGTGTCCTATCTGTGAAGAAAACACAGATTGGACGCGATTGGAATTTGGTCAGAAGAATGTCTTTCTTGGTCATCATAGATTCTTAAATTCTAATCATCACTACTGTGAGTGGAGAAAAGCATTCAATGGAAATTCAAAACAAGGTAGAGCTCCACCTACATTGACAGGTGAACAAATTTTTGAAAAGGTGAAAGATGTGAGTACTAAGTTTGGCAAGCCTTATGCTCATACGCTTGTCACGCGTGGGTGGAAGAAGAGGTCAATTTTTTTGAATTTCCGTATTGGAAGTCATTGCATGTAAGACATTTTCTTGATGTTATGAATATTGAAAAAATGTATTTGAAAGTGTCATTGGCACGTTACTCAATATACAAGGAAAGTCTAAGGATGACCTTAAAGTAAGAAAGGACTTGGTAGTGATGGGAATAAGAAATGAATTAGGACCCTTGAAGAAAGGAAATCGAACATATCTACGACCTGCTGCTTATACTTTATCTAGAAAGGAGAAAAAGATATTGTGTAAGTTTCTAAGTGAAGTTAAAGTTCCAGAAGGATACTCTTCAGATATTAGAAGACTTGTTTCTATGAAAGACCTCAAGTTAAAGAGTTTAAAGACACATGATTTCCATGTTATAATGGAACACTTTCTACCAATAGGTATACGTTCTATTTTGCCAAAAAAAAGTAAGAAGCGCAATAACTAAATTGTGTTTTTTCTTCAGGTCAATTTGTAGTAAGGTGATCGATCCTGAAATCTTACCAACATTGCAAAAAGAAATAGTTATTACTTTGTGTGAGCTTGAAGTGTATTTTCCTCCATCATTTTTTGATATAATGGTACATCTAGTTGTTCATCTTGTGAAAGAGACACAATTGTGTGGACCAGCTTATATGAGATGGATATACCCTGTTGAACGTTATATGAAAATATTGAAAGGGTATGTGAAAAACCGAAGTCGACCAGAGGGATGTATTGTTGAATGATACATTGTTAAAGAAGCGATTGAGTTTTGTACTGAATATTTGTCCAATGTTCAATCCATTAGCCTCCCAAAATCTCATGTTGTTGAAAAAATAGTAGGAAAACAGTTAATTGGAAATAAAGTTATGACAGTTTCAAGGGATGAACGGGAGCAAGTGCATTTGTATGTTCTGCACAATGACATTGAGGTTGAGCCGTATGTTGAAATGCACAAGGACATTCTCCGAGGTTTAAATCTGAATAGAAATGAAAATTGAATAGTACGTGAGCACAATCGAATTTTTATAACATGGTTCAAGGATCATATATTTTCAAAGTTTTATTCTGATCCCGCTTCAACAACAGAAAGGTTGAGATGTTTAGCATATGGTCCAAGTTTGCATGTGTTTTCTTATAGTGCATATGCAATTAATGGATACACATTTTATACCAAATAAAAATATGATAAAAGTACAATGCAAAATAGTGGTGTCACCGTGCTTGCTGAAGCAATGCACATTTCAAGTGTGAAGGACTTAAACCCCAAATATGCAAATCTGTTATATTTTGGGGTTATCGAGCGCATTTGGGTGTTTGATTATGACACATTTCAGATTCCTATCTTTGGATGCAAGTGGGTTGAAAATAATAGTGGCATATGAATGGATAAGTCAGGATTTTTGCAAGTGGGTCTTAATAAGGTGGGGTACAAAGATGAGCCTTTTCTTCTAGCCACGCAAGCTAAACAAGTGTTCTATGTCACTGATCCGACAAGTACGAAATGGTCTATAGTTCTTTTTTCCAACAAAGTAATCAATGATAACATTGGAGATCAGGGTGATGTTGATGTTGAGAAGGAATCTTATATTATAGATGATCAAGATGAGAATATTAGAGCGGACGAATCATATATTAGAAATGATCATAACGAGGGAATTTGGATCAATCCATCCGTCCGTGTAGTTAAGAGACAAGTAAACCACGTTCCAACGAAGAGAAGAAAGAGATGTTAGTGACAAAGGTACTTGTAAAATTATATATTATATCATTCAATAAAATTATATATTATGTCATTCAATAAATATATATATATATATATATATATATATATATATATATATATATATATATATATATATATATATATGTGTGTGTGTGTGTGTGTGTGTGTGTGTGTGTGTGTGTGTGTGTGTGTGTGTTTTTCTTATTTATATACTTCTTATTTATATGTTTTTCTTTTCATATATATTTGTCATTCATTTCATAATTTTGTTTTTCTGAATTACAGGTATTATGGCTAGCAACGAGGAAAAACCACATGATACTTCTAAACATGATGGAAACGAACCAGCACAAGATGTGGAATGAGATATTACAAGAGGAATAACGATTATGAAAGGAATCATTCGTGTGAGAGATAAATGTATAAAGTATGATGTGCATTGGAATGAAACGGACCAATTAATTGAGTCTAACGGTGTGATGTTGACAAGTTATATTGGGGCACTTGTTCGTTAGCAAATTCCAATCACTTGCAATAATTGGAGAATTCCTTCGTTGAAACTAGCCAAAGAAAAAATATGGAGCGAGATACATATATGATATCTGATATTTTTTTAATTATGTCGACGGTTATATCTTTAAATTACTTATACTAACATACTATATGTATGTTAATTTGTTTGCAGAGGTCTTTTAATATTGTTGACGACCGGAAAAAATATTGTCTTCAATTGGCCGGAAAACGACTAAGAGGATTTTGAGCATTTTTAAAGAACAAGTTTCTTAAGGATTCTGATGGAAAATTTGTCGAATCAGAGCGTTCAAAGAAGTATGCTGATCTGATTTCACTTGAAGAATGGGAAACATTTGTTGCCAAGCGAAGAACCCAAGAATTCCATGTAATTCTAACTTATCATGAACAATGTATAATATATATACTTCTTCCATATGAGTTATGATATGACTTAAACTTGTTTTTTCAGGCTGTGAGTGACGTAAATCGGCAACGAGCATTAAAACCCGCGTATCCATACAAAAAAGGGCGTTTGGGATATGCACGCTTACAACAAAAAATAGTAAGTATATATAAATGCTTTAATATGACATAATTAGAATACGAGAAAAGTGAAGCTTATTATTTGTCTTAATGTGTAGTTAGAAGAGGAGAAAAGTGATGCAGCATCTCTTTCAGACCATGTTTTGTGGAAGGCTGCCCGTGTGGGTAGAGATGGAGTCGTTCAGGTAGAAGTTCAACAAGTATTTGAGCAATGTGTAAGTACAACATTAGTTATGTCATAAACTCAAAAGTGTATAATATATTTATGCTTTTATCTATATTTCAGGAGAGTCTATCCCAAACTATAACTACAGCTGAGGACGATGATTGCAGGAGTGTACTGAGTCGAGTGTTAAATATTCCTGAGTATTATGGTCGTGTGAGGGGTAAGGGATTTGGTGTCACTCCAACAAAATTGTATAATCAGGCAAAGAATAAAAATCCTAGCAATAAACAAGTCATGGAGTCGTTGGAAGAATTGAAAGCTCAAATTCATGAATTGCAAAAGAACAAAGAGAGACACAACCCATAGACTTCTCGAGAACAGTAAGGTACATAAACAACGGTCTTCCAGGTACGGGAGGGATCAGAATAGGGGGATCTTGCAAATAACCCTTAATCTTCTCAAACGCTTTCTGACAATCAGGGTTCCACTCAACTGTTTGCCCCTTGCAAAGCAACTTGAATATCGGCTCACAAGTAGCGGTCATATTAAAGATAAACCTGGAAATGTAATTCAGACGTCCCAGAAAACCCCTAACTTGCGTCGCGGTTCGCGGAGCCGGCATATCTTGAATGGCTCGGACTTTGTCAGGATCTACCTCAATCCCTCGCTGGCTAACAATGAAACCAAGCAATTTTCCGGATCTGACACCGAAGGTACATTTTGCAGGATTCAATTTCAACTGATATTTCCTGAGTCGTTCAAACAGCTTCACCAAATGGTATAAATGCTCCTCTTCATTCTGAGATTTGGCTATCATATCGTCCACATACACCTCAATCTCTTTGTGCATCATATCATGAAAAAGAGTGGTCATAGCACGTTGGTAAGTTGCCCCTGCATTCTTTGAACCGAAGGGCATGACTTTGTAGCAGAAGGTTCCCCAAGGAGTAATGAAAGTAGTCTTCTCTCGATCGTCGGGATCCATCTTGATCTGATTATAGCCGGAGAAACCATCCATAAATGAAAACAACGCAAAACAGGCTGTATTGTCTACAAGTGTATCAATATGCGGCAGTGGGAAGTCGTCCTTTGGACTTGCTTTGTTCAGATCCCTGTAGTCTACACACATCCTAACTTTACCGTCCTTCTTGGGCACTGGCACAATGTTGGCAACCCAATCTGGATATTTCGCGACTGCCAAGAAACCTGCATCCAACTGCTTTTTAACCTCATCTCGAATCTTCAAAGCCATGTCGGGTCTCGTTCTTCGGAGTTTCTGCTTGATAGGTGGACAATCTGGCTTAAGTGGCAACTTGTGAACAACAATATCCGTGTCTAGGCCCGGCATATCTTGATACGACCATGCAAACACATCAACATACCCTTTTAACAACTCAATCAACCTCGGCCTAACCTCCGTCCCAAGCATTGCACCAATCTTGACCTCTTTCTTATTCTCATCTGTACCGAGATTAATTAGGTCCACCTGCTCTTTATGCGGTTGAAGCTCTGTGTGCTCGTACTCAATCAATCTTGTTAGTTCCGCAGGTACTTCAAAATCTTCTTCACCCTCGTCTTCAGCTTGATTGATGGGTGCATCCCAGTCAGGAGTGTCAGTAAAGTCATTGGATCCAACAAGGTTTACGATATCTCTGCATGATGGAAGGCTTACTTAATTAAAATGCTCGAAGACATGTAAGAATGAAATACTGTTTTTTATTATTTTTTGGAAGAAAGGTTGCCAATTTCATTTTTAAAAGTGAAAACGAAAAACGCAAATGAACCAAAGTGGAATTGAACAAAATGCTTTTATTAATATCTTTTTAGAAATGAAAGGTGGCCCGACAAAACAACCCTATAGCCTTGGGCAGAGCTACAGATTTTTATTTGAAAATGTAAATGAAACTAAAAAAACAATTACTTTGACAAGGGAAAAATAACAGGGATCTCTACGGCCTCCCAGTTGTTCAAAACTGCATCACCCTTAAACACCAGGTTGCTCAGCTCTTCATTTTCTTCACAGTCGCTGATGGCATTGACTTGGAAACCTCCGCTGACAAATACTTCTTGGATAACCTTCGGACGCCCTTCGACAGTTGTTGCAGCTCCATTCTGAGTTGGTTTGTAACCCAACCCAGAGCGATCAGTCTTGGTCTTGACATCAATTACCTCTCCCCAACCTTCAGGAATGCCCCTGTCAATTGTTGCTTTGGTACTCTTCAGAGATGCAAAAGATGGATTACCCTGACCCACTGTCTCTTCGACCTCCAGCAGAACAGCATTGGCGATCTCAAGTGCTTGAAAGGAAATGTCTACAGCATTCTCATCGGCCTCGATGTAACGGAAAGAGGACAGGTTGCTGACCATCAGATCTTCCTCACCGTGTATAATAACCAACTTTCCATCGATCACGAATTTCATCCTTTGATGTAACGTTGAGGTCACTGCCCCAGCGGCATGAATCCACGGCCTTCCAAGTAAACAACTGTAATTGGGATTAATGTCCATGACTTGAAACGTGATACTAAAAACTTGCGGACCAATCAGGATAGGAAGCTCAACCTCCCCCATTACCGATCGGCGAGAGCCATCGAAAGCCTTGACAACCAAAGGAGTAGGTTTCAACACAGTCTCTTTACAAGCCAACTTATCAAGAATCCTCTTGGGTAGAACATTCAGAGAAGAGCCGGTGTCCACTAGCACTCTCGCTAAATTGTCTTCCTGACATTTCACCGATATATGTAAAGCACGATTATGGTTCGGACCCTCCTTCGGTAACTCTTCATTGCTGAAACTGAGGGTGTTACAGGCGGTTAAATTGGCAATCACACTATCAAACCGACTGGTGCTAATATCTTGATCCACATGTGCTTGAGTCAAAACCTTCTGCAAGGCCATCCTATGAGCGGGCGAATTCATTAACAGAGATAGAATTGAGATCTTGGAAGGAGTCTGATGAAGTTGATCGATAACTTTATAGTCACTTTTCTTGATGATCCTTAAAAACTCAGCATCTTCATCATTCGTAACGGCTCCCTTACCTTTGTCTTTGACGGCCACTGGGATATTAGTGGTCTCCTTAGGTGGAACCTCATTAGAACGGGGAGTGTACACACGGCCACTGCGAGTCATCCTGCTTACCTCTGCGATATTGGTCACAGTGTCCTTAACCTCTTCATTTGGAATAACCTTCCCAGACTCCTTGTCAATCATAGTCACGTCATATTTCCAAGGCACGGCTTTAGGATCACTGAAAGGAAACGGACTCGGTCTTCGAATAACTATAGGCTTAGGCTGATTCACTTCAGGGATATACGACCTCGGTATATCGAACACGAGGTTGGCGGAGCCTGCCCCTGATAGATTAAACACTGGTACCTTACCCTTTGATTCAGGCTGATGGAAGACAGGCTCAACCACAGCGACTACATCCTTCTTGGCTTGGCTTGTCACTTGTAAAACACCCTCATTAATTAACCTCTGAACATCATTCTGAACCAACATGCAACCCTTAATACTGGCTTCACAACTTACGCATGCAACGTGGGAAGTATCTACTAAACCAGCTTCAAACAGCTTCGAATGGAACATTTTGAGAGGAGTCTTAATCTGTTCAACATCAAGGGCATAACCATCCCCCGAATCAATACTAACGGCATTGACACTCTCATGGTTAGGAAAAGGGTTCTTCTTAACATTTGGTTGAGGATCTTCAAATGACAAAATTTTCTTTTCCAATAAATCCCTGACAATATTTTTGAGAGCATAACAATTTTCCAGATCGTGACCAGGCGCACCCTCATGAAATAAACAATGAGCGGCGGCGTTGTAATTGGCGGGTAGAGGATTAGGAGGCGGACCCAAAGCCCGAGTAGTGATCAGACCTTGCTTGACCAAAGAGGGATACAACTCGGTAAAAGTCATCGGAATCGGCGGACAAGGTTTATACGTTCTTCTGTTCGGCATATTCTGGCGAGGAGCCGGACTCTTTGGCTGTTGAGGAGCAGGAGTATTGGGTGCCTGTAGGTAGTTGACAGGAGGTGGATAAACAGGAGGTTGTTGCATAGGTTGATACATGGGAACCTGTTGATTGAAAGAAGGTGTAATAGCTGCCACATAGGGTTGTTGAGCATATTGGACTGGGTACCCTTGAGGTTGAGCATAACCTTGCGGATGCCGATAAAAGCGTTCCCTTGGTCTACCAGAGGATATAGCATTAGTCTCACTCTCCTTCTTTTTCTGGGAGCTATACGGAGGTTTCTTCGGCTGATCCTTAGAAGTACCATGATTATTTGTCATTTTACCACTTTTCATACCCAATTCAATCTTGACACCCACAGCAACGATGTCGGAGAAATTTGAAGTCACACTACCCACCATTCTCTCGTAAAATTCTGGACGGACTGTGTCGACAAACCAATCAGCTAACTCTTTCTCGGTCAAAGGAGGTTCTACCTGCGAAGCAGTGTCTCTCCACCTTTGAGCATATTCTTTGAATGACTCAGAATTCTTTTGTGACATACTCAGCAACTGTCTTCTGTCAGGAGCTAGATCCATATTGTACTTGTAGTGTTTGATGAAAGCGTCAGATAAATCTTGAAAGCTCCTAACGCGGGATTGGTCCAAAGTTAAGTACCACTTGGAAGAAGCGCCCTTCAAACTGTCTTGGAAGCAATGAATCATCAGTTTATCATTCTCAACATGGGCAGCCATTTTGCGATAATACATGATCAGATGACTCTTAGGACAGGTGGCACCTTCATAGCGATCGAAGTTCGGAGTTTTGAACTTCGGGGGAATAACTAAACCCGAGACCAAACAAACATCCCTTGCAGCAGTCCCAAAAATTTGATCACCCTCTACCTTTTTCAATCTCTGGACGATAGTGTTTACTTCCTCACGAAGCTTATCATGTTTCTCATAACCCTCAACATTCTCATCAAGATCATCAAAAATTGTCTCATTGAAGTACGGTTGCGCACGAGTGTGTACAACAGGTGGTGCAAAGATAGGAGCCCCCCTAGAAACTTCAGAAAACAAGGGCACGGCTTGCTGAACAGGTTGATTAATCGGGACAGTGGCTTGAGGAGGCACAAAACCGGGAGCAAGACCATAAGGTGGGTCCTTTGCTACGGTCACACTTGGTGGAGGGTCCACAGTAACGCCGGTAATCTCAGAAACAACAGTGGGCTGGGTATCCATCTTAGCATTCATGACATGTAACAATTCCATCATACGCCCCATACCCCCTCGAAGGTCTTCAAGTTCATTGCTAAGGCGATCAATCTCTTTTGCCTGATCCTCCATTCTTTTCCGAGTTTGAGCTCTGGTGTTGTATTGGTGCCGAGAACTCAGGGTGACAAAACTGGAAGGTGAGAGAACCGAGTGTGAGAAATCGGGAGACACATGCAATGCAAGAGTATGATGCTAAAATGTGAATGTAAATGAAGATTTCATGGAATTCAAAACATTTACGAATGTCGTGGGGTACCAAGGAAATCTTTTTCTTGTTTTTTTCATTTTATATTTTTTTTTTATTTATGGTATCCCGCGATATCCATAAATGATGTTTGAACTCCATGAAATACAATGCGATGAGATGCTTTATGGATGCAATGCATGAAAACACACAAAGTCCTAGGTTAAAGGCTTGCATGAGGTTCAAAGGCAAGTACCCTCCCCTGAAGTTAGATGGTTCATCCTGTCCTACAAAAGTAACCAGGTTCTAAGGGATCTCAATATCATTGATCCTTCACAAGGGTGGTTGTTCAGAAGGCAACTTACTTGCCAACCAAAACCCTCCAAGTTTAAGATCTCAATGAGCGTAGTATCGAGTGTCAACCAACTTCAATCTGCACCAAAGCCGGTTACCTCACTACTTTCTAAAGGCCAAGATGAGTTAACTAGGGTTCTAAAAGTCAGTTAGTGCATTGACAACATATGGCAGCCTCAATATTATCCTCAACTTGACTTAAGGAATATAAGCACCAACCAAGAAGTCGCACTAACTATGGCCACCAGATCAACCGCATCGATATACGTCGTACAGTTTCCTTGGTCTATTGCCATTTACCTAAGGTACACTAGATCCGGGTTAGGACCTATCTCACAGCACAAGGAACAGTCCCACAATCAAAGCGCAAATATATACATGCAAATGAATAATAACACAGATAGTAATAAATATGAACAAGTTAGGGATAACCCTCAAAAGTTAGAGTCCCCAGTGAAGTCGCCATTTTCTGTTGCGGTGGAAATAGGATTACAAACTATTAATGAGTTTGAATCGCAATTCAATTCACAACCGCTCTTTGATTTATCCGAAGGAAAAGGTCAAAAGAGGGAAAACCTATTTTGCATCGTAAACACAATGCGGGGAGATTCTAGGGTTCGGGGGTTGGTTAAATTTAGGGAAGGTATTAGCACCCTAAACTTCTGTAGTACTCTACAGGAACCTTTTGTTCAAATGTTTACTATTTGCTTTATTCATTTGCTTAAGGTATATGTACAAAGGTTAAAAGTGAGAAAAGAGACCTAAGGGTTGATTCTAAGTTTACTCGGCAAGACATCGCATCTTGTGCCTACGTATCCTTACGGGAGTGGAATCAGAGTAATCGTAGTTCCCCTCAAAAGGGAGGTTAGAAACTTCTTGACTGTGGTCAAGGTCTCAAGGGGAATAAACGCATCTTAAGGACACGCTTACGTGGAGTGTAGAAACTCCAAATCTCTACGTTGAAATGTTAAGTTGTAATCAGGGTTAAATTAGGGATTCCACGGCGGGAAACCCTAAAATGAGCGCGGCGGCTCTTTGACCTAATGCTAGGGGTAAAATTGTAATTTTGCCTGCGGCGAGGCGTTTGTGAAAATTAGGGTTTGTAAGAGTTGTAAGGGTTTGAAGTTGAGGACTATTGGCGCGGCGGCCAAAAGCTAGACCTAACCTTCGGATGTGTGTAGTGTGATTGGAATATTCGATGAGTGTGTGAGATAATTGAATTATGCAGACAGAGAACAATGACCTAATTTAACTATGCAAGCGGAAACTTAAAGAGCAGGAATTAAAGCGCGATTATTAGATTCGCGAGGTTACATATGAGAAGCAGTTACAATATAGTTATGAAATTCAAATAAGCCAAACACACCGTAAGAGCTGCAAACGATGAACACTGTTAATAAGCAAAATTAGACAGTAATTGGACAAGCCAGAAGAAAAAGTGTAATATTGAAGATTTTTATGGTTTTTAAAGAAAAGATATTAATTAAAATTATAAAAGAAAAAAATGATGTTTTAACCTTTAAAATATTTTAAACTTAATCTAAAAACTAACTTACATATTTTTAAAATGACCTTTAAATTATTTATTTGGAAAAGGTTTTTTTATTATATATATATAAAAGCTTTATGTTATTTATTTTAATTTAAAAGAGTTTTTTTATTATGAAAAAGAAGTTTTTTTTTATTTATTTTTGAAAAAAGAACAATTTTAATTAAAAATTTTAACAAAATATAACTAAATAAATAGAAAATAAAAATAATAAAAATAAGAATAAGAAAAAAAAACCGGGTTGGGCTGGGTGATCAAACCCCAGACCCAACCCTCATAACCCACACCAAGCTAATCACCAATTCGCTGCTAGGGTTTCATGCTCCCCCATTCGCGAACGGCGCTCTCTTCCTCTTCCTCTCGCCTTTCTCTCTGTGATTCTTTCTTCAATCATATGGAAAACCCTGAAATCAACCCGAACACTGTTAAAAGTGAAGATATTATGTTCCTGGCTTACATTCTCGTTCGCAATCGGTGATGAAGGGAGGCGATGATGGTGGACTGAGCCTCTGTGGAGGGTTTGCCCGTCGTAGATGGAGGCGGCGCTGGTGGACCTTCCCCAACCTCTCGATGAGTGCTCGAAAATCTCCTCCTTTTTCTCGCGGTCGCTTAGGGTTTGCGATGGTGGTTTCTCTCTCGTTCGTTCGTTAGGGTTTCTATGATCCTCTCTCTCTCACGGCTCCCCTTTTTCATCAGGTTGTACATTCCTTTTTATAACTAACTTCTGGGCCTTGGATTTGCGTTACTTCTGAGATTCGATTTTATGTTGATATTATTTGATTTTGTTGTGATTTTCTCAGATATTGATTGGATTACGATTGGATGCTGATTGAACTCTGTTTCCCTTTTTAGGGTTTAATCGATCCTAGCTGATATGATTATTCTGATTCGGTTCAAAGATTTCTATCTTCAGAACTTTGTGATTGAATGCAATCTGAACTGATTTGTTTGATTGATTCAGGTTAAGTGCAAATGGGGATTCGATTTGATTTGATCATTTGGTTTTCAGATTGAGTTCCAATAAGGGCTTTCTGATACGATTGGGATTTCGTTAATTTGTTTAATTGCTCTTTACTGATTCGTTTTTGGCTGACTTGCTTTATTGACTTGTCTGATTGATTCAGATTGTCTCAAATTGATTCAGATTGGTTCCAATGGAGATATTCCCTGATGCATTTGACTCGAAACTCTCCATTTCCAGCTTAGGCTTTGTTTGATCATTTGGATTACCTCTGAATTTATTTGATCTGATTGATATCTGGATTAGTTCATTTGTTCTACTTGAATTCAATCTGGACTATGCTGATGCGTTTTCGATTTGATTTAATTTTAGTAGTCTGAACTGATTTGCTTTGATCTGTTTTGGGATTCATTATCAAGTCAAAGTCTCTCTATTTTTCTGATATGGTTTGCTTTTTGATGCAGCTCAGATCCTTTTCCTCTTCTTCTTTCAGAGAGGGTTGATGCTACGACTTTGGTTGAGTCGGGATGGCCGAGGAAGGTATACGGCAATGATGTTTATCTGATCCTTCGACGCTTGTATTCTTCGATGATGCTGCGATTGCTTTCTGAGGATCTTCGCGTGGGGTTTATCGTTTATTCTCTTTGAGTTGTTTCAACTGCTGATGATTCTTAGCTTGCAAACGTCTGTTTTTCTATGATGTTTGTGACCCATCTTGATGGCTTAGTTTAGATTTCCAGCAGATAGATTTTTTCTGTGACATTTTAGCAGTAGCCCCATTCTTATGTTTTTCGTGATGCCTGATACTGAAACCTCTTGATATTGCTTTGCAGATGTTGATGTTGCTGGTGTACTTTTCTGATGATCGATAGTTTGTGTTGAGACACTAATTGCTTGATGCAGTTTAGCTCTGATTTGGTTTGATGGGCTTTTCTTACTTGTTTGACCTCAGAGCTGCTGCTAACATTATAACTTATCTGCTTTGATCTTGAACCAAGTTTGATGGCCTTTACTGATGCTGCTGAGACTTTTTGATACCTTGTCCTATGTAATTTCGACGTAGCTTGTTTTGTCTCATTTCTCTGTTCTGTTTGAACTGATGCAGCTTGATACCATATTTTTGGTTTCTCTTGTTCTGCTGTGGACTTGATTTTCATTCTGTTTGGTACAGATTTGTTTCCTTTGGTGGCTATTCATACCTGTATTGGCGCGAACCCCTTCCTAGTTTTGTTTTATGCTTTGAGTTCTGATGATGCTTATGTTTTTTCAGATGTTGGAAGTTTTGAAACCAAGGTGACTCAGACCTGCCGGCATCCGGGTCTGAGTCAAAACTTGCCTATGTTGCCTTATTCTCGTATCAGTCTGGAAATCCAATCGCGGCAAAACGAATCAGCCCCACTTCTTTTATTTTCTCTATCTCTCGGATGTCCCTTATGATAAGAACAATAACTACCTGATCTGACGCCGGTGGCTCAGATTGGTAACGGGAGTAGGATGCGGCTTTAGTCGTGCCCTCCCGACACTCGATGATGATAATGTTCTGAGAGTGTCAAACAGTCTTCTAACCTCTTTTCCTGTGGTTTGTTTTGCTTTGATGTGCAGGTGATCAAGAGTTGCGTGAAGAACTCAAGGGAGGACCAATGAAGAAGCTTGTAGTTTTTTCTCTTTTTAGGACTTTAGGACCTAGAGTAGATACTCATTGTAAATGTATAATCCTTTTGTAAATGAAAGATCAAAAATCCAAAAATTACTTCCATTTCAACTTGTAATTCTAGATGTTTATGAAAAAAAATCCAGTAAATATTCATTTCTATTTTCTCAATTATGAATTTAAATATCCATGAATAATCATCCATAAATTATTTAAATTCAACTTTGATTCGTAGCTTATGAACATTCATGAATAAAAGCTTCACAACTATTAAAACTTAACCTCTCCTTGGCCTTTTATAAACGATATCCCGCCATATGATTATATCCAAACAAATTCACATTAAAACCTCGTTGATCACATCACTTCTCAAAATAACCTTAACAGTATCCACTTCCTTTTCAACCCAACTTCATTTTACTAAGAGGAAACAAAACTGTTTGGAAACGTTTCAGAATCAAACAAAGCACGGCCCCGAGTTCAATCATATTTCTGACAAAACAAACCGGCACCTTGACCCAATTGGCAAATAAATGCCTCAGAACGTAATAACAGCCCGTTTTCAAGAAATTAACAGAATTTGCGTGAAACGACCAAAATACCCCTGGGACCAAATCTGCAAAACAGACACCTCCGTGATTTGTTAGTGGTTAGCACATGTTCTTATGAGATGAATATGCGAAATGCCTGACTAAATGTAAGGGTAAAATTTGGGGTATTACAATCTTTATTTGTTATGTGAGATTATTCTAAATATCCGTTTATATTATGTTAGAGCTATACAAATATTCTGATCACAAAGACAAGCAACAGTGCCAAAAAGGAAGGCTAACAACATTAGCTGGATCAGAGTGCAGGTATATTTTCACAATTTTGACTGTTATAATGATTCTACTTGATAAAACTAGTTAAACTATATATCCTGATATATATTCGTTTGTTTTTTCCATTTACAGTGTCCTTGTCAACGCAATAGGATTGACTGCGGATATTTTGTATTGAGGTTTATGAAGGAAATTATTCATTCGGGTCAAATAGAGATTCCAAACATGGTATGGATTTATAAGTTATATGATTTATTTTAACATTTAACCGATATTTCATCTGAGTAATTAGTTTTAAAACTAAATCATGCATATTATGTTATATTATGCAGTACTTTAATGAATTCAAGTGTGGTACTTACTAGAAAGACAAATTGGAATAAATTAAGGAGGAATGATGTCAATACATTCTTGAGTTGAGAATTATATAAGGTATATATATTGTCTTTCTGTCTTTTGATCGGAGTTTATAGAGATTTGTGTTGTTGTGATGTTATGTACATACTACTGGATAATTATATTTTTGGAAGTCGTATGTAGTTTTGAAATTTGTTGATATACTTCGATCTAGAAGTTAGTTGTTGTGAGGATCCGAAAATATGGAATTTGTAATTATATGTACAGTGAATGTATTTGTAAAGTTATCGGTTTTGTAATTATATGTATAGTGAATGTATTTGTGAAGTTGTTGTGAGGATCGGCTTGTGTTGAATTACAATGTGTTGAATTATAAGCAGGTTTATGTGTTGAATTACAATGATTATGGTATATATAAGGCCAAAGTATTGAAATAAAGGCTTGTGGTGAATGTAATTTTTATAAGCAGGTTTATGGAAAAAATTATAAAAAATGGTGCAACATAATTCAACAAAAATTACTTTATAAAAATATGAAAAATAGACAGCGCTTTTACCAAAAAAACATTATGAAAAAGTGATTTTTAAAATAAAAAATTCAATGATGTGAAGCAAAGACAATGCTTTTCTTGAGAAAGCTAGCGCGGCTAAAAGGGGGGAAAGCTAGCGCTTCTGAAAGTGCTGCTATAGAGAGGAAAAGACAGCGCTTAAAAAAGCGCTGCTAAAGATGGAGGAATAGGCAACGCTTTTATTAAGAAAAGTGCTGCTAAAGGTATTCAGTAAATACACTTTAGGCAGTGCTGCTAAATGTGAGGGAATAGAGAGTGCTTTTTTGAAAAAGCGCTGCTAAAATGTATTCAATAAATACACTTTAAAAGTACTGCTAAAGGTGGGGGAATAGAGAGCGCTTTTTTGAAAAAGCGCTGCTAAAAGGTATTCAGTAAATACACTTTAGACAGCGCTTTTTAAAAGTGCTGCTAAAGGCGGGGGAATAGATAGCGCTTTTTTGAAAAAGCGTTGCTAAAAGGTATTCAACAAATACACTTTAGACAACGCTTTTCAAAAGCGCTGCTAAAGGTGGAGGGAAAGAGAACACTTTTCTGGAAAAGCACTGCTAAAAGTGGGCCTATAGCAGCGCTTTTTACTTTAAAAAAACGTTGTCTTTACCTTTAGCAACGCCACTTTATGCAGCGCTTTTAAGCGCTGCTAAAGACAAAAAAAAAACGCTGCTAAAGGTCTTTTTTGGCATAGTGTTAATTAGGTAAAAGGCTAATTTAACCATTATATTAGATTCAATTCAAAGGCTATAATTTGGAGTATGTTAAAAAAACTTACTCTTGTAGTAAGTTGATCCCGACTCATATATATATATATATATATATATATATATATATATATATATATATATATATATATATATATATATATATATATATATATATATATATATATATATATATATATATATATATATATATATATATATATATATATATATATATATATATATATATATATATATATATATATATATATATATATATATATATATATATATATATATATATATATATATATATATATATATATATGCACGCGCACACACACACACATGCAAAATACCCTTTTTGATTCTCTAACTTTATCTCGGAGTCCATTTTGGTCCCTTAATTTTAAAAAGTTTCAAATTGATCATTTAATTATTCAAATAGTGTCATGTTAGTCCTTGTCGTTTATTCTGTTAGTCAACGAAATAATCTATGTGGCTCTGATGTGGAATCTGAAATGACACGTGTACTTTTATTTTGTCAAGATGGATGCCATTTTATATGCCACATAATTTATAACATTTATATAAAATAAAATAAACAACAACAAATTTCAGAAGAAAAAAAATTGTTCACTTTCATCTTTTTCTTCGTTCTTCACTCTTGTTCTTCTTAAAAACAATTTTACACTTGATTATACACTGCTCCTACTTCAAACCCATTATTTACATCTCTCTTCTCTCATTCTCCCTCATGTTCATGAATATTCATCATATTCGCTAATCAACCAAGAACAATAACAACAATTTCACCAATATGTGAAGAGCAATGAAACCCTAAAAGTTAAATTAAATGGAAATGGTGAGGAATTGAGGCATGTACATATGGGGATATGATTATGTGTGGGTGCAGAAACAACATCATATCAAGAAAAACCTGAACGATTTAGGATTCTCTAATTTTCTAGAAAAATTGTACTTAGAGTCTGTAGCACCCCAAAATTTTCTCATATTTTCTTGTGTTCTTGGCTTATATTTCTTTGCATTAGAATATTCATGTTTTCATAGCATTTGTTCTCAACATGGGATCAAGGTATCATGGTTTGTTTCTTAAAGAAAAAGGTTGTGTTTCTTTAAGTTCAAGCAAGGTATTCTCTATGAATTTGTTGTATTCTCAGCCCTAGAAGTTCCTCATAATCAAGGGTGGTTCAAAGAAACATCATTCCAACATCATAGGTGTTTCATCATGGCTTATTGTGCAAGAAATCATCAAGATATTCGAGTTTGGTGCAAGGTGTTTGACCTAATATAGCAATGTATGGATGCTATGATCAAATGAGCATATCTCCTTTAATTTTCAACATCTTGAGGTGTTTATTTTTCTAATGAACTCTTCTCATCATCCCTAACAAGTTCTCTTTGTAAGGAAATATTAAATTATGCTTGGAGGGTCATCAAAAGTTTGAAGATATTATAGGTCATTTTGAGTTTTGGAAGGTTTCCTTAGTCAACTTCAAAAGGGAATAACTTGGTCAATTTTCATCATTTGAAGCCCATTATTTTTATAGAATAAACTTGAAGATGTCTTCTACAACTTTGATTCAACATGGAAAAGCTAAAAATCCATGGAAGGTCTTGGTTTTCATCAAAACATTATAGGTCTCTTTTTGGTCCCTAAAAGACTTGAAATTTTTCTAAGTGTTTTATGATTTTGCACTCTTTCATGGAGGCTACTTTGAAAGACCATATCTCTCAACTCAAGCTTCCAAATCAATACTTTATTTTCACATTGAAAAGATTGCATCTCCCTTTATTCAATGTAAGAAGAAGCATCTCAAAAAGCCTCCTACATTGTGAGAACCATGACTGCAAAAATTGAATTTCAAAGATGGATTTTCACTACAAGTCATATTTGAATTTGATTGAATTGGCTTCTAATCACCAAGTTAATGCATGAATCGTACTTAAACGTGTTTAACCAACTTGCCTGAAGTGATTAACACCTTGAAACTGATGATTTAAGTAGGTTTTGACATATTGCAAGTCACACTTTGCTCATGCTGCAGGTGTGCATGATTTCCATCCAAATTGCCTTATTCACCCTCCATTTTGATTCAGATAACTTTTCCTATAAATAGGGAGTCATTTCTACCCATTTCCACAAGCTTTTGATAGCCAAAACCACTATGCTAAGATCCCATTTGAACTCTTAAGCTTGAACTTCGAATTTTCATTTCCACACCTTAAACACTCAAATTCTCCACTCAGTTAGCTTCACCAACATTCAGTGAAGCTAACCATATCAAGAACTTGAAGAATCATGGCCTGAATCAAGCTAGGGAACTCCATTTTCAAAGCTTCAAGGTTGAGCTTCAACAGGTATAATTCTCAACCATTTTGACTCAAATTTGTTGCTAAGATGTAGTCCTTGACATGCTGATGTTGTTTGTATAGTTAGTTTTTAGTTGTAGTTGAGTTATGTTGCTGAATTTTCAAATTCGTGTTTGAATCATGTTCTGGTTTTTTTCAAATCGAGTAAGTTGTGATTTAAAGAAATTTGGCGCGATGATATGGTTGAGATCGTCTTGAAAAGACGCATCAGATGAAACCACTATGAGCTCCATTGGATATGGTTTGAGAGATGCACGACTTTCTGCAAATCTCTGGGATTTTTCAGTGGCTGGAGGTTGAAGATGATGATCTCACCGTCCATCATGCCACTTGTTTTAATCCTGCGTGATTTGGCCTTTTTGCTTGGAAATGATGAGGTTGACTCAGATCCACCGTGGATGCGCGCTTTCTGCCCTTTGAATCTGACACGTCATTTAATAAACTCAGATCTAACACATCTTGTTTTTTCTGTTTTTTTTTCTTTTTCTAGTTTGTTTTTAAATTCATTTTATTTTCAAAAATTCATAATAAATTCATTTTTTTATCAGAAAAATACCAAAATATTTTCTAAAATTCTCTTTTATTTTTCTCTTTCTGATTTATATTTTTGTGCATTTTTATTTTGCATTTTTGTATTTTTTATGATTTTTATTTGTTTTGCTTGATTTTAATTGATTTAAAAATACTTTTGAGCCATTTAAAATTATGAAATTATTTTCACATGATCCTATGATGGTTTTGAATCTATGGTGAATTTATTGGATTTTTGTTTTCTTTTTTGGGTATTTTCTTGTATTTTTTATTTATTTTCTTGTTTTAAATTAGTTTATAATTATTTTTGAGCATTTAAAAATGTTGAGGAAATTCTCATATGATCCTATGATGGTCATAGATCTATAGTGATGCCCTTGAGTCTTCACTCATGCCTTGGTATCCTCTTTTCCCTTTTTTAAGGTTTTGCTTTCTTTTTTTATTTGTTTTATTTTGGATTTAATTATTTTTGAGTGAATAAATGATTTTGACCCATCATGAGGTGATTCTCTTGACTTCTCATCATTCCATTTGGGTCTTTGATGAGGTTTGACTTTGATTGTCAAACTTAAGTGATCCCTTTTATGCACCCATGATTGGATGTATACCCTTTGACCTTGTTATGTTGCTGCCCCACCTTGCCTTTTGGTTTATTTGATTGCTTGTTGCTTTGCTTTTTGCTTGATTAATTTGATTGGGCATTGTGTGGTTTACCTTACCTTTGGTGTTTGTCCACATCTTGGATGTGGTTTGGAATTGAGATGCACCTATGATATGTTGACTTGAGGTGTTTGTCCATCTTGCATGAGTTTGACATGGTTATGTTTGAGGCTTTGGTATTGATTGTTTGTTCTTTTGTTTGCATATGCATCTTGTTGTTCCTTATGCATCTTTCTTCTTCATATTTCTTCTTCTCTCTCTTTGAGACTTTTATCCTTGTTTTCATTTGTGATTGAATTGGATATTGTTTGCTTGTGCTTGCTTACATGATCCCTTAGGATTCCTAGTCCCTCTATTTAAGATGGGAGTAGGAAAGACATTAGGCTTTCAATTCTTTGCATGATAACAATTAGGATAGTCCCTCTTTGATCCAGACTTTAGGTCTATCATATGTATGATAACATTAGGGTTTTCAGTTTCCCATTAATGTTGTTTTGTGTCTTCTCTTCTCATCTCAAACTTCTTCAAGAAACTTAATAAAGAATGACAAACATTATACGCTACGAGTCTTAAGTACATGGGAAATGATGAGTGGGGGGTTTCTCCTCATTTGTCTAGAGTTTTTAGTGTATGCCCTTTGGGCGATATGCGACGCATTCGCTCTTATGTCATAGTCTTTAGTGCAACGTGAGTCTCAAACTAAATCAATCCATTTCACTAAAACTATAAAACCAAATTCAGACCTTTTTATCCTTCGTTTCTTCAAACCATTTTCAGAAAAGAGTACGCTACTTTTCCGTTCTACCACAAACAGGCATCGTCCCTAACTGCTGGAATGGAGACTTAATGTCACTCATAAAAAACACCCAACCAACCTGTGGTTTTGTAGCCCAAACTACATTTGCTCTGATTTCTCATACCAGATAAGGATAAGTAGGCACAAGACGACAATGTCTTGGCGAGAAACCTCCCCCCATTCACCCGTAGTTTCCCGAACTACGTTGACTCTGACTTTTTCATTGCACTAGGGAATACGTAGGCATAGGGCGGCGATGTCCTATCGAGTCTCTTATTTTCTTTTTCCCCAGTTAGCAGTAGCTTTTAGATAACTTATCCTTTTGATAGACAATAAGCATGGATCCCGTTGAGTACAACGGACGTGAAGGGTGCTCATACATTTCCCTTGCGTAACTGAATCCCGAACCCAAGATTTGGTTGCGATGACCTTGTCTTCTCCTGTTCTTTTAGATTTTTTTTGACTGTTTCCTTTCCCTCTCTTTGGGATAAATAACGTTCGGTGGCGACTCTTCTGTTTGTTTCTGCCGGCTCTTTTTCGCAGTTGCGACAAAGTCTATGAAGCAATTTCTAAAAAATGTACTCAAAACTTTTCAATCAAAATGAATAATTTGAAGGAAGAAAAGAGAGCATTGATTAATTCTAATTAAATTCTAACATTATCATAATAAAAAAAATCATGAACCAGTATATCTGCTAAATATCTAAATATTCAACCGTCTTATCCACTTCTCAAATATGTCACTTTTCCACCACTTTTATGAAGTTGCTCTATTCTTTTTCTTGTTTCTGAAAGTGTTTTTCTATTTTGATGATCAAAGAGTATTGAGAAAAGGGTTTCTTAAATAAATGATGATACTAATATTATTAAAACCTTGTTTTTCAATTGGATGCAGGTACTATTGGACATAATTCAAGATGACACAAAGCCCGCCAAGAAGAAACGATATGAACTAAAGCTCTCTTTTATGAAATTGTATGAGAGACAATGGATGCTTGTTCGTTTTTAAGGTTTCAATAGTAACACTTAATCATACTGCTACTATATCCCTTCTGTCTCTTGCACTTTTGTTTTTAATGGACTAAATGTGGTCTTGTTTTTCATACTGAAACAAACCTAATTTGTAATTTAAAGTGTTGATTGCACATTTTTTTAGACTATTATTAATGCTTGTTGGATCTGTTTGAATTTGATTTTGTTAGTAAATATGCAGTTTTTTGTTTTCACAATTTGTAATGCTTAATTATTGAACAATAACAGTTTGTAATGTATATTTGATTTGTAAAACAAATAAAAAAATGTAATGTGGTCTAGTGGTACAATATCTTTCCAAACAACCAAATAGGTGTAGATCCGAAAATAATACATTAATAATTTGCGCAGTCAGATAAACTATTCAAACCAAATACTTCATACTATGTCCCAACAATTAGATAGGATAAAGAACTTTATCCCTCAACCTAAGGATGTTAAAGACTATAAATTAGATCATATCTGACCTATTTATCAATACCATACTCCTTCTAACCAAGAGTTGAAAGGAATGAGTTTAGGTCGTGATACTAATCATAAAATAGAGGAATTAGTTACTAAATTAAAAACCTTAAACATAGGAACTTCTTCAGAAGAGATAAATACTTTATCTCGAGATGAAGAATACGATAATATGATAAGTAAATTAGGTGGTAGAGCCCCAGGCCTAAAACCTGAAACTATTATCCTAGGCCTTCATTTGCTGATGTGCAGTTTGAAGAAAGAAGTAGTTTTATAGAAAATAATTATTCAGGAGAGTCCATTGTCGAGTGGAACATCGATGGTGCGTCTGAACAACAAGTTTTAGATACTATACAAAATATGACTATGGCTGCTACTACCTTTAAACTCAAAGGAAATATGAACGAACATACTAAAGAAATATTGGTTATGGGGTTTATAGGACAATTAAAAAGATGGTGGGATAATCTCATCAGTCCAGAAGATAAATACCAATAGATTCAGCTTTAAAAACATAATCTAACGAAGAGATTTGTGCTACAACTCTCTTATATGCTATTAATAAGTTCTTTGTAGGAGAACCTCTAAAACTCCAACAAAGAGCAGCAGACCAATTACTAAATATTTTTTGTTCAACCATATTTGATTATAGGTTATATAGAGATATGTTCTTATCCAAACTCTGCCTTAGGTCGGATGGTGCGGCAAATTATTGGAAAGAAAGATTTATTAGTGGTTTACCTAGGTTATTTGAATAAAAGGTAAAAATTAATATTAAACAAAATTTTAATGGAACAATCCCCTATCAGTCATTAACTATAGGAGAATTATCTAATTATGCATTTGAAAATGGTATACAAATTTCTAAAAAGTATAAATTACAAAATAAGATTAAAAATGAAAAGTCTAGTAATAGGCGCTAAATAGAATCATTTTGTGAGCAATATAGAGCTACTCCTTTAAGAGCTCATAGTAACCCCAAGAATAAAAAACCTGCTGGTAAAAGAATGAAAAACTTCATTATCATAAGAAGCAACCTTACAAAGACAATTCAAAATTTTATAAAAAACCTTACAAGAAAAATTATGGTAAGAAACCTTACAGAAAACACAATAATAAATCTAAACCTAAAGATAAAGATGTTAAATGCTATACGTGTGTAAGTTTTAGCCATTATGCTAATAAATGCAAGGTTCAAGAAAAAATTAATCGTCTGAGTAACTTAGGCATTTCAGAAGAATTAAAAGAAAGCTTAATAACTACTTTAAATAACATCTTGTTGAACTCTGAGGAAGAAAGCTCTTCATCATCTGAATAATCTTCTTATGAGGAAATACATCAAATTGATAATTTTGAAATATCATATGTTGATTCTGATGAATGTTTAGGCCTAGATTTCTGCAATTGTGACAATTGTAACAAAATAATTAATGTTTTAACAAATAATCAAGCTAATACCTTGATAGGAATATACAATGTTCTGCTATGTTGGATGGGATTCTTGGATAAATTAATTGTGCTCAGATTGTCACAATATAATTCTAGGATATCCTGTTTGACATTATACTCCTTTGGCATTTATTTTATCAAAATAAATTGAGAGCAAATGCATTCTGTAGCAATATAATCATCCTCAGATGCCTGATCTACATCACAATTCCATATAAGCATGGAATTTGGACTATCAGAATACAACATTCCATACTCACTAATACCATTGATGTATTTCAAGATCCTCTTCACTTGATTAATGTGGCTCATTTTAGGATCAGGATGATATCTAGCGCAAACCCTTACAATAAAAGTGATGTCTGATTTGCTAGCTGTAAGATACAGGAGACTACTAATCATACTCTTGTATAAACTTTGATCCATATCAACACCTTTTTTCTTAGAGGAAGGCATGATGTTGTGAACATCTTGTTTGACATCATACTCAAAGTCACTTGAGGGCACATCCTTTCTTGTCAATGAATTTTTCTTGGTAGCAGGGGCCACACTTTTACTCCATCCTTTGTCAGGTCCAACCTTAGTACTTTTTTTGGATGCCTTAGAAGGCTTTCTTGTAGACACAACAACCTTCCCCTTTTTGTTCCTTAATCTTTTAACAATACCATAAGCCATTTTCTTTCCTATAGGCTCATCATCAGAATCTAGACCATTTACATTAACAATGTCAGTAGACTGATCCTTCTTCACACAAGAACTCTCTTCTTTATCTTCAGCAGACATACTATTATAATCAAAATCATTTTTTTTTACCACCAACAGAATCATCTTCAGCCACATTCTCATGAGATTTTCAGGAGACTCACTCTGAAAGTTTTCTTGTGTGCTTCCAACAGGATGATCGGATCGGGCCAAGGATGTTACGACATCCGACACAACATCAGACTCATGGTCAGTAACCAAGATCTTAGAGAGAGACATATGAATACTTGTATCAACAGTGTCATTAACAGCAACATTCAAACTAGATTGAGTTAGAGTTTATTCCGCTTTAGGGTTATCTAGACTCACAGTTTCAGAGGTAACAACATTTGAAACAAAAACATTCATACCAGAAGTATCAATAAAACCCACAAATACATACCTCTTTACACCAAGTCTTTTAACTTGCATCTTCCCCATTAAGTCCATATGAAGAAGTTCTAAACTCTGGTCACAGCCTTATGTTGTGACTTTGGGTGTGACATCCTGATTTGCTTCTCAATTTTATACTTACTACAAATTTTGCCTTCTTCAATTTTGAACTTAGGTAAACTCTAACAACTTCTTCAGACATAATCTTCTTCATACCTTTGATATTCAAATGTCTAAGCTTCTGGTGTCATAACTTTACTTCATCTTACTTGGACATTAAACATTTGGAAGAATAAGTAGTTTCTTGAGGTACCCACAAATAGAAATTGTCTTTAGGCCTAACTCCCTTCATCAGAACATCACTCTTCTCATTTGAAACCAAACATTTAGACTTGGTGAATTTTATATTTAAACCTTGATCACGTAACTGACTGATACCGATTAGATTAGCAGTTAACCCTTTCACAAGTAGAACATCATCTAGTCTAGGAAGTCTAGTACACCATAACTTTCCTACTCCCTTAATTTTTCTTTTAGCTCCATCACCAAACATGACAAAACTTGTGGAATAAGACTTAATGTCCACCAAATACTTCTCGACTTCATTCATATGTCTAGAACACCTACTGTCAAAGTATCAGTCTCCTCTAGATGAAGCCTTAAAGGAAGTATGGGCTATAAGACTAGAATTACCAACCTTAGGTTTCCACTCCTTTCTAGTTTTAGTCATCACATGATTAGTCCTAGATTGTGTTGGATGTTTTGGATACCCATACAACATTTAACATAAAGGCTTTATATGACCATATTTACCATAATAATGGCATTTCCAAGGCAAGAACCTGCCTCTGGTCTGAGTTTTATGAATTCTGGCAGGATGTTGTAACATTTGGCCAAACATTATGAGCTCACCCTTTACTTCAGCAGGAACAAACTTTGTCACAGAGGTTTTTCTTTGATTATTTAAAGACTAATAATTAAAACATATACTAGTAAAATTTTTACCTCCTTTCCTAACTTGAAGAATATCTTCCAACACATTAGATTCATTGTTCACCACTCTTATAGATTTGGTCATGTTTTCAAGTTTATAATTCAATAGGGTTACCTCATCTTGAAGACAAGAGACAGTAGATAAAAGCTTCTCTTTTTCATCATGCAGTTGAGTTATAAGACTCTTCTATTTTTCTCCTATCTTGCACACTTCTTCACTTCTGATAGAATGTTCCATGTAGGAAGCAGCTAATTCTTCATAAGTGACCTCTTCATCATAAGAATCTTCATCAGAATCACATCTACCAGTGAGTGTTGTAGCATTCTTAGCAGTTTCATCATCACGTTCACTTTCAGAATCATCATCAGACAAGCCCTTCTTTTGTTTCTTGTGGTACGTGGGGCATTCTGATCTAACGTGACCAAAACCCTCACATTCATGATACTGAATATCATTTCCTTTGTTTGGCTTCTTCTCTGTTCTTGCTTCTCTCTAAAAATTATTGTTCTTCCTGATGTCGAATGGCATGTCCTCGACATCTGGTCTTGACTTCCTATGCATACTCTTTAACACCTTATTGAATTGCCTCCCAAGAAGCGCAATAGCATTAGAAATTCCTTCATCGGTCTTCATGTCACATTGAACCTCTTCATCATTAGTGTTGGAGATAAAAGTATGCTTTTGTTTTTATTTTCAGATCTTTCACTGATAGCCAATTCAAAAGTTTGAAGTGACCTAACAAGTTCATCCACTCCCAGTTTGCTTATGTCTTGGGCTTCTTCAATGGTTGTGACCTTCATATCAAATCTCTTAGGTAGATACCTGAGAATTTTTCTAACTAGATTTTCTCCCAAGGAACTAAAAGAATTTGTTATTTCAAGAATATTCATGTGAAAGTCATGAATGCTTTCATCATCTTTCATCTTTAAATTTTCAAAATCTGGTAGTGAATAGCTGAAGTCTAGACATTTTAACCTTAGATGTGCCTTCATGAGTGATTTTGAGAATTTCCCAAGCATATTTGGGCACAGTTCAGGTGTTTATTAATTTGAACATGTTTTTGTCAACTCCATTTAATAGGGCCTTCAAAGCTTTGGAGTTTCCAAGAGCAGTTTCATCTTCTTCCTTAGACCAATGCTCTTCTTGCTTCAAAGTCTCTTTCCCGTCTTTATTCTTAACAATAGGATATTCCCAACCCTTGATGATAACTTTCCAGGTTTTACTATCCATAGATTTTAGGAAAGCCACAATATGTGCCTTCCAATAGTCATAGTTGGTGACATCTAAGACAAGGGGTGTGTTAACATTTCATCCTCCTTCTTTATCCATAGTACCAGAAAATATCTCGTAGAGCTCACCCAAAACAGAACAGGGTGCCTGCTCTGATATCAATTTAAATTCTGGCACACAGATATCAGATGTCAAGATAAATTTCAGGATACTAGGATCGAGATAGCAACCAACACTTATGCAGAAAAAAATAAGAGCTTGAATGTAAATAATAACACAGCCAATTATTAACCCAGTTCAGTGTAACCTCACCTACATTTGGGGGCCTCTAAGCCAAGAAGGAAATCCACTATAATAATATTAGTTTGAAGCCACAACAAACAACCTCCGATTTACAAGCCTCTCACCCAATCACTACCCGTGCTATTTCTACCTAGGAACTCTTAGATATGAGACCCCTCTCACTTCTCACCAGTCACAAAACAGTGACAAACTCAATAACAATGAACAATAGAAGTCATACTTCGAATAACACAAAATCCACTCTTTTCTTAAAAGCTTAAGAGTAATTACAATTCAAAACTAAGTCCAATTCAAGTACCAAAGGGGTACATGAATGGCTCACAAGTGCACAAATAACACAGTCCAACTCAGATGTCAAAAGACATAAGAAAGGATCACAAATAACAAAAAATATCAAAACCCTTTAAACCTTAAATACTCTTTCTTTCAATACACGGTTTCACCACTTCATTAGGTTTAGAACTCCTCTTTAAATAGCCTTCAGATTAGCATGAGTTTGGGCTCAAAAATCGCAACAGATCCAGAATAGCAGTTGCAAGTATTCTGCATAATCTTCTGCACAAAAATATGAACTAAATAGAAAGTTTCTTAAAAAAGGCTCCAAGATTCTTTTTATGAAAAACATGCACATCAGGCATGGACATAAATTCTAAAATATCCATCCTTGGATTGCAACACTGTGTGAATTAAAATACTATCAAATTTCATACTTTAAATGCCAAATCATCCCAGCCTTAAACTTCTGGTATAAGATGTTATGGCCACATGTCCCAACATCACACTGATCATGATGTCTGACTGACCTGTCAAGACATCTGTCTCAACATCTTGTTGTGAGCTTATTTTAACAAAATTGTTGTCAAACCAAAAACCACAAAACTTACAATTTTGAATGATGAAGATGGCTATATTAACAAAATAGAAAAATTAATAGCTCACAAATGGTATAGTAAAATAAATCTCATTGTCACAGATAAAACTTATGAATTAATTGCTTTAATAGATTCAGTAGCAAATTTAAACTGCATCCAAGAAGGGTTGATCACAATCCAATATTATGAAAAAACCAAAGAATCCTTAAGGGGAAATAATGGTAAAAAATTATCAAATGCTAAAATCTGTAAAGATCAATTTTTTTATAGAACCTATTTTCTTTTAGTAAAAAATATTCATGAGTCGATTATTCTAGGAATCCCTTTTCTGGCTTCACTTTACCCTTTCACAGTCAGTAATACAACTATAACCATTAATACTTTAGGACGTGAAGTTAAATTCGAATTCTTAGAACCGCCTAAGATTAGAGATCTTAACTTTGTCCAGAGTAAGGTTACATAATTTATTAATCAAATTAATAATAAAAGAAAATAAATTAATTTTATTAATAAGGAAATACATTATAAAAATATAGAAGATCAACTTTAATCTCCAACTATTCAAGAAAAAAACTAAAGATATACAAAATAAATTTATAAAAAATCTTTGTTCATAACAACCTAATACTTTCTGGAAAAGAAAAGTGCACATTATCTCTTTACCTTATGAACCTGAATTTAAGGAAGCAAATATCCCTACTAAATCCAGATTAATACAAATGAATAAACAACATTTAGATTATTGTAAAAAAGAACTAAAATATTTCCTGGACAAGGGACTGATTAGGCCTAGTAAGTCTCCTTGGAGTTGCTCCACTTTTTTGTTATTATTGCTTTTGAGTTAGAAAGAGGAAGTTCTCGGATAGTAATAAATTGCAAACCCTTAAACAAATTATTACAATGGATTAGGTACTTCATACCTAATAAAAAGGATTTGATAAATATATTACATGATAAAAGTATATTTTCAAAGTTTGATCTTAAATCTAGATATTATCAAATACAATTAAAAGAAGATAAATATAAAACCGTTTTCGTGGTGCCTTTTGGTCACTATGAATGGAATGCCATGCCATTAGGATTAAAAAATGCTCCCCATGAGTTCCAAAATATTACGAACACCATATTTAATGACTACTCTCACTTCACCATAGTTTATTTAGATTACATACTAGTATTTTCAGATTCTATAAATCAGCATATATAACATATGAACCAACTTTATGAGATAATTAAAGAGAATGGGTTAATCTTATCTGAAAAGAAACTTAAAATATTTCAATCTAAAGTAAGATTTTTGGGTTTTGATATGTCCCAAGGAATTTATACCCCTATTAGTAGGTCTTTAGAATTTATTAATAAATTTTCAAACGAATTAAAAGATAAAACCCATTTGCAAAGACTCATAGGTTGTATAAATTATGTGGCTGACTTCATACCCAACTTAAGAACCATTTGTATACCATTGTTCAAGAGACTTAGGAAGAATCCTCCTTCTTGGAATGATTCAATGACCATAAGTGTTTTGCAATTAAAGAAAATAGTTTTAAAAAATTACCTTGTTTAGGAATACCTGATCCTAGAGCCAACCTTATTGTTGAAATTGATCCTTAGACATAAGCTTTGGGGGAGTTCTAAAGCAAATACTTTTTGGAATGGAAAGGAACAAGTTGTCAGATATTATTCTAGAACTTGAAACCCAACTCAATTAAACTATAGTACTATTAAAAAAGAAATTTTATCTATTGTTTTGTGTATTACAAAATTTCATGATTTGTTTTATGCACAAAGTATTTTACAAAAAGATGTTAAAAGTTTAGTTTCAAAACATATATTTGCTAGATGACAAACATTATTTTCTTGTTTTTATTTTGAAATCGGGCATATTCAAGGAATTAAAAATCCATTACCATATTTTCTAACCAGAGAATTGTTACATGGAAAACATGAGTAAAAAATCAGTTGACCCAGAGATGATTATGCCCCCCCCCCCCCCCCCCCTCCCGCATTAAAAATAAAAAAGATAAGGAAATAATGTTAAGTTCTCCATCTTTTTATTTCCAAAGTTACCTCTTCTATTACTGCTACTCCTCTGACAACTGTTAAGCTTACTCTATTAACTCCATTAGCTTTTACCTCTCAAATTACCAGCCCATTATCTATTCAGAAAGCTCACCCCTCTAAATTAGCCTGCTATACTCCTCCTTCTTCCCTACCAAAATCAACCTTTATTACCAAAGATTTGTCTATACCAATATTACCTTTAGAAACACTTTGATGTCCCCTAAATTCACCGTTATTACAAAAAGTTTCAAGAATTTTTCTCCCGAGATTTTTCTTCATTCCTAAAGACTAAACTAAGACCAGAAAATTCTACGAATTTATCCTTGTAAATTCTGAGTCTATTACTCTTACCCATCAGACAGATCAGAATGATAAATCTAAAATTAAATTCTCTAAATTCAAAATTAATAAGGTATTATCTTCTTTCGATTGGAAACAACCTCTATCAGAATTAAAATCTTTTTCTAGAACATTTACCCCACAATATTATTGTTACTTTGATTACATGGATGCTTGGTTTAACTTTTTGTCTGTTGAACCTTTCAGCCACACCTGGTTTATATGGTTCAACAAGGATATTTCCCTTAGCTTCCCTAATTGGTTTATCCAGTGGTTCAGAGTTGTTGGGCCAATTTTAGAAATATTTCCTGATTATGCCTCAAAGGCATTTAATAATTTTACAGGAAAAAAAACTACTTGTCTAGATTACAAGTCTTTATTATGTTTTTGTGTTGTTTTTGGAATTACGTGGATTTCATCCTGAACTTTTTCAACTAAACCATTATGGAAAAGGTCCTCTTCTACTCAATTAGTCAAGAAATTTTTTGTTAAATGATGGTCAAGGTTTAATCCAGATTTACTTTCTCCATCAAGAATAGATTCTTGGTTCAAGTCACATCCTAGTCTTTGCAAAGAAAACGCCGTCTCTCTAGAAGATACATCTTTCTTGTTAGATAGATCAAAATCACTAGCCTCTTTATCTGCTACTTCCAGCCATAAAGAATTCTTAAGCAAGATTAAAGAAGTTATGACTGATTTATCTGAAAGTGATAGTGCTTCTCACTTCTGAAAATAATAATAAAGATGATTGTTTATAGAATCATAGACCTTAAAAAAATCAGAATCTTGCATTCAATTATTTCGAAGATAAGTTCAATTATGGTGAAGATAAGATTATGAAGATTTCTCTTATCAGCATTATTTTGAAGATAAAATCAATTATCAGAAGATAAGAAATTAAAGACAACTGTGGCCCCTTATGTTGACTTTAATTATCTTCCATTTAGAATTACTTTTGAATTATTGGCTCTACATTATTAAAGTTTTTTATTTATTTCAATTATTCAGACCATGTGGTCATTAACTTTTATAAAGTTTATGCTTAAGTTCATGTGGATCCTTGCCTATAAAAGGATCATTTGTGTGTTGTCAATGATATTCGAGTTTTCAGTTTTAGAACTTGAAATTCTTGATTTGTCATCCTTTATAAGTACTTCATCTGTTCCAAATAATAAGACGTTTTGGGCATTTCATACGAATTAAGAAACTTAATTATTACTTTATAGAAAAAACAAATTATATATAACTTTACAATAATGCCTTTCATAATTACATAGGAAAGAGAAATTAAAAGAGTTAAAAGAATAAATAATAATAAATACTTGAGGATATATTGAACAAAATGTTATTAATATTGCATTAGAAATATAAGGTGAATTATAATTTTAGACAAACTTTTTTAACAAAGCAACTTATAATTTAGAACTCAGGAAGTATTTTTCATAAATAAAAGCATGTCTTTTAATTATTTCAACTTGTCTTCTGCATATTATTTTACTCTTATAATTATTTTTACCAATATTATTTTTATTTTTAATAATATTTTCACTAGTATATTTATCTTTATTATGTATATCATCAATATTATTATTATTTTCATTAATGCTCATACCCTCTGGTGTGTGTGTGTATATATATATATACATATATATATATATATATATATATATATATATATATATATATATATATATATATATATATATATATATATATATATATATATATATATATATATATATATATATATATATATATATATATATATATATATATATATATATATATATATATATATATATATATATATATATAATTGTGTGTTTGATCATGAACAAGAGGGTGTGAATCTTGAGGTTTCCCGTTCCATGGGAGGCAGTCCAATACGAATCTTCTCCATCCATTATTTAATTAATTATTAACTAATATATTACATACAAGATCATTGATTCAGATTTCACTGAACCAATTTATCATGAGAGAGAATCACTTCCCTAAACAACATTTAGGTCTCAATGGGCAATATGAAGTTACTTGTGTGCAACCTATAGTTTTGGACATTAAGCAAATAGTTATAGTTCTGATTCTAAAAATAAATAAAAAAATTAATAATAATAAAAATAATAAAAATAAACAAAACTGTGCGTACATGCTAATGAACCATAAACTCCCAACCAATATAATAAAATAATTAATTGGCCTATGTAATGTAGTAAAACTTTTGAGTTTCTACAAAATTTTCGATTAATCTTTTTCACCAGAACCTATAACCCTAAAGGCTAAAAAAAAATTGAAAGAGAATGAAACCTCAAAATTTTCAAAAATATACAAAACTATCTATAGATCTCATTGGAGTGCCTTTCCTTGAGCGTTTTCTGAAATTCAATCTTTCAACATTTTCATATTGTTCAGTCATAAATATTGATGACTCAACCTCTGGACTATGCTTGACTCCAACCTTCTCAATTGAGATCTAACAATAAAAATAATTCAAAATTTTTTGAAGTCGTCGATGGTACATTTTAGACGGTTAGATTAAGAGAAAAGTAACTTACCTTGCATCTAATCGAACAATATCGGCTTCTCTTATCTTGTAAATATATATCACATTGTTCACAAATTCTACCAACTAGCAGCGCACTCTTTAGCAGCGCTTCTTAAATAAGCGCTGCTAAAGGGTGGGTAAAGAAAAAAGAAAAAAAATTTCCCACCTAAGACAGCGCTTTTAAAAAAGCGCTGCTAAAGGGGTGGCCTAAGAAAGCGCTTTTAAAAAGCGCTGCTAAAGGGGGACCTAAGAAAGCACTTTTAAAAAGCGCTGCTAAAGGTGTCCCCTTTAGCAACGCTTATTCTATAAAGCGCTGCTATATGGCATTGCTAAGGCACCCTAAGAAAGCGCTTTTAAAAGCGCTGCTAAAGGGGGACCTAAAAAAGCGCTTATTCTATAAAGCGCTGCTATATGGCATTGCTAAGGCACCCTAAGAAAGCACTTTTAAAAGCGCTGCTAAAGGCCTTTAAAAGCGCTGTTATAGGTATTAGTATTATAATTTTAAAATACCCTCCAGAATTTTAAGAGAAACAGAACAGTCGCGTACATTTCTTTTCTTCTGTCTTTCTCCTCTGGCGAACGAACTTGCCCTATTCAAACTTTCTGTTGCCGTCATCCGTCGTCCGCCGTCCGTTCACCGTCCGTTTTCGAGTGCATCCGTCCGTCTGCATTGCATTTCCACCATTGTTAAGGTATGTGACAGTTTCAAGGGATTTTCTTGTTTTTTTTTTCTTTTCACCATTGTTGGTATTTGAAGACATTAAAGGTTTTGAAGGTTGTTGTTAATATTGTTATCTAAATATTGATGGTTTTTCTTTTCACCATTGTTGGTATTTGATGGTTTTTCTATATATTTGTTTTCACCATTGTTGGTATACTATTGTTTTTGTTGTTGGTATACTATTGTTTTTGTTATCTAAATATTGATGGTTTTTCTTTTCACCATGTTGGTATACTATTGTTTTTGTTGTTGTGTAGATATGTTTCTTTTGAGGACATGCAAGTAAATTTTAGTGTTGATAACGTATACTGTTGTTGAGTAATTGTTTTTGTTGTTGCGTTCAAGTATGATACGTATATTGTTGTTTTGTATTGAAGGTTTGAGGACATGCATGCAAGTAAATTTTAGTGTTGTTGTTGTGTAGAAATGACTTATTGAAGGTTTAGTGAAGGTTTTATATGTTGATATGTTATTATGTTATTATGATGGATTTCTCAATGTTTATATGATATATATGTTATTATGGTTTTATATGTTTAGTTAGGATTTCTCAATGTTTAGTAAGGGTGTCATTTTGGTTTAAGGATTATCTAGTAATTTTAATATGATTTGTTTTGGTGGATTATCTAGTATTTTTAATATGATTTGTCTTGGTTAATTATTAATATGATTTTAATAAAATTTATATTTTGTCTGCTATAGGGGTTACCTGTGAAGAGCAAAGCTGTGATCGTTTCCAAGCATCCTATTGCGTAGCATTCTTAGAAGTTAGTGATTTCCTTACAGGTATTCTCTGTTTTGTTTAACTTTTATAGTTTAGTGTAGATTACTCAATTAGTATGGATAAAAAATGGATGTCTAGTAATCGATTGTCAAAAGAGTACGAGAATGGGGTATCGAAGTTCGTTAAGTTTGCTGTTGAACAAGCCAAAGACCCCAGTAGGATCACATGTCCTTGCTTAGGATGCTGTTATGGGCGTCGAGTTGACGCCGTTCAGTTGGAATCTCATTTAATGAGACATGGAATTGATCGAAGTTACACATGTTAGACATTACATGGTGAGATAAGTAACGAGAATGTTGAACACCGGAATAATATGACATGTGCTTCAAAGGACAATGGCAGAGATACATATGATTGTGATCGAGTCGAAGAGATTGCAGAAGCACTTGAAGAAGATCTTCAAGATTGTCCCAAGATGTTTGAGAGGTTGGTAAGCGATGCAGAGAAACCGTTGTATAAAGGTTGCACTACTTTCACAAGATTGTCCGCGGTATTAAAGTTGTACAATTTAAAGGCGGGTAATGGATGGTCGGATAAAAGTTTCACAGAGTTGTTAGCCCTACTTCAAGAGATGCTTCCGGAGGATAATGTTCTTCCCAATCGAACCTATGAAGCTATTAAAGGTCAATGTGTGTGTCCTATCTGTGAAGAAAACACAGATTAGACGCGGTTGGAATTTGGTCAGAAGAATGTCTTTCTTGGTCATCGTAGATTCTTAAATTCTAGTCATCACTACCGTGGGTGGAGAAAAGCATTCAATGGAGATTCAGAACAATGTAAAGCTCCACCTACATTGACCGGCGAACAAATTTTTGAAAAGGTGAAAGATGTGAGTACTAAGTTTGGCAAGCCTTTTGCTCATACGCTTGTCACGCGTGGGTGGAAGAAGAGGTCAATTTTGTTTGAGTTGCCGTATTGGAAGTCGTTGTATGTAAGACATTTTCTTGATGTTATGCATATTGAAAAAAATGTATTTGAAAGTGTTATTGGTACGTTACTCAATATACAAGGAAAGTCTAAGGATGGCCTTAAAGCAAGAAAGGACTTGGTAGCAATGGGAATAAGGAATGAATTAGGACCCTTGAAGAAAGGAAACCGCACATATCTACCACCTGCTGCTTATACTCTACCTAGAAAGGAGAAAAAGATATTGTGTTAGTTTCTGAGTGAAGTTAAAGTTCCAGAAGGATACTCTTCAGATATTAGAAGACTTGTTTCTATGAAAGACCTCAAGTTAAAAAGTTTAAAGACACATGACTGCCATGTTATAATGGAACACTTTCTACCAATAGGTATACGTTCTATTTTGCCAGAAAAAGTGAGAGGCGCAATAACTAAATTGTGTTTTTTCTTTAGGTCAATCTGTAGTAAGGTGATAGATCCTGCGATCTTACCAACATTGCAAAGAGAAATAGTTATTACTTTGTGCGAGCTTGAAATGTATTTTCCTCCATCATTTTTTGACATAATGATACATCTAGTTGTTCATCTTGTGAAAGAGACACAACTGTGTGGACCTGCCTATATGAGATGGATGTACCCTGTTGAACGTTATATGAAAATATTGAAAGGGTATGTGAAAAACCGAAGTCGACCAGAGGGATGTATTGTTGAACGATACATTGTTGAAGAAGCTATTGAGTTTTATACTGAATATTTGTCCAACGTTCAATCCATTGGCCTCCCAAAATCTCATGTTGTTGAAAAAATAGATGGTAAACAGTTAATTGGAAATAAAGTTGTGACAGTTTCAAGGGATGAACGGGAGCAAGTGCATTTGTATGTTCTGCACAATGACATTGAGGTTGAGTCGTATGTTGAAATGCACAAGGACGTTCTCCGAGGTTTAAATCTGAATAGAAATGAAAATTGGATAGTACGTGAGCACAATCGAAGTTTTATAACATGGTTCAAGGAGCATATTTTTTCAAAGTTTTATTCTGATCCCGCTTCAATAACAGAAAGGTTGAGATGTTTAGCATATGGTCCAAGTTTGCATGTGTTTTCTTATAGCGCATACGCAATTAATGGATACACATTTTATACCAAGGAACAAGATGATAAAAGTACAATGCAAAATAGTGGTGTCACCGTGCTTGCCGAAGCAATGCACATTTCCTCGTATTATGGGGTTATCGAGCGCATTTGGGTGTTTGATTATGAGAAGTTTCAGATTCCTATCTTTGGATGCAAGTGGGTTGAAAATAATAGTGGCATACAAATGGACAAATCAGGTTTTTTGAAAGTGGATCTTAATAAGGTGGGGTACAAAGATGAGCCTTTTATTCTAGCCACGCAAGCTAAACAAGTGTTCTATGTCACTGATCCGACAAGTACGAAATGGTCTATAGTTCTTTTTTCCAACAAAGTAATTGATGATAACATTGGAGAAAAGGGGGATGTTTATGTTGAGAATGAATCTTATATTATAGATGATCCAGATGAGAATATTAGAGCGGACGAATCATATATTAGAAATGATCATAACGAGGGAATTTGGATCAATCCATCTGTCCGTGTTGTTAAGAGACAAGTAAACCCCGTTACAACGAAAAAAAGAAAGAGATGTTAAAGGTACTTGTAACATGTTTTTCTTATTTACACATGTCTTATTTATACCATGTTTATGTTATTTCTTATTTATACCATGTTTTTCTTATTTACACATTTCTTATGTATATATTTGTTATTTACATATTTGCATGTCATTCATTTGATACTTTGGTTTTTCTGAATTACAGGTATATATATATTATGGCCAGCAACGAGGAAACATCACATGATAGAAAACAAACAACAAAAGACGTGGAAGGCGATATTAAAAGAGGCATAACAATTATGAAAAAAATCATCCGTGCGAGAGATAAAGGAGTAAAGTATGATGTCCATTGGAATGAAAGAGACCAGTTAGTTGAGCCTAACGGTGCGTTGCTAACAAGTTACATCGGAGCACTTGTACGTTCGCAAGTTCCGATTACTTGCGATAATTGGAGAATTGTTTCATTACAACCGGCTAAAGATAAGATTTGGACCGAGATTCAGGTATAATATTGGAATTGTTTAATTATTGTTGACATTTACGTCTTTAAATTAAATATACTAACATGTTATATGTATGTGTGTTTGTTTGCAGAGATCTTTCAATATTGAAGATCGTAGGAGAAAATATTGTATTCAATTGGCCGGAAAACGCTTGAGGGGATTTAGAGCGTTTTTAACAAACAAGTTTCTAAAAGATTCTGAAGGAAACTTTGTTGACTCAGAGCGTCCGATGAAGTACGCGGATTTGATTTCGGAGGAAGAATGGGAGACGTTTGTTGCAAAGCGAAGATCAAAAGAATTTGAAGTAAGTACAGAAAGGGCATCAAATCCCGCATATCCATACAGAAAGGGTTATTTTCAAACATGTCACATTTTGCGCTTACTTTTTTCAAAAATGTCACATTTTGTACTTAACTTCCAATGGTGGAAGTTATGTGTTATTTTTGACTTTTTTTCAAAAATGTCACTTTTTGCACTTAACTTCCAATGGTGGAAGTTAGTGTTATTTTAGGCTTTTTTCAAAAATGTCACATTTTGTACTTAACTTCCAATGGTGGAAGTTATGTGTTATTTTTTATTTTTTTTCAAAAATGTCACTTTTTGCACTTAACTACCAATGGTGGAAGTTAGTGTTATTTTAGGTTTTTTTCAAAAATGTCACATTTTGTACTTAACTTCCACCATTGGAAGTTATGTATTATTTTTGACTTTATTTCAAAAATGTCACTTTTTGCACTTAACTTCCAATGGTGGAAGTTAGTGTTATTTTAGGCCTTTTTCAAAAATGTCACATTTTGTACTTAACTTCCAATGGTGTAAATCGTCAACGGGTATATACTTCCAATAGTATATACTTCTTCCATGTACAGGAGTTCTGATAAACTTGTTTTTTCAGGTTGTTAGTGGCGTAAATTGTCAACGGGCATCAAATCCCGCATATCCATACAGAAAGGGCCGGTTGGGATATGCACGATTAGAACAAAAAATAGTAAGTACATATAAATGCTTTAATATGATATATTTACAAAAAATAGTAAGTATATATAATAGGATACAATGCTTTATTATCCGTCTTAATGCGTAGTTGGAAGAGGAAAAGAGTGATGTGACATCTCTTCCGGACCATGTTGTATGGAAGGCTGCCCGTGTGGGACGAGATGGAGTCGTTATACAATATCTTGTTATACTACTACAGCTGCATCAAAGAAACAGGTACTACTACAGTTACATGACTATCTTGTTATACAATATTAATTACTGAACTTATATATGACTTTTAGGTTCATGATCAGCTATCGCAACAAGTCAGCAAGGGTAAAATGCCTGAAACTTCCAAGGTTCCCAGAAAAGCAATTGTTCCTCGATTTAGGATGTGCCTTGAAACATATGTCGGAACATCAGATGTGCCTGAGGGTGGCGTCCGTCAAATACATATGGAGGCAGGTATTTTCGGTTTTGAATATCCCGAAACAATTGCTAAGGAGGATTTTGATCAGGTTTTCAACCATTCTGAACTGGGCGTCGGTGTTATGCATTCTTACATCAGGTACTTCGATCCATTTTAATTAAATAATTGAACATTTTAAAATTTGCTCGTTTAACTTAATATTCTAATGTTGATTATGTTTTTTTAGGTTCTTGTATGACAAGTTATTGGTCCCGAATGAATTGACTTCAGTATTCGCATTCTTATCTGCTAGCTATGTCAACTCACGTATAATAGACCAGTCACCAGATACAGTCAAAGAGTACACAGTGCAGAGATTTATGCGCGCGACTACGGAGAAGTTGTTCTTGTTGCCATATAACACTGGCCATGGGTTAGATTTTATTCTAAATTCATTTATTATAATTGTTCGATTTTTCCCTTTCTATATATATAACATTTCCGTCTAAACTGTTGTCTTATTTTATAGTGGACATTGGTTGTTGATCGCAATTAATCCGACGAAAGAAATAGTGTATTATATAGATTCATTGGATGGCGATACAACAAAATATGAAAATCTGAGGAACTTTGTTGATACGTAAGTGATGACATATATTGTTGTCTTTAATTATATATCTTTATTTATTATGTGACATTGTTCTAAATATGCGTTTATATTATGTTAGAGTTATACAAATATTCAGAGCACAAAGAGATGCAACGGTGCCAAAAAGTAAGGCTAACAACATCAACTGGATCAGAGTGGAGGTATATTCTCGCATGTTTCTACTTGATAAAACTATTTAAAATATATATCCGGATAAATGTTCGTTTGTTTTTTCCATTTACAGTGTCCTCGGCAGCGCAATGGTATTGACTGTGGATATTTTGTATTGCGCTTTATGAGGAAAATTATTCTTTCTAGTCAATTTGAGATTCCAGTCCTGGTATGGATCAATTCATTATATAAGTTATATGATTCATTTTGATAATTATCCGATACTTCATCTGAGTAATTAGTTTTAAACTTAAATCTTATTCGATCTGTTATATTATGTAGTATTATGATGAATTCAAGTGCGCTACTTACACGAAAGCAAAATTGGAAGAAATTAAAGAGGAATGGTGTCAATTTATTCTTGGGTTGAGAATTGTATAGAGTTATCGGATTGAAAGACTTGTAATTATATGTGAATTGAATGTATTTGTGTTGTTGTAATTCTGAGGATCGAATTTTGTTGTAACATATTTAAACAGGTTTATGTGTATATTAAAATGTTTATGAACAAAGTCATGAGTTACAATGTATCCAAAGTTTTGAATTGTACATATAAGGTCAAAGTTTGAATTGTATATTTAAGGCCAAAGTTTGAATTTTATTTATAAGGCCAAAGTGCTGAAATAAAGGCCTGAATTATAAGCAGGTTTGTGTAATATAAGCAGGTTGTTGGTAAAATATACAAAACAGGGTGAATATTTTATAAAAAAAAAAATTTTAAAATCTGGGACATTAGACAGCGCTTTTACATAAAAGCGCTGCTAAAGGTCACAAATATTACGCTACAAAAGCGCTGCTATTGGTTTGGAAGGGGGGGGGGTCTAAGGCAGCGCTTGTAAAAAGCGCTGCTAAAGGATGGGCTATGGCAGCGCTTTTGCAAAAGCGCTGCTAAAGGGGGGGTCTAAGACAGCGCTTTTTGAAAGCGCTGCTAAAGGGGGGATGGTTGGGGGAATTATGCAGCGCTTACAAAAGCGCTGCTAAAGGTGCTGCTGAAGGGAGCTTTTAGCAGCGCTTTTTCATTGAAAAAAAGCGCTGCCTTTACCTTTAGCAGCGCCACTTTTGGCAGCGCTTTAAAGCGCTGCTAAAGGCCAAAAAAAGCGCTGCTAAAGGTCTTTTTTGGCATAGTACTATGTTTTTAGACGTGGATGTTTGTTTTTCTTTGGCTCGAGACCCATGGTTTAGAATAGGAAATTTAGATTTTATTGTATGTTTTCTTTCTTTGAACAAAAGTCGAGGTTTGAGATGCACAATCTTAATATTATTTGACATATAACTCTGCAAAATCATATGAAAAAAATTAGATTCAAATTTAATATTTCAGCGCACTTAAAACTGTATTTCAATATTCATTAATGATATATGCAATAAGGGTTGAAAAATAAACCTGAATATTTGAGCAATCAAAAACCTTGATTAGGTCAGAATATTTAACAACATCTTGATAACAATATCTATATATTTGAAACTTTTGATGAAGAGAATGAGATTCTTTGCCATGTTTACACAAACTCATTCCACAATCCACACAAAACATATTCTTCTCATTCAACTTTTCTTTGTGGTTTTTGCAACTTCCAAAACTATATCAACCCAATCTCCTTTCCTTTTATTTGATAAATTACACTTTTCCATCTGCAAAATTTTCATAAAAGAAAATTCAAGAACTATACAAAAATTCATATAAAAATAAACAAGAATTCCATGTGCTAGCAAATGTTACCTTTTCCTTTGCTATGTCAAGATTGAAATGTACATATAATTTTCAGAAATAAAACGAGCAAAGCAAGAAATTAAGAATGGAAATAAAATATTTTTAAATTCTGAGGATTATGAGTGTGACTATAATTTTGGCGATTTCTTTGTAAGTTTTTTTATTTATTTATTTATTGAAAAGTTACGAGGGGCCTAAGTTGGGACAGTTACGTGGGACCCAAGTTTGATAGTTACTGGGGGCGCGTCATATCACGCGCTCAATCTTGCATATTTCTTCTCTTAATCTTATTTTAATTAATCAGTAACTTTTTTAGCACTAATTAACCATTAAATTGATATAATGAAAATATGAAATGGTACTCGAAAACGATATCTTAGTAATTACTAGTAATGTTGGATTGTTTTCCAAGGTTCAATATATAAATATCGAATTATTTTTAACAAAAGACTAATTACTTTTGAACTTTTTCATTAAAATATATAACTGGGTTGTTTTCCAAGGTTCAATATTCTTTTTTTCATTTTGAAGAATAAAATAATACTTAATTACAAATAAACATCATATAATAGAATATTGGTAAATATAATTAACATTATTTTTTATTATTAAAATAATATTTTGGAAATTTTACAACATAAACAGCTTAGGGTAAAAGACAGGGTGGTAGCGGTCACCGTGTCTCAAATATCTACAAAACTCAAAGTACACACTTGGACTTCCATTAAATAAGATATCTTACACTTGGACCTCCATTTTAGGCATGGAATAATCTGATTGCTTACACTTTTCCATATAAAATTTTCCCATCTCTTCTTTAACATCCCTTATAGATTCAACTACCCTTCCATTAGTATTTATGGAACCTATGAAATTCCTCATGATCCTTCCCTTCTTGACTCTATGAAAGTATCTACTATTTAAATCTCCCTCTCTAATCCAATTTAATATGGATTTTATCAACAAAAGTATTTATTTGATGGTTGTGTTAAATATTCATACTTCAATTTATGTTAAACATTTTATGTTGTGCTAGGTATGTGAATGAGTTGACAAAGAAGGGAAAATGTGTCCCGACGAAAGATGATTGGAAGTATATCAACTTAATCATTCCATTCTTGAAGTTGTTTTATGATGCTACAGTACACATAGCAGGGTCATCTTATTTGACAAGCAATATTTATATGTTTGAGGTCCTGGGTATTGGAAAGAGTATTGCGGATATGTGTGCATCTGAAGATGAACATCTACGTTCAGCAGCTCAAAAGATGAAGAAGAAGTATGATAAGTATTGGGGATCTCATGAGAAGCTTAATATGATTTTGTTGATTGCTCTAGTTTTCGACCCTAGGCACAAGATTAAATTGGTTGATTGGATGGTAAGGCGGTACTACAATAAGGATGATGCTGATGCCTTGAAAGCAAACTTAGATTTCTACTTGAAATCTATTTATGAAGAATATTGTGCTGGATTTAAGTCTCCTCAAGGTAATTCAGATGAGCCGCAAGTTTTTGGTAGTGTTAGTCATCCTTATGGAATTGCTGAGTTCTATCTTTTAGAAGGGTGTGACAATGCAGATAATGAATTAAGTACTTATCTTGGAGAGAAGTTGGAGCATAACATGGAGATAAATGTTTTAGAGTGGTGGAAAGTTAACTCTGGCCGATATCACATCCTTGCAAACATTGCAAGAGACGTGCTGGCTATACCTATAAGCACAGTGGCGTCTGAATCTGCATTCAGTACAGGAGAAAGAGTGCTTGATCCATATCGCAGCTCGTTAACACCTACAACAGTTGAAGCACTGATTTGCACTCAGGATTGGCTCAAAGGAACATCTTCATCCTTGATTACAAATGAAGATTTTGATACTCTTGAGAGATTTGAGCAATGTATGATAACTAACTATATTTCCTAATTTATTATTATTTATTATACTTGAGGCATAATGAAATGCCTTTATATGTTTTGTAGAATTAGTTTATACAGAAGATGGTGTTAGTTGTTCAACCTCTTCAACCTCTGTTGCATTCGAAGAAGACTTAATGGTATTTTTGATTAAGTTTTCCCCTTTATTATCCTTAGTTTTCTACTTTTTAATTGGAAGACATTGTTGTTACCCTTAGTTTTCTACTTTTTAATTGGAAGACATTGTTGTTATGTTGTGACAGTAAGTAGAAATTTTCATTCAAGTGGTGTGAAGAGGATGGGAGGTGGATATGACATTCATATCACATGTACAACTTGGACCAGATGAAGCATCAGGGGTTGAAAATTTCTCTTGCAGTTCCTGTCTTTGCAATAATAATTTGGTGGATTTTGGTGAAAATTTCTCTTATCAATTATTTATAGTTTGCAATAAAATTGATTTTTTTTAAAAAAATTGGTTTTAAAATTGTTTTTTTTTATAAAATTGGTTTTAAAACTGATTTCTTTAAAGAAAATAAAAAAACTGGTTTTTAGAGAAACCGGTTTAAAACTGGTTTTTAAAAAAAACTATTTTTTTCTTTAAAAACCGGTTTGAAACTAAACCGATTCACTTGTAAACCGGTTTTAAAAAAATAAACCGGTTTTATATAAATGGTTTTAAGATCCAAACCAAACCATATATGTGGTTTGGTTTGGTTTGGTTTATAATTCATGCACACCCCTAAAACAGACGCACTAATACCAATGAGATAACTAGCTCTCATTGGTATTTTAATTATTGCGAACTTTGTTATGAACTACTTTCGTTAATGTTTATGAGCTCTAAGTCACAAGTTGAAACAGAACTTCACGTTTGAAAACTTAAGATGCAAAAAATTAAGCGCAATCAACACTAAATATCAAAATGTAACAGATTTAATCAATGAATCCAACAACAAAAGAAGCAGGATCAGAAGCATGTACCTCTGTTTGTGAACATACTCAAGCAAGTTTTAAGGATGCATGACTCACACACCTTTAATAATAAAGTTGATGTACATGAACATATAGAAGTAAGATGTCATAGTGAGGATGAAGAAGATGAGACTATTATAAATGTTAAATGCCATTATCCCCAAGCTAAAATTAGGAACTGCACTTTCAATATTGGTGACTGTGCATTTATAAAAGTAAGTGCATAGTTCAGGAAACATAGTATTTTATCTGTTTGTCACTACTAGACATTTAGTAAGTGACTTGTTCAAATAACACTTAAGTAAATCTAAGCCAAAATCTTTTTGCACAAACTTTGCATTTTGGAGGGAAAGGTAAGAAAATTTCAATTGTCATTTTGTTTCTGATTGTTGCATGAGTTTCCAATGTATCCTAGCATCAATACAACCTGTGATCTACTATATTTAAGTGTGTGCATTTCCCTTAATTTTTCTGCAAAACCATACACTTACGTGATCTACTATATTTTTTTCATATGCAAATGCAAGTCTTCCTAAAAGACAAATTAAAGTTAAACTGCAGCAAAAGAGGGAGAAATAAACAGGATGCATGCTTAAAGTTGTAGAATCTGCATAATACAGAAGTGTCAGCCTGGTAAAGTGGAACCTGGTTTCTAATGTGAATGGCATTGACATATGGACCTTCCTAAGAACAATGGATGTGCCTGTTAATTCATTGCATTCTCAAGGATATGTTTTCAACTCTGAGAATGTGGTAAGCTTGAGCAGGGCTGGAATTGAGAATCCGGCCAAATTGCAGGTCTGGAATTGGTAAATGGTTCAAATAGCGTATCCCCAAATTTTGATTCTTACGCAAAGCTACCGAATTATGTCTGTAGGGTTGTAATTTTACTAACACGTGCTCTCCTACCTCAAATTACACATCACTTCTGTGTTTGTCAGCTTGAGCCTTCATAACTTGTTGTGCTCACCTAAGATTATTCTTCAATTGAGCTAACAACATATCTCTCTCCATCAATTGTTGCTGCACGCCCAATGTATCAGCTGGTGGCTAAATTCTAACAACATTCTAAAAATCACTCTCTAATAACATGTTTAATCTAAATTCTAAAAGGCTATGAAAGAATCATATGTGGATTTAGCGGAGAATTTAGCAGGGTCAGGAGTGAAGGTTGGAAAATTTAGAGCAGAAGGCGATGAAAATAGATCCAACAACTAATATAATGAAAATAGATCGAACATATGGTATGCAAGCATAACAACTGAGAGTTTAAAATTATAACAGTATAGAAAATGTTCAAAAAATAACGGGCTCACCTGCGCACGACCACGACCGTATCTCCAAACAATAAAGCTCTCGTCTTTAACGTATTTGTCCTCCACTGTTACCTTATATCACTAACTGTCCTCCGTTGTTACCTTATATCACTAACCGTCCTCCGCCGTTACTTAACGTCCGTCCGCAACTTCCTCCGTCGCAGAATTATTTCGATAAACCCATGATTGTGTTTTAGAGAATTAAGATACAAATGAGATTAAGGTTTGAAATTTAAAGAATGATGAACAAGAAAGAGATGAATAAAATTTGGATTGTGAGGATTAAGGTTTTTGAAATTTGTGTTGATCTTGATTTTTCCAAAATTGAAAAATGGTTACCAAATCTCAAACCGGTTTGGAACAAATGGTTACTGTTTTTTTTAATTTGATAAATGGGCCACCAAATTTAAAATATAAATTTGGTTTGGATTTTAAAATTTGGATTAATTTGGATAGGAATTTGGTTTATGGTTATTGGTTATTTTGCACACCCCTAGTCTGTTTCTATGTATTAGTGCGTCTGTTTAAATTGTGGCGAAGCGTATCTGAACTTTTGTCACGCTGCTTGCTGGAAATTGCAATTTGCAATTGCAATTTTTTGTTGGATCTTTAAACTGAATTGTCGATTTTCTGTTGGGATAGATGTAGTTCTGCATAGCTTGCTAGGAGTTTTCTTTTTCCTTTTAGTTATTGCATTTTTCCTTGATGATGTTGGCATTGTATAATCTGTGTATTGAAGTGTTGGAATTTTGGTCATTCTCTATGCTTTCCCTATGTTATTTGAAACATGTTTGAACTTTGGTTGGGTTAGAATCTTATGTGTTCATGACTGTCATGGTGTTTTTGTTTACTATTGTGTTGGAAGCCTCACTTCCATATGTCATATGTTGACTCTGTCCATGGTTGATGGTTGGATGTCCATAACATCATTTATATGTTATTTGAAACATGTTTGAACTTGTTTGGTTTACGATCTTATGTGTTCATGACTGTCATGGTGTTTTTGGTTGCTGTTGTGTTAGAAGCCTCATTATCATATGCAATGTTGTACCCCTGTTTAGAACTAGGTTGTAAATGATCATAAACCTCATTTGTATGTCATATGTAATGTGTGTAAGCCATCACCCCTTGTGTATCATGTCTGAATAAGCCTATGCTTTGGAAATTGCATTTTTTGTGCATTTGTATTTAAGGGAAATACACACACTTAAATATAGTAGATCACTTAAGTGTAGATCATAGCAACAGGAAACCAACAAATTCTACTACATGACAAGAATAAACCAAACAAAAATGCTCTAAAAGAATTACTTTGTGATTTCTATTATGTCTTTCAATCTATTCAAGACTCAACTTAGCATTCCATTTTCTGAATGGGTTTAACATACTGAACACACCATTTTGTCAATGCATATGGAACCAACAGTTAAACTGCTGTCATACCCTAAATTTTCCCGCTAGCTTTTATAAATAATTTTTCGCATTTTTATTTTGCGTTATTTAACTTAATTTCATGCCGTTTAGACACGTGTCCGCCCCAATTAGGCATTTTTTAAATCTCGACTATTTCTGCCCAATAGGAGCGTGACATGTGGCCAAAGGGTATTTTTGTAAATTTTATTTCCTTTTTTATTTTCTTCTTTTTTTTTAAAAAATATAATATTTTGTACACATTTTCTTTTAGAATTTTACTTAGACAATTAAATAGGTTTTTTTTATTATATTTCAGATTAGAATAGTATAGGATTATTAATTAATAGTTAGAATTAGTTTTTAATTATTAGTTAGTTAGTTTAGATTAGATTAATTTGAATTAGTTTATTATTAGAGTTAATTAAAAATTATTAAAAAATTAAAAAATCAAGGACACGGTGGAAAGAGCTGAGGCTCTTGAGATTTAGGGTTATTGGGTTATAAAAAAGGAACTTTCTACTGTTCAAAGATCACCCAAAAACGGCCAACCCCAATCTGAAACCCTAACCAGCCGCCAGTTCCTACAGTTCACCATCTCAAACATCCAACCCTAACCCTAGAAACCGGCCGCCGTTCATCACCCCAGGTTCGTCGGAAAATTCTTCACCATTCATCAGTTTCAAATCCCAACACCAGAACTCAACCTTCAAACCAAACATCAAATGTAACACCACCTTCAATCTCAAATCCACCACTCCAACAAACTTCTGAAACCCACATCTCACAACAACCAACAAAATCATTTCCAGAAATTCACCAACACCATTATCTTCAAACAAACAAAACTAAACCCAAAAGTTGTTCTTCATCATAACCATTTATCCACCATTTCTATAACCTGTGAAAACCCATTAAAACTCACCATTAAATCCTTACCATCATTTTCGAAATACCTCTATTAGCAAATCCACGCAGTGAACAAAACCACCATTTGAAACTTTAACCCATATCCAACAGTTCCGCAGATCTTCCCCCAACCATCTTCAATCTCTGTTACAGAAAACTATATCACTCTCATTCAAGAACCACAACCCAGATTCACCAATATAATCTACATCAACTTCAAATCAACTTTCCTCACTAACCCTCGCAAAACATCAATCAGACCGCGATACCTAACCTTGAATCCACTGCAATCGAACCAGAAACAGAGGTAATTGAAGAGGAGAAGATTCAATGAAACCTAACAAACACGATGACCTTTTCTTCAGCCATCTTCCAATGATGCTTTTGCCATTCCCGAATCCCCTTCAAACCCATTTCGTAAAACCAAATAACAAATGTGATTGTACAAATTGGAATTTGAAGGATACGCAAGTGAAAGAATAAGAGGAAAGGTTTAGAGATGGAGACGCTTTCAGAAAAAAGAGGAACTCGAATCGAAACCGGAGAACAGGCAGGTTAACGAATTCAAGTTGTTTCATTTAGCTGGTTTTGTTCTATGATGGTGTTTGTTCGAGTGGGTAGTTTCCAAGTCCTTTTGGGCATTGGTTTCGTTTGACTAAGCCAATCTTGGGTGTTTTGTTTTTCACCCTGCGTCTATGTGGTATTTGGGTAGGCAATGGGCCTGGGATGGCCCAAGTGGATTGTTGTTTCCACATTCTTCTTGTTGTTAGTGCGTAATGTGGGGCGCTGTAGATGAGATCCTCTCATCATCCCACACACTTCTTGATTCTTACACTTCTGTGTTCTTCTTCACTTTTTTTAAAGAAATACTATTACTATTATTTTGTATATTAATTATGTTTATATAGTATTTTGTTTTAGTTTTAAAAAAAAACAGTTTGGTTATATTGTTTTTGTAAATATAATTTATTTATAGTTTATATATTAAACTCTTTTTTTAGAACTTTATGTATATTATTATTATTATTACTTTTATAGTTTTTATTATATATATTATTATAAGTTAGTTTCATTTCAATTTGTATTAGAGATATTAAGACTATTTCTATTTTTTTAGAGTTGAATTCTTTCTCATTTGTTATTAGGCGTTTTGTCCCATTTTCCTCGTTTTGGTCGATGACGACATTTCCGTAATCCATTACCAGTCAAATTATTGATGAGTAATGTTGGATCTGAGACCACCTCTTTTTTCTCTTCATTACTTGTCCCGACTCGATTCAAAAACTTTGTCAAACAACTTTCAAAATTAATTTCTCTTTGTATTGAATTAAAAAGAGGGGATTAAGTGTAGACTTTCTTCCTCTCCGAGTGTTGGGATGCCCACTGTAGTGAGGGTGGTTCTGACACTCATCTTTCAATACGAAGACGTTTCCCATCCATTTTCAAATCTCATCTCCTTAAAATCATTTCTTTGTGTTGAGCTAAAAAGAGGATTGGGTGTAGACCTCTTCTTCTTCGAGTGTTGGGATGCCCACTGTAGTGAGGGTGGTCTCGATGCTCATCTGTCAATACGAAGACGCTTCTAAACCATCTCTCCTAAAACCTCGGTCCCGTACTGAGCACGCTTTTAATGATAAATTAATTTCTCTTTGTATTGAATTAAAAAGAGAGGATTAGGTGTAGACCTCTTCCTCTCCGAATGTTAGGATGCCCACTGTAGTGAGGGTGGTCTCGACACTCGTCTTTCAATACGAAGACGTGACTTCTTTATCCACCATCTCGCTTTCACATTCCTTCCGTAACCCTTTTCACCTAAAACCTCGGTCTCGTACCGAGTGCATTTTCAAATCTTTTCGTAACAAAAACTTGAATGGTCGTGGAGCGGTTAGGCGTAGGCCTTCTCCTATCCCGAGTGCTGACGTTTACCGTAGGGTTCTCTGTCACAAAGCACTTACCATTCAAAACCCAAAAACGCTTTGATAAGAGAATGAAGTTCTCTTTGTGTTGAACTAAAGAGAGAGGATTGAGTGTAGTCTTCTCCCTCTCCGAGTGTCCGGATACTCACTGTAGTGTGTGTGGTCTTGATACTCGTCTTTCAATACGAAGGCGCCTCGTTCGCCACACCTTTTATAACAAAAAACTTTGAGATAAAGAATTGGGTACTACCCGTAGGGGTTACTATCTGAGGACTTGTCTCGCCCCCTAAAAACAATCCAATCAATCAAACGTGACTTCTTGCCCCGCGTGGCGAAAACTAATCAATCTTTCAAAAGGATATGTTACGTCCGTTCTACCGCAAACAGGTAACGCCTAAGTCTCCAACGAGCGAGCAGCAAAACACCTAACTGCTAGAATGCGCACGATAGCATCATCCATAAAAAACATCAACACACCGTAGGCCGAACTACGGTTGCTCTGATTCTTTACTTTCTCAAGTAAAGATACGTAGGCACAAGGGCCACAATCCTTGCCGAGCACTTTCCCCCCATATCTGTAGTTCCCTGAACTACGTCGACTCTGACTTTCTCACATCTACCGAGAATACGTAGGCCTAGGACCGCGAGGTCCTACCGAGTCCTTTCTTTCTATCTTCTTCCTGGTTGCCTCCTTTCTTGGTTTCTAAACTCTCTTTCTTTACCCGTTGGAACACTTATTATAGCATAATATTTAAGAAGATAAATTCACACATCGACAAACAAAAGGTTCCCATCGAGTACGATGGATGCGAGGGGTGCTAATACCTTCCCCTCGCATAACCGGCTTCCGAATCCGTTCATGGTTGCGAGACCATCTTATCCATTTATTTCTTAAGGTTTTCTCGATATTTTCCTTTCCCCTCATGGGATAAATAAAGTTCGGTGGCGACTCTTCTGTCTATCTTTTTCGCCTTCCCGTCGTTGCGCGATGCATTTTTCGAGTAGCGACAGCTGGCGACTCTGCTGGGGACCCCTAGCGTGCCAAGCCTAATTTGTTTGTCGTGTTTGTGTTTTTATTTTGCTTTATTTGTTTATGCTTATTTCTCTGACTGTTGGGTTTATTTGAATGGTTTGTGAGGATAAAAGCTTCCTACCCGAGCTTTCGAGTATACACTAAGATAGGAGGTGGATTCTCTCTGATTTGCGAGACTTAGGACTCGTTGAGTTGGATTGAATTCCACCGCTCAGATGAGACCCCGTTGGGATGATTATGTCTTACGTGTAGTCGTAATGACGTTTTTATTTCCGCCCTGGGAGTCCGTGACTCTGAGGACCTTTGTAGAACCTTATTCCAAAGGTTGCTAAGACATAACTCTGTGCTCATCCTTTGAAGGGATAACCATCTTATGAGTAGTCGTTCTGATGGAAAACTTTTGAGGGTTAGTGCATGGGACTTTGTTTAAAATCCTTTGGGATACCCTCTTATAAACCAATAGACTGCCCACCCGATGGGAGAGATACCTTTTTGTTTTGTCTTGTAGGATCTGTGATTTAGATCCTTGATATGGATCTGTTCTCGTGTGCACTCATTGTATTGCATTTGCATAAACATCTCTGCATCATTTTTGCATTCTCTTCCCAGATACCAAGACCTTACTCGTCCTCTGTCTATAACCTGCAGTTGATTTCCCGACACTCCCGTTGAACTTGTGAGAGTTGTGAAGCATTTGAAGCAAGAGGAACGTAGAAGCTTCGAGAAGCCAAGTCAAAACGAAGCAAGCTGAGATAGCCATGTCAGAGAATGACCGCCAGAATGTTGATCCCCCACAAGGATTTAATGTGAGGAATAATCCACTGTATGATCTTCCGCTTGACAACCATCCTCCGCTACTAAACGTTCCTACACGACCCCAGAGGATGCCAACGACTGATCCCATGGAAGAAAAGCTTCGCACCCTCGAGGAGACAATTCAAGCTATGAGAGTGTCTGATATGCTCGGCCTTGACGTTGCTGATATGTGTCTAGTGCTAGACTTGGTGATTCCTCCAAGATTCAAGATACCCAACTTCGAGAAGTACACAGGCTTTAGTTGCTCGAGGCGTCATTTGGTGATGTACTGTCGAAAAATGACCCCCTATACTCATGACGATAAGTTGATGATTCATTGTTTTCAAGAAAGTCTGAGTGGAGCGTCATTAAGTTGGTACACAAACCTAGAAAGAAGTCATATCCAATCATGGAGGGACCTAGCCAACGCTTTTCTAAAGTTTTATCAGTTCAATCTAGATACTCCTCCCACCCGCATGCAGTTGCAAAGCCTATCTCAGAATGAAAACGAACCTTTTAAGGGATATACACAGCGGTGGAGAGAATTCGCAGCAAGAGTGCAACCACCACTCTCGGACAAGGAGCTGATTGACATGTTCATCAATAGTTTGCAGGGTTCTTATCTTGAAAGAATGGCTGGCTGTACGCCATCAAGCTTCTTTGACCTGGTGATTGTAGGAGAGCGCCTCGAAAGCTACCTTAAAAGTGGGCAAATCCAAGATGCCTCAAGCAGTCAGGACAATGAGATTGAATCTTCTGACGATTTCCATGAGGAAGAGAAGGATGAAACCAGTGCATTCATAGCAAACATCGAGTATTCTCTTGGTGTACCAGCAAAACTCTGTGGTCCCTCATCTTCTCAACAGGCACCGTTACCAGTGCTATGTTATCCTTATGGGAAATCAGCCATGCCTAAAGCTTTGTCCTGTAACCCATGTGTCGCTCCTCATGCAAATCAACGAGCCCATGGTCAAGGATATCATAATCAGCGCCGTAATCAAAATAGGCCCAGTAACAACTTGGAAAGAAGGACCGCTCCTCTTCATCCAGTCCCTATATCGCAGAGTCAGCTTCTCCCATATCTGATTCAGAATTCATTGGTGGAGCCTAAGACTCTTAAACCTGTGCCAGAACCTTACCCTCCGGGGTACAATCCCAGTGCTCAGTGTGGATATCATGGTGGATCCATGGGGCACTCGACTGAAGAATGCAAAGCCTTCCAAGCCAAAGTGCAGCAATTGATTGACAAGGGGTACATCTCTTTTCCAGAGGGAAGTTTGGTTGTCCATGTCAACCCTTCGGTTGTCTAAGCTCGAAGATTTCAAGGGGTCATTCCCAAAAGCCAGTGTGGTCCAGACAGGCAGACGTCCTCGACATTGGCAGTCTTTAGGCGCTTTTTATCATTTGCATCTTGTAGGTTATTTCCTGTTAATTGCTACTTGTGTTTAAACATTGTTGTTTTGAATGGTAATATTAATGAAGTGATTATGCATTTTCCGAATCAGTCACGTCGTATTCACTCATCACAGACACATACACCTTTCTATTCACTCCACTTTATCACTGTTGTTTTAGCAAAGATTAGAGGGAGGATGACGAGAACGAGATACCCATAATTACAAATCGTATGCTTTCGGATAAAACCTTGACAATGATGTACAGGCATTGTTTTAAATCCCTTAAACACCGGAGATATAAGGAGTTAATCCCTAGTCAACCACTTCGAGCCTAGAAGTAGGAGTTTCCTTCGGATATTCAAACCCTTAACACTCAACCTGGGGCAGGGTAGTTATTCAGTTAATCCAACCTCGCACTCAAAATCCAAAGACAAGACGGTTGTTCATCAATGACCCATGACGTGGCAGTCATAATCTTCCAACAAAATTCAAAAAATCAAAAGCCTGCTAAGTCAAGCACCTCAAAGGGGACTTAGGCAAAAAAATCAAGGCAATCCCGATGGATATGACAAGCAGAATCAGTTCATGCAAAAGTTAGGGATCAAAAACAAAAGCAAAAGAGGTCCTCAAACCCTCAACAAAAACAAAATAATGTTCAGTGGCCACCCAAATCAAAGGGTCACTGACACCCATCAAAATCAAAATAAGGTGACTGCCATCTCGAGCAAACCTTGAACAATCAAGCTCACACCGTCAAGACAAATAGGTGCAGAATTAATTGAACGTAGGACTGGAGATCATCAAGAAGAAGGGGGGGTACAAATTAATACTTTGAGCCTAATATCCTTTGTTTTATAGCCGTGAGCCAGACCACGTTACAACCCTCGAAAGACCTAATTGAGTCGAGGTTTATTCTGAAAGCATACTATCGCAAGGTTGCGTAACCTGACTCCCACTTATTTGCTAATCATCAGCATTGGTGTCAATATCTTTGCTTTATTTTTACACCAATCAAGTTAGCACAACGTTTGGACTAATGGTCCATTCGTGTCACTATCACGACACGTAATAAACGACATTTTTTCAAAAACTTGCATGAACTTTGCATTAAGATTACCATTCGTGAACAAACAAGTTTTTAATTGCAAGTCTGTAGTTGGCATAGAGGAAATTCCAACACGAAGCAATCAAGCAGGACTGGATCATTCAGCAGTCTGGATCAGTCTGAGGCAAATCCCCAAACAATGGTCGATCATGGGGCAAATCATTCAAGAAGCGTTTGATCAAAAGTGAATCATACCAATTAGGGGCGGGCCACCCAGAGTTTCTCTGACTTGAAGATAGGTCCCTCCAACGCTCAATCAGGATAAGTCAAGTCGCTTCACCGCTCTTTCAAGAACCAGCTACTCCAAAGAGTATATTGAAGCCAACCACCAAGAGTCGGTTCAACAATGATAAATCCTTTCATGGTACAAACTCTGGGGCAAGTCATCTCGAGATCGTCTCATTGGCAAGTTACTCAAGCAAGTTCATCTTCATCAACAATTGTTGAGTTCAAAACGAGTGTTGGGGAATCATACCATCACCTCACCCAAATAACCTTAACCTTCCGAAAAGGCCTTGCTGTCATTGGATCCTTCATCCCACAGCCTAAACCTGTCAAAACCTTGTAACCTTTGAACCTCCAAAGTCCAGTTCTTGCCTGGCAAACCTTTGTACCGGTCCCAACTGGTCAAACCTTTAAACCTTCTAACCAGTCCTATCTGGTCAACCCTTCGCTGAATACTAATTCCCGCCTGGTATATGTCGGCTTTTAAACCAGCTCTCATCTGGTCAACCTTCTTTTAGCCATTTCACCAATTATTGTCTGGTAAACCTTATTCCAAAGTCCAGCTTCCATCTGGCAAACCACGAGATCAGCTCTCCTTTGACAGCTTAACCTTTCGCCAACCAGTCCCATCTGGTCTACCTCCTGAATACCAGCCGTCATCCGGTACTTCCAACCCAAAGTCCAATCTGCATTAGCAACCACCAAAGTCCGTCGTGTCGGCACCTGCATTTCCATTACCATCTGCAATCCTATGTATCATACGCATCGCATTCGGCTTTATAAGCATTTTGCATTATACGCATATCCAATATCGTATCATGCTTCGCCAACTCTTGCATCTCCGCACATTAGCATTTGCACTTCCATTTCCATTTCCGTTTATGGGACATCTTTATCATTCAGCATTAGCATGTGCGAGATCGGATCCAGGATCAATCTTGATGATTTTCAAGATCATCATCAGCCCAGACAGGGGCACCTCTTGCAAGACTATGGGTTTCTCTTACTAGAGTCAGAAGATATCAAGACAGTATTGAGCCCAATCAGGGGCATTCTTCCACAAGACCGTGGGTGTTCCCCACGAAGTTTTGCAACTTATTGAGCTTCAAGGCAATTAGCAGCCCAAGCAGGGGCATTATTTGCAAGGGTCGTGGGTCATCCCACGAAATTCAAGATATCAAAGCAAGATCCGGCCCAGTCAGGGGCATCTTTTCAAGACCATGGGTATTTCCCACGACATACTTCAAACTCGTGGTTAATTAAGATCTTCAAATCAACATTCGGCCCGGACAGGGGCATCTCCAGTAAGTCCATGGGCGTTTCCCAGTGAGTTGTCTCCAGAAGACTTCAGTGATAAGTGGCAATCTCTTCAGAGAAGCTTATCCTTCATCAACGATAAGTGGCAATCTCTTCAGAGAAGCTTATCCATCTTCAGCGATAAGTGGCAATCTCTTCAGAGAAGCTTATCCATCTTCAGTGATAAGTGGCAATCTCTTCAGAGAAGCTTATCCATCTTCAGTGATAAGTGGCAATCTCTTCAGAGAAGCTTATCCATCTTCAGCGATAAGTGGCAATCTCTTCAGAGAAGCTTATCCATCTTCAGTGATAAGTGGCAATCTCTTCAAAGAAGCTTATCCATCTTCAGCGATAAGTGGCAATCTCTACAGAGAAGCTTATCCATCTTCAGTGATAAGTGGCAATCTCTTCAGAGAAGCTTATCCATCTTCAGCGATAAGTGGCAATCTCTTCAGAGAAGCTTATCCATCTTCAGCGATAAGTGGCAATCTCTTCAGAGAAGCTTATCCATCTTCAGCGATAAGTGGCAATCTCTTCAGAGAAGCTTATCCATCTTCAGCGATAAGTGGCAATCTCTTCAGAGAAGCTTATCCATCTTCAGCGATAAGTGGCAATCTCTTCAGAGAAGCTTATCCATCTTCAGTGATAAGTGGCAATCTCTTCAGAGAAGCTTATCCATCTTCAACGATAAGTGGCAATCTCTTCAGAGAAGCTTATCCATCTTCAGCGATAAGTGGCAATCTCTTCAGAGAAGCTTATCCATCTTCAGCGATAAGTGGCAATCTCTTCAGAGAAGCTTATCCATCTTCAGCGATAAGTGGCAATCTCTTCAGAGAAGCTTATCCATCTTCAGCGATAAGTGGCAATCTCTTCAGAGAAGCTTATCCGTCTACATCCTTTTGGGTGTCCGGTTTGCTTGTATATCACTTCTCAAACTTTTTCTCTTTTTCGGACAAATTCAGGGTCTTCTATATCTAATCATCTTCTACCTCGAAAGAATGAATGTCGTAGCCTTCGTCTTACTAGGTTTAAGCCGATTAGATAGGGGCATCTGTCATACCCTAAATTTTCCCGCTAGCTTTTATAAATAATTTTTCGCATTTTTATTTTGCGTTATTTAACTTAATTTCATGCCGTTTAGACACGTGTCCGCCCCAATTAGGCGTTTTTTAAATCTCGACTATTTCTGCCCAATAGGAGCGTGACATGTGGCCAAAGGGTATTTTTGTAAATTTTATTTCCTTTTTTATTTTCTTCTTTTTTTTTTTTAAATATAATATTTTGTACACATTTTCTTTTAGAATTTTACTTAGACAATTAAATAGGTTTTTTTTATTATATTTCAGATTAGAATAGTATAGGATTATTAATTAATAGTTAGAATTAGTTTTTAATTATTAGTTAGTTAGTTTAGATTAGATTAATTTGAATTAGTTTATTATTAGAGTTAATTAAAAATTATTAAAAAATTAAAAAATCAAGGACACGGTGGAAAGAGCTGAGGCTCTTGAGATTTAGGGTTATTGGGTTATAAAAAAGGAACTTTCTACTGTTCAAAGATCACCCAAAAACGGCCAACCCCAATCTGAAACCCTAACCAGCCGCCAGTTCCTACAGTTCACCATCTCAAACATCCAACCCTAACCCTAGAAACCGGCCGCCGTTCATCACCCCAGGTTCGTCGGAAAATTCTTCACCATTCATCAGTTTCAAATCCCAACACCAGAACTCAACCTTCAAACCAAACATCAAATGTAACACCACCTTCAATCTCAAATCCACCACTCCAACAAACTTCTGAAACCCACATCTCACAACAACCAACAAAATCATTTCCAGAAATTCACCAACACCATTATCTTCAAACAAACAAAACTAAACCCAAAAGTTGTTCTTCATCATAACCATTTATCCACCATTTCTATAACCTGTGAAAACCCATTAAAACTCACCATTAAATCCTTACCATCATTTTCGAAATACCTCTATTAGCAAATCCATGCAGTGAACAAAACCACCATTTGAAACTTTAACCCATATCCAACAGTTCCGCAGATCTTCCCCCAACCATCTTCAATCTCTGTTACAGAAAACTATATCACTCTCATTCAAGAACCACAACCCAGATTCACCAATATAATCTACATCAACTTCAAATCAACTTTCCTCACTAACCCTCGCAAAACATCAATCAGACCGCGATACCTAACCTTGAATCCACTGCAATCGAACCAGAAACAGAGGTAATTGAAGAGGAGAAGATTCAATGAAACCTAACAAACACGATGACCTTTTCTTCAGCCATCTTCCAATGATGCTTTTGCCATTCCCGAATCCCCTTCAAACCCATTTCGTAAAACCAAATAACAAATGTGATTGTACAAATTGGAATTTGAAGGATACGCAAGTGAAAGAATAAGAGGAAAGGTTTAGAGATGGAGACGCTTTCAGAAAAAAGAGGAACTCGAATCGAAACCGGAGAACAGGCAGGTTAACGAATTCAAGTTGTTTCATTTAGCTGGTTTTGTTCTATGATGGTGTTTGTTCGAGTGGGTAGTTTCCAAGTCCTTTTGGGCATTGGTTTCGTTTGACTAAGCCAATCTTGGGTGTTTTGTTTTTCACCCTGCGTCTATGTGGTATTTGGGTAGGCAATGGGCCTGGGATGGCCCAAGTGGATTGTTGTTTCCACATTCTTCTTGTTGTTAGTGCGTAATGTGGGGCGCTGTAGATGAGATCCTCTCATCATCCCACACACTTCTTGATTCTTACACTTCTGTGTTCTTCTTCACTTTTTTTAAAGAAATACTATTACTATTATTTTGTATATTAATTATGTTTATATAGTATTTTGTTTTAGTTTTAAAAAAAAACAGTTTGGTTATATTGTTTTTGTAAATATAATTTATTTATAGTTTATATATTAAACTCTTTTTTTAGAACTTTATGTATATTATTATTATTATTACTTTTATAGTTTTTATTATATATATTATTATAAGTTAGTTTCATTTCAATTTGTATTAGAGATATTAAGACTATTTCTATTTTTTTAGAGTTGAATTCTTTCTCATTTGTTATTAGGCGTTTTGTCCCATTTTCCTCGTTTTGGTCGATGACGACATTTCCGTAATCCATTACCAGTCAAATTATTGATGAGTAATGTTGGATCTGAGACCACCTCTTTTTTCTCTTCATTACTTGTCCCGACTCGATTCAAAAACTTTGTCAAACAACTTTCAAAATTAATTTCTCTTTGTATTGAATTAAAAAGAGGGGATTAAGTGTAGACTTTCTTCCTCTCCGAGTGTTGGGATGCCCACTGTAGTGAGGGTGGTTCTGACACTCATCTTTCAATACGAAGACGTTTCCCATCCATTTTCAAATCTCATCTCCTTAAAATCATTTCTTTGTGTTGAGCTAAAAAGAGGATTGGGTGTAGACCTCTTCTTCTTCGAGTGTTGGGATGCCCACTGTAGTGAGGGTGGTCTCGATGCTCATCTGTCAATACGAAGACGCTTCTAAACCATCTCTCCTAAAACCTCGGTCCCGTACTGAGCACGCTTTTAATGATAAATTAATTTCTCTTTGTATTGAATTAAAAAGAGAGGATTAGGTGTAGACCTCTTCCTCTCCGAATGTTAGGATGCCCACTGTAGTGAGGGTGGTCTCGACACTCGTCTTTCAATATGAAGACGTGACTTCTTTATCCACCATCTCGCTTTCACATTCCTTCCGTAACCCTTTTCACCTAAAACCTCGGTCTCGTACCGAGTGCATTTTCAAATCTTTTCGTAACAAAAACTTGAATGGTCGTGGAGCGGTTAGGCGTAGGCCTTCTCCTATCCCGAGTGCTAACGTTTACCGTAGGGTTCTCTGTCACAAAGCACTTACCATTCAAAACCCAAAAACGCTTTGATAAGAGAATGAAGTTCTCTTTGTGTTGAACTAAAGAGAGAGGATTGAGTGTAGTCTTCTCCCTCTCCGAGTGTCCGGATACTCACTGTAGTGTGTGTGGTCTTGATACTAGTCTTTCAATACGAAGGCGCCTCGTTCGCCACACCTTTTATAACAAAAAACTTTGAGATAAAGAATTGGGTACTACCCGTAGGGGTTACTATCTGAGGACTTGTCTCGCCCCCTAAAAACAATCCAATCAATCAAACGTGACTTCTTGCCCCGCGTGGCGAAAACTAATCAATCTTTCAAAAGGATATGTTACGTCCGTTCTACCGCAAACAGGTAACGCCTAAGTCTCCAACGAGCGAGCAGCAAAACACTTAACTGCTAGAATGCGTACGATAGCATCATCCATAAAAAACATCAACACACCGTAGGCCGAACTACGGCTGCTCTGATTCTTTACTTTCTCAAGTAAAGATACATAGGCACAAGGGCCACAATCCTTGCCGAGCACTTTCCCCCCATATCTGTAGTTCCCCGAACTACGTCGACTCTGACTTTCTCACATCTACCGAGAATACGTAGGCCTAGGACCGCGAGGTCCTACCGAGTCCTTTCTTTCTATCTTCTTCCTGGTTGCCTCCTTTCTTGGTTTCTAAACTCTCTTTCTTTACCCGTTGGAACACTTATTATAGCATAATATTTAAGCAGATAAATTCACACATCGACAAACAAAAGGTTCCCATCGAGTACGATGGATGCGAGGGGTGCTAATACCTTCCCCTCGCATAACCGGCTTCCGAATCCGTTCATGGTTGCGAGACCATCTTATCCATTTATTTCTTAAGGTTTTCTCGATATTTTCCTTTCCCCTCATGGGATAAATAAAGTTCGGTGGCGACTCTTCTGTCTATCTTTTTCGCCTTCCCGTCGTTGCGCGATGCATTTTTCGAGTAGCGACAACTGCAGCAAATATATAAATCACTTTGCCTTTGTTCTCAGAAGTGCATGAACTAAACAATTTTGAAGCTTGGATAACACAACATATATAAATCACTTAAGTGTCTCTTTGCCTTTGTTTTGTGCTGTCAAATTCATGTCTAACAAGTGGATGTATTAAGTTTGAATCTCTTTGCCTTTCTAGTTAATTGAAAACTGTATTTTAAGAATAAATAATCTATGCATTTCTAATTTATTTTTCTAATTTTAACAGAATCAAGATGACTAATGTTTGCACAACTTATGCAACATCCGAGAATACGGTTTCAACCCCTCCACCTACAATCTCTAGTGAAATGCCACCTCCTCACATCAAGAAACGAAGGAATCGTTCAGAGGTTTGGAATCATTTCATTGTATCGTCGGAAGAAGAACAAAAAGCTTCGTGCAAATACTGTGACATAAAAATTAAGTATAATAACGGAACTAGTTCCATGCATGCTCATTTATTGAGATGCCTCTTTTACAAGAGGAAAAGGACATCGTCTTCTATGACAAGTGATGAAGAACATGTTGGGTCTCCTTTAGTCGTCAAGTTTGACCAAGAAGCCATTCGAAGAGCAATGGTTAAAATGTTCATAAACATGGAGATTCCTTTTCGGAAGGTCGAACATGAGTCTTTTCATGAATTTATGAGTCTCGCTTCACCAAGATTTCAGATTTGTTTACGCACAACATTGGCACGTGATGTCTTGAAACTGTTGGACACAGAAAAGATAATTTTAAAAAATTTTCTCTCTCTGAATTGTCGAAGAGTTTGTCTCACCACTAATATGTGGACTTCTTGTCAAAAGTTGAGCTATATGTGTGTGACGACCCATTTCATTGACAATAATCGGCACTTACAGAAGAAGATTTTAAATTTTTGTCAAGTCACAAGTCATACCGGAGATGCTATTTGTGAAACAATGGAGATGTGTTTGAACAATTAGGGCTTAAACCGCGTGCTTAGTTTGACGGTTGATAATACTTCATCTAATGATGTTGGAGTTGAACGTCTCAAGAGAAGGCTTTTGTCTAAGAATAGTTTAGTTATGAGCGGAAACCATTTTTATATGAGGTGTTGCGCACACGTATTAAATCTAATTGTGAAAGAAGGTTTGAAAGACATTGATAATTCTGTTTATAGAGTTCGTCATGTTGTTTGGTATGTTAGATCTTCTCCGGCGAGGCTTGCTAAATTCAAGGCATGTGTTGATGAGGACAACATGGACTATAAAGGTTTAGTTTCTCTAGATGTTGAGACTCGTTGGAATTCAACTTATTTGATGTTAGTATCCGCATCAAAACATGAAAGAACCTTTGAAGAATTAGGTTTTCGAGATAAAAGGTACGTGAAACTTTTTTATGTTTATGTTTGTTTAGAACTTATACTACCTGAAACATCATATGCCTTTGTTATCAATGTTGAACCATCATATGTCTCCAACATTAAAAAATGAATCATTGAATAAAATCTTGTTTCTGATATTCCAAATGCACTAAGATGTAGGCAACCATATAACTCTTTCCTTGTCTTCTTTAGTATTATTTTTCAAGATTCTTCATAAGGTGATAAAGAAATTCCAAACTAGCCCATCCAAGACTATGTGCTCATTGATCCACTTTTTCACACTTTCTCAAATTTTAAGATTATTCGAAAATTTAGGAAGATGTGGTCTAAGTATTCTTCTTCTTGAAAACAAAACATGCAACACAAATCATGCTCACCTTACACAATTTTTCTTTTTCTCAACTGCTCTTTACTAAACAGCTTAGGGTACAAGACAGGGTGATAGGGGTCACCTTGTCTCAAATATCTACAAAACTCAAAGTACACACTTGGACTTCCATTAAATAAGATATCTTACACTTGGACCTCCATTTTAGGCATGGAATAATCTGATTGCTTACACTTTTCCATATAAAATTTTCTCACCTCTTCTTTAACATCCCTTACAGATTCAACTACCCTTCCATTAGTATTTATGGAACCTATGAAATTCTTCATGATCCTTCCCTTCTTGACTCTATGAAAGTATTTACTATTTAAATCTCCCTCTCTAATCCAATTTAATATGGATTTTATCAATAAAAAGTATTTATTTAATGGTTGTGTTAAATATTCATACTTCAATTTATGTTAAACATTTTATCTTGTGCTAGGTATGTGAATGAGTTGACAAAGAAGGGAAAATGTGTCCCGACGAAAGATGATTGGAAGCATATCAACTTAAGCAGTTCATTCTTGAAGTTGTTTTATGATGTTACAGTACACATATCAGGGTCATCTTATTTGACAAGCAATATTTATATGTTTGAGGTCCTGGGTATTGGAAAGAGCATTGCGGATATGTGTGCATCTGAAGATGAACATCTACGTTCAGCAACTCAAAAGATGAAGAAGAAGTATGATAAGTATTGGGGATCTCATGAGAAGCTTAATATGATTTTGTTGATTGCTCTAGTTTTCGACCCTAGGCGCAAGATTAAATTGGTTGATTGGATGGTAAGGCGATACTACAATAAGGATGATGCCGATGCCTTGAAAGCAAACTTAGATTTCTACTTGAAATCTATTTATGAAGAATATTATGCTGGATTTAAGTCTCCTCAAGGTAATTCAGATGAGCCGCAAGTTTTTGGTAGTGTTAGTCATCCTTATGGAATTGTTGAGTTCTATCTTTTAGAAGGGTGTGACAATGCAGATAATGAATTAAGTACTTATCTCGGAGAGAAGTTGGAGCATAACATGGAGATAAATGTTTTAGAGTGGTGGAAAGTTAACTCTGGCCGATATCCCATCCTTGCAAACATTGCAAGAGACGTGCTGGCTATACCTATAAGCACAGTGGCGTCTGAATCTGCATTCAGTACAGGAGAAAGAGTGCTTGATCCATATCGCAGCTCGTTAACACCTACAACAGTTGAAGCACTGATTTGCACTCAGGATTGGCTCAAAGGAACATCTTCATCCTTGATTACAAATGAAGATTTTGATACTCTTGAGAGATTTGAGCAATGCATGATAACTAACTATATTTCCTAATTTATTATTATTTATTATACTTAAGGCATAATGAAATGCCTTTATATGTTTTGTAGAATTAGTTTATACAGAAGATGGTGTTAGTTGTTAAACCTCTTCAACCTCTGTTGCATTCGAAGAAGACTTAATGGTATTTTTGATTAAGTTTTCCCCTTTATTATCCTTAGTTTTCTACTTTTTAATTGGAAGACATTGTTGTTACCCTTAGTTTTCTACTTTTTAATTGGAAGACATTGTTGTTATGTTGTGACAGTGAGTAGAAATTTTCATTCAAGTGGTGTGAAGAGGATAGGAGGTGGATATGACATTCATATCACATGTACAACTTGGACCAGATGAAGCATCAGGGGTTGAAAATGTCTCTTGCAGTTCTTGTCTTTGCAATAATAATTTGGTGGATTTGAGAATCGTAGACTAGCATATTAGTTTTAATGATTGTTGTCTTATTACTTTGACTGTGTTCATGTTTAATTTTCTATATGAATTTTCCATATATGTAATAATCAATTTTTCTGTACTGCCAAATACTCGTGCTTGAACATTTTCATTTCTTAATACAAAGTATAGAATTAAAATGTTTCAGATGATTTATCAATTATTTATAGTTTGCAATAAAATTGATTTTTTTTAAAAATTGGTTTTAAAATTGTTTTTTTTTATAAAATTGGTTTTAAAACTGATTTCTTTAAAGAAAATAAAAAAAACTGGTTTTGAGAGAATCCGGTGTAAAACTGGTTTTTAAAAAAACTGTTTTTTGTTTAAAAACCAGTTTGAAACCAAACTGATCCACTTGTAAACCGGTTTTAAAAAAATAAACCGGTTTTATATAAATGGTTTTAAGATCCAAACCAAACCATATATGTGGTTTGGTTTGGTTTAGTTTATAATCCATGCACACCCCTAGAGGTGGTGGAAAACACATGGATGACTTATAACATTCAAGCCATTTTTAACATGGAAGATTATATTTTAATTCAAGTTACACCGTCGAGAGCTAATTTTATGTCAACTTGAAGAAAGGGATTCAGAAGAAGTTAAGGATTTGGTAGTCAGTGGAATGAATTGGCTAAAGTAATAGTTTAAAGAGATTAAGAGGTGAGAATCCAATGATGTGGACTTTGAAAATTTACGGTGTTCCTTGCGATGCTTAGAATTGTAAGTTCTTTGAGTTCATTACCAAACTGGCGGGTGTGTATATATGCTCAAATGATGGAATAAGCGATCAATCTAAAATAGGCGTAGGACAATTTTTGATCATAACTAAGTGTTATATGGTTTTGAATAAGGTGTTAAATGTTAAAATTAATGGTGTGGTGTTTAGGATGGAGGTGGTAGAAGTTGCTCACGGGCCTTTGAGGATCAACATCCCGGTGAGGTCTGAAGCTGAACTTGACTCATCGGAATCAAAATCGGAATAAGAGGACTATGTAGGTAGCAAAGAGTATAATCTAGAATTCTAGGAAGAAGATAATAAATAGTTGTTATGTATCATGGAAACGCGTTCAGATCGAGGGAACAAGGAAAAGACAAAAGGTGCTTTATTTGTCTTTTCACCAAAGTCAATGGATATTGCAAGTGTTGAGGATCAGAAAAAGGTTAGGCATAGGTTCAAATAGATAGCAGACGTAGAGTTAGTCCTGATGATGTGTTTAGCGTGGGAGACAAATCAAATGTTGCATTGGTGGGGTCTTCAAAGTATCGGGCACTTAAACATATACCTATCTAGTTTAGGTATGTGGTAAAGGTGTCAGCTTATGTCGAAAAGTCTGGTCAAAGTCTAATATCTCACAATCAAGGTGGGTTGTATCAAGTCAGAGCCCATTCAACTACATCAGGTTGGTTATTATTCATCCTAAGGCCTATTTGGTGGTATAAACCCAAAATCAAAATAACTAGATTCCCCACCAGTCAAAAGCAAACTTGAATTTTGATGGAATTAAGTCATCTTATTTTTTCATTTCTTACACCACCAAAACACTCCAATTGTAAAATGCAGTCGTCTATTCCTACCCCGTCTCAATTAGAATATTTTAAGGATAGATTTTTTAGGGGGTTAAGCTCTTTGTTGTGATTCAACCTCAGACTCATATGCTATTCAGGGTAAGAAGAGGTTTTGTGCCAAGGAAAATGTGGAACTCGCATAAAGATTTGGGTGAAGGTAATTGCATTTGGGGTGGAATGGGGAAGGATGAAGGTTTGCATGTGGAGGTAGCCAAATGCTTGAAGGCCATGGATCATGAAGGAAGAAGATAGAAGGAAGCAACTAAAATTGGTGTGTCATGAATCTGTTGTCTTATAATATCTAGAAGGGCTCAAGGTAGATCTAGAGGTTTTCTAAGCATGTAGAGAGAAGGTATGTTTTGTCTTAATTTCAGTTTCTTCAGTGGCGGTTTTGTGGAAATTAATCTTAGTTGGAAGAGTTTCAACCTTTTACATTGCGAACGTGTATTCTTCCTGTTTCATCCAAAATAAGAGGAAATTTAGGGGGGAAACATTATATGACTTTAAAAGAAAATTTCCTTTAGGATAATGGTGTATTCCTGGAGATTTTAATCTTGTAAAAAAGGAGGTTGAGAGGAAAGGCTTAAACACTCATTTAAACATATGAAAGATGCTTGAATTTAGTTATTTCGTTAAAGGGTTTGAGGTAGTAGATATCCCTGTCTTGGGTAGCAAATTCACTTGGTATAACTTGGATGGCAAGACAATGAGTCGTTTAAATAGATTCTCTTATATGAGGAATTGGTTGTTAATTGGAAGATTGAAGGTCAAGGTGTTGGTGATCTGATATCACTATCCAATTTGGATAAGAGAGAATGAGTCCTATTTGGGGGGAAACCATTTAAATTCTTTAATTACTGGCTTGAGCATTTTGATTTTGTTCCATATTTGGAAAAAAAATTGGAGATCGATGGAGTTGTCTGACAAGGCTGCTTTTGTCATCAAAGAAAAACTTATGATTCTCAAGGACAATCTAAGAGGTTGGAATAAATAAGTCTTCGGCGTTCTTGATTTGGATGTAAAGTCTGGAATAAAGAAGCTTAAATATATGGATTATATGGTGGAAAATGACTTGGTGCATGACATTGAGGAAATGATTATTAACATGTCTTTGGCTTCTAGTAGGATTTTTCAACCATTACATGTGAAAGAGAGTATTCTTTGACAAAAATTCAGGCACAAGTGAATTTTAGAATTTTAGAAGGCGAATCCAATTCCAAGTATTTTCATAAAGTAATGAGGAAGTGGTTTAGGAGAAATAACTTGTTGGGGAATTAATACTGATGAAAGATGGGTTAAGCAAGTGGATAAGGTCAAGAAAAACTTTGAAAGCAAATTTCTAGAATCCAATTATAGAAGACCTAATTTGGCTGGAGTGAAGTTCAATCATTTTTCTTGTGAAGAAAGTAAGGCCTCAGAAGCACCCTTCTTGTATGATGAAATTAAGGAAGTGCTTTGTCAAGTGGTTGGGAGAAAACCCTAGTCCATATGGATATAATCTCGGTTTATTTAAAAAATATTGGGACTGTTTCCCTTGAAAATCGGAAAACAACCGCTGATCTTCCAAATCTAACTTTGGTGACTCACAGGATCGGTCAGATTGATCCTCGGACATGTGCTAAAGGCTCTTTATCTTGGATATCTATCTAAGTTTCACACTTAGGCAGTATTGGGGTAAAAGAATCTAAAGAAACACCTTGTTCAACTACGGAATAATTTAAAAGAAAAGCTTTTAATAAAAGAAAGGAAGAAGTTTGTTTGGAGAGGGAAGATTAGATTAAGGACGAAGAGAAAGGAATTGCATTGACAAAGAAGAAAGAAAGAAAGTAAGGGAGAAGAGTGCAAAGAAAGTAAAAGACTTTGTAAATTTTAAAGCAAGTAAAGTAATTTTCATTAAGATAAAAGATGGTGTGTTTGCATCACGTACATTCTCTATAATACTCGTTTTCTCTACGCTCGGATACTTGGAGTAATTCTAAGAGTAATTTGTACAATGGTAAATTACAACACACTTTGTTCATGTCTAAGACATCCTATTTATAATAGTAAAAAATAACTTCTAATAACCTCCAACATCACCACCTCTCGCCACTTGTCACAATGCATGGATCTACTGCTCATAAGGTGCCACGTGTCCTCTTAAGCATTTGGAAAATGAAATTGTTCCCTCCAAAACATTTAAATTTCAAACCTTCGATAAATCATCAACAACAGAAACGGTCGAAGTCCTTGTTTCTCTTTAATCTTGGTGAGTTCTTCGACTCCTTCCTTTAGCTGCCTTACGCCTTTCGACCAACTTTTGTTCTCAACTTGTTTTTGGCATTTCATCTTGAATTCCTTTCTTTTGCAAGAGGCGTCGAATTTAGGAGCTAACAAATTACCCCCCCCCCCCCCCCCCCAAAAAAAAATGTATTTTCGACTTCTGATGTGAAAAAGCACATTTTTTGACAGCGTCTGATTTCTACGCCGCTTGTCTTCCTCATACGTGTCATCTAATGTTCTTTCACCCAATACAAGTCTGGGAAGGTGAAAGGGAAGAAAGAGAAAAGATAAAAATATAGGGGAGCATGCAAGATACTGTTCCGCCACCTTGATGCACGTTCCTGACGTCATGTTTCATCATGGCGATTTTCTCGGGAACCACCAAAATCGTGGGCCATCATCACCTTTTCAGCCTAGGGGACGTGAATTGCAACTACTATATCTGCCACCCTACTCCAGGCGCACACGTGGCCCACTAACTCTAGCCCCTTAATGATGAAAACTTTTAATCTTCCATACACTATATAAGTAATTCTCCTCTGATATTTTCATTTTTTCCAACTTCCCCGACTCTTAGCAATACTCTTGCATTTCTCTTCCTCCAATTTTCTGTTTTCTAAACCAACAAACTTTTTCACTACTTTCAGCAATGGTCGTTCATCAAAAGAAAAATACGCAACCCAAAGGGAAAACTCCTGCATCAACTCTCCCACCCTTTGCCAGCTTAAGCGGGCCTAAGGTAGTGAAGAACCAGCAGTTCATTCGTGAAACTTTGTTAGAAGAGAAACGCCACATCTATGAATCACAGGTAATCATCCCAGTTACTGTTGCAGGTAAACCCTTAGCTATGTCTGGCCCTTTACCTCTTTTAGGTCTTGATTATTCTGCCATTAGAGACTTCTTTCCCTCCTACAGAGTCACTAAACCTTTAGGGCAAAAAGATTATAGCAAAGTATCTGCTGATGGCCCTGATAACCTAACTCTCTTCGACGTAGATCTTAGGTATCTCCATGATGGAGCCAGATTAATTAGGGCTACCCCTTACTTTAAAGACTCTGAACTTTACCTCAATTGGCTGGCAAAAATAGAGAAAGTGAAAGCCCAAGATTGGAAGGACACTGGGATTTATGACCTTATAATAATGTTGAAGGTAGGCCCTACTTATTGCCCCCTTATGCTGGCCTCTTCCTTATTTTTCTGGGACAGTACACATAATACTTTACACCTTCCTTGTGGGATGATGACACCCACATTGCTTGATGTAGCTGCCATTGTGGGCCTAAAACCCCACGACCTTGTTTACGACCCTGAAATTGATAGCCAAGACACTATAGGATTCGCCAACACCAAACATACTTAAACAGCCTTCGTTCAACACTATAATAACAAAACCACCACCTCTGTCGATAACGAGGAACATATAGCCTTTCTGGCCATGTGGTTATCTCGTTGCGTGTTTTGTACAAAGTCTCTGCAGGTGGCACGAAAATATCTTGTTCTGGCAAACCAACTGCACTTGAAGAGAGGTATCTGCCTGAGTGAGATGATTCTGGTTAGTCTCTATGAGGCCTTGGGCGAAGGTGCTGCCAAATTGAAAGACCCTGAAAGCCATGGCAACTTGCTGTTATCAGGCCCCTTTTGGCTCCTCCAGTTGTGGCTTAATGCGACTTTTGAACATAACCTCCCCAACAGAGGCGAAGTCGATGAAGGTTCGTCTTCAGTTTCTGAGAGACGAGTCAAATGGCCTCGCTTTGCCCAGCTTACTCCCAGCGAAGAAGGGAATACTCTTCGAGCCAACTTATCTAACTTCATTCACATGTTCTCCAAACGGTACGAGTTCACCTCGAGGATGGCTCCCTTTGCAGAACGAAGATGCGGCCCAGAGTGGTTCACCAGGCCTTTCCCTGCTCCATTGAAGAAACAAGAAGAGGAATCAAAGCTGATTTGGGAACGATTCCTCATACCTCGACTGCTGGTTCATAAATTAAACCTTGTTAGAGGTCAGGCCAGCTTAGTAGCCTACCAATCAAACTTGGTGTCCAGGCAATTTGGGTTAATACAGACTTTGCCCAAGTGTCTATATGACAAGAAATCACACATCATACTTCCTCTCGTGGTGCTTTCTCCCCTTGACTGTTCGACACAATTGGCGCGCCATGCCCATAAATCCTTCCTTACGCCTGTTCATTTTGAACCCTCTTATTTCTGCTCCCAAGATTTCTACGACTGGTGGTCAAAACATTATGCCTCAGAGTTTCTTGATGCTTCGAGTTTTGCTCGCTTGATTGACCAAGCTTTCGTTGATGTGCAGGAGAAGATCAAGAAAGGTACGTCTACCCATATCAAAGAGATTCAAGCCTTCCAGAAGTACTTCGAAACTGCCTATCGACCAGATGATGTTAGTCGGACCATTCGTGATGCTGTTGTTACTTTGAAGGAAAAGTTTTCTAAAAAATTGGACAATTTAAAGATTCCCTCTTCTGTTCCTCGTGAGAAACAATATGAGGTTGCCTTTAAACTTTTTCCCCCAAAAGTCCCTCGATTACCAACTGCTGGTTTTGGCGTGGCTCTTGCCCCTCGATTCCCAGATTTGTTCATTTGTGGAGACGCTATAAAAATCCTTCGACAGCAGTCGAAACCCAAAGCACAGCGGGTGGTTCCGACTAAACATACACTCGATACTTTTAAAGGGCACCTTCATGTTAGTATCGAAGGTGTTCGCATCGAATTCGACATTCTTGAAGGTTCATCCCCCTTCGATTTGGACTTTCCTCCCTGAGCTTTATTGTTGCTAACTGGCATTGGTATTATTTATTTTTCAGCTGCTCCAAAACGTGCTGCCCCAACAACCAAGACTGAAGGCAAGGTCGAAGACCAAAAGGTAATCTTTCGCAAATTTCTACTATTTCGACTTCCTTAATTACTCTTAACACTTTATGTTGCTTTCAGACTAGTCGAAAACCATGCACCCCACAAAAGAGGCTAAAAAGGGCTTCTGCCCAGATTATCATTGATTCTGATGACGAAGATGGATCTCCTCACGAGAGTCTTCAAGTAAAAAGAAAACGAAAGATCACCCACGATGTGGATACTTCTGATGCTCCATCCGCTCCTCTTGCAACCAACATACCTCAAACCAGCACTCCCCCTCAAGACCTTACTAAGGCTCCCATGGGGGATGCTTCGATCCAAACTGTCGTTCCTATGGAGAGTGACAACTCCAGCCCTGCTGATGAAAATGCCAAGGTATGTTATGCATCTATCTTTCTTTGGGTCTTGCACTAAATTTGGGTCCTACTCTTTTTGATGTCTGTTTTATCTAGGCTGATGTTGGGGCTCCAAAACCTGACCCAACCAAGCTTCCATTATCACTCTATCCCTTTAATAGCCAAGGTGAGCCTACCTATCATCCCACCTCTGATTTGGGTTCTGGTATGAGCTCTCTTGGTGAGATTAATAAACCTGATTCTTTCACTGTCCCTTCTTCACCTGTGAAGACAACTACCCAACAGTCTCAAACTGATGGATCTGACCATGAAAACAATAATATTTTGGTAGATCCTATTGTAGTAGATGATGAAGTCAACATTTTGGATGGGGCACAAACTTGGTCGACACGAACAGTTCTCCCTTGGGTCGAACAATAGCTGTAGATGAAAGGGATGCCGAAGGTGATCATGTTGTTGAAGATCAAGCCATGCATCAGTCTGAGTTGAACGAGTCCAGCGATGAAGGTACTGGAGACGAAATGGAAGAGGATGACACAGAGGCAAAGGAAGGTCAAGACAAAAAATCGAAACCTGTGGAAACTTCCGTCGAAAAAACCACCACTGCTGAAGTGGCAAAGACTCATGTTGCTTCTACCATCAAGAACACTCAAATAATCCCCCTCCACGGCGAAACTCAGTTTACCACAGCCGAACTTGATGCATTGAAGGTTTCCAACCCTCGACAATACATCAGGCTTCTCTTGAACAGGCGAAGTCATTCTTCTGGCAGAACTCCCAGCACCTCGACATCTGAAGGCCAAACCTCGAGTCAGCCAACTGACAGTGCTCTTGATAAGATTAAGAAAAAGATCTTCAAAGGGGATCTTTTCACCCTTTTGCAGATGGGCCCAGCCAGCCATCTTCCCTTCAAAGCTCTTCTCCAACAAGCAGATCTTAAAACGATTACTCCTGAGGCCGTAAGTGTCATTCAAGAAGTTGGCACCTTAATTGACCAAGTTCACAAAGACTTTCGACTATTACCCTAGATTGAGGATGACATTCAGACGAAAACAGGCAGTGAAGCTGCCGCTTGGACTGTTGTTGTCGAATCTGAAGAAAAGATCGCTGAATTGGAGGAGACGAAGGAGAAAAATAGGCAAGAGGTTATTACTAATGAGGTGAGCATTGCCTGTTGGGAACACAAGATCAAAAAACGTCGCAACAAGATAGCGAAAGCTAAGAAGAAGAATGCTGAATTATCTTCTTTCGATGATTCCTCCCTAACAGCTGAACTTGAACATGCCGTTAACTTCGCCGAGGAAGCCCGTCGCTTGGAAGCTGAGGTTGCCAAGCTGAGAACAGAAAAATCTCAATGCCAGAACCGCCTCGAGCTTCAAAAGTCGAACAACCTCAAGATGAAGGCAAATCTTCCTTTTTAATTTATTAGGTTTTGTAATAGAGCAATTTTACTGGCCTTTGTAAGCCATTTTAACTTTGTTTGTAAGACACTGGGCCATTTTGTCGTATTTTCTAATCACCATTTATGGCTTTGCTTTATATTCGATTGTTATTCTGCTGATATTTTTACCTCTTGAAGTGCAGGCTTATATCTTTTTAAATATTTGCCATTCACTTTTAATATTCTCTTGTCTTCACTCAACTCTGTCACTTTGTATGCCCCATTAAAGAAAACCTTCGATACCTGGAATGGTCCTTCCCACTTTGGGGACCATTTGCCTAAATACATCACCTTTCGATCCATAGGCAGAATTACTCTCCATACTAAATCTCCAACCAGGAAAGCCTTTTCTTTGACCTTCTTATTATATGATTTCTCCACTCTTTTCTTCTGTCTTCTCAAGAGTTCTAGAGCTTTTAGTCTTTCCTCGTCTAAATCCATTAACTCATCAAGCATCATGTCCCAATAAATTTCTCGAGGGATTTCGTGATGCCTCTGAATTCTGACCGACTGTATGTATATCTCGACTGGCAACACTGCATCATGGGCGAAGGTCAGTCGATAAGGGGAAGTATTGGTTGCTTCCTTCGGGGATGTTCGACATGCTCATAAGACTTGATCCAACATCTTATGCTAATTTCTAGGCTTGCTTCCAATCTGCTTTTTTATCATGCCAATTATCACTTTGTTTGCTGCTTCAACTTGGCCATTGGCCTGGGCGTAATAAGGCTCGAAGTAAGAAGCTTGAATCCCATCTCTTTGGCGAACTCCTGCATCTTCCTACCTGTAAACACTGACCCTTGGTCTGTCGTTACTGTTTCTGGTAGCCCAAATCTGTAGATGATGTATTTCTAAATGAACTCGATGACATCTTCTTGGTCTACTTTAGGTAGAGGTATAACTTCGATCCACTTGGTGAAGTAGTCTATCCCCACTAAAATATACTTCTAGTTTTTGGAAGATGCGGGTCGAATCTCTCCTATCAAATATAAAGCCCAATCTCTGAATGGCCATGGCTTGACTATGGAGTGTAACTCGCTTACTGGGACATGTTGTATGCCAGCGTGGACTTGGTATTCCTGACAACCTTTGGCGAACTCAATGTAATCTTTCAGCATCGTGGGCCGGTACATCCCTTGGCAAAATAGTAGCCATTTCATCTTATGGCCTACCTGGACTGATGATAATGCCAAGTATGCCTCAGATTCGCTGAGGCATTTAAGTAGAACTCCCTCAGAGGTTTTCTTAAATAACTCATTCCCCAAAAGGACATAGCTTAGCGCTTGATATCTTATTTTTCGTTCTGTGGTTGCTAAAGGGTTCTGAAGGTACTCGACCAAAGGTTTCCTCCAATCTTTGTCTGTCAGGCCTTCGACCATAAAAATCTCGAAGGTTTCCTCGTCAGCGTAGCCAAATTTCGTAACTTCAAAGTCCGACGGTCTCAAGCCTACGAACACAACCTTACCCCTAGCCTCAATTGCTTCTTGCAAGTTTTCCATCGAGACCCTATATCCTGATGCGACTTGTGCCAAATCGTTGGCTATCTAACTGTGTAGTCGCGGTATATGTCGAATAGTGCAGACTTCGAATTTTTTGAGTAGCCTGTTGGCTATCACGAAATACATAATGAGATTTTCTTTAATGCACTTGTACTCCTTTGTTAGCTGTTTTACGACTAACTCCGAATCTCCCATTATTTCGACTTGGGTTGCCCCCAATTCTAACAAAATTTCAAGTCCGGCGACCAAAGCTTCGTACTCAGCTTCGTTATTGGAACATAGGCCCTCAACTCTATACTTGAATTTTGTTGGAATTTTGTCAGGCGAAATAATCAGCAGACATATGCCTGTCTCGTTCTTGTGGCTAGACCCGTCGAAGTATAGCTTCCAAGGCTCTAGTTCAAAAATGTTCAGGGTATTTTCATTTATGGAGTGGTCGACGATGAAGTCTGCCACTATTTGACCTTTGACCGCTTTTAGCGGTCTATATGTCAGTGAGTATTCAGTTAATGCTAATGCCCATTTACCAATTCGACTATGCAAAATAGGCTTGGATAACATATGTTTAATAATATCGAAATGCGACGAGACATAAACATCAACTGGTTTTATATATTGCTTCAACTTTATACATGAGAAATACAAACATAAGCAAAATTTCGCTGTCTCGTTATACCTAGTTTCTGCGTCATTCAAAACCCTGCTAAGGTAGTAAATGGCTCTTATGACGCCATTCTCGTCCTCTTGAGCAAGCATGCTCCCTAGAGTTTTGCCTGGCGCTGCTATATACAGTCTAATGCTTTTATTTCGACATGGAGGTGAAAGGACTAGAGGATGAGTCAAGTAGTCTTTGATCTTGTCGAAAGCTTCTTGCTGATCTTTCCCCCATTCGAACCTCTCCTCGGTGACTCGAAGCAATGGTGAGAAGGCCTGCGTTTTTCCACTGAGGTTTGATATGAACCTTCTTAGGAAGTTTATTTTTCCCAGCAAGGATTGTAGTTCCTTTTTGTTGGATGGCGCTTTTGCTTCCATGATGGCCTTTTCTTGTTTTGGTTGATTTCGATCCCCTTTTTGTGGACTACGAAACCCAAAAAATCTCCTGCTTGCACACAAAATGCACACTTCAGGGGATTCATTTTGAGGCCAAACTTCCTCATCCTTATGAAGGATTTGCGCAGATGTTCTACATGAGCTTTTCCTGATACAAATTTTATCACAATGTCATCAATATATATCTGCATAAAGGACTCAATGTAATCATGAAAAATTGAATTCATCGCCCGCTGGTATGTTGCCCCAGCATTCTTCAGGCCAAAAGGCATCACTACCCATTCGTAAGTACCTAAGGCCCCTGGGCAACGGAACTCCATTTTGGGAACGTCATCCTCAGCAATGAAAGTCTGGTTGTAACCAGAATATCCATCCAGCATGCTAAGGTACTCGTGGCCAGTGGCTGAATCGACTAGCATTTCTGCCACTGGCATCGGATACTCATCTTTAGGGGTTGCTGAATTTAAATCCCTAAAGTCTATGCATACTCTTAAAGACCCATTTTTCTTAATGACTGGTACAATATTTGCCATCCATTCGACATACCTGGTCGTACGGATGAACTTGCATCGGAGGAGTCTTTCGATTTCTTCCTTTATCTTTGAGAGAATTTCAGGAGCGAAACATCTTAGGTTCTATTTGACTGGCCTTTTTCCAGGCTTGATTGGCAGTCTATGCTCGACTAGATCTCTCTTTAGACCTGGCATTTCGTCGTGATCCCAAGCAAAACAATCCATGTACTCTCGCAGCAACTGGATGGTCTCGACCCTGAGTTGGGGGTCGAGGTTGGAACTGATATACGTCGGCCTTTTGATTACTCCATCTCCCAGATCCACTTCCTCTAATGGATCTTGCGCCAGCATTTTAACGTCGTTGGCCAAGGGATCTTTCTCAAAACCCAGAGGCTCATCGTCATAAATGGCGTCGAGTCTTTGCCCTTCGTACTAAATTTTGTCGGGAGGCTTAGGGTCGAAATGCCCACCTGAGCCTATTTGTTCAGATTCTTCATTGGCTCTCTCAGCCATTTTGTTGTTGGCAGCCTCCAAGGCCGTTTGTAGTTTAGTTTCGTCCATGTAGGCCGAAATCCTTCGAAGCGCCATGGCTTCAGTCATCATCACTAAATTCACTTCCCCACCCAGTGGAGTCTATAGGAAGTGAGCCAAGGTATGGGAGCCTCTCACCTGACACTTACTTATCCCATCGGAAACCGTCAACGGGATGCAGATAAAGTGAGCAATACACTTCATCTTTTGGTGCAAATTCGAAATCTGCAGGCTCGCATGGGCCTATGCTGGCCAAATGTTTGTCAAACTGTCTTCTATCAACATGGTTTATAGGTGCCTTGAAATATCCTTGATTTGCTTCAATGTTTTCGACAATGCCATCTGGTCTCCAGATGGTGATCCTTTGATGCATCAAAGATGGCACTGCCCCCACTCCATGAATCCATTCTCTTCCAAGCAACAGATTATAGTTGGCAGTGGTTTCTACCACCATGAAGATAGTTGGGCGGGTAATGGCTCTGACCGTGACATTCACTTGTATGACCCCCATGGTCAAACCCACTTTACCTTCATAGTTTGATAATACCATGTTGTGCAGTTTCGTATCCGTCTCATCTTTTCCAATCTTGTTCAACAGAAAATGCGGCATTAGGTTCACCGTAGCGCCGCAATCCACCAAGATTTTGTTAATTGGGACCTTCTCCACTTTTGCCGTAATATAAATAGGTTTCAGATGATTCTTCATCGCCTCCGTGGGTCGTTCGAAGAATGCGTTTTGCTCCTCGACGCAGCTATTATTCATCACATAGTAACATACCGGCTTATGAGTCGTCATCTCCTAGTCCGTATAGGTGTCCAAATTTTCAACCACGGAAATTCTGTCAAATTCCCTAAGCATCACTGATACTACATTAACTAAAATATCTAGAGTATCGTCAGAGCCTTCATCAAAATTATCGGTCATTTCGTCATCGACCCCGACCGGTTTCCTCTGCTCTTTGACCTGTGTCAGAAACAACTTTCATCCTATAAGTGTCTTCCCAAATGCTTTCGTTCGTCCTTCATTTTCGACATGAACATTGGTACTAGATTATGGCTGGTCCTTTTGTGCACTTTCCCTGAGTGCTTTCCTTTTACGTTGTTCTCGTCTCCATTGCGATCGAGACATGAGATTTTTCCCTTTATAGTTTTCAGATACATGGGTAGCCTTTGAAGACTGAAACTCCTTTCGATAGCTTAATGAAGATCCTCGTTGCACCTCAAAGTTATTCCACCTTTGCTGCCCCTGCTGCCTATTCTCATTGAGCTTTGTCCACTTTCCATTAGTGGCCTCAGCGTTGGGCTTAAAACTAGTGGGTTTGTTTGTAGGAGGCCTTATGCGGGGCTCAGATCTTTTTTGAAGACTCCTTCAAGGGTCAAATCTGGGCCTTTCGTTATCTTGCCTTAGCCTCCGTGTTCCCTCTAGCTTCTGTGCGACCTTTTTTTCAAATATGGCGCTGCATCGGGGATAAAGCATCACACTAGATCCTCTCTCTTGGCAACGATGGAGGAAGCAACAATCGATTCTTCCTGCTCTGGGTACGCTTCCCTAGTGTGTGCCCCCTGGTAATTCGATTCACTATCCCCTACATCTTCGTGTTAAGTGATCTCTACCATATTAATCTCAACTTCTTCGACCAGATTAAGCTTCCTTAGGCCTAGCTCCACGCCTTTAGTGGCCTGATCAATTCTGACGAAGTTATTAGCAGTTTCTTTGGTCACTATCTCCCAACCTAGATTTCTCTTGTTATTTGAACTTATGGCTTCATCCCTTTGGTCGTGGTCATCAATTGCCATTTCCATACAGTCCTTTTGTCAGAAGCTCATGGTGACTTTCGCCATCACAACCTCATCTATGAGATTGTCAGTAGTTTCTGTCATGTCGATTGAAAGATCGCAGCCATCAATAACTTTGACCATGTTGGTTGAAAAGTCGCAGCCATCAGTAACTTCGACCATGTTGGTTGAAAAGTCGCAGCCATCAGTAACTTCGACCATGTTGGCTTCCACTGGTTCTGTATAATGTGCGTCCGCCATTTGCAAAGGGTCTATGTCGACCTTCATCTGGCCGCTAGCCTTTTCTCCAAACTTCAGACGTCCTTCCTGAATTGCATTTTGAACAAGGTCCCTGAAAAGAAAACATTGAGACGTTTTATGACCCAGAAAATTATGGTATTTACAAAACCCTCTTTTCTTCCTTTGTTCTATGGACGACATTTTAGCACCAGGTGGCACTATCATTTGTCCGTCTTTAACTAACAAATCGAAGATTTCATCACATTTTGTGATGTCGAAAGTATATGTTTTCTTTGGGAACCTATCATTCTTTTCGGATTCGACATAACTCTTCCCCTGTGGGGGAGCTAGTACTTTACATGAGTAAGGTGGTCCTTGTTTGAGTTCAGCAAGATCCACTTCGCCATCATCGAAGCACACAAGATCATCGCACAACCCTTCGACATTCTCATTATATTCGACAAAAGCTACCTTCTTATTCTTATTAAACTTAGCCTTCTCGTCTTTGAGTCTTTCTAGTTGCCGAACTCGATCGGCTAGTTGGGCCATGTCCCATAGATACTGGGTATCCAACTTCTTCCTAATGGAATAGTCGAGGGCCCCAGCGGCCATTTCGATCAACTCATGTTTAGGGACCTGTGTGAAGCATCTGGCCTTAAGCAAACATAATCTATTTAGGTATTCTTCAATTGGCTCAGAAAACTTACGCTTCACACTAGCGAGTTCTTTTAAGCTAATCTTAGTTTGGCCCATATAGAACTGTTCATGGAATAAACGCTCTAATTGGGTCCAATTGCACACCGTATTAGGGGGTAGCGTTGTGAACCAAGTGAAGGCATTTTTAGTAAGAAAACTTGGGAAGTATTTTATTCTAAGGTTTTCATCATTCGCTATCTCTCCAGCCTCAATTAGATAACGGGCCACATGTTCGACAGTAGACTCCGTCGTATCTCCTTAAAACTTAGTAAACTTGGGCACTTTCGTCCTAGGGGGTAACTCCGCCTGAAGGATATAGTCTACTATAGGTGAAGTGTAATTTGGCCTGGTGAACCCAGTGTTCAAACCATTTCTGGCCATAATTCTCTCGACCATGGCTGCTAGATTGTTATCGATGACCACGTTATTTCATCGAACTTGTTGGACTACATTGTCTACGTCCTGGTTTCGATTCACGATAACCACTCCTGGGTCTCTTTCTCCCAGGATACGGGGCTGATTTCGCAATGGCTCTTCCCTACGCACTTCGACTGCGGGAGGGGCCATCCTTCCTTGGTTTCCTACGTCGATTTCTTTCGTATTTCCCAAGTTTTCTCGTGGGATATTCGCTATTGTAGCCTGATTTCTGGCTAAGGGGGGTACCCCCATGAATTCAGCCAATCTTGTCAGTTGTACCGCCAATTGTTGATTGGTCTGAGTTGTATTTTGGATTAATGGTTGAAAGGTTTCACCTATGGTTTGTGACAAGGTCTGAACCATTTGTAGGTTACTTTCATCCATCTGCTGTCTCAAACAAGCAACTGAGGTGTTGGTCAAATTGGGGCCTTGCGTCGAATACCCTAAGCTCTGGCTTTAGGGATTTTGACCCATGTTCACGCCAGACCCTGACCCTTGTAATGGCGAAGCCATTGCATGATCTGAGAATATGGGGGGCGCACTTTGGAGCCCTTGCATCATAGTGGTAGGCATCCCATATGGGGGATTTCTTGGTGACTGTGAAAACCCAGGGGGAACGAACTGCTTGGAAGTCGAACTTCCCCTAACAATATATGAGGATTTGACGTTTGATGGCCAATATATTCCAACACTGATTGACTATAAGGTCTTATCGCCGTTGATCCAGTCCCAAGTACGGAGGGTGTCGGTATTGGCCTCACAGGAAGCACCGTTTGTTCTCCGGTCGACGATATCGGAGGGAGAACTCCATTGTCTCTTATTCCCTCACTGGAACCGTCTCCTTGACGGTTGGGGTTATCTGGCTGGTTCGTATCCGTAGCCATGTTCCTAATGTTTCGTCTTGGTCGTCTTTCTTCATTTACAGTGGTAACTCTACCACTTCTCAGTAACATAAAATGCACTTCTCACGAAAAGGACCAACACGACTCCAATTTTTTTTGTAAATTTAGTTTTGTAAAAAAGATTTTTAGCACTGTCCCACTGGGCGTGCCATTTTGTTTCCCTTGAAAATCAAAAAACAACCGCTGATCTTCCAAATCTAACTTTGGTGACTCACAGGATCGATCAGATTGATCCTAGGACATGTGCTAAAGGCTCTTTATCTTGGAAATCTATCTAAGTTTCACACTTAGGCAATATTGGGGTAAAAGAATCTAAAGAAACACCTTGTTCGACTACGGAATAATTTAAAAGAAAATCTTTTAATAAAAGAAAAGAAGAAGTTTGTTTGGAGAGGGAAGATTAGATTAAGGACGAAGAGAAAGGAATTGCATTGACAAAGAAGAAAGAAAGAAAGTAAGGGAGAAGGGTGCAAAGAAATTAAAAGACTTTGTAAATTTTAAAGCAAGTAAAGTAAATTTCATTAAGATAAAAGATGGTGTGTTTACATCACGTACATTCTCTATAATACTCGCTTTCTCTATGCTCGGATACTTGGAGTAATTCTAAGAGTAATTTATACAATGGTAAATTACAACACACTTTGTTCATGTCTAAGACATCCTATTTATAATAGTAAAAAATAACTTCTAATAACCTCCAACATCACCACCTTTTGCCACTTGTCACAATGCATGGATCTACTGCTCATAAGGTGCCACGTGTCCTCTTAAGCATTTGGCAAACGAAACCGTTCCCTCCAAAACATTTAAATTTCAAACCTTTGACAAACCATCAACATCAGGAACGGTCGAAGTCCTTGTTTCTCTTTAATCTTGGTGAGTTCTTCGACTCCTTCCTTTAGCTGCCTTACGCCTTTCGACCAACTTTTATTCTCAACTTGTGTTTGGAATTTCATCTTGAATTCCTTTCTTTTGCAAGAGGCGTCGAATTTAGGAGCTAACAGGAACATTGTGAAGGAAGACATAACTAGGCTTGTCAATGAATTCTATTTGAATCATAAGTTGCCCAAGGTTGTGATTGTGTATTTTCTAGCCTTGATACCTAAATCTAATAACCCTCAGAGTATAGAGAAATATAGGCCCATTTTCCAATAGGGGGTCTTTATAGAATTATAGTTAAGTTATTTGTTTCTATATTGAAGAAGGTAATGGGCAAGTTGATTTCCAAATGCCAATCAACCTTCCTTCTCTAGGAAGAAGATGTTAGATGGAGTTTTGTTCATTAATGAACTGGTTGGTTATGCTAAGAGTCACAAGAAAGGTTATATGATGGTGAAGGTCGACTTTGAGAAGGCTTAAAACTGTGTATCATAGGATTATCTCATCTACATTATAAATATAATGGGATTTTACACCAAATGGATAGTGTTGCGGTGAAATTTGGATATCAAGCTATTGATTAACTTGAATCTTAATTCATTTACAACCGGTCTTTGATTTATCCGAAGGAAAGGTTAAAGAAAGGAAAAACCTAAAAGGGAGAGATCTAAGGTTCGGGGGTTGGTTAAATTTAGGGAAGGTATTAGCACCCTAAACTTCCGTAGTACTCTACGGGAACCTTTTGTTTATTTTTTTTATTTATTTCATTAATTATTTTGCTTTAGGGTATATACAAAGGATTGAAAATTAAAAAAAGACCTAGGGGTTAATTCTAAGTTTACTCGGCAAGACATCGCATCTTGTGCCTACATATCCTTACGGGAATGGAATCAGAGTAACTGTAGTTCCCCTCAAAAGGGAGGTTAGAGACTTCTTGATTGTGGTCAAGGTCTCAAGGGGAATAAATGCATCTTAAGGACACGCTTACATGGAGTCTTAAACTCCGATCTCTATGTTATAAATTGTTAAGTGCATTAGGGTTAGGTTAGGGATTCCGCGGCGGGAAACCCTAAAATGAGTGCGGCGACTCTTTGACCTAAAGCTAGGGGTAGTTTTGTAATTTTGTCCACGGCGAGACATTTGTGAAAAGTTAGGGTTTGTAAGGGTTTGAAGTTTTGAGGACTATTGGCGTGGCGGCCAAACGGCTAGACCTAATCCTTCGGAGGAATGCAATGGGACAAATTAACGATGCAAATGCGCGAATTTAAACCATACAAACAGCAGAAATTAAAGTGCGGAAAGGTAAACGCGATAATTTGTTCGCGAAGTTACAAATGAGAAACAGATACAATTATAATACAACTTGAATTGAAAAACACATTAAAATAGCTAATAGCAACGTAACAAGCTGCACATTGAATACACAAAGGTTAGTAGACAGAGTCAGACAGTAATCAGACGAGTTATGAAACGGAAGTGCGAAAGTTATAGATATTCTTTGTTGTTTATTTGTGATATATAAAAAAGCTTTTGATTTAAGTTAAAAAAGAGGTTTTAATATTATTAAAAAAAACTTTTCAAAAATAGTCTTAATTTAATTATCTAACAAAAAGGTTTTATTTAAAAAAAAAGAGGTTTAATGTTATTATTATATATTTTTTTAAAAACGGTTCTAGTTATTATTTTAAAAAAAGATTTTAGTTATTATTTTAAATTTATCTAAAAAAAAGTTTTTCTTAAAAATAATAGGTTTTAATATTAATTTGGAAAAGATGATAAAGTTATTTATTTTAAAAAAGAAATTTTTATATTATAACAAGTTTTAATAAATTAATGATAACAATAATAATAATTGTAATAATAATAATAATAATGATAATAATAATAATAAATAATAATAATAATAATAATAATAATAATAATAAAGCAATAATGAATTTTAAATGTGCCAAATAACCCAACAATGTTGCTAACGCAGAAATGCGCTCATCGCAACCAGATCTAAATCGGACGAAACAAAATGTATCGCAAAGAAAAAGAAATTAAGCAAAAAACAGTATTATTGCTCACACAAAAATGCGATCATCGCAACCAGATCGAACTAACACAAATGTCACGCGTCATGCACACAAATGTGCAAACATCGTATCGATATAATTCGATCAAAAATTAATCTTATATATACATATAAACTCTAACAATTTAAAAATTATAAATATATAAACGTAACAGTAATAGATAAAGAAAAAGAAATAACGGTAATAGATGAAGAAAAAAAAATAAAGGTAAAAGATGAAGAAAAAGAAACAACAGTAATAGATGAAGGAAAAGAAATAACGGTAAACGATGAAGAAAAAGAAACAACAGTAATAGATGAAGGAAAAGAAATAACGGTAAACGATGAAGAAAAAGAAACAACAGTAATAGATGAAAGAAAAGAAATAACGGTAAACGGCACTCACTCCTCTTAGGTTTTTTTCATTCTCCCCTTTTTCAACAAGGCAACACATGTATATACAGGGAACAAATTAGGGTTAACACCAAATTGTCAATAATGTCCCTAAAGCCCATTTTAAAGCCCAAATTTAAATAATTTAAAATAAACTTAAAATAAAAACTAATAATCCTATTGATTCCTAAAATCAAAAATATTATAAAAAGAACAAAATTTTTTTCAATATTTTTTATTTTATGATTTTTTTGGATATTTTTATGAATAATTTAGAAAAAAGTGAAAAAAATAATATTTTAAAAAATGATTTAATTAAAATACGAAAATAATAATTAAATAATAATAAAAAAATTATTTTTGTTATTTTTTAATGAAAGATAGAAAAATTTAGAGTATAAATAATAAAAAACAAAAAGTGACAAAGGTGAGATTCGAACTCTCAACCTCTCACACTCATAACTCCTTACACATGTCCTCTTGTCAATTGTGCCATTTTTACTTTTTAGAAAAAAATGCATGCCATATGATATTTACCTGCAAAAAGTCAAACGACTACACAAATTTGTTAGTAATTGATTAAATGCAATAAAAATGCAATGAAATGCGACGACAAATCTTAGGGCAAAATTTGGGGTATTACAGTTGCCCCTATTTAAATAACTTCACCGGGTGATTTGAGCAACGGAGACTCGAAAAATCATGGTGGAGGGATTTAAATACAGATAACCGAAAATTTTGCCTTTAGACGCAGTGCTATGCAATGATATGGACAAAACAAAATGAACTATAATGCTAAATATGATATGAATCTGATATGATGCGTATGATGAAAATGACAAATGCACGGATACAGACGAAACAACGTCACAGGGGACGACCCATCGAGGAATTGCACTAGGGAAGAAGACATGTCATATCTGGAAGAACGTCGGATAGACACGACACAGAATTGTTGATAGGTGCCAAGTAAATTAGAAATTGTCCGCAAGGTAAGACGCGGGTAAAACACGAGCTCAGGAGAAAAACGCAAATGGGGATAAAACACCCATGATGCCAAGTAAATAAATTTTGCCCACAAGGTAAGACGCGAGTAAAACACGACCTCAGGGAGAAAAAAAAAGTAAATGGGGGTAAAACACCATGATGTTAGGTAAACCCAGGAATATCTGGTAAACGGGGAATAAAACACCCAAGATAGAGAGGTAAATGGGGAATAAAGCACCCAAGATAGAAATGTAAATGGGGAGTAAAGCACCCAAGATAGAAATGTAAATGGGGAATAAAGCACCCAAGATATGCACATGTATAGGAATTATGCTATGAGATATGATCAAATGCAAATGCAGACATCGACGACAAGGCTCGACTCTTTCGGTGAGATGACAAAACTGGAGGACTGATTCCTCAACACGGAGATCACTGTCATTCTGTTAAACTGTATCAAGTTGATAGTCACTGTAGGAATGATGAATAACTGCTTAGGGATTATGCAAGTAAACTGCCCCAGGTCAAATGACCTGATAATTGCTTCAGCTGTCTAATTCATGGAATCGACTGTTTTGCTGTATCCTCGGAGGGCTTGCCCCAGTCTGGGTCTTGAACAATTCTCTGGATAAACCAAATCTGAGAAGATATTGCCTTGAACAAATCTTGAACTAATTCTTTGACAGGATGTAAAAGGAACTTGCCCCTAATAAGATCACTTGACCAAGTTTCTCATTTGTTTGAAAATTCCTTAGAGGAAAGCCAGTTTGCAAACAAAAATATTCATACAAACATGGTAATGCAAAGTTCATGCGATTTTTGAAAAATTATTTTTGAATGATGGAAAATACATGAGTCGTTAGTCAGAACAAGGCGGTTCAAGACACTCAAAGTTTAAAATAAAAGTGTATTGCCAAAATAAATGATTCGCAAGGATCTTTTGGAGTCAGGTTACGCAACCTTGCTGTAGTATACTTTCAAAATAACCTTGCTTCAATTAGGTCTTTTGAGGGTTGTAATGTGGCCTGGTTCACGGTTTATGAAACAAAAGATAAAGGCTCAAAATTTATTTGTACCCGCCCAATCTACGTGATGATCTCCAGTCCTACACTCAGTTAACTCATGTTATGCATTCAGGTTCCCATAAGTTAGGGATTGCACTGATGGTAGCAATGATGGTTCAAAGTCAAGGGACTTGTGGAAAGGCAGTCACTACTTCCTTATAACATGTGGTCATTTTGACAATGAGGATTTTCAAGATAAGGATTTAAAAATCTCTTTGTATTATCCCTAAATTTTGCTTGAACTGTTTATTTTAGAGTTTACAGTCAGCGGGATGCCCCAGTTTTGCCTAAGTCTCCTTCATAGGTTTTGACTTAGCGGGCTTCTTTTGATTTTTTTATATTATTTTTTTGTGTGAAGGAAAGTGACTGTTTGATTTTAATGATTACGGTGAACCATCATCGACCTTTTGATTAGAAAACATCTTCGACACTTATTTGACGTGTGCGAAGGAAAATTTGTTAATGAAAGGTGTATCGTATGAACACACAACCAAGTTAACTGAGAACTACCCATCCCAAGGTTAAAATTGTGGGTTTTTTGTAACGAAAGAAACTCCAACTTCTAGGCCCGAAGGGGGTGACGAGGGATTAACTTCCTTATTTCTCCAGTGTTTGGGAATTGAAACAATGCCTTACATCGTCAACAAGGTTTAATTGAAAGCATACTGACAGCAGTTATGGGTATAACATTTTCGTCATCCTCCCTCTGATCTTAGCATATCAAAATTTTGGACAAGAAGTAAACATTTGAAAAATAAAGCATAAAGATGCAAATAAATGGACGGAAATGAATTGAATCAAAAGTCGCAATGCTTATTTCATTAATGAAAGTACAAACATAATTAAAAGCAAACAACTTAAACAAAATAAGGAAAGTGCAAACAACGAGAAACAAAAGGCCTAGTGACAAAAATTCATTTCTGATGTACTGGCAAGGGATTTTTTTGAACATCCGGATGACTGTCTGTAAAATCAAGTATTCCAGTTCTAACCAATTCACATACTCTAGCCTTCAATGCAAAACAAAGCTCCAAGTCATGGCCTGGGGAACCCTCATGGGAAGCACAATGGAGATCAGCCCTAAATCCAGCCGGAGGATTAAGAGGAGGTGGTAAAGCCTTTGTAGTAATCAGTCCTTGCCGGACTAAGTCAGGATATAGCTCTGTGTAAGTCATGGGAATAGGATCAAAGTGATCCTTGTTCCGATTCTGGTCTGATATCTGTGTCGAGGAATCAGCTTGACGACTCAAAGGTACACTAGAAGACGATAGGACCAAGAAGGAGAAACTGGGGGATAAATGCAATGCAAAAATGTGATGCTAATGCCATGAAATGGTTTCAAGAATTTCAACGGTCGATTGCGAATATTGCTTTTTAAGAAAGTTGGAAAAAATTTTAGACTTTAAAATGTAAGGCTTTTCGAATTTGCAAAGGACTGCTGAATTCCTTGAAACTAGAAATGATATGATGCTTTATGGATGCGAAGCACAAATACACATAAGCAAACAAAAGGTCTTAAGTTAGAGGAACAATGAATGGAGTCAAGGTCTACCCTTCCCAAAGTGGTGTGTACTATAGGTTGATTGTACCTGCAGAACAAGGGTTCTAAATCAGTGCCCAAAGTCATCAGTCCATCTTTCAGATATTATCAACTTCTCGACTGACTTGGTCGATAATATTCTCAAGAGAACCTCGTTCGAGTGTAGTATCGCGTAGCAACCATTGTAGGACTACTCCCACATAGTTCCCGCACTACGTCCTAGATAAGGCCAAGATGGTGTAAAGGTACTACGGTTCCCAGTATCACAGACTCCAATCGATAATGGTAAAAGTTTTCACGACTACACTTGATCAACCGAACTATTTTCAAAAGGGTCTCAACTGAGCGGTGATTCTCGATTTAGCTTAGTCGGGACTCACTCCCTATAAGCCTCGTCGAATATATCAACCATCCTATCATAAGGCCGCTCAAGTCCGGGTGTAGGACTTATCTCACAACACAGTAACTCCAAGTAAGGTACCCCAATATATACATACAAGTGAGAAAAAATATATAATGAAACAAATATCAAAAATAAATAAAATAGGGATAACCCTCGAAAGTTAGGAGAGTCCCCAGTGAAGTCGCCATTTTCTGTTGCGGTGAAATTTGGATGTCAAGCTATTGATTAACTTGAATCTCAATTCATTTACAACCGGTCTTTGATTTATCCGAAGGAAAGGTTAAAGAAAGGAAAAACCTAAAAGGGAGAGATCTAAGGTTCGGGGGTTGGTTAAATTTAGGGAAGGTATTAGCACCCTAAACTTCCGTAGTACTCTACGGGAACCTTTTGTTTATTTTTTTTATTTATTTCATTAATTATTTTGCTTTAGGGTATATACAAAGGATTGAAAATTAAAAAATACCTAGGGGTTAATTCTAAGTTTACTCGGCAAGACATCGCATCTTGTGCCTACATATCCTTACGGGAATGGAATCAGAGTAACTGTAGTTCCCCTCAAAAGGGAGGTTAGAGACTTCTTGACTGTGGTCAAGGTCTCAAGGGGAATAAACGCATCTTAAGGACACACTTACATGGAGTCTTAAACTCTGATCTCTATGTTATAAATTGTTAAGTGCATTAGGGTTAGGTTAGGGATTCCGCGGCGGGAAACCCTAAAATGAGTGCGGCGACTCTTTGACCTAAAGCTAGGGGTAGTTTTGTAATTTTGTCCACGGCGAGACATTTGTGAAAAGTTAGGGTTTGTAAGGGTTTGAAGTTTTGAGGACTATTGGCGTGGCGGCCAAACGGCTAGACCTAATCCTTCGGAGGAATGCAATGGGACAAATTAACGATGCAAATGCGCGAATTTAAACCATACAAACAGCAGAAATTAAAGTGCGGAAAGGTAAACGCGATAATTTGTTCGCGAAGTTACAAATGAGAAACAGATACAATTATAATACAACTTGAATTGAAAAACACATTAAAATAGCTAATAGCAACGTAACAAGCTGCACATTGAATACACAAGGTTAGTAGACAGAGTCAGACAGTAATCAGACGAGTTATGAAACGGAAGTGCGAAAGTTATAGATATTCTTTGTTGTTTATTTGTGATATATAAAAAAGCTTTTGATTTAAGTTAAAAAAGAGGTTTTAATATTATTAAAAAAAACTTTTCAAAAATAGTCTTAATTTAATTATCTAACAAAAAGGTTTTATTTATAAAAAAAAAGGTTTAATGTTATTATTATATATTTTTTTAAAAACGGTTCTAGTTATTATTTTAAAAAAAGATTTTAGTTATTATTTTAAATTTATCTAAAAAAAAGTTTTTCTTAAAAATAATAGATTTTCATATTAATTTGGAAAAGATGATAAAGTTATTTATTTTAAAAAAGAGATTTTTATATTATAACAAGTTTTAATAAGTTAATGATAACAATAATAATAATTGTAATAATAATAATAATAATAATAATAATAATAATAATAAATAATAATAATAATAATAATAGTAATAATAATAAAGCAATAATGAATTTTAAATGTGCCAAATAACCCAACAATGTTGCTAACGCAGAAATGCGCTCATCGCAACCAGATCTAAATCGGACGAAACAAAATTTATCGCAAAGAAAAAGAAATTAAGCAAAAAACAGTATTATTGCTCACACAAAAATGTGATCATCGCAACCAGATCGAACTAACACAAATGTCACGCGTCATGCACACAAATGTGCAAACATCGTATCGATATAATTCGATCAAAAATTAATCTTATATATATATATATATATATATATATATATATATATATATATATATATATATATATATATATATATATATATATATATATATATATATATATATATATATATATATATATATATATATATATATATATATATATATATATATATATATATATATATATATATATATATATATATATATATATATATATATATATATATATATATATATATATATATATATATATATATATATATATATATATATATATATATATATATATATATATATATATATATATATATATATATATATATATATATATATATATATATATATATATATATATATATAAACTCTAACAATTTAAAAATTATAAATATATAAACGTAACAGTAATAGATAAAGAAAAAGAAATAACGGTAATAGATGAAGAAAAAAAAATAACGGTAAAAGATGAAGAAAAAGAAACAACAGTAATAGATGAAGGAAAAGAAATAACGGTAAACGATGAAGAAAAAGAAACAACAGTAATAGACGAAGGAAAAGAAATAACGGTAAACGATGAAGAAAAAGAAACAACAGTAATAGATGAAAGAAAAGAAATAACGGTAAACGACACTCACTCCTCTTAGGTTTTTTTCATTCTCCCCTTTTTCAACAAGGCAACACATGTATATATAGGGAACAAATTAGGGTTAACACCAAATTGTCAATAATGTCCCTAAAGCCCATTTTAAAGCCCAAATTTAAATAATTTAAAATAAACTTAAAATAAAAACTAATAATCCTATTGATTCCTAAAATCAAAAATATTATAAAAAGAACAAAATTTTTTTCAATATTTTTTATTTTATGATTTTTTTTGGATATTTTTATGAATAATTTAGAAAAAAGTGAAAAAAATAATATTTTAAAAAATGATTTAATTAAAATACGAAAATAATAATTAAATAATAATAAAAAAACTATTTTTGTTATTTTTTAATGAAAGATAGAAAAATTTAGAGTAAAAATAATAAAAAACAAAAAGTGACAAAGGTGAGATTCGAACTCTCAACCTCTCACACTCACAACTCCTTACACATGTCCTCTTGTCAATTGTGTCATTTTTACTTTTTAGAAAAAAAATGCATGCCATATGATATTTACCTGCAAAAAGTCAAACGACTACACAAATTTGTTAGTAATTGATTAAATGCAATAAAAATGCAATGAAATACGACGACAAATCTTAGGGCAAAATTTGGGATATTACAGATAGGTTGGATGGAAGCCCTAGTTTTCAACAAAGCAATGTCAAATCTTGTCAATGGTATCCCAACTATGGATTTTCAAGTATCAAGAGGATTGTGATAGGGTGATCTAATATCTCCATTTCCAATACTTGGAGAGACTTCATATATCATTTCAAGAGTATTCCACATTTCTTTGGCGGTATTACATTGATGAATGTAGTAAATTTTACTATCATCTAGAGACATTGTTATAAAGCTCTTAGTTTTAAAATGTATTTCAAACTTTCTCTTTTCCTCTTTGGTCCAAAGGGAGTCAGTTCTATTTATTACTTTTCCATTTACTTGGTATGTAGAGATAAACAGACCGTTGGTTATACTTTTCCGTAATTCGTGATTGATACTTTGAAAAAAGTTCTAAACCTAGCTTGCCAAATATCAAATCTATTATTATTAGAAAGTAGTGATTTGTTTAGAAATGAAATCTTGTTGGAAGTTATCTTCCTCCTTAGACGATTAGACCTCAAATAAAAGTTGGGCTATAATGTCACTTATTGGACATGTGACGTTACACACAAGAGGGGGGTGAAATGTGTATTTTTGAAAAAGCTTGGTTTTGAAAATGTTTTAGAATTAAACAATAAAGACACGAAGAAACTTTGCATGGATGAAGAATGAAGTAAACAATAAAGACACGAAGAAACTTTCTACAAAAGTTTAAATTCTTTGCGCAAAATAGTCCCACTGGGCATGGGAATTTGTTTACCATTGTTTTTAGTAAACAATCACAAGTTTTAATTCAACATTAAACTCGAAAAACTTTTATGACATATTGTGGAAAAAAAAGTTAAATAAAGCATATTTTCTTGTTACTTGATGTTAGGGTGTAGAAAAATGGGGTAGAAATTCCAGTAAGAACGATGAAGGATAATTGAATAGAAGCTTCAAAATTAAAGTGCGGAATTGCTCAAATAGAAAAATAAATGAAAAGAAATGATAAAGATCAATCAAATACAATGCTGGAATTAAAGAATTAAAAGAGGAACAAAGATTCGTACATTTCTTACAAACTTTTTTTTCTCCGTGACTTGGATACTCGATTTCTATAGAGAATATTGATAAAATTTGTGAACCTTTATTACATGATTGAAATCAACTTAAATACTAAATACAATAACAATTATCGATAACAGTTAGTTCTGTAGGACTCGATACCAGAGCCGGCCAAACACACACAGAGGCCTGAGGTAAAAATAACGAGGATTTCTTAATGCACCATACATATTACTTAGGCATCACATGAAAAATACTAAAATTCCTTTAGATTCTAGAGATGCATCTCCGAACGCACCCAAAAATACATCAAATTCATGCGTAAGTGAATCACACCTTTGTTTTGTTAAAAAATAGTCTAGAAATACATTTCCAGAAATTTGGATCCATGTAAGGGTAATTGTTAGTCGCAATGTGAAGAAAGTAGAGGTAATGGTAATGGAACACCGTGACACGTTATGGAAATACATCTTCGGATTTTCGAGATGTATCTCCGAATATTTTATAGGCAAAATAAATGTGTCTCACCTATAAAGTCTTTGCTTGTGTGATTTTAGATTCGTTCGGAGACGCATCTCTGAAAATTGGGAGACATTTTGAGATTTTCATATGTTGTTTTTCAACTCTATAGGATGCGGTTAAAAATGTCCAAAATAATAAAATGTGGCTATTTTAAAAAATTAATAATATAAATATCTTTTAGATGGACTCGATCCAACTACTTGTTAGACATAAAACACATAATAACCACTAAGCTGCATGATAAATATTGCTTATTGTCAGAAACAAAATTAAATATTATTTATTTTATTAAATTTTTATAAAACCCAAAATAAAATTGGGGTCCTAAATTATTTGAGGCCTCGTGTTATGGCTCTCCCTACACATGTTCAGGGCCGCCACTGCTCGACACGTATCTTACTACATGGACTCTTTCCTTCTCATATGTTCTCACATGTCTTTTGTCTTTGAATTGACTATTATTATTGAAACTATCTTTACAAACTCTAACTACGTTTGCCGAAAAGCTTCTTTGTTGAATCTTGTAATGTCATAATATCTCTAAGTCACTTGTTCCTTAGACTTCAAAAATATACTAAGTTTCAAAACACATGATAGGCTAGTCGAACTCACCTACACTTTTTTGTTGAAATATTAAATCACTATAAACTTTTTCAAAATTTTAAATATGTTTTGAAGAGACAGTGATCTAAATCTTGTGAATTTGTTCTTGAAATTCTTTCAAATTAGACTTAATAGATTTAGGTGCAGCTTGAATAAAAAATCAGATGCTAACGATATGTCAAATGATTCTGCAAACTATTATTATCTAATAGTCTACAAAGACCGACCAACCTTAATCAATAGTTCTTCTATGATATGTTTATCTATTTATCTATTTTATTTTTCGAGATTTAGATGACTCGAATTCTAACAAATTATGCCTTAGCCGAGTCTAAGACATGCCTTTATGAATCGATAACTCTACATTTCAAATATATTGTTTTAAATTAATTGAAGTTCACTTTAAATAAAAAAAATAGCATTAAATGACTTCAATATTTATATAGAAATCAACTAAGGTATAATATGGTAAGTCTCTACATCAACATTATATTACACTCTAATTTAATTACATGGTTAATATTCTCTCCAACTTTACTATAAAAGAAATTACTTTTAAATTTATTAAACAATTAATATATTTTGATTAAATATAAACCACATATATTATTTATTTAATAAATTTTTAAAAAAAATTCTCTTATACCCTAACTATATTATTTTTCCTTCTTTGTTAAGTCTTGGTTTGAAAATTTACACAACCCATTCCTACTCAACGAGTGAGTCACGTCACACCAAATTACAACACGAAATGACAGAATTACTAAACCAACGCAACGCTGTTTTTGTTCCCTTCAAAATTACTAAACCACCCTTCTCTTTCCGATTCTTACAACAAACCAACGTTATTACGACAATAATCATTGTATCAAATCGTATCTTCCCAAATGTCGGTGAGTTTCATCTTCCTCTGCTATTCCCATTTCTCGTTAATTTCGTTTCAGATCTTATAATTATTACTTTTCTTCTCTTCTTTCTTGTTTATGACTCATTGTTATTGGGTTTATTCAATAAGTATTGCCTATGAAATTTTTGATCTATGATTTTTTCTAATGAGATTTTGGATCTAATGGAAGTTGAAGTATGGTTTACAAAATATTATCCAAGCAATATCTTTATTCAACACTTTCTGTGCAGACATTAGTGGACCTTACAGATCAAAGAGCTGAAACGATTCCATGTTCCACAGCTACGCCAAATTGGACCATTCATGTTTCAGATGTGAGGGGTTACTTTTTAAGATAGTATTATTTGTTTACACTGTAATTGTAAATTACTTTATGATATTTCTGATATTTCTTGATGGACAATTTTCAAGTTCATTCCATTTTGATTTCGTGCAGATAAGAACGGTTAAAGTGAGTAACATATCACTGATTACTTCCAAACAGGACATTGAAGAGTTCTTTTCATTCTCAGGTGATATTCAATATATTGAGATGCAAAGGTCAGAGCACTTGCAATGTACTTATCTTGATTCATTCGTTTGTTACGATTGTTTTTGAAACATTTACTTTATACTAATGTCACCCTAATCTTTTTCTGTAATTCTGCAGGGAATCTGATCGCACTCAGGTTGCTTATGTTACCTTTAAGGATTCACAGGGAGCCGAGACAGCAGTTCTCTTGACAGTATGTTCATACGCATATAGTTTTTGCGATGAAAATGTAACTGTAGATTTTAAGTCATGTGCTTATTCTTTGATTTTTAATATAGGGTTCTAAGATAGGTGACCTATATGTCACCATATCACCGGTGGAGCAGTACCAGCTTCCCCCGGAAGCTCTTCCGTCAAGTCCTGTAAGTTCTTAATTGTTAGTGTATCTGATTTTATTAACTGCGTGAATTGAAGTCCAGTAGAGTTTCTAACGTATACTGTTCTTCTCTATAGACAAACCGAAATACTGCTGCTGTTAAGAAGGCTGAAGATGCGATAAGTACCATGCTTGCGAAGGGTTTCATTTTAGGAAAGGACGCAATCAACAAGACAAAATCCTTAGACGAACGTCTTCAGTTGACCTCTAATGCTTCTTCTACAGTTGCTTCCATTGATCGTAAAATTGGTTTGAGTGATAAACTAAGTATTGGAACAACCATTGTTAATGAAAAGGTGAAAGAGATGGATGAAAGGTATCAGCTTTCTGGAATGACAAAGTCTGCTTATGCTGTTGCCGAGCAAAAGGCAAGTAGTGCTGGAACTGCTATCATGAGCAATTCTTACGTCTTAACCGGAGCGTCATGGGTCTCGAGCGCGTTTAGCGCTATTGCAAAGGCAGCCGAGGATGTCAGCACGATGACCAAGGAGAAGGTTGAACAAGCTGAGGTGGGAAAAAATGAGATTATTTACAGTGAAAGAAAAGGGACGGTCGATGGGTTTTCTCTGATGCACTTTGAGCAGTCGTTAAACAGCGGCCCTGCAGTTGTTCCTGTTAATTCCAGCAACGACAGTAAAGCTGGTAATTTTCTAACATGAACTGACGCGCAATTTCTTACTCTTCGGTTGATGCAAGTTTGTTGTACCGTGAAAAGTCTTGTCGATTGTTAAAGTGATGTAAAGGTTTGCCCTACATATATGATTCATATACATGAACATCATTCATGTATAACCATTCTTTGTTATTCTTTTAGCATCATATATACCTTTTGAGTTTTATCTTTACTCAGTTCTCCATTGTATCATTATCTGAAGGGGTTTTAATACAATATCGATAATATAGTTCAGTTTTACAGAAAAGTTGTGACATCAAGAGAATTACAAGTGACTGAAATACGCTCTTTATTGTTTTCAAAACTATTTTGAAAAAAAAAATGCATTTTCATCTCATTAATCCATTTCTGAACTTTTGCACAAATCAAATGCTTTGAAAATATATAGGAATGATGTATAACATTGTAAGATGAACTTTTATATAACCTGTAATATATTTGTAGGTCATTTACAAGTAACTGTTGTCTGCTAAGGTTTCTATCCTCTTGTATGGTTTCAAAGTATCTATAAAATGTGGATATTTTGCTTTCTATATTATAGAACAACCAATATAGTTACATGGCAAAAAGAATTGAATTTCCTTCCCATCAGGTAGGTGAACAAATGAAATTTATTTAGTAGTTATAATGCTTGATGAATCAATGTAAGATAACCATTTTCCTTTGGATAGGTAGAAAACCTTCCACACCAATCCATAACTGATATGCTCCTTCCAGCTAGTTTGTTATCATGTATAGCGTAACAGCCACTCCAGGCTCTGTTCAAGTGAAGATAATATTAGGTTTCATATTAAATTTATCAATAATAAGAGAAACCAAATGATGATAAATGATTCATTTTACTCAAATAATTTTGTGGGTCATTTCTCAGAATATGTAATGAAATGATAAAAGAAAAGGTGAGGTGATTTTTTTTCCTTACTTTGTGTTGTTATCTAATACAAAAGAAAAATCACACTAACAGATTATATTATAATACCTCCATGCACTCATGCAAATTCTCATCCTTTGATCTAATGTGGATCTGCAAAATCACAAGATTAATTATATACGTGAAATTCAAATCACTAGTAACTTGCTAATGATTGAAATCCTCAATGGACATTGCTGGACAATAGTAATTACCCCTATGACTTTGTTGGACGCATTCTCATTGTGTTCTAGACAAGCAAGGATTACAAGTGCAGCAGCAATAGTTGAGGGCCAGTAACACAGCTGATCATGACCCGATAGAGCCAGTAAAGCTAGGCAAGTGACCCTTTTCTCCATAACAGCATCGGCATTAGCAGCTTTAAGGTAGAACCTGCAAAATTTTATTACAAGGGGTAAATGGGAGTAGAACTTTGTTTCCTTCACGAATTACATTTTTTAAGGTGTTACTAATTTTTCTTCGTGCTATGTAAATTAAAATTACAATTACAAAATTACCTCATTTTAAACTTATCACAGTTTTTAAGGCAAGAAATACTTTATTAGGGGAATAAAATCATAAGGCTCTGCTCAAATTGATTGTTTTCAATTGTTTATAAGACTTGAAAGAAGAAAATATTTGGTGCATGTAACATCAATGAAAGTTTTTCGCGCCATAACAATGTACAGAAAAAGTTATACCACAAGAAATTGTAGATGGTTGGATGAAAACACTGAAACTTGAGCACCTCCTGCACCATCCATTCCATAGCCACCACTTCACATCTACTGTACACACTTTTTTCTATGTAGAAATATTTTTGCCCCACTCTATTGTACCAACAAAAGAATCAGTTAGTGAGAAATAGCAAATTGACTTTACTGTTTTCTTACAACTCAAACTCAAATGAGCTGATTAAAATATTACTACTATTTAAGTTTTAAGGACCATTCTCAAATTTTCAATTATGTGACCGTGCTTTGGAATTTAATGAAAAAATCTCTAGTTGTAAAGATCAAACACGTTTTTTTCCGAGGTAAAACTAAGACGATGGAGAAAAAGTTAAGTAAGATTAAATCATAACCTGTTACATTGCTGGTTTTCTTCAATTCTCGTTGCCAACGTGAAACACGCTATTCCAACAATTTGAAGGGTTTTTTCAGCTTTGAAGTATCCCTTGCTCAGGAAACGGTCAAGTAGGTTGATTGCAAGAAATATTGTCTCTTGTCGAAGCTGTTTTCGGTAAGAATGCTGCCCATTCAAAGTAAATTTCAATTTGAAATTGAAACTCCAAAAATTCGGTGGGTGTGTGAGTCTGTGTTAGCAACATCGATAAACATTATAGACAGCAAAAGATCAAAAGCTATTTACACATGTCGTATTCTGAAGGGAGGGAAGATAAAATTAAGCTTTGCCTAAAGGAATGACAATCATTTGAGAGGGTAATTTCAGCAATTAATTAGAATCACGATGAGAAGAGGTCAATCGTAGTTTATACATATTAAATTCTCATATTAAATCTAAACTTTTTTTTTTTTAATAGGGACAACCGGATTTAATTTTTAATTTATGCAGGATTGTTTTTTCAATAGGGATTAAAATTTAGTTCATTGCTGTATTATTAATTTTTTTTCTCTTTACTTGGTGACCTCTTTCTACATTCAATTTAGTTAATATGGCCAAGTATTGACTATTTTTTCTAGCCTACGGCTATCACGAAGACAAAATGATAATAGAATAATAATTGATATATTTTTATATGATCATCATAATTTTTAATTACAGTAGGTCCATTTAAAAAAAAAAAAATCTATGATTGTTCTTTCTACATTTACAGCTTGAGATTAGAAAGTAAAATCTCTGTTTAGACAATCCAAATTAACTAACTATACCTCCAACAAAAGAAAAAGTGAAAATACGTATATTGTATTCTATAAAGATATGATTAATTTAGTCATGTGAATTAATTATATTTTGAAATTAATTATCTATTCAATTAAAGTAATTATTATTTTTTCTTTTTGCAGATAATTAACTAAATATTGTGAGAATGTATAAAAAGAACTACATCAAACATTAGTGCATTGCATTCTGAACACTTCATTTTATTTAATATTTTATATATAAAAAATCTAATCATATTTCTCACTCTCTCATTTTCAAATTTTCCAAATGAATCCGGCGTGTCTCCGAAGACAACTGGAAGCTACTAGCAATAATAGTATCACTTATTATCACTCTTCCAGCATGCGCTCTTACAACACTTGCTATGAGTAACAAATAAATAAATAAAAATAACAGGTAACATTCAAAAGCAAATCCTAACTCTGTTTAAACTCTCCAAGTACACAACAAATTTGGTGTTTCAGTTTCTTAATTAACAAATTATATGAAAGCAATTAACAATTAGAAGAAGACAGTTTTAATACTAACTAATGAATCATATCATATTTATCATATTATAATAATAAAACTAATAGTAATGCTAATAAATTAATAATAATAAATGATAGCTTAGTTGAATTTAGTTATAGAGCAACCTATACCTCAACGATCCAGTGAACCATTCGGCAGCGTTGCTGAAATACAAGCTCAGTAAAATCCGTTGTAGAGAAATATCTCTCAGCATAATTCCACATGAAAACTTGCTTCCGTTCCCTCTTTCTAAGTATCTGGTAACTGTCTTCATCATCCAAATCTTCAAACCTTGAAAACTAAAATCAAACAGATCCAAAATCAGAAATCCAAAATAGAATAAGCATATGATTGGCAGTAGAAGTTGTAGTATGTAAATTTGAACTCAGAAATCGATGAAAGTAAACGTACATTGCATCGAAGAGAAGCATCTTCTTCAACACTTGGAGTATGATTAACAGGATACGCTAACAACGTCGTGAATTCCTTACGATATTGAAGTAACAGTGAATAAGTATACGAAGGAGTTTCACCAACGGATCCCTGTGAAAACTCGCTACCAGATTCAATTAACAGAGACGGACTACAGTCTGAGCATTCACCAAACATCTCGGAGTGAAGATCAGAGAATGTAGTTCCTAGACTTGAACAATATTCCGAGTCATCTTCGTAGTAAGAAAATTGAAATTGCTCAGAGCAAGCTAGATCGGAATCGTAACCTGAATTATCCGGCAACTGCTTCATACTAGATTGCGCTTTCAAATCTGTAAACGATGTTTCTCGAGCATCAGAACTAATAGAAACGACGTCATTTCGCGTAATCTTCGACAAGATATTCAAATTTCCATTACTCGATTTTGAATTCTCTGCACAAGTAACTTCCGAAATTTCATCATTCTCTTTTCCACTGTTGAACTTCAAAATCAAGCTCCTACTCCGTTCACGAACTCCAGAATTAGAATCTACACACGAAGTCTCCGAAACTTCCACTTGATTTTCACTCCGCTTCTCCAATCTCGGATTACTCAACAAACTCACACATTCTTCATTCTGAACGCAATCAATTTCATTCCTCGAACACGTCCTTCGTTTACTGGACATTACAGCAGAAATCCTGCTCGAATTGCACGAAACTTCATCGCCAGCAAAATCAGAACCGGAGCTCGAATCCACAGAAATAACTGACACATTCCGATTCTCTCCATTGAATCTCGGTGAAGCAATTATCACCGGCGAGATCTGACGTCTCCTCCGGCGAGGAATCTTCGACCGGAGCTTCTTGCTAACCACGTGCAGTGGTGCTTCCTGAAGCTTCCGTTTCGAACTTCTCGAACTGATTATCATTATTAGTGAACTGTTTCGTTAGCGAGAAATGCAGCGAAAATTGAATTCGGTTTGTTGAAGTTTAGTTGCGATGAGTGAATAGAGAATGGAGAAAGAGTGTTCAAACGGTTATGGGAGTTATGAAATTGATGGAAAAACGAGGGAGGAGGGTATTTATATGGCTTGGGCCCACGTAGTGCTTTTTCCGTGCACCACGTTCACAACATATATACATCATGACTGTTAAGTGTAATAAGTGTTTCGTTATTTACTTATTTATTGAAAATTATATAATATAATAATATTTTCACCTGAATAATTTTTTATTTTACTTTATATTTTACTTATTTTTTTCATGTTATTCTTTAAATTTTAATTAATTTTTGTTTATTTACTAGTCATGTGTTATAAAGAGGAGTAATACTTAGTTGGGCACAACCCCACTAAATAATCATTTAAACACATAAATTTATATATTATTTAAATATTTAAAATATATATTATTTAATTATTTTTACTTTCTATATTTTTCTTTTATGGCGTGTGTCCAATCTTTGTATCTAAATATTGTGTCAATGCAAGACTTTCTCCTTAATTGTTTAGAACAATCGTTTTGACAATGCAAATTAAAAAGTTTCTGTTTAAAGATTTTTTTTTTTAAATTTTAAATATTTAATGATTTCTCAAAACTCAGCCTCTAAATCTATAATATGGTAATTCAAAAAATAGCAAAGGATATATCTTTATTTCATAATTCTTAATATAAAATATTGAATAAATAATACATTATTTTTTTATCATAAAGGTGAGTTTGGTTTTATGATACGACTCTAACTAAGTATCAAATTTTTTAAAAATTATTTGTTAATATATTGTCTCATATTAGATTTAGAAATAGGGATAAATGTAGAATTTACTTCTGATGCGGATGAGCGATGGTGTACTTGCAAGATTACCACTCTGATGTTTAAGTCGGTATGTAAAAGAGTAGAGAGTATTTAAATTGTGTTTAAAACTTGTTATTTGAAATGATGCCATTCTCTATACATAAGAGAGAAGGATAACTGCCTCTTTATCTTTTTGTTGTAGAATGCAGAGAATCGATCGATATGCCTAAGATGAGAATCTCCCGTAGCGAGGTACATAGTAGTCATATGATGATGCAAATATGCTAGAGATGCAACCGAGTAGCTGGTTGATATGTTTGGTCCGGAGTGACCCTTCTTAGGGTGACCAGATTAAAAGGGGTATGGTCGACCCATAACAGTTGCCCATAAACCCTCGAGCTTGAGTATCAAGGTGAGGGTTTGAAGAATGTTGTCTACGACTTTCGATCGATCACCCCTCCTCGTACTTCAGTTGCTTCGGACGTCAAACGTCTATTCAGAGGCGTCATTATGATCTTTCTTGAGAACTAAGACACTCAAGTATTACATGCGAGAAATGTGATCGCTGATATGACATATTTCTTTCAATAGTTATAACTTTCTATCTAGGTCGGCATTCTAGCCACCTAACCAAAGGAAGGTCATGTAGTCCTCATCTGTGTATGATCCACTGTCTTCAGCTGGTATCTTTTTCTTGGGGTTCTTCATCCTTGTAACTAAAGTTCTTCTTAACACATTTGCTCTGGTAGTTGTACCAACGTGTCCTCTTGTACCTTCAAAGGAATTAAATCTCTTATCTTTGAGCGACTTTCTCACAACATCCTTGTACTTTAAAACAACATTGTTCTGATGAAGTGTTCGTGACAATAGATATATGAAAAAGGGATTAATTGTGATTTTACTTGTTAAAAACATCTCTTATATAGAATGTTTGGGTTAAAGTAAAATCAACTTTAGTTTCCTTGCTATAATAAACAAAGGAAAGAGAAATTTCTTTATCGTCAAGCACATATTCCCAAGTTTGATTGCTACTCACTAAATTGCTCGATTTCAAAAATAAGGTTGGAACAACTAGAGCATTGAAAAGATGTTATCAATCATTCAAATTTGTTTCATCCTTTTTCTTCCTAAATTAATTATCCTTCTATCGTTCTCTGTGTCACTCTCTATCCTCATCGTAAATTTCCTTCAATTGGTATCTTTCTAGGATTCTTTTTTATGATGACAAAGGCGGAGAAGAGTAATGATTTTTGTTGAAATACAAGAGACTAAGAGACATGAATAAACCGTGTATTTTGAAAAGCACTACGGAGACATTATTATATATAAATAGATTACAACTAATTACATACTATAGTCGATGTGGGACTATTCTATATACAAATATTCTTAACACTATATATATATATTTACAAATATCAACACTCCCCCTCAAGCTTGAGCATATAAGTCAAATGCACCAAGCTTGTTACATATATAGTTAGTTCTGAGGCTGCGTAGGAATTTTGTAAACACATCTGCCAATTGATCATTAGAGTTGACAAAGCTTGTGACGATGTCGCCTGACTCGATCTTCTCTCTGACAAAGTGACAGTCTATCTCAATATGTTTGGTCCTCTCATGGAAGACTGAATTTGAAGCAATGTGCAATGCAGCTTGATTATCACAAATAAGTGTCATTGGTCTTGCCTCTTCAATTTGAAGTTCCTTGAGCAACTGTTTTAACCAAATAAGTTCACATGTTGCCATTGCCATCGCCCTATACTCTGCCTCGGTGCTTGATCTTGCAACTACATTTTGTTTCTTACTTTTCCAGGATATAAGGTTTTCTCCAACAAGTACACAATACCCAGAGGTGGATCGTCTATCAATGGGTGACCCTGCCCAATCAGCATCAGAGTATCCAATTATCTGGGTATGTCTTTTATCCTCATACACAAGACCTTTTCCTCGAGCACATTTGATGTATCTCAAAATCCGGATAACAACATCCATGTGTTCCTAACAAGGGGAATTTAAGAACTGACTTACCACACTGACTGCAAAAGAAATGTCTGGACGAGTGACTGTGAGATAATTCAACTTTCCAACCAATCTCTTATACCTTCCTGAGTCAGATAGAGGCTCCCCCTGATTGGGTAGTAGTTTAACACTTGGATCCATAGGAGTATCAGCTGGTTTAGCATTTAACAAACCTGTTTCTTCCAAAATATCCATAGCATATTTCCGCTGAGAAATCACCAAATCATCTTTAGATTGGGCTACTTTAATACCCAAGAAATAACAGAGTTTACCAAGATCTTTTGTCTGAAATTGTTTCGAGAGATGTTGTTTCAACTGGAGTATTCCATGTTGATCACTACCAGTTATGACAATGTCATCTACATATATAATAAGATAAATACACCCTTGGGGTGAGTGACGATAAAAAACAGAATGGTCAGCTTCACTACGGATCATACCAAACTGTTGTACTACAGTGCTGAATCTGCCAAACCAAGCTCTCGGAGATTTCTTAAGACCATAAAGAGACCTGTGTAGCCTACAAACCATATTCGACGACTCCCCCTGAGCAACAAACCCAGGTGGTTGCTCCATATATACTTCCTCTTCAAGATCGCCATGTAAGAATGCATTTTTGATGTCAAGTTGATGAAGAGACCAATGTCGAATGGCTGCAATGGCTAGAAGAAGTCTAACAGATGCCATCTTGGCTAAATGGGAAAAGGTATCACCATAATCCAACCCAAAAATTTGAGTGTATCCTTTGGCTACCAAGCGAGCTTTAAATCGATCAATCTTGCCATCTAGACCAACCTTCACTGTATAAAGCCAACGACAACCTACTAAAGATTTTCCATGGGGTAGAGGAACCAATTCCCAGGTACCACTGCTTTGAAGAGCACACATTTCATCAATCATTGCTTGCCTCCACTCAGGGTGAGATAATGCTTCACCTGGAGTTTTAGGAATAGAAACAGAAGACAAAGAAGACAAACAAGTATACTGCAAAGGGGAAAGACAATGATAACATAAATCAATATAATATGGAGAAGGATTTCGTGTTTGAAGTATACCTTTTCGAAGGGCAATCGGAAGATCAGACTCAGGTTGTAGGATCGAATCCGGTGATGGCGAGAGCATCAGAGGAGATTCCGTAGTGACCTCAGGGACAGGTACAACTTCAGGGACAGGTACGACTTCAGGGACAGGTACAACTTCAAAGACAGGTACGACAGACTTTGGGTGATGACGCTGATATGTTTGAAGTGGGCGAGGAGTGAGGGGTCATACATTGAGCATAAGGTAGAAGAAGAATGTTGATTAATATAGTTTATGATCTAGGAACATCAATTTTTTCTCTAAAGACAGCTATAATAGTTGAAGATTGTGAAAGAAGCCAACTATAATTATCAACTCAGAATACAACAAATGCAAATGGAAAACATACTTCAAATCAAGCAAAGTCTGAAGCAAGGTATGAACGACATCATTTATAAAAGCCACACTTTGAAGACTGCTATGTCATTGAAGAAATCAATCTGAATGTAGAAGAAGTTTGAAGAAAGCATAAAGCAAATTGAAGAAACGAAAAACACATGTCGAACAAAGGAATAATACAAAGATGTGTTTTCAGCAAGTCAAGCTTCAAGTCAGCGTTTCTGAAAAGAAACCATACATATAAACTCTGATAAATATCTGACTCCAAGTGTATACAAGACTCGGAACCCAATACTTAAAGGACTTTGAAGTCTCTTAATGTTCTGAAGACAACTTCTGAATTCTACTCAAGCTTCACCAAGTTTTATTAGAAGCCTATGACTAGAAATTGATAAATGAAGGAAATATTCTCTTACAGTCAGCACTCACTCTGGGCTGTTGTATTTTCAAGTCTCACTCTAAATAGAGTTTGTAGTATACATCTTTTAGGCTCTAGACTCTGATCCAACTTCACTTCATCTATTATATGAAGCCTCTAATTATGATGAGTAAGATATCAAGGAAAGTACAATCAAAAGGAGATTTCCTTATAAGGATAGATTCTAATGTCTACTCAAGCTTCAACCACTTTCATAAGAAGCCTCTGACTAGAAGATTTGAATTAAAGGTCTTTACTATTTGATGTGATAAAATTTTAAAAAGCAAATCTAACTTTGAAGTTGTTGGCTCTAAATTTCGGCGCCTGAATTGGATTAAAAGGAAGTAATAGAGTTTCTGAGGAAATCAGACGACTTCGACCAGAACTACCTTTTTGGGAGTGTGAGTCAAAGGCGTCCCTTTGCAAGGAGGAACCATTTTATGGACTTAGAAATATTTCCTAATGATTGGGAAATGTGATTCGGAAGAGGTACTACTGAAGGCATTTCGACAGGAAGATTTGAATTTCAAATAAAGGAGGGAATGCTCATTCTTATCTATTTCTCAAAGAAGACATGTGGAGGGCTTCCTAGAGTCAAAGATATGCAGAACGCCACTTGTCTCGATTTAGTTTGCTAACCGTTGATGGCAGTTATTTTCTATTAGTATAAATAACAAGTCTTAGTGTTAGGATTTATGTGTGTTCAATTGTGTACAAATTCCTCAATATACTTAAAGTACCCGCGTGTAGAGAAACAAGTTCGTGAGAATGTACATTGATGTAACACCATTTTTACATTTCAATGCAGTTCAATAAGTCTTGTTCATTAATAATTTATCCTTTCCTTGCGCCAATTACTTTCTACATTTTTTACCAGTCTTTCGACTTTAATCTCTTGCGTATAATCCATTTACATTTTGAAACAAGTTATTTTTATCATGAACTCTGTCGAAGTGTTCATTGTTTTTCCAAACTTTGTTTAAGAATAACTAGCACATGTCCTAGGATTTATATGGTCGATCCTGCGAGTAAAACAAATCTTTTTAGATTTGGAAGACCAGTGGTTGTTCACCAATTTTCACGGCGAACAAATTGGCACGCCCAGTAGAACATTGCTAAGTGATCATAAAATTTGCTTCAAAATTTATTAGTTTTGCGGTCAACTTTCTCTTTGAAAACTTTGTTGCATGTTATTTAGAAGTGGTAAAGTAACCACTGCTAACGAAAACAGAGCAAGGAGAAGATATAGGAGGAGTATGGCAGAAAACTCTAACCAGTTAAATATTCCTCAGGATACACCTAGTAACAATGTAAAACCACCCATAGGATCTTCGACAGGAGGACCAACGATCTCAACACCTGTCTCTGAAGCAATATCGTCTATGGGAAGTTCAATAGCTACCCATTCGATTGCCCATACACAACCTATTCTGACTTATATTGAGCCAATGGGTCCTCCACAGACTCCACCACCAATAGGGGCTTCAACATTCAGAAGCGTACCTCCTCTTGTATTTGTAATACCCCTTCCTCGAGATCCACCCTATGGAATTTCAACTTCGATGATGGAAAACTTACAAAATGCCCCTCCATTATATACAGAGCCCATAATGGCTTTGCCATTACAGGGATCAGGCTCTGGGGTCAATATGGGTCGAAATAGTCAAACTTTAGGATTATAGTATTCCGTCCAAATGCCAAATTTGATAACCAGTTCTGCATTATACTTAAGACAAAAGATGGACGAGAGTAACCTTCAAATGATCCAAATGATGTCCTAAACTATGGGGGGAAATATTTCATCCTCTTATTCAGAATTCTACCCAAACTAATCAACAATTAACAACGTAAATGACGCGTCTTATAAAATTCTTTGGTGTACCAAATCCCCATCGACGCCCACCAAGGGAGTATATGAGAGAGAACCAAGGGGTAGTTTTCGAAGAATATACCACCATTAACCAAATTCAACAAAATCCGAGAAATATTCCCCAGGAAATCAAGACAACCATGGAATGATTGAATGACCTAGAGTCGAACCCCCTAGGAATCAACTACAAATTTCTAGAGAAGAAGAACCAAGGGTATTTTTGGTAAATAGGAACCAGAATGTTGAAAACATTGTACAACAAGTTTGATGTAACAACATAGTAGCAGATAATAACTTGGCTACCATGGTCGAAAGAATCATGGCACGTAACGGAGTAAATTTTGGCCTTCGAAGGCCAAATTATACATCACTGTTATCTGAATACATCCTTCAGTCAGATTTATCCCCAAGAACAAAGGTTCTAAAGTTTACTAAGTTTTTCGGGGATACTACTGAGTCCACTGTCGAACATGTGGCTAGGTATTTGATAGAAGCCGGAGAAATTTCGAATGATGAGAACCTTAGGGTAAAATATTTCCCAAGTTCTCTTACAAAGAACGCTTTCACTTGGTTCACAACCCTACCTCCAAATTCTATTCATAATTGGACCGAGTTAGAACGCTTGTTCCATGAGCAGTTCTACATGGGACAAACAAAGATCAGTTTGAAGAAATTGGCTCGTATAAAACAAAAGTTTACTGAGCCAATAGAAGATTATTTAAATAGGTTTCAACTTCTCAAGGCAAGGTGTTTTGCACAAGTGCCAGAACATGAGTTAGTCGAAATGGCTGCTCGGGGCTTGGATTATTCCATTAGGAAGAAATTAGATACTCAATACCTGAGGGATATGGCCCAGTTGGCTGATACGGTTTGACATTTAGAACGCTTGAAAGAAGAAAAGGCTAGGGAAAATAAGAATAAGAGAATAGCCTATGTCGAATTCAATGAAGATGATGAAAGGCCTTACAGTGAGCTTGTGAGTTTCGATGAGAATGAAGTAGATCTCGGTGAATTGAAACAAGGATCACCCTATTCTTGCAAGGTTTTAGCACCTTCGAATGGAAAGAACCATGCCGAACCAGAATATAATGATAGGTTTCCTAAGAAAGCTTACACATTCGACGTCACAAAATGTGACGAAATCTTTGATTTGTTAGTAAAGGATGGGAAAATGATAGTACCACCTGGTGCTAAAATGACTCCTTTAGAGCAAAGAAAGAAAAAAAGGTTTTGTAAATACCATAATTTCTTGGGTCATAAAACCTCTCAATGTTTTCTTTTCAAGGATCTTGTTCAGAGTGCTATCCTGGAGGGAAGGCTCAAGTTCGAGGAGAAGTCCAAGAACTAGATGAAAGTTGACACTGAACCTCTACAAACTGATGACGCTCATTATACGGAGCCAAATAAAGTCAACATGATTGAAGTCACTGAAGATTTCGACAATGCAATCAACATGATTGAAGTCACTGAAGACTTCATCAATGAGGCTATTTTGGTCCAGGTTACTGAAGATCTCGACCAAAAGTTCATGAAATATTTTCTTCGCGAAGCTACCAAAGGCTCCATCAAAGAAACTACTAATAGTTTGGACTGCAGAGTTATTGATGGCTTTGTCGAAGGAGTTACTGAGGACTCCAACCTAATGATGATAACGAAGGAAACTGCTGACAGTTTCGTTCGAATGGACAAGGCCGCTGATGGCCTTCAAATGAAATTTTGTAAAATGGATATTGCTGATGATGTCAATATGGATATCAACATGGGGAAGATATCACAAGAAACCCCCATGGAAGTCGACATGGAGCGTCGACAAGAAGAGTATAACAAAGTTGCTTACCCAAATAAGGAGGAAACCCTCATATATTTTCTCCACAGGTGCCAGAGTAAAAAGTTTGAAGTTATGTTGTGCCCAAGGGTTAGTATTGTGTTTGACAGAAAGGTTGCGTGCAACATAGAGGGTGTGAGGAAGGCCAAAGAAAGGTGTGAGCACAGAGCCTCCTACGGGCAACGGGGTTTCGACCCAAGAAGATCCTCTTCAAGACAGGATGAAACCAAGCAAAGGGTGCCAGGAGTTAAGTCTTCTACCTTCAAACCAATGGCTAAGGCTTCGAAGGGAGTTGGATGAAACCAGTCAAAGGCAAGCATCATGGACAACAAAAATGACAAAAGTTCGATGTGGACAGGGGCTCATCAATGGCTTACCGCAGGGAGTTTCAGGCTTCGAAGAAGACAACCTACGTCTCAGAGAACTACAAAGGAAAAAATACCATGTCTATATCCCAATGGAGACATGAGCAGCATAGAAGGAAGGCCTAAAGAGAGGCTGAGGCAAAGGCTGAAACTAGTACTAACCTACCTACTATAAAGGATTAAAAGGAGGAACCAAAGCCTGTCGAGAAGCTACCAGTGGGGAGGAAACAATTTGCCACCCAGGAAGAGGAGGCTAAAGAGAAATACGATCGGGAAATTGATGAAGATGAAATGCTAATTGATAATTTCGACTCTGGGTCAGAGGCCTCATTGGATATTGTAACACCCCCTTTCTATACCCCAATTAATCAAATAAATCATTTAGGCACATATTAAAAATCCATCAGAGTATAATTAAAACACGGTATAAAAGAGGTGTGCCACATCATACTTGAATTTAAAACATACAACACCTGCTCAATAAAGATATGCAACAGTGGGGTAACTTTCAACAAGGGAACTTAGTCCTCATACCCACATCTCAATATTTAGAAAAAAAGCTGAAACATCTAAATATTGATAATCATCAAACATATATATATATATATGTATATATATATATATATATATATATATATATATATATATATATATATATATATATATATATATATATATATATATATATATATATATATATATATATATATATATATATATATATATATATATATATATATATATATATATATATATATATATATATATATATATATATATATATATATACATATCATCTAGTTTAATTCACAGCATAATTCATGTTTTCATAAATATTCCACAGCAAGATACATATACAACGTATCACAAAAGAATCATATATCCTAGCTACCCGGTGCTACATATCAGAGCTGACCGACAAAAGAATGAAGACACGCTTCACAAAAAGACCTCCAGCATACCTACTCTGCAATGCCTCATAGAGCATCATAAAACAGCAGAAGGGTGAGAAATATTATCATAATAATCAATGCATATAATTATATATATATATATATATATATATATATATATATATATATATATATATATATATATATATATATATATATATATATATATATATATATATATATATATATATATATATATATATATATATATATATCTACGATCTTAGAATAAACATAATCAACATTCTCACCACAAGTCATCCATATACGTCACAATGTATATACAAATATATGGATAATCACCAAGCACATTCATCATGCATACGTCCACAATTCACTCATTTCCATATAAACATTTACAATTATGTTTATTCATCAATTCACAACTCTCAGTTCAACAATTCATACACATATGCATACTTTCATACAACAATTATACCTATGCCATGTGACTCAATGCAACTCAATGCAACTCATGCCATGTGGTACCAACACTTGTTATTATTTTTTGGTTTTTACATTTAAACCGGGTCCGTTCCCTATACCAATAACAAACAAAAGCCTGTTCCCTAAGCTTTCAAACCCCACTCTAGGTTTGGGACAAGTCACTAGTCTCCACGAAACTAGCAAGTATTGCCTCTTGACAACAAATGATGTGTATGTAATTAACAAACAAATGCACTTAAGACCGTTCCTGCATCTTAATCCCATGCATTCTCAAATAATTCATCACACAAGAATTATAACCTGATTGCACACACAACACATTTCATAATCATCAAGGTACTCATAATTTCACACATCATCATTACATTTACCAAGTAATGCACAAGAATACACATCACGGTGCTTCACATACAATCGCATACAATCAATATGCATTCATAATATCGCGCCAAACGGCAACGAACTCCATTACAATCATCATGCACTTTTAATCAACTTAAACAATGCATATATTTGCCAACAAGGTCACATTTCACAATCTAGGGTTCACCCCATATGGCTACCCACAATATATCATAATACAGCACACAAGCTATACGTTGAAGAATCAAAGTATCAACATCGGATGGGAGCAACAAAAATAAAACAACGCTGTCATACTCGCTGGCTCACTCACCTAGCGAAGGCATAACGATCATTCGCTAATGGCTCGCCTAGCGAACGTGCTAGCGAAGCCTTCCTTTTTGCTACTGGAAGTGTTTGCTACCCAACTCGCTTAGCGAAGGCTTAGATAACACTCGCTACCTCACTCGCTCTGGCGAACAAGGGTTATCTTGGTTCTGTCCAAGTCTGGGACCATTCGCTACTCGCTCGCTAGCAGCTCGCCTAGCGAACCACTCGCTAGCTCGCTCGCTTAGCGAACCTCCGCGATCTCTCAAAGACCTCTACTGTCCGAAAATGTCACAAGGTCCAAAAATCACCCGATTCAATTCCAACAAGTTTCCATAGTTTTAGTCTAACATTCCTCGACTAAACTACATCACTTATTCCATATTCTAACCGTTAAAACATCGGTTTCTATCGATTAAACCATTTCGACCTAAAAATGGAAAATGAGTAAAAACTCTCCAACAATCCAAATCAATCCAACAAAAGCATACATAATCATACACATTGAGAAAATAATAAGATTTCACACCCTTACTCGATTAAATTGAATCCTAGATGTTGATCTTGAGCTATCCAAGCTTTTCCTCTATTTTCTCCTCTTCTCTCTTCTTCCTTCTTTCTTTCTCTTCCTTTTCTATTCTTTCTATTTCTCTCCTTTTCTTTTCTTTCCTCTATTCCACTTATATCTCTTTCTATTCTATTTCTCTCCAAACATCTACTAATCCATTTTCTCACAAAATATCTCATCTTATCATTGAATAAGAAATGTCTAAAATACCCTCCAATCTATTTTCCCCGAAAACTCTCAAAATCGGTAAAATAACATAATATGCAAACATAACATATTAACACATCAATTTCACAATTAAAATATTAATCACCCAAATAAATCAAAAGACTCAACAAAATTGGAAATCAGAATCGGGGTGTTACAACTCTCCCCCACTTTAGAAATTTTCGTCCTCGAAAATATTACCTGATTCAAACAACTCTAGATACGATTATCGCATCCCACTCTCTAATTCCCAAGTCATATGGCCTTCCGCAACGCCTCCCCATGCTACTTTCACAAGAGCAGTATCCTTGCCTCTTAGCTTCTTAACTTCACGGTCCAGAATTCTAATCGGTAAAGCTTCAACCGTAAGGTTATCTCTCACCTCAACCTCGTCCATAGGAATAACATGTGACGGATCCGGAGCATACTTTCGAAGTTGTGAAACATGGAACACATCATGGAGATTAGCAAGCGACGACGATAAAGCAACCCGATAGGCTACCTCTCCTATCCTCTTCAAAATTTGATAAGGACCAATAAAACGCGGCGTCAACTTACGCGACTTCAACGCTCTACCAACACCAGTTATTGGAGTAACTCGAAGAAACACCTGATCTCCCTCCTGAAATTCAAGTGCTTTCCTCCTCTTGTCATGATAACTCTTTTGACGACTCTGAGAAATCTTCATCTTCTCTTGAATAATCTTAATCTTATCGGTAATCTGCTGGACTATTTCGGGTCCAACCACAAAACTCTCTCCGGACTCATACCAACACAATGGCGTCCTACACCGTCTATCATACAATGCCTCAAACGGTGCCATACCAATACTCGAATGAAAATTGTTGTTGTAAGTAAATTCAATCAAAGGTAAGTAGCCATCTAAAGCTTCTCTCTTTTCCAATACACAAGCTCTCAAAAGATCCTCAAGTGATTGAATCATCCTCTCAGTCTGACCATCGATCTGCAGATGATAAGTAGAACTCAAACGTAACTTCGTACCCAAAGCACTTTGCAAACTCTCCCAAAAACTTGAAGTAAACCTCATATCTCTATCTGACACAATGCTAGACGAAATACCATGCAAACTGACAATCCTTTCAATGTACAGCTTTGCCAATCTCTCCAACGGGTAATCCATTCGCATAGGAATAAAGTGAGCAGATTTGGTCAATCTATCCACAATAACCCAAATAGCTTCAAAGTTACTTGGCGTTCTAGGTAAACCTGACACAAAATCCATGGATATACTATCCCATTTCTACTTAGGAATAAGCAACGGTTGCATCAAGCCCGACGGTTTCTGATGCTCAATCTTTGACTTCTGACAAGTTAAATAAGAATACACAAACTCGACAATATCCTTCTTCATACGAGGCCACCAAAATACTTTCCTCAAATCTTGATACATCTTAGTAGCACCCGGATGAATACTCAATCCACTACGATGCCCTTCTTCAAGAATACTCTTCTTCAACTCAACAATATCAGGAATACAAACTCTATCCCGACATCTCATGATACCATTTTCATCAATCCGAAATTCACCACCTTGACCTTGATTGATCAAAGTCAACCGATCAACTAAACCCAAATCAAATTTCTGTCCTTCTCGAATCTCGTCAAGAATACCACTAGTAAGCTTTAACATACCAAGATTAACTCCGTAAGAAGTCTTCTCACACACTAAGCTCAAATCGCAAAATTGCTCAATCATCTCCAACTCTTTTACCATCATCATCGACATATGCAATAATTTCCTACTCAATGCATCAGCTACTAAATTTGCTTTACCCGGATGGTAATTCAAACCAAAATCATAATCCTTCAGAAGTTCCAACCATCTCCTCTGCCTTGCATTCAATTCTTTCGGATCAAAGAGATACTTCAAACTCTTATGATCAATAAATACCTCAAATATCGAACCAAACAAATAATGCCTCCAAAGTTTCAGCACAAATACAACGACATCCAACTCTAAGTCATGCGTCGGATAATTCCTCTCATGCACTTTGAGTTGCCTTGAAGCATAAGCTACAACTTGTTTATTTTGCATCAACACACCTCCTAAACCCATCATAGAAGCATCACAATACACAACAAAAAGTTCTGTCGGATTCGGCAAAATCAAAACAGGAGTTGTCGTCAATCTTCTCTTAAGCTCTTGAAAACTTTCTTCACACTTTGCATCCCAAACAAAAGCTTGACCTTTCCTAGTCAACTGCGTCAACGGTAATGATAACTTAGCAAATACTTCAATGAATTTCCGGCAATAACCTGCCAAACCAAGAAAACTTCTAATCTCAAAAACTGATTTTGGAGCCTCCCAATGCGATACCGCTTCAACCTTTGACGGATCGACTGCAATACCCCTACTCGAAATCACATGACCAAGGAAACTCACTTCCTTCAAGCAAAATTCACACTTAGAAAGTTTAGCATATAACTGTTTTTCTTTTAACACGGATAACATAATCCTCAAATGCCCGACATGTTCTCCTTCACTCTTTGAATAAATTAAAATATCATCAATGAGCACAACCACAAACTTGTCTAAATAAGGATGGAAAATCCTATTCATGTACTCCATAAATACACCTGGTGCATTAGTCACACCAAATGGCATCACAGAATACTCATAATGTCCATACCTCGTTCTAAAGGCAGTCTTCTGAATATCTTCGGCCTTCACACGAATATGATGATACCCAGATCTCAGATCTATCTTACTAAAGACACTCGCACCAATCAACTGATCCATCAAATCATCAATCCTCGGAAGTGGATACTTATTCTTGATGGTCATCTTGTTCAATTGTCTGTAGTCCATACAAAGTCTCATAGAACCTTCTTTCTTCTTAACCAACAAAATTGGTGCACCCCACGGCGACACACTCGGACGAATAAACCTCTTCTCAAGTAGATCTTCAAGTTGACTCTTCAACTCTTTCAATTCTGATGCGGACATACTATATGAAGCCATCAATATTGGACTAGTTCCAGGAATTGAGTCGATCGCAAACTCCACTTCTCGTTCCGGCGGTAAATCTCTTATCTCATCAGGAAAAACTTCTGGAAAATCACGGACAATTGGTAAAGCGTCAATTGCTCCATTTTCACCAATGTTCAAAGTTGCCATCAACATAAATACCTTCGCACCATCTTGCACTGATTCCTTCACTTGCTTAGCATTCATAAACAAGTCTCCTTCATCATCAGGTTCAGGAAAAATAACCGTTTTGTCAAAAAAGTTAATATAGACACGATTGAATTCTAACCAATTCATCCCAAGAATAACATCAAGTTGATCTAAGTGAAGACACACTAAATCAACTCCAAAGTCTTTATCAAAAATACTCAACGGACAATTTAAACACACAAAAGGGGTAGTTACTGAACCCATAGCAGGAGTATCAATAACCATACCACCACTCATAATTGACAACTCAAGATTCAACCTCTCAACACAATCAAAGGAAATAAAGGAATGTGTAGCTCCAATATCAATTATAGCGACCAAAGGTATACCATTAATGAAGCACGTACCTCGGATCAACCGATCTTCGCTAGTAGTCTCCGATCCTAATAGAGCAAACACTTTCACAATCCCTTGAGTCTTCTTTAGCTTGTCACACTTGGTACTAATATGCCATTGCTCACCACAGTTGTAGCAAGTCACATTCACACCGCTTCTGCACTCGAAAGCCTTGTGGCCTGGCTTACCACATTTGAAACATTTCCGCTCCATGCTTTTTGTAACGCCCATTTTAATTATTTTTAGTTTCGGTGTTATTGTATCCGTTGACGTGTTTTGTGTGGAATTATTTGAAGAATCAAGAAATCATAATATTAATATATAGTGATAAAATGTGATAATTAGTAGTAATGTTAATATTACTATTATTATTATTATTATTATTATTATTATTATTATTATTATTACTACTAATATTAATATATATGAGTAAAATATAATTATGGGATTTTTGGAATTAAAAGGAATAAGATTATTAATTATGGAATTAAGAAAATGTGGAGAATATTATTTATTTGGAATATAAGAGTTGTATATTTTTGGGATGAAGGGCAATTGTGGAATTTGGAAAGAGGAAACACGGTTGAAGGGGAAGAACGTGTAGCAGAAGCAAGAACATGATCAAAGAAAGAGCAAGCTTGAGCAAGAGGAGGCTGGGCTGTAGGATTTTCGTGTGGATTGAGAAGCTTCATCAACATCAGCATCGAATTTGAGGTAAGGGGGGATTGATCGGTTGAATGGGTATTTGCATGAATAAATTGGTAGAGGGAAATCCCCTAATTCCCATGGATGATGATGAATGATGTTGATACATGTACTAATTCTGTTATGATTATGATTGTTATGTTGAAAGTTCATCGCATGTGCTGTGGGGCAATGGTTTATGTGGAATTGGGGTTCCGGGTAGTTTGAGGTTTATTGTCGGAAGTTGGATAATTGAGCAGATAATGAGGTTTATCGAGTAAAATTGAGTTTGGATGTTGGGGCTAGGTTGTAGAACCTTAAGCCGATGATTTTAGTGTTGTCTTTATAAAAATTGGAGAGTGGGAGAGTTGCTGATTTCTGAGCAGCAGTTTTATTTCTCCAGAATCGCAGACATTCGCTAGCCCATCGCTAGGCGAATGCCTGGCGAGCATTCGCTAGCAGCTCGCGTAGCGAGCGTGTAGCGATCCTTGACAATGGCTGTTTTTTTGTATTCGCTAGCAAGTTCGCTGAGCGAGGTAGTGGAGAGCACTTCCAGTAGCTCAGAAGTGTGGTTTGCGAGGCGGTTCGCTAGGCGAACATGTAGCGAACACTCGCTAGGAGCTCACGTAGCGAGCAGGTATCGAGTGTAGCAGGACTTGGTTTTTGAGGGCCGTGTGCAGTTGATGATGCCGAGGGCGGTCAGATTGATGTGCAGTGATGATATATGAGGGTTGAGAATATGTTAAGGGTTATAAGGGCCGTGTGGCTGGCGTTTATCGCATTTGACATAATCGGTGGATTATGTGTTAAGTATAGACATGTATGGATGTGTATGTGATATGTATGCACTATGTGCTAGGTGTGAGATATGTGGATCAGTAGGATCGTTACGCATTGAGTATGTTGTGTTGATATGTTGTGATGAGTGGATCAGTAGGATCGATACGCCTTGTGTGTGTTGTGTGTATATGTTGCATGATGGATTGGATCGGTAGGATCGGATGCACCTTGTGTGCCAGATGTGTATGCGATTTGTGATATATGTATTTATGATACATGATGAGATGTGGTCAGGGGACCGTGTGCACTGTGTGTGCTTGTGTGTTGTTGTGTATGTTTGATGCGTGTGTTATGCATTGGGGTAATGCATATCATGTTGTGTTGTTGTGCTCCCTTAGTGGAGGGGTGATGGTCAGGTGTCCATTAATTGTGTTGATGTGCTCCCTGTGAGGAGGGTGATGGCCCAGTGACCATCGGAGATGTGCTCCCTGTGAGGAGGGTGATGGCCAGGTGTCCATCGATATTGTTGTTGTGCTCCCTGTATGGAGGGTTGATGGGCCAGTGCCCATCGGTGATGTGTGCTCCTTTGTGGAGGGTTGATGGCCCGATGCCCATCATTGTTGTGAGTCGGTACCGCATATCATTATGTGAGTGGCATGTGTTGCATTGTTGTGTGTAGTGATTGTTGATGGTGGGACAGTAGGTCCGAATGTGTTGTATATGAAATGACGTTTTATATGTTTCTGCCTTTTATTTCATGTACATTTATACCGTTAATATTTGATCGCGATTTCTCACCCCTTTGTTGATTGTTGTGGTCTGTGCTTCTTCGGAAGTACAGATAATCCAGGTGTTTAGCTAGCTTGGATTGTGGCAATGTCGTAGGGATTGCTCTGATATGTAACACCGGGGCTTTTGGGAGTTTTCATGTTTATTGATGATTTTGTGTGCCCCTGTGGCGTATCTTGTTGTGTTGAATATGATGATGATGTTTTGTACATTTTGGGCAGATGGCCGACTTGTTGTACATATGATGATGTTGATGATGTATATATATATATATATATATATATATATATATATATATATATATATATATATATATATATATATATATATATATATATATATATATATATATATATATATATATATATATATATATATATATATATATATATATATATATATATATATATATATATATATATATATATATATATATATATATATATATATATATATATATATATATATATATATATACATACATATTATGTGTTTATGACAGACTTCTTTTTCCGCTGCAATTTTATTGGAAAATCATTTAAGAAATGTTTGGTGAAATGTGACATCCCGTTTTTGAGGGAAAAACTCTGATATGTGTTTATTTTATTTGTTTTATTTTATTTTGGGGAACTGGGTGTTACAAGTTGGTATCAGAGCAGGTCGGTCCGTCCGGCCAGTGTAGTGTTTTGAGTCTGTCTGTAGGATAGAGTTGGTTGTTTTCTGTTAACCTGGATTGTTGTTGTTGAGCAGTATGGCTGGGAGGAATGATGCTGTGTTGGCTGTAGCTATGTAAGCAATGGCACAAGTGGTGGCCAATCAGAATCTGGCTGCGGGTGCTCAGTTTAGTGACTTGACGCAGTTCCAGAGCAACAAGCCACCGAAGTTTGAAGGTGGGATTTTGGATCCGGCCGCTGCACAGAAGTGGCTGAAGGCGATAGAGAAGATCTTCAGAACCATGGGGTGCAGTGACGAGCAGAAAGTGAGATTTGGCACTCACATGTTAGAGGGAGAAGCTGAAGCTTGGTGGGACAATTGTCGTCAGAGGATGGAGGCTTCGGGGACTCCGATTACTTGGGAGGTGGTTCGATCTGGATTTCTAGAGAAGTATTTTCCAGAAGATATCAGAAGTGCTAAAGAGGTTGAATTTTTAGAGCTGAAGCAAGGCAGTATGTCGGTGGCCGAGTATGCGGCCAAGTTTGAGGAATTGGCTCAGTATTGTCCCTATTACAATACTGAGGAGGCAATGACTTCTAAATGCCTGAAATTTGAGAATGGGCTGAGGCCGGAGATCAAGATGGGGATTGCGTGTCAGAAGATCAAGAGCTATCCTGAGTTGGTGAGTAGAAGCCGGATTTATGATAATGATAACCGTGCAAGGATTGCACACTACAAGACGGTGAATGACCGTAAGGGTAAACAAAGGTTTGGTGGTACTCCTTACAGTGTTCCGACTGGTAAGGGGAAATTCAAGGGTGCTGTTGATAAGAAGCCCAGAGAAGGAAGGGCAGTTGCTGGTACGAAGTGTTTCCGGTGCGGTGGCATGGGTCATCGTGCCAATGGTTGTCCTCATGAAGCGAAGAAGTGCTTCAAGTGTGGGAAGACGAGCCATGTGATGGCGGATTGTAGGATTAATATGCCTACTTTCTATAACTGCGGTGAGAAAGGCCATATTAGTACTCATTGTGAGAAGTCGAGGAGGGCTCAGGCGCCTCAGGTTGGCGGGAAAGTGTTTGCTGTGGTGGGAACTCAGTCGGCGGACGAGGAGCGTTCAATCAAAGGTACTTGTTTTATCAATAACATTCCTTTGACTGCTATGATTGACACGGGTGCGACCCACTCGTTTATCTCTGTTGATTGTGTGAAGAGGTTAGGTTTGGTGCCGACTACTCTTGAGCGGCGGATGACTATTGAAACTCCCTCGATTGGTTCAGTGACTACTTTGTTAGTGTGTTTGAAGTGTCCACTGACTAATTTTGGCCGAGACTTCAGTGTGGATTTGATTTGTTTGCCACTTGGTGGTTTGGATGTTATACTGGGTATGAACTGGTGGGAGTTCAACCGAGTGTACATCGGTTGTTTTCGGAAGGTGTTATTGTTTTTAACTCTAGAAGAGGAAGCTTTGGCAGATTCCTTGTCTAGTAAGGAATTGAGGACCTTGTTGGAAGATAAAGCTTAGGTGTTTGCTTTATTTGCATCGTTGTCGGTTGACAACAAGGCGTTGTTGAATGAGTTGACTGTGGTGAATGAATTTCCGGAGGTGTTCCCGGATGATATTTCAGAGTTGCCTCCGAAGAGAGAAGTTGAGTTCAGCATTGATCTTATTCCTGGTACGGGGCCTATTTCTATGGCGCCGTACAGGATGTCGGCAACGGAGTTGGCCGAGTTGAAGTCTCAGATTGGAGAGTTGCTGGATAGAAATTTTATCAGACCAAGTGTGTCACTGTGGGGAGCTCTAGTGTTGTTAGTGAAGAAGAAGGATGGTAGCATGCAGTTATGCATCATTACCGTCAGTTGAACAAAGTGACCATCAAGAAAAAATATCCTCTTCCCAGGATTGATGATTTGATGGATCCGTTGGTGGGAGCTCGTGTGTTCAGTAAGATTGACTTGAGGTCGGGTTATCATCAGATCAGAGTGAAGGAAGGAGATATTCAGAAGACGGCGTTTAGAACTTGATATGGACATTACGAGTATGCGATAATGCCTTTCGGAGTGTCTAATGCGCAGGGCGTGTTCATGGAGTATATGAACCGTATCTTCCATTCTTATTTATATCAGTTTATTGTCGTGTTTATTGATGATATACTAATTTATTCTAAGTCTGAGGAAGAGCATGCAGAACATCTGAGGATTGCTTTGCAAGTGTTGAAAGATAACAAGTTGTTTGCTAAGTTATCGAAGTGTGAGTTCTAGTTGAAGACGGTGAGTTTCTTGGGGCATGTTATTTCTGGTGATGGTGTTTCGGTAGACCCATCTAAGGTGAGTGCGGTGTTACAGTGGGAACCGCCGAAGACGGTATCAGAGGTTAGAAGCTTTTTAGGTTTTGCTGGTTACTACCGAAGATTTATTGAAGGTTTTTCCATATTGGTGTTGCCATTGACTCAGTTGACGAGGAAAGATCAAGTGTTTGTGTGGGATGCTGCTTGTGAAGAGAGTTTTGTGGAGCTGAAAAAGAGATTGACTTCGGCGCCGGTGTTGGTGTTACCGAATCCAAGTGAGCCTTTTGTGGTGTATTGTGATGCGTCTAAGATGGGATTGGGCGGAGTTCTTATGCATAATGGAAAAGTGGTAGCTTGTGCTTCGCGGCAATTGAGGGTGCATGAACAGAATTATCCTACTCATGACCTCGAATTGGCTGCGGTGGTCTTTGTTTTAAAGATTTGGAGACATTATTTGTATGGTTTGAGGTTTGAGGTGTTCAGTGATCACAAAAGTTTGAAGTACCTGTTTGATCAGAAAGAGTTGAATATGCAGCAGAGAAGGTGGTTAGAATTCCTGAAAGATTATGATTTTAGTTTGAGTTATCACCCAGGAAAAGCGAATGTTGTTGCGGATGCGTTGAGCAGGAAGACAATTCATATGTCAGCTTTGATGGTAAAAGAGATGGAGCTTATTGAGCAGTTTCAAGATTTGAGCATGGTTTGTGAATTTACGGTTGATGGTGTGATGTTGGGTAAATTGCAATTAAAGAATGATTTCTTGGATATGATAAGAGAACATCATAAGTTGGATGTGAAACTTGTGGATTTGATGCGTGGGGCCGGAAGTGACTCCGGTAGTGATTTCAAGTTGGATAATGCGGGTGTGTTGAGGTTTCGGGGTAGAATTTGTGTACCGGATAATGATGAACTAAAGAAGTTGATTTTGGACGAAGGACATCGTAGTAGCCTGAGTATTCATCCAGGAGTTACGAAGATGTATCAGGACTTGAAAAAGCTATTTTGGTGGTCGGGTATGAAGAGGGATATCGCTCGTTATGTTTATGCTTGTTTGGTATGTCAGAAATCGAAGGTGGAGCATCAGAGACCTTCTGGGATGATGCAACCGTTAGAGATTCCGGTTTGGAAGTGGGATTGTATCGCCATGCAATTTGTTACAGGTTTGCCGAATACTGCGAGAGGATTTGATGCGATTTGGGTGATTGTGGATCGACTTACTAAGTCTGCACACTTTGTGCCGATTAGTGTCAGTTTTCCGTTGGAGAAGCTGGCAGAGATCTATATTCGGGTAATTGTGAAGCTGCATGGTGTGCCTTTGAGTATTGTGTCGGATAGAGATCCGAGGTTCACTTCAGTGTTTTGGAAGAGTTTGCAAGAAGCTTTGGGTACCGAGTTGAAGTTGAGTTCGGCTTATCATTCACAGACGGATGGTCAGTGGGAGAGGACTATTCAGACTTTAGAGGATTTGTTGCGGGCTTGTGTTTTGGAAAGAGGTGGTACGTGGGATACTCAATTGCCTTTGGTAGAGTTCACGTACAACAACAGTTACCATTCCAGTATCAGGATGGCACCGTTTGAAGCTTTTTATGGTAGGAGATGTAGGACTCCTCTGTGTTGGTATGAGTCGGTGAGAGTGTTGTGTTGGGACCAGCGTTGATGCAGCAAACTACTGAGACAGTGCAGATGATCCGTGAGAAGATGAAAGCATCTCAGGATCGGCAGAAGAGTTATTATGACAACCGAAGGAAAGAGTTGGAATTCAGTGAGGGTGACCATGTATTTTTGAGGGTTAACCCAGTGATTGGTGTTGGACGTGCATTGAAGTCCAAGAAGTTGGATCCGAAGTTTATCGGGCCGTATCAGATTTTGCAGAGGATTGGCGATGTGGCGTATAGGGTGGCGTTGTCGCCGGAGCTTTCGAACTTGCATGACGTGTTTCATGTGTCGCAACTTCGGAAGTATGTACCCGATCCGTCTCATGTGATTCAGAAGGATGAAGTCCAAGTTAGAGAGAATCTAACTGCGCAGACGTTGCCATTGAGGATCGAGGACCGCAAGATGAAGCGACTCAGAGGGAAAGAGATACCTTTGGTGAGAGTGGCTTGGGGAGGTGCTGCAGGAAGCAGTGTGACTTGGGAATTGGAGAGCAGGATGCGGGAAGCGTATCCAGAGTTGTTTCCATCAGGTATTTTCGAGGACGAAAATAATTAAAGTGGGGGAGAGTTGTAACGCCCATTTTAATTATTTTTAGTTTCGGTGTTATTGTATCCGTTAACGTGTTTTGTGTGGAATTATTTGAAGAATCAATAAATCATAATATTAATATATAGTGATAAAATGTGATAATTAGTAGTAATGTTAAAATTGTTATTAATTATTATTATTATTACTAATATTAATATATATGAGTAAAATATAATTATGGGATTTTTGGAATTAAAAGGAATAAGATTATTAATTATGGAATTAAGAAAATGTGGAGAATATTATTTATTTGGAATATAAGAGTTATATATTTTTGGGATGAAGGGCAATTGTGGCATTTGGAAAGAGGAAACACGGTTGAACAGGAAGAACGCGTAGCAGAAGCAAGAACACGATCAAAGCAAGAGCAAGCTTGAGCAAGAGGAGGCTGGGTTGTAGGATTTTCGTGTGGATTGAGAAGCTTCATCAACATCAGCATCGAATTTGAGGTAAGGGGGGGGGGGGGGATTGATCGGTTGAATGGGTATTTGCATGAATAAATTGGTAGAGGGAAATCCCCTAATTCCCATGGATGATGATGAATGATGTTGATACATGTATTAATTCTGTGATGATTGTGATTGTTATGTTGAAAGTTTATTGCATGTGCTGTGGGGCAATGGTTTATGTGAAATTGGGGTTCCGGATAGTTTGAGGTTTATTGTCGGAAGTTGGATAATTGAGAAGATAATGAGGTTTATCGAGTAAAATTGAGTTTGGATGTTGGGGCTAGGTTGTAGAATCTTAAGCCGATGATTTTAGTGTTGTCTCGATGGAAATTGGAGAGTGGGAGAGTTGCTGATTTATGAGCAGCAGTTTTATTTCTCCAGAATCGCAGACATTCGCTAGCCCATAGGTAGGCGAATTCCTGGCGAGCATTCGCTAGCAGCTCGTGTAGCGAGCGTGTAGCGATCCTTGACAGTGGCTATTTTTTTGTACTCGCTAGCAAGTTCGCTGAGCGAGGTAGTGGAGAGCACTTCCAGTAGCTCAGAAGTGTAGTTCACGAGGCGGTTCGCTAGGCGAACGTGTAGTGAACACTCGCTAGGAGCTCGCGTAGCGAGTGTAGCAGGACTTGGTTTTTGAGGGCTGTGTGCAGTTGATGATGCCGAGGGTGATCAGATTGATGTGCAGTGATGATATATGAGGGTTGAGAATATGTTAAGGGTTATAAGGGCCGTGTGGCTGGCGTTTATCGCATTTGACATAATCGGTGGATTATGTGTTAAGTATAGACATGTATGGATGTGTATGTGATATGTTGTGTTGATATGTTGTGATGAGTGAATCAGTAGGATCGATACGCCTTGTGTGCGTTGTGTGTATATGTTGCATGATGGATTGGATCGGTAGGATCGAATGCACCTTGTGTGCCAGATGTGTATGCGATTTGTGATATATGTATTTATGATACATGATGAGATGTGGTCAGGGGACCGTGTGCACTGTGTGTGCTTGTGTGTTGTTGTGTATGTTTGATGCGTGTGTTATGCATTGGGGTTATGCATATCATGTTGTGTTGTTGTGCTCCCTTAGTGGAGGGGTGATGGCCAGGTGTCCATCAATTGTGTTGATGTGCTCCCTGTGAGGAGGGTGATGGCCCAGTGACCATCAGAGATGTGCTCCCTGTGAGGGGGGTGATGGCCAGGTGTCCATCGATATTGTTGTTGTGCTCCCTGTATGGAGGGTTGATGGCCCAGTGCCCATCGATGATGTGTGCTCCTTTGTGGAGGGTTGATGGCCCGGTGCCCATCGTTGTTGTGAGTCGGTACCGCATATCATTGTGTGAGTGGCATGTGTTGCATTATTGTGTGTAATGATTGTTGATGGTGGGACAGTAGGTTCGAATGTGTTGTATATGAAATGACGTTTTATATGTTTCTGCCTTTTATTTCATGTACATTTATACCGTTAATATTTGATCGCGATTTCTCACCCCTTTGTTGATTGTTGTGGTCTGTGCTTCTTCAGAAGTACAGACAATCCAGGTGTTTAGCTAGCTTAGATTGTGGCGATGTTGTAGGGATTGCTCTGATACGTAACACCGGGGCTTTTGGGAGTTTTCATGTTTATTGATGATTTTGTGTGCCCTTGTGGCGTATCTTGTTGTGTTGAATATGATGATGATGTTTTGTACATTTTGGGCAGATGACCGACTTATTGTACATATGATGATGTTGATGATGTATATATATATATATATATATATATATATATATATATATATATATATATATATATATATATATATATATATATATATATATATATATATATATATATATATATATATATATATATATATATATATATATATACACGTATTATGTGTTTATGACAGACTTCTTTTTCCGCTGCAATTTTATTGGAAAATCATTTAAGAAATGTTTGGTGAAATTTTGGTGAAATGTGACATCCCGTTTTTGAGGGGAAAACTCTGATATGTGTTTATTTTATTTGTTTTATTTTATTTTGGGGAACGGGGTGTTACACTTTTGCACTCAGGAGCACAATGTCCTTCAACACCACATCTAAAACACTTCACTGGAGTAGGAGTTCCTCCCCCACTCGGCATCTTTCCATTACCATCTTTCTGTTTCCCCTTACCAGCAGGAGTCACATACGGTTTTCCTCTGAATTGACCTTTTTCCTTTCTTGTCGTTTAAACTTTTATAGTGGGTAGATCTAGCTCTACTATCTTCATCATAAATCCTGCTTTTGTTCACCAACTCATAAAATCGTCTAATTTCCTGATAACCAACGGCTTGCTTGACTTCAGGCCTCAAACCATTCACAAACTTAAGACACTTGGATCTCTCAGCATTGGTAGTGTTGTAATGAGGACAAAACTTAATCAATTCCTCAAACCTTGCTGCATACTCCGCCACAGTTGAGTTACCCTGCTTCAGCTCAAGGAATTCAATTTCCTTCTTACCACGCACATCTTCTGGAAAATACTTCTCCAGAAATGCCTCTTTAAAAAAATCCCAAGTAACCACAAATCTCTCGATATATGAGTGCCAAACTGCACCTTCTGCACATTTGAACAGTTCATGACTCGAAAGATCTGCTCAATTACTTTCAGCCATAGTTGTGCTTTGTCAGGTTCATGGGTTCCCTTGAAAATTGGCGGATTGTTCCTTTGAAACCTTCCCAAAGTACGAAACTCATCATCGGAGTTGTTTCCAGCATTCACGTTGGCTTGTGGATTCTTTCTCATCGCTCCAGCCAACATCGCCAAAGCTTCGACAATCGCTTCATCATTCCTACCGGCGACCATTGTTCTGGATCCCAACAACAAAACTTCATAAAAACCAACAATATCGATAGTGTCATACACACATATCAGATATATATATATATATATATATATATATATATATATATATATATATATATATATATATATATATATATATATATATATATATATATATATATATATATATATATATATATATATATATATATATATATGGGAATAAACACATTAACAACTTGGTCAACTGACCGACCTGCTCTGATACCACTAATGTAACATCCCCTTTCTAACTGGCGAATGGTGGAAGGATGTAGCTGAAAGTGTGCCACATTCACCGGTTGATTTAAAATAGTCATCCAGTTTGGTTGAGCATTGGCCCCTCCATAGTCTCCCAAAAGTCTTTCAGCTGGAGGTGGGTCTCCGTTCATGATGAAAGTTTCGAGCTCTGTCTCTGTGCCCGAATCTGTATTTTCGGACAGAATCACAACTTCTTCTTTGTTATCTGAAATTTTTGCTCCTGAGTTTGAAGTTGTCAATGTTTCAAGCTTAGCTTTTCTACGTCTGGAGTGCAACAATCTTTCAGGTTCTGAGTCAAAAGAAAATAAAGTTGAGGTCTTACCTCGCATACACAGGTTAGGAAATTATTAGTAATAATAGAAATATAATCAGAAAAATAACTTAAAATTTTAGTCACAGAGTGACAAAATTCTAATTGAACGAACAAGATACTTAAAAATTTTGGCAGTCCCCAGCAACGGCGCCAAAAACTTGACCGGAAAATTAGCAAGTGTACTAATTATACAGATGTAGTAATAAGGGAAAATTTCCCGAATGTCGATCTCTGAGGACTGCGTGTAAATTTTTAGGTAAAACTTGTTATTTCAATCAGACAAAATAACCTTGGGTTTCGTTTGGTAACAGGATATAAGAACTAGTAAAATAATAAATTTTATAGAGTAAAATAAGAACAATGCTAGGGAAGTGGATAAATTGCTAGTAAAGACCTTAAAGAATTATTCTGAGATATTTGTTTCCAACCTTAATAAGTCAAATTTCAAAATTATTTTTCCTTAATTCCTTAATGAAAAACCCTTTGATGATTTTCCCGCGCCCTAATTCCTTAGTTGCACACAGAAATCATCAAGCAATAGTTTTGACATAAAAACACGCTACTACGGGGTATCCCCATTCCTAGGCAATATCTACCGTAATGTTATTTTGCAAAAGCATTAGGTTGACTTTCCAGACCAAAACCTAATCGTAAATCAAATTCTATTTTCCAATATGAATTCGCATAAAGATCGTTGCAAAATAAAAGCTATAAGGTGAACAACAAAAATCTTATAGAATAATCCCAACAAAGGTCGATACGTAGCAATTTAGGACCACCCCCTAACAATTGGGGGTTTAGCCACTCATAATATTCGATAAAAACAACATGATAAATAGAAACATTACCATGGTATTAGGAGTGAATTTGATCTTCAATTTCTTCCGAACATGAAAATCTCCTTGTCCTCCCAATTCTCCAGAGCTTCAATCTCCCGTTGTATTTTTTTCATACAATCAAAAGTCCCTTCTCTTTTATCAAAACACGTATCAAATAGTCTCAATTCAAACTCAGTACCAGGGAAATGCCCAAAATACCCTCAGGGATCACAAGTGTAAAAAATACAAGAAAAATAGGGAATGAGGCGTTTTAACCAACACGGGCCGTGTTAGGCAACACGGGCGGCCGTGTTAGGCAACACGGGCGGCCGTGTTAGGCAACACGGGCGACCGTGTTGGCTTTCTGATATCATTTTCGCGTGATTTTTCCAAGTCCCAGGTGTCCTGGCACGGGCCATGTCACACCACACGGGTACCCGTGTCAGGCCACTGTTTTCCACCACAAATCACCTCTTCTGAGCACATCTTGACACGGGACGTGTCACACAACACAGGCACCCGTGTCAGGCCCCTCTTGCGAATCTGACTTTGACTCCAACACAAAAGTTGTAGCTCTCTCTCTTAGCTTTCTGGAGGTTTTTAGAACGCCTCAAACGGATTCCCAGAACTCCAGTTATGATCGTTTTTGTGCAGACTGCTAAAGACTTCGTGCAGGCTGCTGGTTCACAACAAAACTCTTCCGAAATCTTCCCATTTTCCCCGGTTTTTACTCCGCTTCTCCTTTATTGTTTACCTGAACCTAGAAATAGTGAAAATACCAAATCGACGCATAAAATGTAATAAAAAAACTAAAGTGCGACAAGACTAAACAAATGATTAACTGAAATAAACGGTAAAATCACGTGTAAAAACCACTGATCAAACTCCCCCAAACTTAAACCATTGCTTGACCTCAAGCAAAAAGCTTGGATAAATACTTTCAAATCAAACAGCACATCAAGTGAAAGGCTCAGGATGTAAGGCGTGTCGATACTCATACGTGAGTCTTAGTTCCGATCGGCTCAAACCAGCTCTCTCGGTACTCATCCGTTAACGAAGGCATTACATAAACACATATAACAGTAAACTTACGGACCTAAATCCCCCTTTCAGCCACCTCTCCAACTATGCTCTGGGCTTAAGTCTTTTCTTCAATTTTCTACTTCTTTCATTCGGATAATCAGATTAAGGCATGTACACTTTTGCTCGAGATTTTTTCCTGTGGCACCTTTATTCTTTTTCTCGCTCACAGGCGTTTATTAGTCCACTTTGGGACGACTATAGAGATTCAACTGCCGTTAGGCTAAATAATCGGGTGAGGGTTACCCAACTTAGAAGGACAAGTTGTCTTTACCGTCATTATTCAACTCTTTTTTTGGTGCCACACATCATTCTCAAAATCAATATCTACAATTTTTTTTATCATGCCGAACTATCACAATGAACTAATCAGGGTATACTTTTCAAATCCAAGTACTATGGCACAAATCTACACGTTGGACTCGTTTCCTTACTCTGGGGAACCTAGCGTGTTCAAGCTATACCTTAATTTCCAAACTTTCCCAAGTTCCTTAGTTCAAACTCAACTTCCCTTGAACTCTAAATACTTTCTTGACTACCTTACACACCTACCAATCACAAGAAAAATTTTACGGTCTCCGTAGGGGCGAATTCGGTGTGATTTTTACCGAACTTAAAAATAAAAAGGTATTTAAATTGACAATTCAAAACGGTAAAACCTCCCCCAAACTTGAACTAAACATTGTCTCAATGTTCAAGAACAAGAGAGGAAGAGGTGTACTCACAGAAATAATAACAACAAAAGAAACAACATCAATACTTAAAATCTGTGGGTTGCCTCCCATGCAACGCTTAGTTTAACATCGCATGGCTCGACGGTCGATGCCCCATTGTTATGGGGGGTACTTCAGCCTCCACACTCTATTGCTTGACTTCTTCGCAACAGAATATTTGGCAGGTTCAGAGATAAGAGCAACCTGAAGTGGTTTTGATCGTTCTTCTTTCTTAGTTGTGTTGATCTTCCCAACTGACGGTTTAACATCTTTCTCCTTACCTTTCTTTCTAACCTCATGAGCTTTTAACGTGATTTCCTCTTCAAAACATTTCAAAGTGAGCGTACCTTTTTCCACATCAATATTGCACCGACTAGTAAGCAAGAACGGCTGGCCAAGTATGATCGAAGTCTCTTCATCCTCTGGTATATCCATGATTTGAAAATTAACTGGGTAAGTGAAGTTATCGATTTTCACTAGAACATCCTCTGCTAGCCCATATGCCATCTTAGTTGTGTGGTCGACAAACTTCAAGCTTGTTCCCGTATCACTCACTTTTCCAATATCCAACTTTTTGAAAATAGATAACGGCATGAGACTCACACTAGCACCTGAATCAATCAGGACTTTCTTAAAAGTTCGATCTTTTATAGTAAAAAGGATTACAACTGGTCCAGGATCCTTCATCTTGATGGGTATTTTCCTTTTTTGTGCTATTTCCTTGCATTGCTCAGTTGTGTTCTTCGATTCTTCACCCATTGATCTCTTTTTACCTATAACCTCTTTCATGAATTTCTTGTACAAAGGCATTTGCTCAAGTGTTTCAAAGAACAACATGTTGTTTTCTAATTTGTTGAACATTGCACTGAACTTTCCGAAGTCTTTCTCGTTCTGATCCTTCTTTGCAACTCTTTGAGGGAACGGTAATTTGATTTTCGGTTTGACCTCCTCTTTCTTTTTCTCCCCAGTTGACTTTTCAGATAGCACAGCTTCTTCTAGTTCTTTTATTTTTTCTCTTACCTCAAGTTCCACCTTTATGCATTCTTCCTCCTTTGTTTCCTCCTCTTCTATCACTTTCTGATTTCTTGTTGTGACAACATTAATACTCTCTTGATTTTTTGGATTCGGTATTATCGCGCTCGGGAGGATTCCTTGAGCGTGTGTTGAGAGGTGTTGGGCTATCTGTCCCATCTGCGACTCAAGGTTTTTGATGGAAGCTGTGTTGTTCCTTTGAATGTTCCGGGTCTCTTCTTGAAATTGCATACTTTGAGCTGTCATTCTTTCAATAGCTAACTCCCATTCTTCTTCTTGAGGGGCCTGTTGTTGTTGATATGGAGGTTGGTTTTGGTCTTTCCAGGAAAAATTAGGATGATTCTTCCATCCTGGATTATAGGTCTGAGAACACGGATTATTCTGCCTCAAAACTTTTATCTCTTCGACTTGTTGAGTAGTAGCAAGACAATGCATAGTAAAATGGGGACCATTACAAACCTCACAACTCACAGCTTGGACCAGTTGAACTTGAGCTCCAATTGCAGTACTCACATTCATCCCTTTAAGCCTTCTTTCCACTTCAGCCTTGATTTGATCTTCCATGTTCACAACTTGTTCCGCTAGTTTCAAATCAATCTTACCCTCTGGTTGGTTCACAGTGCGATCATACAACTCAAGATGCTCGTTGGCGGCAATTGCTTCTATAATCCTCTTGATACCAGTAGCTGTTGAGAAATTAGTTGAGCCACCGGCGGCAGTATCTATAAGCTGTTTTGTCTTGATTCTCAAACCATTCATAAAATTCTGTATCTGCTCAGTGGCATCCATGTTATGAGTTGGGCATGCAGTCAGACACCTCTTAAACCTCTTGTATGCATCTCCTAGAGATTCCCCTTCTTTTTGTTTGAAGTTGACAATGTCGTACCTTTTTTGAATAAACACTGAAGCAGGGAAATACTCGTTAAGAATTGCAGTTTCCATATCTAGTCATGTGGTAATACTCCCAGCTGGAAATGAATAGAACCATTCATCCACATCATCGGTCAGTGTGAACGGAAACATAACAAGTCTCTTGGCCTCTTAGGAATAGCCTTCTATCTTCAAAGATGTGGTAGTTGTTAGGAATCTCTGTAGATGTTTGTTTGCATCTTCATTGATTCTTCATGCGAAAGGCATGCTCTCCAACTGGTGAATGGTGGAAGGATGTAGCTGAAAGTGTGCCACATTCACCGGTTGATTTACGATAGTCATCCGGTTTGGTTGAGCATTGTCCCCTCCATAGTCTCCCAAAAGTCTTTCAGCTGGAGGTGGGTCTCCATTCATGATGAAAGTTTCGAGCTCTGTCTCTGTGCCCGAATCTGTATTTTTGGACATAATCATAACTTCTTCTTCGTTATCTGAAATTTCTGCTCCTAAGTTTGAAGCTGTCAATGTTTCCAGCTTAGCTTTTCTACATCTGGAGTGCAACAATCTTTCAGGTTCTGAGTCAAAAGAAAATAAATCTGAGGTCTTACCTCGCATACACAGGTTAGGAAATTATTAGTAATAACAGAAATATAATCAGAAAAATAACTTAAAATTTTAGTCATAGAGTGACAAAATTCTAATTGAACGAACAAGATACTTAAAAATTTTGGCAGTCCCCGGCAACGGCGCCAAAAACTTGACCGGTAAATTAGCAAGTGTACTAATTATACCGATGTAGTAATAAGGGAAAATTCCCCGAATGTCGATCTCTGAGGACTGCGTGTAAATTTTTAGGTAAAACTTGTTATTTCAATAAGACAAAATAACCTTGGGTTTCATTTGGTAACAGGATATAAGAACTAGTAAAATAATAAATTTTATAGAGTAAAATAAGAACAATGCTAGGGAAGTGGATAAATTGCTAGTAAAGACCTTAAAGAATTATTCTGAGATATTTGTTTCCAACCTTAATAAGTCAAATTTCAAAATTATTTTTCCTTAATTCCTTAATGAAAAACCCTTTGATGATTTTCCTGCGCCCTAATTCCTTAGTTGCACACAGAAATCATCAAGCAATAGTTTTGACATAAAAACACGCTACTACGGGGTATCCCCATTCCTAGGCAATATCTACCGTAATGTTATTTTGCAAAAGCATTAGGTTGACTTTCCAGACCAAAACCTAATCGTAAATCAAATTCTATTTTCCAATATGAATTCACATAAAGATCGTTGCAAAATAAAAGCTATAAGGTGAACAACAAAAATCTTATAGAATAATCCCAACAAAGGTCGATGCGTAGCAATTTAGGACCACCCCCTAACAATTGGGGGTTTAGCCACTCATAATATTCGATAAAAACAACATGATAAATAGAAACATTACAATGGTATTAGGAGTGAATTTGATCTTCAATTTCTTCCGAACATGAAAATCTCCTTGTCCTTCCAATTCTCCAGAGCTTCAATCTCCCGTTGTATTTTTTTCGTACAATCAAAAGTCCCATCTCTTTTTTCAAAACACGTATCAAATAGTCTCAATTCAAACTCAGTACTAGAGAAATGCCCAAAATACCCTTAGGGATCACAAGTGTCAAAAATACAAGAAAAATAGGGAATGAGGCGTTTTAACCAACACGGACCATGTCAGGAAACATGGGCGGCCGTGTTGGCTTTCTGATATCATTTTCGCGTGATTTTTCCAAGTCCCAGGTGACCTGACACGGGCCATGTCACACAACACAGGCACCCGTGTCAGGCCACTGTTTTCCACCATAAATTACCTCTTTTGAGCACATCCTGACATGGGTCGTGTCACACAACACGGGCATCCGTGTCAGGCCCCTCTTGCGAATCTGACTTTGACTCTAACACGAAAGTTATAGCTCTCTCTCTTAGATTTCCGGAGGTTTTTAGAACGCCTCAAACGGATTCCAGGAACTCCAGTTATGATCGTTTTCGTGCAGACTGCTAAAGACTTCGTGCAGGCTGTTGGTTCACAACAAAACTCTTCTGAAATCTTGCCATTTTCCGGTTTTTGCTCTGCTTCTCCTTTATTGTTTACCTGAATCTAGAAACAGTGAAAATACCAAATCAACGCGTAAAATGTAATGAAAAAAACTAAAATGTGACAAGACAAAACAAATGATTAACTGAAATAAACGGTAAAATCACGTGTAAAAATCACTGATCAATACTTTCATACAACAATTATACCTATGCCATGTGACTCAATGCAACTCATGCCATGTGGTACCAACACTTGTTATTATTTTTCGGTTTTTACATTTAAACCTGGCCCGTTCCCTAGACCAATAACAAACAAAAGCCCGTTCCCTAAGCTTTCAAACCACACTCTAAGTTTGGGACAAGTCACTAGTCTCCACAAAACTAGCAAGTATTGCCTCTTGACAACAAATGATGCGTATGCAATCAACAAAAAAATGCACTTAAGACCGTTCCCGCATCTTAATCCCATGCATTCTCAAATAATTCATCACACAAGAATTATAACCTGATTGCATACACAACACATTTCACAATCACCAAGGTACTCATACTTTCACACATCATCATTACATTTACCAAGTAATACACAAGAATACACATCATGGTGCTTCACATACAATCGCATACAATCAATATGAATTCACAATATCACGCCAAACGACAACGAACTCCATTAAAATCATCATGCACTTTTAATCAATTTAAACAATGCATATATTTGCCAACAAGGCCATATTTCACAATCTAGGGTTCACGCCATATGGCTACCCACAGCATATCATAATACAACACACAAGTTATGCATTGAAGAATCAAAGTATCAACATCGGATGGGAGTGCCGCTTCCGCGAAAATAAGGTGCCGGCAAAACAGAAGAGTCGCCACCTTTCGTTATTTATCCCTCAGAACGGGAAAGGAAACGATCGGAAAAACCTGACGAAAAGGTATAAGACAAGGTCATCGCAACCATTTTCTGGGTTCGGGAGTCGGTTACGCATGGGGAAGGTATTAGCACCCCTCACGTCCATCGTACTCGATGGGATCCACGCTTGTTGTGTTTATCTGACGGGTTGGTTTTATCTATCTACCTATCAAGGCTGGCCTGAAAAGAAAAGAAAAATGACTCGGCAAAGCGTCGCACTTTATGCCTACGTATTCTCATCAGAGAATGAGAAATCAGAGTCAACGTAGTTCGCCTAACTACGGGTTACGGGGAAGGTGGCTCGCCAATACATCAGTATTGTGCCTACGTACTCTCAACAGGCTTGAGAGATCAGAGCTTACGTAGTTCGGGATAATACGGATTACGGGAATTCATATTCATCTGTTTTATCGAGTAGGGTTAACAAACAGTTCCAGCAGTTGGATGTACGCAACTCGACCCTTGGAGACTTAGGCGTTACCGTTTGCGGTAGAACTGAGAGTTAACAACACTCTTTTCTTCAGAAAAGCTTCCTTTGAATTATGGGCCCACGGGGCAAAAAGGTTTGAAGTTTGTTTTCTGTCTTTTACGAAAGAACTGTTTTTTATGGATGTTTGCAACCAATATCGCACTAGAGACTATGACCTGAGAGTGAATGCATCGCATGTCACCCAAAGGGTTCCATACTAAACATCCAAGCTGTCGAAAAGAAACTCTCCGACAACCCTTTCTCAGATAGCTTAAGGCTCGTAACGCACGACATCAGTTAACCTTTATTATTGTATTTTAATTTGATTTGAGATGAGAAGAGAGAACAGGCTCAACTACGGGGAGACTATCAAGTCCTACTATTGTCATGCCAAGGATTCATCCTATGGTTGAGGTTTGAAGCAGGGAACTCCTAGAAGTTATCATGCATAGGTTTCAACCTAAAGTTCTAATCATCACTTCCTTATCAAAGGAAGTGAGATTCCTAGGGGATCATGTCAATGATACAGAAACAGGTAAAGCATCAGCTTAAACAGTAAACAGTAAACAACTGTAAAATGCATGCAATGCAAGTGAGGGAGGAAAGGTGTGTGGGGCATCAGCCTCCACAAGCTCGTCTCGACCTCAAGCCAGATATGAATAACTGCAATCATACAGGAAGAAATAAAATGCTATCAAGCAAAACACAAACCACATAGGCAAGGGAGCAGGGCTCTACCGAATACCCGCAAGCAAAGCCATACAGTAAAAATACAAGCAGAGGGAGCAACTCAACCTCTAGTGCAATCATGCTCCTGGCTCAAGTCAGACTAGATATGAACTTATTCTAATGCATCAAACAAGTCAAACAAGTCACATTAACACAGTTACACAGCAAACAAACAGACAGACAAGCAGATCAACCACTCCACAACCTCACATCAAAGCTCTTCTGACACCAGCTCAGTCATCAGACTTCACCTACCCTTCAAGACTATCATCTTTAGTAGCAAGTATCAACTTGCTTCTAACTCATCAAACAAAGACATCAATTTATTCTTTCTTCTTCAAGCTTCAGCTCTCCAGTCAATTCCACCTTCAGGCTTCACTCCTAACTACAAGCATCAACTTGTTCTTTCAGGGACTCAGTGCATCAACATAAGTATCAACTCATCCTTCATTCCTCAAGCCTCAGCTCTTCACTCAATCTCAATTTGATCTTCTTCACAAGTGTCAACTTGTTCTTCTTGGCCTTCAAGCTTCAGCTCTCTCTTCTTTACCAGTATCAACTAGTTCCTCTTCATCTACAAGCTTCAGCTTCTCAGAATAATCTCCAACCACAAAGAAGTATCAACTCCTATCCTCTTAAATCTTCTTCAAGCAGGGAACTCCATCCTCTAGCAAGGGAGAAAGATTCATCTATCAAGAGCAGAGTTTGGATGATTGGTAGCAGAGTGAAGACCAAAGGTCACCACTAAGCATCCTATCATTAGAGAAAGGAACCCTCAAAGGTTCTACCAACATGCAAAGAGCCACACATCCTACCAAAGGATGGATGAGGCCTTTACAAGGGTACCTTACATTATAGAGAAGAATGGAAGTGATCAACATCATCCATGTTTATGAAGGAAGAGAATCCATCTAGAAGCTCTGCCTACAAAACCCTAATCTCAACACCTAAATAAAACTACACCAAAAGAGGGAAGATCTTCACATCCAAGCTTCTTAAAGCAATCCAATGCATCTTCAACTTGCCCTCATCATCACCCAATAACAAGCAAAGCAAAACCCTAATCTAAGGGAACTAAAGATGTTAATCTAGTTGAGTTAGTGCATCAGAATCATCTAAAACTAGCACCTAAACTAAAATCAAACAAAAATAGAAAACTACCTTAAAAATTCATACAACAATTCCTAAAGGACCCTAATTCAATCATGAATCTACCCTACAAAAATCAGATGTTGAATCATCCACCTAGTTCTAAAAATAACATCCAAACCACAAGGTATCAACCATAAACCCTAAAAATGGAGCACCTAAAGGTTTCAACCTAAACTACCACTTATGTTCATCACAAAAGTGTGAGAAAAATCTATGGGGAGCATGGATATCTATGCTAACTACTCACAAAAAATCAAGATCAAAATCATCACCACATGATCAAACCAAATTCCACAAAATCAACCATCAAGCATGATTATTTTAATATCAATTAAAATGTAAAAAATCCCATAAAATCAGAAAATGCATGAAATAATAATATTTTTTATCTAAAAAATACTAGATTCAATCATGAATCCAATGCAAAAAGAATGGGATTAATTGAATCATTTTTCCATTTATTATGAATTAATCAATAACCATGAATAAAATGAAAAATAATATGGAAATCCAAATAAAATGATAAATGCGTGGTGTGGAAAGCAATAGAAATCAGTTCATTTTAGCAATTTGGCCACCAGGGGGTGTGATTAGCGCTTGGATCCTTAAGCCCAAAAACCACTGATTAATGAAACACATCGTTTCATTAAGTTCAGAGTCCTTCACAAATTAGAAGCACGCGTGGCCGTTGGATGAGGTTCCCAGTCAAAGTCCAACCACAATCCGATGGCTATCAAGTCATCTTCTTCATTTTGAATCCCTGCAACTCAGGCCACCTGCGCGCCCAAAGTCACCGCCGGTGACATTTTCCGATCACCATTCCACAACCCTAGTTTGCCATAGAGTCCACCATAGGCCACGATCCCTTGATCAAACTTGTCCCAAATTTCACAAGGAACTCAATCATACCATTGATTCACTCTGAAACCTCAAGATTCGCAAGAACCAACTCTCAACCGAAAATGGCAACAACCCTAATTGGTCACTAATTCTCAAATTAATGATCTGAAAACCTCCCTACAACATTCTACTATGCATCTAACATCCTAATTCCTCTTAATTCTAACTAATACAAGCTGGAGATTGAAAGTTACCAACCTGGAAATTTCGTGTGCATAGAAGTAGCAAGCCTTCAAATCAAGCCCTCAAATGCTCCAGACTCCTTCAGTGAATCACTTCCAAGCTTCTGTATGCAATAGAATTGATTGAAATGACTTCAATTCTTGGATTTGATTCTGACTTGCAGAGGAAATTCTTCAATGGCTCCCACATGATTCTCCACCAATCTTGCTCAATTCTCCATCTGGATTCATCCACCAATGCTAGAGCAAGCTTCTGAGATTGAAATCTTGGATTGAAATGGCTTCAAACCTTGTAACCAATCTTGATTTGCAATGTGAAATCTCAAAGTGCAATCTCAGTTTTCTCTCTCATTCATCACCAACCTTGGCCTTGGATCATCTCTATTAAATATATAGGACATGTAGGTATGATCTAGAAAGCTCTAGATCCTTCTAATGAGAAGTTCAATCTCTCATGTCATGAGAAGTTCAATCACATGCCATGGTATGTGTTACATCATAAAATTTGACCAACTGATTCCCATCTGGTGTATGGTTCGACGCATTTCGCATTCGCATTCGCATATCGCATATAATGTATTTTCTCATTCAGATTGATTTTATCAGGATTACAGCCCTATTTTCACATTTCGGGTATTTCAGACCGGTTCGGATAATCGGAGGTTATTTTGAGAAGTCACGCGCTTCCTGGGTGTTTTCAGCTTACGCAGTGATTTTGGAGGTTCTTGGTGTCAGGGTTTACTGCTTGCTTCGATCTGGTCTCGCGCTCTCGTTTATTGTTGGTTGTTTGCCTTTATTTGCATTTTTAGGATTTAATAGCCTTTTGTAGATATTAAATAGGTTTTATGGTTTTTTTAGAATTTAAATAAATGATTCCTAGAGTTTTTTTTTTGAGATAATAGATTTTTCTTAGATTTAATTGTTTTTTCTAGAATTTTAAATAGATATTAAATAGATTTGTAATGAATTTTAAATAGTTTTAATAGGTTTAATAGATTTTTTTTCTATTTTTAATAGGATTAATTCATTAGTAGATTTAATTCTCTTTTAGATATTAATAGGGTTTTTAGAAATTAATAGATAATATTTTTAGATTTAATTTCTCCCATAGTAGATTTAATTGTTTTGTTTAAAGATTTATAGATATTAGTCCTTTTTAGGATTAATTCCCATTTTAAGATTTGATTGGGTGTTAATTTCCTTTTAGGATTAATTAGGTATTAGTTAGAATGCTAATCATTTTAATTAGAGGAATTAATTGGAGTTAGAATTAATAATTAGATTTTAATCAGGTTTTAATTCATTTTAATTGGCAGTTATCCATTTAATTTTTGTTTTACTGTTAAGTTTAGCATTAATGGAGTTTTAAATGATCATTAGCAATTTAAGTGTGTCATTAGTGGAGTCTTAATTGCAATCAGAGTCCTTAATCAATTTTTCGGTGGGCCAGGTGTCCCAATTCTGGGGGCCCAAGTCCAAAATCGTGACACTTGTCAGCTATATAAACATGTCACGCGTGTAATTCCGGGACCTCCACCTCATTTTTGCATTCACCAGAGTGTGCCACCTCACCGTCCACTCACCCTCTCTCCACGCCACTTGTCTTCCTCTCTCTCTCTGCATGCCCACTCACACTGACTCCTTGCCTGCATGCATGCCACGCGGTCTGCTCTCACCTGCGGCCGCCACCTCACCCTCTCCCTCCTACGACCGGCATGCAAACGCCGGAAAGGTGAAACGGAGAAATCATATGGCGGTTCCCACGGCAGTTTTCACGGCCAAACCTCGCCGGAAACTGCATACTTTGTCGGAAAATTCAATTGATCAAGAACTTCATCATTATCAAATTTCCAGATCTTCAAGCGATCTTCATGTGTTCATCACCGATCTTCATAGATCTTAGTGACTTTCCAGATTTCGCAAGCAATTTCATCATCGTTCGTCCAAATCTCCAGAAAATTCAAAGATCCTCAACGATCATCAAGAAACATTCATACGAAGTTCATCCGGTTCATCAATAATTTCCCAGATCCATGAGACCTTCATCAGATCTTCGAGAGATTTTCATCGATCTTCATGAGATCTTCAAATCATCGTTCATCAATCATCATGTTCATCGCGCATTCAGATCTTTCAGCAAGCATCCAGACAAGTTCATTAGTGACCTTCATGTTCATCAGGTTTCCCAAATCGTTAAACTTCAAGAATCTTCAAGTTGCTCTTCAAGCGACGTCCAGAGATTCATCAACCATCAAACGAGCTTCACAGCTCCTTCGCTCAAGAACCGCATGCATCAGATCTTTGCACGTTCATCCATAATCTTCAGTCTTCCAACGAAGATCATCAACGTCAAGATCTTCATCCAAGCTTTCCAGAATTTCGTAAGATCCTCATCAAACTCTCATCTGGATCTTCAAGGTTAACGTCAACCTTCACTACACTTGCCAAACCTTCAACATCGTCTTCAGATCCTTCGGATTCCAAGAACGTCAGGAATCGTTACCATATCTTCATCAAGCCATTCGACCGTTTCCAGAAAACCTTCGTAGATCAAGAACATTCGTGGATTTTCTTCAAGATTCATCAAGTTGGGGACGAAATGGAGTGCGATTGTGATGATAAAAAGTTTGTAGAGGGAGACGGAGAGGTTGAGATGTTTGTGAGGGTTTGATTGAGAGGAGAAACGAAAGGGTGGGTGAACGAAGGAGAGATTAAGGGAGTTGCGGCGGAGAGAACGTGAACAGTTCCTAGGGTTTCAGAAGGGAGTGAGTGGAAGAGGGAGAGGATAGTGGGCCTTGAGCCCAACTTGTGTTTCAGTCCGTACACCCCCCAGTTTCCTCAGCATTTCCCCCCCTGGCTGATGTTTTTCGTTTTCTTTTCTTGCTTATTTCGTTGGGCCAAGCCCATTACATTTTTGCCATACACCCTCCGTGTTTTACTCTCACCCCCGTTCACGTTTTTTTCTTGTTTCTACTGAGTAGCGATGGGCTGGGCCCAATAACCGTGTTTGCTGGACTCACCACCCAATTACCAGCGCCTCCCCCTTTTTTTTTATTATTTTTCTTAGTGTATTGTGGGCTGGGCCCAGAATGGCTGTTTTTTCTGTTTTACACCATTTTTCAGGATTGTACCCCCCTCCCTTGCAATTTAATTTTTCCTCTTGTATTGGACATATGATTGTAATAGATATAGTTCTATTTTTTCTTTAGGATTATAGTTTCATTTTCATAGTTAGAATGTTATGCATAGATTTTAATATAGAATTTCTATTCTATTATTTTTTAGCATACTATAGGATATATAGATTTAATATAGTTTTTTATTATTTTTCTTTATAGAATATTATAGTATTTTAGATAGGAATTTTCTATGCTATTTTCATATGCAATTTCTTTTAATATTTCTTTAGAATATTTTCTAGTAGAATTTAATTGCCGTATTTTAGGAGTAGCGTATTATTTCCATTTGGTGTTGGATTTCTCCCCTATTTTCTCATTTTCTTATCCGATTGCTGTGACTTTATTTCCGGCTGGCCGTGTGACGCGATTCAATTGGAGAATAATTTTCGATATCATTTCTCCATCTTGTCTTTGACACGGATATTAATACGCTACCTCTTAGAGTTCGATTTCTCGCATAAATCGAACCATGACGGTCTAAGCGTTACATTGTTCTTGATTCGAACGTCATCATCAAGATCCAGAGAGGAGAAGATTGGAATGGAGCTTGCGCGTACGTCAGGAGCCCCGGAGCTGCTTCGTTCATTATCATTGGCATATTCAAATCTTCAGGCAACCAGCGAGTGTTGTGGGCTGCATCATCAGATACAAAGGAAGTGCCAGCTGAGGAGTTTCTTCTTAGGTTCTTGCGTGCGTGTCCCGAGTTCCTTCCTGTTTAGGCGTAGGCCTGCTTCCTCTTTGTTCTCGCCTCGTGCGAGTGAATCCCTGTTTCCTCTCTCTTGCTTCCGTGCAATTGAGATTCATTTTCCCGTCGAACTACGTTAGCTCTAATCTCTCGTGCCCGACGAGAGTACGTAGGCATAGGATGCCGTATCCTAGCGAGCTCCCGTTTTCCCGTTTTCCCTTTTCCCTTTTTCCAGGTTTTAGCTATAGTAGGCTGAACTACAACTGCTCTGATCTCTCATATCTAATGAGAATATGTAGGCATAGGATGCGATATCCTAGCAAGCACACTAACAACTAATCCTGTTGTTCTCTCGCTGTTGTGCGATCGAGACTTTCCCGCTGACAATTGACGTTATCCTTTTCTCTTGCCCTCGCGCATTTGAGACCAGACCGTAGTTTTCCCGTAGGTTCCCGTACCTCTAAAACAGCTTAACCTCTCACTCCTGTGTGATCGAGAACACCCTGTCTAGCCGTAGTTAGCCTGAACTACGTAAGCTCTGATCTTCCATTCTGTGTGGAAGTACGTAGGCACAAGACGCGAAGTCTTGGTGAGCCAATTCCCTGTAGTTTCCCGAACTACGATGACTCTGACTTTCTCTCTTGAGAATACGTAGGCATAGAGTGCGACGCTCTATCGAGTCAGTTTCCTTCCTGTTTAGATTTAGCAGCCGTAGATAGATTGTTTTGCATCCTTTAGACAAACCAAGCAAGCATGGATCCCGTCGAGTACGACGGACGTGAGGGGTGCTAATACCTTCCCCTTGCGTAACCGACTCCCGAATCCAGGATTTGGTTGCGATGACCATTCCTTTCCCGTCATTGCGGTAGGTTTACTCTGAGCGTTTCCTTTCCCTCTGTTGGGATAAATAACGCACGGTGGCGACTCTTCTGTTCAGCCGGCGCCGATTTTCGCAGTAGCGATAGTTGGCGACTCTGCTGGGGACTGCGATGGTTCCCTATGCATTTGGGATCCAACGTCCCTTAAGAGAGTCAATCCTAGCGCTTGTTTGCTCGTCTTTGGATGTTTACCTTTTGCGTGTTGTATTTTACTGTATTTACAATTTCCGCATTTTGTTATTATCTGTTGCTATTGTGCTGTTGGGTGGTTGTTCCTTTGAGAGAGAAGCCAAAACCCAGGCTTGAGTACACACATAGATTTAGAGAGAGAGTAGGGGTTAGCCTGCTTGCTTAGCTCGCACCAGCTGGCCTCGAAATCTCACTCGGACGAGATTCTCTTTGATGCTTCTTGCCTGGCCCTTAGGGCTCGACAAGTTGTCTGACCCGAGGATTGTCGACTCTGGGGACCGATCAATTGGGAATTCGACTAAGTGAGGCCTCTTCAAGGGATGATGATGCCACACCTTCTGGGTATCGTATCATTGCTCTTGAAAGTCTGTGACGTTGATACCCGCATAGGATGCAGTACCTTGTGTCAGTTTAGGTCCATACCAGTGAGTGAGAGGGTTTTGCAGGAAACCTGACTTCCAGCCTACCCGCTATTTTGGTCTTCTCTTCAGAGCGAACATACTCCGTCAGCAGCGCAGCAGTATTCAGAGATTGTGTGGGGGTTGTGATCCCGTGTTTGCTGCATACTGTATTGTATTTGCATAAACGTGTTGCATCATATTGCATGTCATACTCCAGCTAGCCAGAGCTCTTATCCAGCCGTTGTTGATTTCAGAAGGTGATTACCTGGTATTTGGCCTGAGCAACTGTTGATTTTTTAGAAGACGACCAAGGGGTTGAGTAGATTTGAGGAGAATTGAGCAGTGAAGTCAGTTGAAGGTTATCAGTAGCCATGTCCGAAGGAAACTTCCAGTCTCCAAACACCTTGGCAGGGTTTACTATGACGACCAACCCTCTGTATGGTTCTATTTCCGATGCAGAATTTCCGCAAGTGAACAACCTTACTGCAGACCCGCGTGTGCAGCCTCCTGCTACGGACCGAGATCAACATGAGCAGTTTGTTGTCTGCAACGAACGACCTCTCCTTATCAACAGTCAAGGTGTTGTTTTCCCTATGCCGAGTATCCAAAGAGAGGTCCCAGTAGCCAGGACTGTAGACCCAAAAGATCTTGAGTGTAATAGAAGACTCCAAGTGTTGGAAGAACAAGTTAAAGCCTTGAAGGTCAAAGATGCTGATAACCTGAATGCTGCAGGCATGTGTTTGGTTCCTGGCCTAGCGTTGCCTTATAAGTTCAAAGCGCTGATATTTGAGAAATACAGAGGGGATAGCTGCCCGAAGCAACATTTGGTGATGTTCTGCCGAAGAATGACGTCGTTTGTGCAAAATGACAAGTTGATGATCCATTGCTTTCAGGATAGTCTGACTGGGGCATCTTTGCATTGGTATATGCAGTTAGAGAGTAACCAGATTCGATCATGGGTGGATTTAGCCAGATCTTTTCTGAAGCAGTATGATTACAACCTAGACGTAGCTCCTCATCGCATGCAGTTGCAAGAGTTGTCTTAAGAGAACAATGAACCCATCAGGAAGTATGCGCAGAGATGGAGAGAATTTGCCGCCAGGGTACAACCACCGCTTCTAGACCGAGAGCTAATAAGCATGTTTGTAGACTCACTGCAGGATCCCTACCACGAAAGAATACTTGGACTTCCGTTAAGTTTCTCTGACTTGGTAGTACTTGGAGAACGCCTTGAGCATGCCATCAAAATCGGGAAAATTCAGATTATTTCAGACGGTCAGGCTAGTGAAGCTGAATCTCTTTATGACTATCAGAATGAAGAAGGAGTTGTGATCAATGCAATCATGTCAGATGTTGAGTATCCTCGAGATGAGTCATTGAAACCTGTTGGTTCTTCATCTTCTCAGAGATCAGTACCTCCTGTGTCTTGTTATGTTGGACAGACAACTGTGCCTGGGGCACCCTATCAAGAACCTTATGTCGCTTCTCATGAAAATCAGCGAACTCGTGGCCGAGGTTATCAGAATCAGCGTCAGAATCAGAACAAGCCTTGTAACAACTTGGAACGAAGGAATGCTCCTTCCCACCCAGTGCCTATGTCGTATAGCCAGTTGCTGCCATCTTTGGTCCAGAGTTCTTTGGTGGAACCGAAAGCTCTTAAGCCTGTTCCAAAGCCTTACCCTCCTGGGTACAATCCCCACGTTCAGTGTGGTTACCATGGCGGATCCCCAGGGCATTCAACTGAAGATTGTAAAGCTTTTCAGGCGAAAGTACAACATTTGATCGACCAAGATTGCATTTCCTTTCGAGAAGGATTTCTGTTTGTTCATACCAACTTCTCAGCTGTCTAAGCTTGTAGATTCAGAGTTTGTTTTCAAGAAGCCAGTAATCCAGACAGGCGGACGCCCTCAGCATTGGCAGTCCTCAGACTTTTATATCATTTGCATTTGTAGTTTCTTTTCTGTTAGTTACTACTTGCTGTTAAACATTGTTTATTTTGAATGGTAATATTGATAAAGTGACTATGCATTTTTCTGAATTAATCATGTCGTTGTCGCTCATTTATTGCATTGCACTGACACTTGCATTTTATGTACTCCACCTTATCACTGTGATTAGCAAAGATTGGAGGGAGGATGATGAAACTGGATACTCATAACCGATGATCGTATGCGTTCAGATAAAACCTTACCGATGACGTACAAGGCATTATTTCAAATCCCCTAAACACTGGAGATATAAGGAGTTAGTCCCTTGTTAACCACTTCGAGCCAGGAAGTAGAAGTTTTTTCAGACTTTTTAACCCTCACGTCTTAACCCGGGGCAGGGTAGTTGTCAGTTAGCCGGACCGAGCGTTCAAGTCTTATAGAGGATTGTTGCCATTCGAGGACCAATTACAGCTTACGCCTCTCAAGAGGTCGCATCTCGCCGACCACAATGGTTAAACCTCACCAACCAGGAGTGAGACAGTTACAATCCTTGCGGAGCGATCAAGACAACCAGTGTTACACGACTTTGTTCCAAAAGAAAAGAAAGAAAAAAGAAACCCCTCTAAGTAAAAAGAAATGAAAAGATGGAAAGCTAATACTTAGGCAAAAATTAGGGCATCCCGCTGGACTTCAAAAGAAAACGAAAAAAAATCGAAAAGAACTCAAAGGGAGTCAGTCCAGGCAAAAATTGGGGAGTCAAAAAGAATGAAAAAGAAAGGATATCAATAGAAAAAATCCCCAGTGAAGTCACAAAGTCGTGTATACAGACACCGAAAACGAAAAGGAGTAACTGTCACTCCGAAAACCTTGTGAGTTTCCTTAACTATGGTCCTTACCATCCAACATACCTCTCGAAGAGGCGAGCGCTCGAGCTAAGTTAACTGAACTTTAGGATCGGAGATCATCACGTAGAAGGGGTGGGTACAAATCATAATTTGAGCCAAATATCCTTTGTTTCATGAACCGTGAACCCGACCACAATACAACCCTTAAAAGACCTAATTGAGGTAGGGTTTATTCTGAAAGCGCATTACGATAAGGTTGAGTAACCTGACTCCTTCTTGATTTGCTAATCATATCCTTGTTGTATTTTTCACCGATCACATCAGCACTACGTTTGAACTCTGGTTCATTCGTCACTCACAATCATGACACGTAAATGAGTGACAACACAAAAATTTTCAAAATATGCATGAACACCGCATTAAAATTACCATTCAGGATTAAACAATTTTACTTGCAGGTCAGTAGTTGACATGAAGGAAATTCCAACAGGGAATAATCAAACAGGACTGAATAATTCAGCAGTCTGGATCAGAATGGTGTATGTTGTGAAGCCCTGTAAATCTGGGGCATTGACTTCCAGTGAGTTCAGAATCAGTTAGTCTGAGGACAAGTCTCAAAGCATCAGTTGATCAGGGGCAGTTTGTTTGAGAAGCAGTTGATTAGATGTGAGTCTTCTCAAGAACCAATCAGGGGCAATTACACAGAATGATGTGATTTGAGGGCAGATCCTTCCAATGGGTGATCAGATCAGGTTAAGTCGCTTGTACGCTCATTCAGGGGCAAGTCACCTCAGAGATAGTGAGACCAACTGGGTTGATAATTGTTTGATTGAGGTGGAATCTTTTGTCGTACAGATACCGGGGAAAGTAATCTCGAGGTCGTCTCATAGAGAGCTGTTCAGAGCGATATTCTCAAGAGTTAGATTGGGGCAAGTAAAGTTGTACTGGGGCAAGTTTTTCAAGCAAGTCTGTTTATCCCCAGCCGGAGTTGAGTATCGGGGAATCATGTCATTACTCTTATAAAAAAACCTTTACCTTCCGAAAAGGCCTTACCATCGTTGGATCGTTATCCTACAATAAAACCTGTTACGTGTCAGAACTTTGTAACCAAGTCATTTTCCAAAGTCCAGTTCTCGCCTGGCAAACCGGTAACCAGTTCTCGTCTGGCCCAGATTTCTGTAAAAACCAGTTCTCGCCTGGTACTTGTTATTTTTCAACCAGTTACCGTCTGGCCAACCTTTCCGTAAACATCAGTTCTCGTCTGGTGTGGTTTATTGTTGTATCAGTTCTCGTCTGGTGCATGTTACCGTAAACATCAGTCCTCGTCTGGTGTACGTTATTGTTACCAGTTCTCGTCTGGTCATCACGTCTTTAACCTATTGGTTGTATCAGTTCTCGTCTGGTGCATGTTAGCTTTCAACCAGTTCTCGTCTGGTCATTTGTTTCTTAACCTATTATCCAGTCAGCCCCGTCTGATGTTCAAACGATAAATCAATTTTCGTCCGATAACCTAATCTATTTTGCTATCAGTTCTCGTCTGGTAGTCCATCCTTGAATGCTAGTTCTCGTCTAGTATTTTCCTTATTTTCCATTTTGTAAATAACTAATTTCCATCCTAAACCATAAAGAAAAAGCCCAAAAAAAATATCCGACACGGTAATTCCCAATGACTCGCATGTTGTCACATTCCCCGATACGAAGCTCAATTGATACCAGTTCCCCGATTAATGTTTGAATTCCTTGTGGATGTTGTTGAATCAGGACTACTACTCCTCGTCAGCAGATGGAAGCCACGTATTATCCCCGAAAGAATTGAGATTGCATTTTATCCCGTATCAGAGTAGGATCAGTATTATCCTCAGCAGATTAAGAGTGATATCCTTGATAGAAGGGGCATTCCCAGCAGTGTGCTGCGCACAATCAACCCCAGTTGGTTAATCCCTACAGAGTCCAGGTTACTAGTGGTTTAGAAAGAATATCACCGTGCAGGGCCGTCCTTCCTTTGTCCAGCATTTATTTTGCTGAGATGATTCTGTGATATCAGGTTACCCTCAGTGGAGTTGACGTTGCCCTCAGCATTTATTTTGCCAAGTGGTTTTAGACCTGGTGTTCTCTGGCAGCTCGAGCCTGCATTTACATTTGCATATATCGTTATATTTGCATTTATACAAACGCAGAGCATATCCATGCCGTATGAGGCCTAGCATCTATCAAAACATGTGCATATCATTTCCATGTCGTGTGGAACATTGCATTATTTTCAAACATACGCATTTCGAAACATAGACCAGGTTGGTTACCTCATGGCTTTCGAGTATGTTCCCCTGCAGAGTTGTTTGGTTAAGCTTCTCTTCACCCACAGCGGAGTGACTTATTCATATTTGGTTGTTACGTCGGCATTGAGAAAAAAGAAGAAGAAAAATTGACATCATATCAAACTTCTGAAGCTGCCGCCTGTTGTCGAAAATGGATGCCTGGCAGTCGATTCAGAGTTTCCCCAGGAGAATTGTTCTCAGGTTCACCGTGAACTGTGAGGTGACAAGATTTGATCCCATAACAGATGGGAGTCAAGGCGTTTGCTTTCTGAAGCATTATTCCGAAGATTCAGTACCCGTGGCGTCACACGGGTGATTGACGAAAAAGAAAATTTATCAGATAATTGACCAGTTGTTGCCATAACAACCAGACTTCAGTTCATTGGAAGCTATTTCTCGGGCAGTTTTGCAGTTATTTCTGCGGTTGGCAAATTTCAGTGTTCTTTTGTATTCAACCGTCTTCTACCTTTGAATGTTTGAAAGCCGTTCGCTCTTCAACCATTCAGGTCCAAGCCGCTTGAATAGGGGCAGCTGTTGCACCCTAAAATTTGACCAACCGATTCCCATCTGGTGTATGGTTCGACGCATTTTGCATTCGCATTCGCATATCGCATGCAGTGCATTTTCTCATTCAGATTGATTTTATCGGGATTACAGCCCTATTTTCACATTTCGGGTATTTCAGACCGGTTCGGATAATCGGAGGTTATTTTGAGAAGTCACGCGCTTCCTGGGTGTTTTCAGCTTACGCAGTGATTTTGGAGGTTCTTGGTGTCGGGGTTTACTGCTTGCTTCGATCTGGTCTCGCGCTCTCGTTTATTGTTGGTTGTTTGCCTTTATTTGTATTTTTAGGATTTAATAGCCTTTTGTAGATATTAAATAGGTTTTATGGTTTTTTTAGAATTTAAATAAATGATTCCTAGAGTTTTTTTTTGAGATAATAGATTTTTCTTAGATTTAATTGTTTTTTCTAGAATTTTAAATAGATATTAAATAGATTTGTAATGAATTTTAAATAGTTTTAATAGGTTTAATAGATTTTTTTTTCTATTTTTAATAGGATTAATTCATTAGTAGATTTAATTCTCTTTTAGATATTAATAGGGTTTTTAGAAATTAATAGATAATATTTTTAGATTTAATTTCTCCCATAGTAGATTTAATTGTTTTGTTTAAAGATTTATAGATATTAGTCCTTTTTAGGATTAATTCCCATTTTAAGATTTGATTGGGTGTTAATTTCCTTTTAGGATTAATTAGATATTAGTTAGAATGCTAATCATTTTAATTAGAGGAATTAATTGGAGTTAGAATTAATAATTAGATTTTAATCAGGTTTTAATTCATTTTAATTGGCAGTTATCCATTTAATTTTCGTTTTACTATTAAGTTTAGCATTAATGGAGTTTTAAATGATCATTAGCAATTTAAGTGTGTCATTAGTGGAGTCTTAATTGCAATCAGAGTCCTTAATCAATTTTTCGGTGGGCCAGGTGTCCCAATTCTGGGGGCCCAAGTCCAAAATCGTGACATTTGTCAGCTATATAAACATGCCACGCGTGTAATTCTGGGACCTCCACCTCATTTTTGCATTCACCAGAGTGTGCCACCTCACCGTCCACTCACCCTCTCTCCACGCCACTTGTCTTCCTCTCTCTCTCTGCATGCCCACTCACACTGACTCCTTGCCTGCATGCATGCCACACGGTCTGCTCTCACCTGCGGCCGCCACCTCACCCTCTCCCTCCTACGACCGGCATGCAAACGCCGGAAAGGTGAAACGGAGAAATCATATGGCGGTTCCCACGGCAGTTTTCACGGCCAAACCTCGCCGGAAACTGCATACTTCGTCGGAAAACTCAATTGATCAAGAACTTCATCATTATCAAATTTCCAGATCTTCAAGCGATCTTCATGTGTTCATCACCGATCTTCATAGATCTCAGTGACTTTCCAGATTTCGCAAGCAATTTCATCATCGTTCGTCCAAATCTCCAGAAAATTCAAAGATCCTCAACGATCATCAAGAAACATTCATACGAAATTCATACGGTTCATCAATAATTTCCTAGATCCATGAGACCTTCATCAGATCTTCGAGAGATTTTCATCGATCTTCATGAGATCTTCAAATCATCGTTCATCAATCATCATGTTCATCGCGCATTCAGATCTTTCAGCAAGCATCCAGACAAGTTCATCAGTGACCTTCATGTTCATCAGGTTTCCCAAATCGTTAAACTTCAAGAATCTTTAAGTTGCTCTTCAAGCGACGTCCAGAGATTCATCAACCATCAAACAAGCTTCAGAGCTCCTTCGCTCAAGAACCGCATGCATCAGATCTTTGCACGTTCATCCATAATCTTCAGTCTTCCAACGAAGATCATCAACGTCAAGATCTTCATCCAAGCTTTCCAGAATTTCGTAAGATCCTCATCAAACTCTCATCTGGATCTTCAAGGTTAATGTCAACCTTCACTACACTTGCCAAACCTTCAACATCGTCTTCAGATCCTTCGGATTCCAAGAACGTCAGGAATCGTTACCATATCTTCATCAAGCCATTCGACCGTTTCCAGAAAACCTTCGTAGATCAAGAACATTCGTGGATTTTCTTCAAGATTCATCAAGTTGGGGACGAAATGGAGTGCGATTGTGATGATAAAAAGTTTATAGAGGGAGACGGAGAGGTTGAGATGTTTGTGAGGGTTTGATTGAGAGGAGAAACGAAAGGGTGGGTGAACGAAGGAGAGATTAAGGGAGTTGCGGCGGAGAGAACGTGAACAGTTCCTAGGGTTTCAGAAGGGAGTGAGTGGAAGAGGGAGAGGATAGTGGGCCTTGAGCCCAACTTGTGTTTCAGTCCGTACACCCCCCGGTTTCCTCAGCATTTCCCCCCCTGGCTGATGTTTTTCGTTTTCTTTTCTTGCTTATTTCGTTGGGCCAAGCCCATTACATTTTTGCCATACACCCTTCGTGTTTTACTCTCACCCCCGTTCAGGTTTTTTTTCTTGTTTCTGCTGAGTAGCGATGGGTTGGGCCCAATAACCGTGTTTGCTGGACTCACCACCCAATTACCAGCGCCTCCCCCTTTTTTATTATTTTTCTTAGTGTATTGTGGGCTGGGCCCAGAATGGCTGTTTTTTCTGTTTTACACCATTTTTCAGGATTGTACCCCCCTCCCTTGCAATTTAATTTTTCCTCTTGTATTGGACATATGATTGTAATAGATATAGTTCTATTTTTTCTTTAGGATTATAGTTTCATTTTCATAGTTAGAATGTTATGCATAGATTTTAATATAGAATTTCTATTCTATTATTTTTTTAGCATACTATAGGATATATAGATTTAATATAGTTTTTTATTATTTTTCTTTATAGAATATTATAGTATTTTAGATAGGAATTTTCTATGCTATTTTCATATGCAATTTCTTTTAATATTTCTTTAGAATATTTTCTAGTAGAATTTAATTGCCGTATTTTAGGAGTAGCGTATTATTCCCATTTGGTGTTGGATTTCTCCCCTATTTTCTCATTTTCTTATCCGATTGCTGTGACTTTATTTCCGGCTGGCCGTGTGACGCGATTCAATTGGAGAATGATTTTCGATATCATTTCTCCATCTTGTCTTTGACACGGATATTAATACGCTACCTCTTAGAGTTCGATTTCTCGCATAAATCGAACCATGACGGTCTAAGCGTTACATTGTTCTTGATTCGAACGTCATCATCAAGATCCAGAGAGGAGAAGATTGGAATGGAGCTTGCGCGTACGTCAGGAGCCCCGGAGCTGCTTCGTTCATTATCATTGGCGTATTCAAATCTTCAGGCAACCAGTAAGTGTTGTGGGCTGCATCATCAGATACAAAGGAAGTGCCGGCTGAGGAGTTTCTTCTTAGGTTCTTGCGTGCGTGTCCCGAGTTCCTTCCTGTTTAGGCGTAGGCCTGCTTCCTCTTTGTTCTCGCCTCGTGCGAGCGAATCCCTGTTTCCTCTCTCTTGCTTCCGTGCAATTGAGATTCATTTTCCCGTCGAACTACGTTAGCTCTGATCTCTCGTGCCCGACGAGAGTACGTAGGCATAGGATGCCGTATCCTAGCGAGCTCCCGTTTTCCCGTTTTCCCGTTTTCCCTTTTCCCTTTTTCCAGGTTTTAGCTATAGTAGGCTGAACTACAGCTGCTCTGATTTCTCATATCTAATGAGAATATGTAGGCATAGGATGTGATATCCTAGCGAGCACACTAACAACTAATCCTGTTGTTCTCTCGCTGCTGTGCGATCGAGACTTTCCCGCTGATGACTGATGTTATCCTTTTCTCTTGCCCTCGCGCATTTGAGACCAGACCGTAGTTTTCCCGTAGGTTCCCGTACCTCTAAAACAGCTTAATCTCTCACTCCTGTGTGATCGAGAACACCCTGTCTAGCCGTAGTTAGCCTGAACTACGTAAGCTCTGATCTTCCATTCTGTCTGGAAGTACGTAGGCACAAGACGCGAAGTCTTGGCGAGCCAATTCCCTGTAGTTTCCCGAACTACGATGACTCTGACTTTCTCTCTTGAGAATACGTAGGCATAGAGTGCGATGCTCTATCGAGTCAGTTTCCTTCCCGTTTAGATTTAGCAGCCGTAGATAGATTGTTTTGCATCCTTTAGACAAACCAAGCAAGCGTGGATCCCGTCGAGTACAACGGACGTGAGGGGTGCTAATACCTTCCCCTTGCGTAACCGACTCCCAAATCCAGGATTTGGTTGCGATGACCATTCCTTTCCCGTCTTTGCGGTAAGTTTACTCTGAGCGTTTCCTTTCCCTCTGTTGGGATAAATAACGCACGGTGGCGACTGTTCTGTTCAGCCGGCGTCGATTTTCGAAGTAGCGACAGTATGCATAGTTTTGTTAGTAGCTTGAAATCACCCTCATTCCCTTCCAATTTCTCCCCTAATGACATTTTGGATGTGTTTGGATTGCAAGAGGCCTTGATCATGCCTTGAATTTTGGTTTGGCAAATGTTACTTAAGATGTAAGTAACTACTTTTCAAAGCAAGTCCACAAATTAAACTTCAATTCAAAATTGTGGCTAAACCAATGTTCTTAAAATGTGTTTTAGAATCAAAATGACATATTACATGCCTTGGTTTGGACATGTATATCAAAAATACCAATTTCCAACTTTGGTTCATTTGAAAATCATCCTTATTTTAGGTCATTTTTGCAACTTTGAGATACAAGCACTTCCAACCTCTCATGACCTCTTAACTAGCCTTAAAACATCATTTTGAACAAGTTTGATGTTGAAAAGTTTCTCATTTGAAGCTTGGAAATAGGAGTTATGGCCTTATGGTTGAAATGACCTATAATCTCCAAATGACCAAAATGCCTTTGACTTGTCAAAGCCATAACTTGAGTTCTACAAATCCTATCAAGGACTTCTAGTACTCTATAGAAATCTAAGAGGATAAGGAACAACATTCATGTTGACCAAAATTTCATAGGAATCATCCTTCTAGGGAAAACGTTTCATGCAAGTTGGACAACTTTCAAGCCCCCAAATTCACATACCTCAGATGACCTGTAACTTGTCAAAGTCATAACTTGAGTTCTACAAATCCTATCAAGGACTTCTAGCACTCAAATTAAAGCTAAGACCATGCTCTACAACAATCATGTTGGGGGTAGGATGAGATGACAATCACATCTTGAGCTAAACTGCCTTGAAGATAGGGGTCCAACTAGGGGATTTTACACTGTTAAGCCTTAGAAACCCTAGCTTGAAACTTCTCAAACTCTTCAATCATGATGAGTTGACCTTGGAATCATCCTTATAACCTCTCAATTCATCAATCCATGATCACATGGCCTTTGAATTAGGTCTCAACCTTGTTCAAATCATCAGTTGACCTAGGGTTGACCCAGTCAAACCCTAGCTGCACCACTCATGGCTGAGGCTTCTTAATCTTGCACAATGACCTGTCTAGGCCTCAAAGTGATCCTCAACACTTCTCATGAGCTCTCTCAAGACCTCAAGTCCAACTTCATGGCTTCAGAATCATCTGATGGCTCCCACAATTCTCAAGTTAGGAGACCTACACACTTGGCTTCAATCACTCTCTCTGAGGATCTTTTAACTTCTCTGACAAGGATATCAACCCTTGAACACTTGAATAACCTTCTTAGCTGGCTTCATATTCTTGTATAGCTCTTGATTGGTACTCATACCTCTTGATCTCCTGCATACATGTCAATGAAATGCAAATGATAATGCTAATGTGAATGAAATGAAACATAAGCTAGGTAAAGAAAAGTTGGGCAAATTTTGGGGTGCAACAGCTGCCCCTATTCAAACGGCTTGGACCTGACTGGGTGAGAAGCGAACGACTCTCAAACAATCAAGGTGAAAGATGGTTGAATACCAACAAACCCGGAAATTTGCCAACTGCACAAGTACACAGTACTCTGATGGGGACAAATCTTCGGAAACTGAAATATTAGTTGCACGACAACTAGCTGGGGAATTGTTCACACGGTAACCAGTGATACATGGTCGGTCATTCCGTCAGGCATCAAGATTCCTTGGGACTCATCAGGTCAACAATCAAGTTAATCATGCCATCGGGCATTCAAAGAAATTTTTGGGCGTCAGCCGAACTTCATCACTAAGTCGGGAATAGAATTCTCAGTCAATCATGAACCAATTGGGGATACCTAATTCTGCCATCAGGCACTCTGCATCAGCTGAGATAACTGCTTCGTTAATACGGTTGGACTTCAATCATCAAGTCTTCAAGGGAAGTTTCGACTTCGCTGTTCAGAAACCTGTTGGGGATGACTCATCTCCGCTGGGGATTCTGGAGAACTATCAAGTAACTCTGCTTCGGGGACCCAGAAACCATTCTGGGTGAATCAACTCTGCTGAGGACTTCAAGAATCATCTTGGACAAATAACTCCGCCAGAGACTTCAAGAATCGTCCTGAACCAATAACTCTGCTGGAGATTTCAGGAATCATCCTGAGCAAACACTCTGCCGGGGACTCTAGGCATCAACTTGAGCAACCCTCTCTGGCGACTTCACAGGGGATTTTAAGAATCATCTTAAGCAATCAACTTTGCTGGGTAGTTCAAGAATCATCTTGGGCAAACGACTTTGCCGGGGAACACCTGTAAAACAAGAACGGTAATGACCTAGCTCATGCTTCATATGCATATGATTGACAATGGCGCAATGCTCCACACGGTGGAAATGTTACGCGTTTAGGATAAATGCTATGCAATCATGCAAAATGCTATGGCCCCATCAGCAAAATAAATGCTGAAGGGAGAATCCTCCTGTCAAGGAGAAGGAACCGCTTTGGTGGAGAGGAGGAATCATCCTGCCGAGGAGAAGAAGTCACGCCAATCTCAATTGGACTCCACCTAGGGAGACGAACTTCAGTTGACTGCTGCAGGGGAATAAAGCTCTACGAGAACCTGGACCCGCTTGTCTAGGTATTCCAACCACAAGCTGCTGAGGTGAATGATGTCACTCGCAGAAATAAACTGCATGGCCTTCGCGACTAAAACTTTCCTGGAGATAACGACTCCGATGGGGAAATACAGCATCAGCTATTCAACACTCTACTGGGGAAAACCAATCATGGCCCGAACGCTTTCCAAGGACTCGACTCTCTTGGGAATTTGCATACTCGGCTGGGGAAGAAGGAATCATCCTGCTTGCTGGGGAGAGTACGACTCTGTGGGGAGCCTCAATTCTCCTGGGGACTTCAGTCCTGAACTATCAATTGCTGCGCATTTCAGTATATGACCCAGCTGGGGAGACGATGATCCTTCAGGATACATCTGTTTGGAGAGAATCTTCTCTGATTGGGGAGACATATCAATGCTTACGATCTCATGTTCAGACTCTGTGGGGAGAGGCTGCTGAACTTTGCTGGAGGAGAAGGAATCATCCTGTCTGGGGACGCATACGGCGTACTGCCTGGAACCTGCAACAACACAAACAAACAGACAAGATACCCTTCTCAAAGGGACCTATCAAGGTTATCATCTTGTGACAATGTTCAAGTAATTCATTGTTTCAACAATCAGTGGCCTAGGCCAGTAGGTTTATGTATGCGCATTTTATCAAAAACATCGGCGTTCTTTTTCGCAAACAAAACAGATAAATGCTAAACAGACAAACAAAATTGCTGAATAGTATACATTTTATTGATAACGAACCCCTGAATGGGTGAAAATGTTTTACAACAGATGCAAGCTCCTGGAATGAGGAAGTTGCGCAAATATAAAACATAAATATACATCAGTATTTATAAATGTCGGCAATGAGGCGTAGACGAACACCATGAGTTGATCCCTCTATGACCCACTCGACTTCGATACTTCTCCGACGCTTCAGCTTCAGAAGAGATTGATTCAGATAAACGGCCCTCAGGTCCTCCAAACCACTAAACAAATACAGTCCACACGCGGAATGCAGTCATTTGCTTTTTCAAATCCCTAACTTTTGCCTGAATCGCCCTTTCAGGTTTTCGATTCACCGGGATACCCTTTTTTGCCAAAGTCGCCCTTCCGGGTTTTCGACTTTACGGGTGTACATTTTTCCTTTTATATCCCTAATTTTTGCCCGAACCTTTTTCCTTTTTTTATGGTTCGCCGGGATGCCCCATTTTTGCCTGGATATTCTTTTTCTTTCCAGCGGGTCGTTTTTTTTAAGCAAAGTATTTTTTAACTGCGTCCGCGTTCACCGGGGATGCAAAATATTCACCATCCATCGTGGATAACAACAAGGCTCCTCCCGAGAAGACTTTGCTGACGACGTACGGACCTTTGTAATTGGGAGTCCACTTGCCCCGGTGATCGGAGTGTGGAGGAAGAATCTTCTTCAGGACGAGATCACCCGTCTGAAAGCTTCTAGGACGCACCTTCTTATCATAAGCTTTCTTCATTTGGCTTTGGTACAGACGACCATATGCAATCGATGCTAATCTCTTCTTGTCCATCAGGCTGAGTTGGTTTAGTCGGTTCTTAATCCATTCTGTCTCGTCGAGTTTCACGTCAACCAAAACTCGCAAAGAAGGGATCTCCACTTCTAACGGTAGGACAACTTCCATACCGTACACTAAGGAGAAAGGAGTTGCCCCGGTTGATGTACGTACCGTCGTACGAAAACCGTGCAGTGCAAATGGCAACATCTCGTGCCAATCCTTATAGGTCACAACCATCTTCTGTATCATCTTCGGCCGGTAAGGAGATGAGTTGTGGTGTTCAATCTTGACACTCTGGCACAGCTCCTTCATCATCTTGTTATTCAGATTCGACCCATTATCAGTAATGATCCGCTCGGGAATTCCGTAACGACAGATGATGTCCCTCTTTATGAATTTAGCCACCACCTGCTTGGTCACATTAGCATATGAGACTGCCTCCACCCACTTGGTGAAGTAGTCGATAGCTACTAGAATGAAGCGATGACCGTTAGATGCAGTGGGCTCGATCTTGCCTATCATGTTGATGCCCCACATGGAGAACGGCCACGGGGAGGACATGACATTTAACGGGCACGGCAGCACATAGATCTTATCAGCATAAATCTGGAATTTATGACATCTCTTCGCGAATTTGAAGCAATCCGACTTCATCGTCAGCCAGTAATATCCTGCTCTCAGGATCTTTCTCGTCATAGCATGCCCGCCGGCGTGCGTACCAAATGTGCCTTCATGGAATTCTTCCATGAGCATACTCGCCTCTTTCTCATCTACACATCTGAGTAGCACGAGATCGTGGTTTCTTTTATACAAAACTCCATCAGGATTGAGGTAAAAATTTCTAGATAGCTTCCTCAGAGTCTTCTTATCCTGGGTTGACGCTCCCGCGGGATACTCCTTAGTCATAAGGAAGGTCTGGATGTCATGGAACCATGGCTTGCCGTCGGAGGCTTCCTCGATTGCAAAGACAAATGCAGGTCTATCAAGACGAGAAAGGACAATTCTTGGAGCTTCATTCCAAAAATTGACTTTATACATCGAAGCCAACGTGGCTAAGGCATCAGCCATCTGGTTTTCTGCTCTGGGCACATGATGGAGCTCCATTCGATCAAAGAACGGAAGTAACCTTCTGGCATAGTTCATGTACGACACAAAATTCGATTGACGAGTCTCCCACTCCCCTTTAATCTGGTTAATCACAAGTGCCGAGTCACCATATATATCTAGGTTCTTGATTCTCAAATCAATCGCTTCTTCTAGACCCATGATGCATGCTTCATACTCCGCTTCATTATTGGTGACTGGAAACGTCAGTCTCGCAGTAAACGGGATGTGGGATCCGTGGGGAGTTGTGATGATCGCCCCAATGCCACTTCCATAAGAATTAACCGCCCCGTCAAATATCAATTTCCATTGGGATTTCCTATCTGGACCCTCGTCGGGCAAAGGTTCATCACAATCTTTCGCTTTAAGAAACATGATATCCTCATCAGGAAATTCAAATTTCATCGGCTGATAATCTTCGATCGGCTGTTCGGCAAGGTATTCAGACAATACGCTTCCCTTGATGGCCTTCTGGGACACGTACTGAATGTCATATTCCGTCAACACCATTTGCCATCTGGCAATCCTGCCCGAAAGCGCTTGCTTCTCGAAGAAGTACTTGATCGGATCCATCTTCGAAATTAGCATGGTGGTGTGATTGAGCATGTACTGTCGTAAACGTTTGGCAGCCCAGGCTAGTGCACAACACGTCTTCTCCAGCATCGAGTAACGAGATTCACATTCTGTGAACTTTTTACTCAAATAGTAAATGGCATGCTCCTTTCTGCCCGTCTCGTCGTGCTGACCGAGAACACACCCCATACTATTCTCAAGAACTGTCAAGTGCATGATTAAGGGTCGTCCGACCACTGGGGGTATCAAGATCGGAGGTTCCTGCAGATACTGTTTTATCTTATCAAATGCCTTCTGGCAATCCTCGTTCCAGATAATCGCCTGATCTTTCTTTAACAGTTTGAACATTGGTTCACACGTGGCCGTGAGCTAAGAGATAAACCTTGCAATGTAGTTTATTCTGCCCAAGAAACCACGAACTTCTTTTTCTGTTTTTGGCGTTGGCATCTCTTGTATTGCTTTTATCTTCGCAGGATCAACCTCAATGCCTTTCTCACTCACAATAAACCCCAGTAGTTTTCCAGACCGTACTCCGAAAGTACACTTGTTAGGATTCAGCCTCAACCTGAACTTCCTAAGCCTCTCAAAAAGCTTCAGCAAATTGACCAGATGTCCCTCCTCCGTTTGGGACTTCGCAATCATGTCATCAACATAAACTTCAATCTCATGATGAATCATGTCATGAAACAAAGTAACCATTGCTCGTTGGTAAGTGGCCCCTGCGTTCTTCAGACCGAAAGGCATTACCTTGTAGCAAAATGTCCCCCAAGGCGTAATAAACGTAGTTTTCTCCATGTTCTCCGGCGCCATCTTGATCTGATTGTAGCCGGAGAAGCCATCCATGAACAAAAATACGGAGAACTGGGCTGTATTGTCGACCAACACATCAATATGGGGAAGCGGGAAATCATCTTTAGGGCTCGCCCTATTCAAATCCCGATAATCGACGCACATTCGCACCTTACCGCCCTTCTTCGGTACAGGCACTATGTTGGCGACCCACGGAAGGTAAGTAGTGACTGCTAAGAAGCCAGCATCAAGCTGCTTTTGCACTTCTTCTTTGATCTTAACGGCCATATCTGGTCGTGTCCTTCTAACCTTCTGCTTAACGGGAGGACAATCTTCTCATAGCGGCAAGTGGTGGACCACGATGTCAGTATCAAGTCCAGGCATATCTTCGTATGACCAAGCAAAGATGTCACTATACTCACTCAGCATCTCGACCAATCTCTACTTGACATCACTCTGCAATGCAGCCCCTATCCTGACGTTCCTGACAAGTTCTTCAGAACCCAGATTCATGATCTCAATCTCTTCTTCGTGAGGCAGAATAACTTTCTCTTCTTATTTCAACAAGCGGGCCAACTCTTCGGGAAGGTCTTCATCTTCACCAATCTCTTCTTCGGCTTGATAGATCGGGCAATCAAAGTCGAAGTGAGTCGTAGAAGGTCCAGAGTCGATGTCATCTGCTATGTGGATCCTGCAATAACAAGGGTTAAGCTTAAAACAAGGATATGCAGGTTAGCACAAACCCTATTGCCATTTTATTGTTTTTCAAAACAAATATAAAACAGGAATAACAGAGATCACAACATTTGAATACGAAGAAAAACGCCTTCTGATTTATTGATAAAATGCATGTACATAATCAAACAAGGCCCTGACAATAAAACCACTATGCCCCGGGTAGGACATAGGGTTGTACAATGATTGGAAAAATTAAATCATTACTCTTTTCCTGCCACTTGGATGATATCCCTGACGGACCAGTTGTTGAGGCTCTCGCCTGGTTTGCTTGGCTGGATCCAAGAGTCCAGATCGCAGTCGCTATCTTCGCCGTCTTCAGACACTGCGTTGACGCTTTCAAATATCACCCCGCCGCTAGTAAACTGGACCGGCCCTTTACCTCGTGACGCACTGCTAGAAGAGGAGGAGGCTTCAGCCGCAGGAGAGTACCCTAACCCGAACTTGTCTTGCTTGTTAGGTATCTCCAGAATTCACCCCCAACCTGGGGTAGATCCGGCTTGAACAATGGCCCGGGCTTCCTTGAAGGAAGAGAGATTCATCTCTGGTTTCTCGGTGATCACAGGAGCTACGTTCTTGACTTTAACAGCTTCGAACGCTTGACATAGGGTTTCGTGGATTTCCCCATCCATCTTAACATACTTGAAGGACGACAAATGGCTCACCATTATATCTTCCTCGCCACATACAGTCACGATGCTGCCTCCGACAACATACTTGAGCTTCTGGTGCAACGTGGAGGTCACGGCACCCGCAGAATGGATCCATGGTCGGCCTAAGAGACAGCTGTAGGCAGGCATGATGTCCATAATGTAAAAGACCGCGTCGAATGTTTCCGGCCCGACTTGGATTGGCAACGTCACCTCCCCGAAAACATGGCGTTTGGTCCCATCGAACGCCTTCACAACCAGATCACTGGGTGTGCAAATCACTTCACGAGTATCTAACTTCATCAATGCTTTCTTCGGAAGAACATTGAGTGACGACCCCGTGTCCACCAACACATGAGACATAATCGTTCCCCTACACTCTATCGAGATGTGCAGGGCACTATTGTGGTTTCTTCCCTTCGGCGTCAGCTCTAGGTCAGTAAACCCTAACCCATTTCCAGCATTCACGTGGGATACGAACCCTTCCAACTGGTTTACCGATATTTCCCGCGGTACGTACGTGGCATTCAACACCTTCAGCAGTGCGTTGCGATGTGCCTCAGAACACAGCAAAAAATTCAGGATGGAAATTTTCGAGGGTGTTTGATGGAGATGATCCACGATCTTGTAGTCACTCTTTTTAATCAACCTCATAAATTATTCGGCGTCTTTAACAAGTAAGTCTTTTTCTACCCCACGAGGGATCTCTTCAGCGACTTTACTCTTACCTTTATCAGTTGCATCAGCTTTGTCCGCTCTGTCCGCCACGACCTCAGGTGGTGCAAATACTCTTCCGCTGCGAATAATTCCGCTAACGCCCGCTAGGTTCTCCGCACATGACCCTGAGGGTTCCAATTCCAACTTCTGTCCGTTGCAGTAGACCTCTGCCCCGTAATGCCATGGGACGGCATTGGTGCTTTCGAAAGGTATCAGTCCAGCTTTGGTAATGGTAATCGTGGGCGGCCTGGGTGCAGAAATAGTTATCGTCCGACGAGGGATGGTGATGGTGGCAACCTCATCCTCTTGCTTCAGCATTACCTCTCCAGATCCACATTCGGCCCTTCGGCTAAACTGTAAGATCCCTTCAGTCATCAGACTCTGGATCCCCTCTATCAACTGTTCGCATCCATCAGGACTAGTCGCACAGCCCATACATAGTTCTCCACAGCCAGGGAAGAAACCTCTTTTCATCAGCTTAGCTTTAACGAAGCTAAGCGGTGTCTTTAGATCTCTGACGTCAGTCAACAAATCCAAGCTCTCGTCTTCACTAATGGCATTTACTCCACCTCCCCTATGATTCGGCATAGGGTTCTTCGTGACGTTTGGCACATTATCTGAGAAGTTGATGATCTTAGTGTCCACCATGTCTTGCACCTTGTGCTTGAAGGCTTTGAAGTTCTCTATCGTGTGGCCTGGTGCCGCTGAGTGAAACTCACAAGTTACATTTGCATCATAACCTGGCGGAGGTGCCCCTGTTAAGGGAGCCAAGGTTCTCTTCTGTATCAACTGTAACTGAAGCAGAGTCTGTAACAGCTGAGCATAGGACATGGGCGGTGTCTCGAGGTGACGGCTCGACAGAGGTGCCCTGTTCTGATACTTTCTGTACCCTTGTTGATTCGGCTGCTGCTGCTGCTGCTGTGGCTGGGGTTGTTGGACAGTGGGGATAGTTATACTGGCCACCTGCTGGTGAGGGCCTTTACCCTTCCTTCGCGCGTTGGACACATCGCTCGTCTCTCCTTCCCTCCTTTTGCCACCATAAGGTTTCTTTCCGCCTCCAGCCAAGGACAAATCACCTTGAATTTTCCCCAGTTTGATCCCATTCTCGACGTGCTCACCCGTGATAATGAGATCTGAGAAGCTTCCAGACATACTGCTGACCAATTTCTCATAGTAAACCCCTGGGAGGGTGGCTACGAACATTTCCACAAGCTCGCGTTCAACCATCGGCGGCTGAACCCTGGCTGCCAGTTCACGCCACCGCTGGGCGTATTCCTTGAACCCTTCGTTGTTCCTTTGCGACAGATTCTGTAGTTGGACTCGGTTCGGAGCCAAGTCACTGTTATATTGGTAGTGGTGCACAAATGCTTCAGCAAGTTCCTTCCACGTGCGTACACTGGAAGGTTCCAGACTCATGTACCATTCAAGGGAGGGCCCGGACAGACTGTCCTGAAAGAAGTGCATCAACAACTTCTCGTCCTCCGAGTGAGCTGACATTTTCCGGTAGTATGATCTCAGGTGGACGCGAGGGCAAGTGGTGCCCTTGTACTTTTCGAAGTCAGGTACCTTGAACTTGGGAGGCACCTTGAAATCAGTAATCAGTCCCAACTTGGACATATCAACACCCATGGTGTTCTGGTTCTTGAAATTCCTCATCTTGTCCTCGAGTGCCTTGAACCTTAGACGTGCTTCAGCAGTCAGCTCCCCTTCAGCACCTCTCTGAGAGAACACATCGTCTTGACGGTCTTCTAACCACGGCTGAGGCCCGAACAGATTTCCAACACCCGCATTGCCGTTGCCCAGCCCAACATTGACGTTAGCTTCAAAATTCCCATTACCGACGCCCGTCGTATTACTGTTGAGTCTCATGTTAGCTATCACATTGCCGTTGGCACTGCCATTCCCCCCGGTCACGGGGACGCCATTCTGAGGAGTTTCAACAGGTGAAGGAGTTGGCACAGTCCCACCATGGAGTACCCCACTGCTGTCGACCCTTGAAATTAGAGGCTGAACCAAGGTTCTGAGCTGATCCTGGCCGTTGGCGACCGCTTGCATGAGCTCCATGAAGCGGTCCATCCTTTCTCGGAGTTCCTGAACGTCAGTTTGCATTTGCTCCATAATTCTGGTTTGATTTGCTCTGGTCGGATAGCGGTAGATAGGTCTCTGATCAATCCTGGAACAACCTGAAACGACCTGCATACACAAAAGGGTTAGGAAAAACAACAAAGTGCTCGTTATGCAAATGCTTCATGCAAATGCAAACGTGTGTCTGTGTGTTAGGGAGATTTCCCCCGGTCCTAGTGCCTGAGTGCCAGTGCTGATAATAGGAAGTCCGAGTCCAGTCATGGAAATAACATCTCATATATATAAAGAAAACCCATCAAGGTGGTACATAACGTCACTGAATACAAGATGAATCAATAGCATGACCTCGACCAACAAGCCTGGTGATGGTCAGCATACAACAATGATCAAAACAAAAGGAATACAAATAGTCAAGCACGGCCACGGGCGCGAAACTCTTCTAACAACCCCTTCGTTTCTGGATGATCAGGCCGAGTGAGCAACCCTTCGACGAGTAACTCCCTCTGCATAATGGTGTATTGAAGACCTTCAACCGAATCTTCCCATGCTCCTTCGCCGAAACAATCTTCTAACTTCCGCTTCTTGGATTCAAACGTCAGGTTGCGCTCCCTCAGGTTAGCAAGAGCCTTGTTGAGCTGGCCTTCAGCGGCATATCTGCGAGCGGTTTCTTCATCAAACCTCTTCTCACTAGCCTTCACTTGGGCTTTCAGCTTGGAGATTTGTTGCTTCAGCTTATCCTCCCGTTCTTTCCCGTTGGCTAGGGTGGCCTTCCAATGTTGATTAAACTTGGATATTCTCCGGTACACTTCATCCAAGTGCTGCTTCTTCGTGGCTAGTACATCATTGACAGCTTTGAAGTCTCGACCCATGCGCTCGCGCTCAGCTATCTGCTTAGTCAGATTTGTCCCCAACTGGTTCACCAGCTCGGTCTGCCTCTTGAAGGAATGAACGACCTCACTTCTCTCGCTTCTGAGTTGCGCCAATTCTTTCTCCAGTTCTTCATTTGCCTTCTTCAGCTCGTCTCGCTCAGCTAACACCTGATTATGCTGCTGAATAGGCACGGTGGTAGGCTCTTCAATCACTGGAGGGCTTTCTGGCTGGGCAGGTGGAAACGGCATCCCTATAGCATCTGCTCTGGCTCTGATCCAAGTCACATATGGAGCGTAGGCTTGACTGTTACTTTTTCCCAGCAATGGTTTTCCCCGCATACTGATACCATTCCAAGCATGCTGAAGCTTAGATAACATATCCCCCTCTAGAAGACCAGTGAGGTACAGAGATTCCTGCACCTCTTCATCCTTCGACGGAGCTCTCAAAGCATAAGCAAACTGTCGGACCAGCAGAGATGGATTATAGTTTATACAGCCCTTCCTGCCTATCAAAGGCACGTTCGGAAACCCACTGCAGCTGAAGATGATCTCAGTACCCAATCTATCTCTGTCAAACCAGGTAATATCCTCCGCTGACAAACTCATCAGACGCTCGGGCCACTCAGTCGTGGCTGCAGACGAAGCAAAGGGACCCTTCTTGGGTAGATGACTATCAATCCATCTATAGAGCAGTGACACACAGCACGAGACATTCTTACCCCTTCTATTCTCGTTTTTGTAGTGGACGGAATGGTAGACATCTCCTATCAAGGTAGGGACTGGATTCCCTGAAGCAAAGATGTGGAAGGCGTCGAAGTCTACAAAGTCGGGCATATTGGGGAACAGAATGATGCCATATATGCACAGAGCGAGAATGGCGTTGAACACGACCCAACATCCATCTTTGGCGCATTGCTGAGCCTTTCCCACTAAGAACTGCAAGGAGAAACCGGGAACCCTGTTCCAACTAGACAAAACCAACTCGGAGGCATCCAGATGAAGTGAGGGAGCTAGACTAGCCAGGTCAGGCTCAGCATCCATATGAACAAAGGGCATCTGACTCTTGATAGGCACACCTAACAAATCAACATACTCCTCTAGTGTGGGTGCGAGAATAAAGTCCTGGAAAGTAAAGCATCTCACAGGAGGGTCGTAGAACTGCAGCAGGGCGTGCAACCCATTCAACTCGAACACAGAGGGTTTACGAACCAAACTGAGCAGTTTACCGTAAGACTTTCTGAATTCATCTTTCACAGAATCATCTGCTAAAGCTATCAAACCAGTCAGCTGAACGACATCCGGAGTGGGGAGCTTGTAAGCCACGGTCTTCCTCAGGGAACCCATAATAACACAATAGAAGGCAAGAAATCCTGAATCGGGGGAAACGGTACCTGCAACACAGACACACGTTAATGAAATGCAAATGGGTATGCAAAGCAATGTAAAATGCAATCATGCAGCAGGAGATCAAGGCAAATGTGTTGTTGAAGATGTGAAGGTTCTGTATCAACAAAACCACAACACTGTTCTGTCAAGAACAACCATAGATCTGACGAGAAGAAAACCCAGATATCGGACCATATATCTACTCTATCAAGAACAAACACACATCTGATAATAAGGACCTCTGTCACAAGACCAAAACTCTGCTCTATCAAGAACAAACATCTGATAATAAGGACCTCTGATACAGGACCCCAAATCTGTTCTGTTGAGAACAAACATCTGATGATAAGGACCTCTGATGCAGGACCAAAACTCTACTCTGTCAAGAACAAACATACATCTGCTGATGAGATCCCCTGATCCCAACCATAAACCTGCTCTGTCAAGAACAACATACACATCTGATGATGAGAACCTCTGACACCAACAAAACTGATTCACTATCAAGAAAACCAGGTAGTCTGAAGGTCAAGGTTTCCTGCAACAAACCCAACCCTGCTCACAGGTATGGACCTAAATTGACACAAGTTCGGCATCATATGCGGTCATCAGCGTCACAGACATTCAGGAGGGGTGATACGATACCCAGAAGGTGTGGCATCACCAGCCCCTGAAGCGGCCTCGCTCAGCTGAATTCCAAATGATCGGTCCCCAGAGTCGACAATCCTCCAAACCAACAGCCCCCTCAACCCAAAGGGTTGAAAAAGAAGTCAACCGGGAGAACCTTGTCTGAGCGTGGATTTCATGAGACACTAGTGCCTGCAAAGCAAGCACGCGCCCACTAATTTCCACAACTAATGCTAGGTACACTCAAGCCTGGGTCTGGCTTCTCACTCATCAGAATGCCCCTCCCACCACAGCACAGATAATCATATCATACTGAAAATAAAATGCGGGAAATAAAATGCGATAAATAATCACAACCCAACAAGTAATCATACAAGCGCTAGGATTGACTCTCGCAGGGGACGTTGGATCCCCAAACTGACTCGCATACGGGACGTTGGATCCCAGGAAACTATCAAGTCCCCAGCAGAGTCGCCAGCTGTCGCTTCCGCGAAAATAAGGTGCCGGTAAAACAGAAGAGTCGCCACCTTTCGTTATTTATCCCTCAGAACGGGAAAGGAAACAATCGGAAAAACCTGACGAAAAGGTATAAGACAAGGTCATCGCAACCATTGTCTAGGTTCGGGAGTCGGTTACGCAAGGGGAAGGTATTAGCACCCCTCACGTCCATCGTACTCGATGGGATCCATGCTTGTTGTGTTTATCTGACGGTTACGGGGAAGGTTTTATCTATCTACCTATCAAGGCTGGCCTGAAAAGAAAAGAAAAATGACTCGGCAAAGCGTCACACTTTATGCCTACGTATTCTTATCAGAGAATGAGAAATCAGAGTCAACATAGTTCGCCTAACTACGGGTTACGGGGAAGGTGGCTCGCCAATACATCAGTATTGTGCCTACGTACTCTCAACAGGCTTGAGAGATCAGAGCTTACGTAGTTCGGGATAATACGAATTACGGGAATTCAGATTCATCTGTTTTATCGAGTAGGGTTAACAAACAGTTCCAGCAGTTGGATGTACGCAGCTCGACCCTTGGAGACTTAGGCGTTACCGTTTGCGGTAGAACTGAGAGTTAACAACACTCTTTTCTTCAGAAAAGCTTCCTTTGAATTATGGGCTCACGGGGCAAAAAGGTTTGAAGTTTGTTTTCTGTCTTTTACGAAAGAACTGTTTTTTATGGATGTTTGCAACTAATATCGCACTAGAGACTATAACCTGAGAGTGAACGCGTCGCATGTCACCCAAAGGATGCCATACTAAACATCCAAGCTGTCGAAAAGAAACTCTCCGACAACCCTTTCTCAGATAGCTTAAGGCTCGTAACGCACGACATCAGTTAACCTTTATTACTGTATTTTAATTTGATTTGAGATGAGAAGAGAGAACAGGCTCAACTATGGGGAGACTATCAAGTCCTACTGTTGTCATGCCAAGGATTCATCCTATGGTTGAGGTTTGAAGCAGGGAACTCCTAGAAGTTATCATGCATAGGTTTTAACCTAAAGTTCTAATCATCACTTCCTTATCAAAGGAAGTGAGATTCCTAGGGGATCATGTCAATGATACAGAAACAGGTAAAGCATCAGCTTAAACAGTAAATAGTAAACAACTGTAAAATGCATGCAATGCAAGTGAGGGAGGAAATGTGTGTGGGGCATCAGCCTCCACAAGCTCGTCTCGACCTCAAGCCAGATATGAATAACTGCAATCATACAGGAAGAAATAAAATGCTATCAAGCAAAACACAAACCACATAGGCAAGGGAGCAGGGCTCTACCGAATACCAGCAAGCAAAGCCATACACTAAAAATACAAGCAGAGGGAGCAACTCAACCTCTAGTGCAATCATGCTCCTGGCTCAAGTCAGTCTAGATATGAACTTATTCTAATGCATCAAACAAGTCAAACAAGTCACATCAACACAGTTACATAGCAAACAAACAGACAGGCAAGCAGATCAACCACTCCACAGCCTCACAGCAAAGCTCTTCTGACACCAGCTCAGTCATCAGACTTCACCTACCCTTCAAGACTATCATCTTTAGTAGCAAGTATCAACTTGCTTCTAACTCATCAAACACATACATCAATTTATTCTTTCTTCTTCAAGCTTCAGCTCTCCAGTCAATTCCAGCTTCAGGCTTCACTCCTAACTACAAGCATCAACTTGTTCTTTCAGGGACTCAGTGCATCAACATAAGTATCAACTCATCCTTCATTCCTCAAGCCTCAGCTCTTCACTCAATCTCAATTTGATCTTCTTCACAAGTGTCAACTTGTTCTTCTTGGCCTTCAAGCTTCAGCTCTCTCTTCTTTACCAGTATCAATTAGTTCCTCTTCATCTACAAGCTTCAGCTTCTCAGAATAATCTCCAACCACAAAGAAGTATCAACTCCTATCCTCTTCAATCTTCTTCAAGCAGGGAACTCCATCCTCTAGCAAGGGAGAAAGATTCATCTATCAAGAGCTGAGTTTGGATGATTGGTAGCAGAGTGAAGACCAAAGGTCACCACTAAGCATCCTATCATCAGAGAAAGGAACCCTCAAAGGTTCTACCAACATGAAAAGAGCCACACATCCGACCAAAGGAGGGATGAGGCCTTTACAAGGGGACCTTACATCATAGGGAAGAATGGAAGTGATCAACATCATCCATGTTTATGAAAGAAGAGAATCCATCTAGAAGCTCTGCCTACAAAACCCTAATCTCAACACCTAAACAAAACTACACCAAAAGAAGGGAAGATCTTCACATCCAAGCTTCTTCAAGCAATCCAATTCATCTTCAACTTGCTCTCATCATCACCCAAGAACAAGTAAAGCAAAACCCTAATCTAAGGGAACTAAAGATGTTAATCTAGTTGAGTTAGTGCATCAGAATCATCTAAAACTAGCACCTAAACTAAAATCAAACAAAAATAGAAAACTACCTTGAAAATTCATACAACAATCCCTAAAGGACCCTAATTCAATCATGAATCTACCCTACAAAAATCAGAGGTTGAATCATCCACCTAGTTCTAAAAATAACATCCAAACCACAAGGTATCAACCATAAACCCTAAAAATGGAGCACCTAAAGGTTTCAACCTAAACTACCACTTATGTTCATCACAAAAGTGTGAGAAAAATCTATGGGGAGCATGTATATCTATGCTAACTACTCACACAAAATCAAGATCAAAATCATCACCACATGATCAAACCAAATTCCACAAAATCAACCATCAAGCATGATTATTTTAATATCAATTAAAATGTAAAACATCCCATAAAATCAGAAAATGCATGAAATAATAATATTTTTTATCTAAAAAATACTAGGTTCAATCATGAATCCAATGCAAAAAGAATGGGATTAATTGAATCATTTTTCCATTTATTATGAATTAATCAATAACCATGAATAAAATGAAAAATAATATGGAAATCCAAATAAAATGATAAATGCGTGGTGTGGAAAGCAATAGAAATCAGTTCATTTTAGCAATTTGGCCACCAGGGGGGTGTGATTAGCGCTTGGATCCTTAAGCCCAAAAACCACTGATTAATGAAACGCATCGTTTCATTAAGTTCAGAGTCCTTCACAAATTAGAAGCACGCGTGGCCGTTGGATGAGGTTCCCAGTCAAAGTCCAACCACAATCCGATGGCTATCAAGTCATCTTCTTCATTTTGAATCCCTGCAACTCAGGCCACCTGCGCGCCCAAAGTCACCGCCGGTGACATTTTCGGATCACCATTCCACAACCCTAGTTTGCCATAGAGTCCATCATAGGCCACGATCCCTTGATCAAACTTGTCCCAAATTTCACAAGGAACTCAATCATACCATTGATTCACTCTGAAACCTCAAGATTCGCAAGAACCAACTCTCAACTGAAAATGGCAACAACCCTAATTGGTCACTAATTCTCAAATTAATGATCTGAAAACCTTCTTACAGCATTCTACTATGCATCTAACATCCTAATTCCTCTTAATTCTAACTAATACAAGCTGGAGATTGAAAGTTACCAACCTGGAAATTTCGTGTGCATAGAAGTAGAAAGCCTTCAAATCAAGCCCTCAAATGCTCCAGACTCCTTCAATGAATCACTTCCAAGCTTCTGTATGCAATATAATTGATTGAAATGGCTTCAATTCTTGGATTCGATTCTGACTTGCAGAGGAATTTCTTCAATGGCTCCCACACGATTCTCCACCAATCTTGCTCAATTCTCCATCTGGATTCATCCACCAATGCTAGAGCAAGCTTCTGAGATTGAAATCTTGGATTGAAATGGCTTCAAACCTTGTAACCAATCTTGATTTGCAATGTGAAATCTCAAAGTGCAATCTCAGTTTTCTCTCTCAATCATCACCAACCTTGGCCTTGGATCATCTCTATTCAATATATAGGACATGTAGGTATGATCTCGAAAGCTCTAGATCCTTCTAATGAGAAGTTCAATCTCTCATGTCATGAGAAGTTCAATCACATGCCATGGTATGCATAGTTCTGTTAGCAGCTTGAAATCACCCTCATTCCCTTCCAATTTCTCCCCTAATGACATTTTGGATGTGTTTGGATTGCAAGAGGCCTTGATCATGCCTTGAATTTTGGTTTGGCAAATGTTACTTAAGATGTAAGTAACTACTTTTTAAAGCAAGTCCACAAATTAAACTTCAATTCAAAATTGTGGCTAAACCAATGTTCTTAAAATGTGTTTTAGAATCAAAATGACATATTACATGCCTTGGTTTGGACATGTATATCAAAAATACCAATTTCCAACTTTGGTTCATTTGAAAATCATCCTTATTTTAGGTCATTTTTGCAACTTTGAGATACAAGCACTTCCAACCTCTCATGACCTCTTGAATAGCCTTAAAACATCATTTTGAACAAGTTTGATGTTGAACATTTTCTCATTTGAAGCTTGGAAATAGGAGTTATGGCCTTATGGTTGAAATGACCTATAATCTCCAAATGACCAAAATGCCCTTGACTTGTCAAAGCCATAACTTGAGTTCTACAAATCCTATCAAATACTTATAGTACTCTATAGAAATCTAAGAGGATAAGAAACAACATTCATGTTGACCAAAATTTCATAGGAATCATCCTTCTAGGGAAAAAGTTTCATGCAAGTTGGACAACTTTCAAGCCCCCAAATTCACATACCTCAGATGACCTGTAACTTGTCAAAGTCATAACTTGAGTTCTAAAAATCCTATCAAGGACTTCTAGCACTCAAATTAACACTAAGACCATGCTCTACAACAATCATGTTGGGGGTAGGATGAGATGACAATCACATCTTGAGCTAAACTGCCTTGAAGATAGGGGTCCAACTAGGGGATTTTACACTGTCAAGCCTTAGAAACCCTAGCTTGAAACTTCTCAAACTCTTCAATCATGATAAGTTGACATTGGAATAATCCTTATAACCTCTCAATGCATCAATCCATGATCACATGGCCTTTGAATTAGGTCTCAACCTTGTTCAAATCATCAGTTGACCTAGGGTTGACCCAGTCAAACCCTAGCTGCACCACTCATGGATGAGGCTTCTTAATCTTGCACAATGACCTGTCTAGGCCTCAAAGTGATCCTCAACACTTCCCATGAGCTCTCTCAAGACCTCAAGTCCAACTTCATGGCTTCAGAATCATCTGATGGCTCCCACAATTCTCAAGTTAGGAGACCTACACACTTGGCTTCAATCACTCTCGCTGAGGATCTTTTAACTTCTCTGACAAGGATATCAACCCTTGAACACTTGAATAACCTTCTTAGCTGGCTTCATAGTCTTTTATAGCTCTTGATTGGTACTCATACCTCTTGATCTCCTGCATACATGTCAATGAAATGCAAATGATAATGCTAATGTGAATGAAATGAAACATAAGCTAGGTAAAGAAAAGTTGGGCAAATTTTGGGGTGCAACAGGGAGCAACAGAAATAAAACAATGATGTCATGCTCGCTGGGTCACTCGCCTAGCGAAGGCATAGCGATCATTCGCTACTAGCTCGCCTAGCAAACGTGCTAGCGAAGCCTGCCTTTTTGCTACTAGAAGTGTTCGCTACCCAACTCGCTTAGCGAAGGCTTAGCAAACACTCGCTACCTCACTCGCTCCGGTGAACAAGGGTCATTTTGGTTCTGTCCAAGTCTGGGACCATTCGCTACTCGCTCGCTAGCAGCTCGCCTAGCGAACCACTCGCTAGCTCGCTCGCTAGCTGCTCGCTTAGCGAACCTTTGCAATCTCTCAAAAACCTCTACTGTCCGAAAATGTCACAAGGTCCAAAAATCACCCGATTCAATTCCAACAAGTTTCCATAGTCTTAGCCTAACATTCCTCGACTAAACTACATCACTTATTCCAGATTCTAACCGTTAAAACATCGGTTTCTATCGATTAAACCATTTCGACCTAAAAATGGAAAATGAGTAAAAACTCTCCAACAATCCAAATCAATCCAACAAAAGCATACATAATCATACACATTGAGAAAATAATAAGATTTCACACCCTTACCCGATTAAATTGAATCCTAGATGTTGATCTTGAGCTATCCAAGCTTTTCCTCTATTTTCTCCTCTTCTCTCTTCTTCCTTCTTTCTTTCTCTTCCTTTTCTCTTCTTTCTATTTCTCTCCTTTTCTTTTCTTTCCTCTATTCCACTTATATCTCTTTCTATTTTATTTCTCTCCAAACATCTACTAATCCATTTTCTCACAAAATATCTCATCTTATCATTAAATAAGAAATGTCTAAAATACCCTCCAATCTATTTTCCCTGAAAACTCTCAAAATCGGTAAAATAGCATAATATGCAAACATAACATATTAACACATCAATTTCAAAATTAAAATATTAATCACCTAAATAAATCAAAAGACTCAACAAAATTGGAAATCAGAATCGGGGCGTTATAAATATCATAGTGAATGTAGTATCAAGTTTGCCCAGATAATTCGACCAGATAACAGAGGTCGAAGAGTTAGGCTGTTATACAGAAGTTGAGATGGCAGCACACAAGCCAGTGTGCTGCTATGTAATGAATAACGACTGTGTAGAAGAATATAATGCGTTCTTCGAGTGGCCAGATGAGGCAATGAATAATCATTTGAAGCCTCTATTTATTACCGAAAAGGTAGAAAATGTTGCGGTTAATAGAATCTTGGTAGATTGTGACGCTACAATAAATTTGATGCCACACTTTATGTTGAGGAGAACCGGCAAATATGACACAGATACCAAACCACACAACATGGTGCTCTCGAATTACGAGGGGAAGGTGGGCACTACCCTTGGTGTCATACAGGTCGACCTTACAGTTGGGATAGTTACAAGGCCTACTGTCTTTATGGTGGTCGAGATAACATCCAATTATAACTTGTTGTTGGGACAAGAATGGATCCATGGAATTGGAGTTGTACCATCTTCCATGCACCAGAGGAATATAATATGGAGACCATGTGACATTGTCGAAAACATTGAGGCTGATCAAGGTTATTTCAAGGCCCCAATTAATCATGTCGACCGACGCAGTTTCGATAAGCACTTGGCCAACATTGCTCCCTACAATTCGGCTGACTTTGCTTTCACCCCAGATGACGACGTCTACTGTTCATTGTATTTACATCCCGTCCATGGTTTTTGATGCGATAGTGAGGTGGTAGGAGAAGACAACCTTCCGTACCTTGGCACATTTGGGATAACCTCAACAGGTTGAGGAAGCTAATTCAGTGATGATGACTGAGTTCAAGGTGCTCAAAAATATTTCGGCTTACATAGCTGAAAATAAATTACAAGTGGTCTTAGAGGCTGAAGTGGAAAATATGGTTGTCAAACCCAACCATGAATCATACAAAGAAGGTCCTGGTAAGAAATTCGATCCAAAACTGCCCTATAAGGTTCAGGAAAAGCAGCAAGGCCAGAGGCTCGATACCATCTATGATGACGAGCCATTGGGTTTCGAGAAGGATCCGCTGGCAACCAATATCAAGATGCTAGCGCAAGATCCACTTGAAGAAATCGATCTAGGAGAGGGGGAAACAAAGAGGCCAATGTACATAAGTGCCAACATCATCCCATAACTCAAGGTTGAAGTAATCCAACTATTGAAGGAGTTCAAATATTGTTTGTTTGCACCGACAATTCTCTCGAAGAAATCGATCTAAGAGAGGGGCAACAAAGAGGTTAACATACATAAGTGCCAACATCATACCACAACTCAAGGTCGAAGTAATCTAACTATTGAAGGAGTTTAAAGACTGTTTCGCATGGGATTATGACGAGATGCCTGGTTTAAACAAAGATCTAGTCGAATTGAAGTTACCAATCAAGCCTAGAAGAAGCCCATCAAGCATAACCCAAGGCGGTTTGCACCGGAAATTCTCTCGAAGATTAAAGAGGAGGTCGAAAGGCTCCTCCGATGTAAATTTATCCGTACAACCAGGTATGTCTAATGGTTAGCAAATATTGTGCCTGCTATTAAAAAGAATAGTTCTTTGAGGGTATGCATAAATTTTAGAGATTTAAATGTTGCAACCCTAAAGGATGAATATTCAATTCTTGTGGCAGATATGTTAGTCGATTCAGCCGCAGGCCACGAATACCTTAGTTTGCTCGATGAGTATTTGGGATATAGCCAAATTTTCATTGCTGAAGAAGATGTCCCAAAGACAGCATTTCAATGTCCTGGGGCCTTAGGCACCTACGAGTGGGTAGTGATGCCTTTTGGTTTAAAGAATGTTGGGGAAACGTATCAAAGGGAAATGAATTCGATCTTCCGTGATTATATAGAGACTTTTATGCAAATATACATTGATGATATTGTTGTTAAGTCTATTTTAGGAAACAATCATCATATCGACCATCTTCGACAATCTTTCGAAAGGATGAGAAGACATGGTCTAAAAATGAATCCTCTCAAATGTGCTTTTTGTGTGCAGGCGGGAGATTTCTTAGGCTTTATGGTCCACAAAAAAGGAATCAAATAAACCAGAATAAGACCAAGGCCATAATGGAGGCAAAAACGCCATCAACGAAGAAGGAGTTACAATCACTGCTGGGCAAGATTAATTTCTTGAGGAGATTCATATCGAATCTCAGCGGGAAGACTCAAGCCTTCTCACCTCTTCTTCGACTCAATAAGGAAGGATTCGAATGGGGACAACCTCAACAAGAAGCATTCAATAAAATCAAGGATTACTTGAGTCATCCTCCAATTCAATCACCACCTTGTAGGAATAGGAGCATGAGGTTATATATATATATATATATATCTGTGTCAGTTAAAACTTTAGGAAGCATGCTGGCCCAGGAGGATGAAAATGGCGTTGAAAGAGCCATTTACTACCTTAGTAGGGTTTTAAATGATGCAGAAACTATGTATAACATAGTTGAAAAATTGTGTTTATGCTTGTATTTTTCTCGTACAAAGTTAAAGCATTATATAAAACTTGTTGATGTTTATGTTTCGTCTCATTTTGATATCATTAAACACATGTTGTCTAAACCAATTTTGCATAGTCCAATTGGTAAATGAGCATTAGCTTTAACTGAATATTATTTAACATATATGCCTTTAAAGGTTGTTAAAGGACAAGTGGTAGCAGAATTTATAGTCGACCACTCGATAAATGAGAATAACATAAATTATCTCGAGCTTGAGCTTTGTAAATTATATTTCGATGGCTCTAGCTATAGAGATGGAACCAGTGTGGGAGTGTTGATCATTTCTCCTAACAAAATTCCAACAAAACTCAAGTATAAAGTCAAAGGTCTCTGTTCAAATAATGAGGCTGAAGATGAGTCTTTAGTAGCTGTACTTGAGATATTGTTGGAATTGGGGGCAACTCGAGTCAAAATAATGGGAGACTCAGAGTTAGTCATAAAACAAATCACAAAAGAGTTCAAATGTGTTAAATAAAATCTTATTATGTACTTTGTAATAGCCAATCGATTACAGAAAATATTCAAAATGGTTAGTATTCGACACATACCTCGATTGGAAAACCAAGTGGCCAATGACTTGGCTCAGATTGCTTCTGAGTATCAAATTTCGAAAGAAAAATTATAAGATGCAATCAAAGTCAGAGGAAGAGTTGTGTCAGCCAGATTGTCCCCATCATACTGGAAACGACAAAGCTAGGATATGCTAATAAAGAGAATTTCAAAATATTTGCAATAGATAACTTGACGGGCGAAGATTAGAGGAAACTGATAGTATAGTATCTACAAAATCCAACGACATCCACAGAGTGGAAAATCAGGTATCTTGCTTTAAGTTATGTTCTTTTGAGAAATGAGTTATTTAAAAAGACTCCTGAGGGAGTTTTACTTAAATGCCTTAGAGAGTCAGAGGCATATTTATCCCTTTCGACTGTCAATAGTGGGGCATGTGGGGCACACCAGGTAGGCCACAAGATGAAATGGTCTTTGTTTTGACAAGGCATGTATTGGCCCACCATGTTAAAAGATTGTATCAAATTCGATAAAGGGTGCCAAGAGTGCCAAGTGCACGCAGGTATACAACACGTTCATGTGAGTGAGTTACATTCCATAGTTAAACCATGGCCCTTTAGGGGCTGGACTTTGGATTTAGTTGGAGAAATTCGACCAACGTCATCAAAAAATCAAAGGTACATTTTGGTAGGTATTGACTATTTTACAAAATGGATCAAAGCCATACCTTTGCCAAATGTCGACCAAGAAGACGTAATCGAATTCATCAAAAAACATATCATTTATAGATTTGGAATCCCAGAGACCATTATAACAGATCAAGGATCAGTTTCTACTGGTCGAAAGATGCAAGAATTTGCCAAGGAAATGGGTTTCAAATTCTTAACTTCTACGCCCTATTATGCTCGGGCTAATGGTCAGGTCGAAGTAGCAAACACAATAGTGATTAGTTTAATTAAGAAACATGTGGGGAAGAGGCCTAAAATTGGCACAAGACTTTAGATCAGGTTCTCTGGGCATGTCGAACTTCTCCCAAGGAATTGACTAATGCAACTCCATTTCGATTAACGTTTGGCCATGATATAGTATTACCAGTGGAAATTTACTTACAGTCAACGAGGATCCAAAGGCACCATGAGATTCCATTAGAATCCTATTGGCACATGATGTTGGATGAGTTGGTTGATTTGGATGAAGAAAGACTCAATGCCTTGGAATTGTTAAAAAAGCAAAAGAAAAGAGTTGAGAAATCTTATAATAAGAAAGTCAAGGTTAAGATGTTCTCGCCAGAAGAATTGGTTTGGAAAGTAATTTTTCCTATCGATCGAAAAGGTAGAGCCTTAGGTAAATGGTCACCTAAATGGGAAGGCCCTTTTCAAGTCATACAAGTTTTGCTAATGACGCATATGAGATTGAAGAGCTAGACGAAGATAAAAGAATCTTGAGGGTTAATGGGAAATATTTGAAAAAATATAAGTCTGCACTTCAAGAGATAAAAATAACTAAAGAATAATCACACACAAAAAGGGCGAAGCCAATACAGTAAATAAAATTCCAGAATGACTTAATCCATTATAAAGAAAGGCCACAAGGGGCCAAAAGTCATGATCAACAAAAATAAGAAGTGTTACAGGATAAACTTCAAAAGGGAAGAGAGCCCTTCATCTTGTCATACTTCGACCTTTGGAGCATCAGGCGGCGTTCACAACGAGTTTTATTGGTCGAGAGGGTTTCAATATCTTTCCCAAGTTGTTGAGATTTTTTGAGATGTTGAGGTCCGACCTGGATCTCTTTCTCTACCTTGTCCTTGACAGAGCTAAGAAGGTTGGTCTTGCGTTGTTTGGCTTGAGAGATTTTTTTTTGCAAGGTGACAATTTGCCTCTCCCATTCTGCAATGTTTTTGTCACATTTCTCGACTTCCTTCTTGTTCTGTTCAGAGAGTTTTTCTAGAGTCAAAACTTTTTCGGTAGACGCAGAGATAGCCTCCCAGGAAGCCTTTAGATTTCCAATTTTTGTGGTGAGGTTGCTCAAAAAGTCTCTAAGGCGGTTTAGATCAGCAACAACAAGGTCGATTAGTATACTCAGCTCCATAATAACATTAGCAACTTCTGGTGAGAGTTTCAGGATATTGATTTGCTTCAGAAGTTTCTTGAGTCCAAACTGACAGAAATATCTTGTTCTAAGATATGGAACAAATCCACTACAAAGATTTTTTCCTTTATCTGAAGGAGCAAATCACTATCAGTTTTTCCAGTTGGAAGATTCCCCGAGGCGGTCGAGGTGTTGGTGCTTTTGTCGTCGGAGCTATATTGGGAACTGAGCGTGGCCTTCAGATACTCCAATGGTTGTTGCACTTTTAAGGATTCCAGTTCCTTGTGTGAAAGGCTGGTCGATTGAGTTCCAGTCGAAGTAGTAATAGGAGGGTCCTTGGACTGTTTTCCTTTGTCCACTTTGTCTTCTTGGTCCTCCACATAACTTTTGCATCAGACGCAAATTGTTTCTCCTCTTCCTCCTCTTGATTAACTTCTTCTTCTTCTTCATCAGGACTGTCATCTTCGCCTTGTTCATTGATAGGAGATTTATCTTCAAGATTATCCTTAGCAACTTGTTTTATGTTGGGCATCACAGTGTCCCCTGAGAGATCAATAACTTCTCTTTCAACTAAGTCTTTTTTTGGAATGGCTACCTCGACATGTGGAAACTCAATAACAGGATCAAATGTTATTTTCTTAAAAGCACCTGTAGATTGGATTCCTTCGTTTGATCCTTTGGTAGAACCTTTCGTAGAAGTCCCAGAGGGAGTTGTTGGATGATAACTAGGGTCACTGCTTGTTGTTGGAATGATTTTCTGCACCATAGGCTATCCTCTGACATCAGCGGTAACCTAAGAAAAAGTCAAAGAATTAAAAGGATGGATGGTGAAGAAAATTACAAGGTTCTAGGAGAAATAATCACCTTAGAATCATCAGCCCCAGGACTGGAGTTGTCACTCTCAGTTTGCGCTATAGCTATCTTCTCCATCTCCTCAGGGGTAGGCTCTAGAATATTGAAAGTGGGGGATGCCTTTGTCGAGATCTTGCCAACCTTTGTTTTCGGTTGACTAAAAGCTTTAGTTTTATTGGCATGTTTCCTCCTTCTTTTGAGGGTCTGCTCTTCAGGCGGAGATTGGTCTTCCTCGTCCAATTCAATTATTATATGGCTGGAAGTTCCTTTTGATTTCTACTTTTTTGGAGTAGGGGTGGTCTTTGAGAGCTCTGAGGAGAAAAGATTTGAAGTGTTAGACAACATGATATCATGCAGTAAAGAAGAAATGAGTAAGAAAATTACCTTAGCAACTTGTATGCTTTGTTCTGTCTTCTCTTCATTTTGCTTTTTCTTCTTGGGTGCAACTTTGATAGCTGAAATTTAAGCAAGTCATTGCAAGTAAGATGATACAAATCGAATTAGAGAAATCTAGTTTGAAAATCTCCCATTCCACACCTTCATATATTTCAGACTCGATGCGAACATCTTTGATACCGATATGAAGAGGCCCTTTGAAACTATCTAAAGTATACTTAGTCGCAACCACCCGCTGAGCCTTCGGTTTTGATTGTTGGTGAACGATTTTTATAGAATCCACATAGATAAACCAGTCTGGAAATGGAGGGGCAAGGGCCACTCCAAATTCAGCAGTTGGCAGTCGAGGAAATTTGGGAGGAAACTTGTTGAAAGCCATTGCATATCATTCCCTAGGAGGAACGAACGAAGGGAGTTGTAAACTCTCCATTTTCTTTATAAACTTTTCCTTTAGCGTAACAGCTACATCACAGACGGTTCGACTAAGATCATTTGGTCGATAAACAATTTCAAAGTACTTCTGGAATGCTTAGTTTTATTTGATATGTGTAAAAATACCTTTCTTGGTCTTCTCCTGCACAGAGAGGAAAACTTGGTTAATAAGTTGAGTGAATGAAGGAGCATCGAAGAACTCCTCAACATAATATGTTGACCACCAGTTGTTGAATTCAAGGGTGCAAAGAAAGCTTGGTTCGAAGCTAATAGGGATGAGTTGAGCCTTGTTAGCATAGAGAGCAAGTTGTGTCGAAGCCATCTCCTTAGTATACATCACATGATGGAGAAGAAGAGCATCTTTCTTCTTAAAGAGACACTTGCGAAGAGCTTGAACCAACCTAAACTGTCGAGCAACTAAGTTTAGTTGGTAAGCAATTAGAGCCACTTGAGACTTCGACATATTCAGTCGAAGGGTTAACAATATTGGAATCAGAAAGGCCTCCCAGATCAGTAAAGACTCTGCTTCTTGAGCTTTGATTAGGGCTGGAAAGGGTCTTGTGAACTATTCAGGGCTACACTTCCTTGTAGCAAAGGGAGTCATATTCGACGTGAATTCATGACATTTGGAAATCATTATGACATAGCTCAAGAATGTTGGCCTAAGAGATTGTCCTTCTTCACTAGGAGTAAGCTTGACCAAACGGGTCCCTTCGATTCTTTTATTCTTAATTTCTTCAGTGACTTCATCTATGGGATTTTTGTTGGGAAGATTGGCTTCGAATGATGCGTTTAGCCAGAGTTGTAGCAGCCAAGAGGGGCCAGACAACAAGAGGTTCCTTTTTTCTCCCAAATATTTTATTTGAGCCACTTCTTCACTCAGAGATTCGTAAATGTTCCCTAGGATCATTTCGCTCAGACAAACATCATGGCCCTTGTGAAGCTGAGTGGCCAGAGTAAGATATCTTCTAGCCATTTGGAGGGATTTCGAGTAGAAGATATAGTGAGACATCCATATGGTCGAGAAGGCTATATGTTCTTTATCTGAGACATCATCAGTTGTTTGGTCATAGTAATGTGTTATGAAATGTGAATATGTGGCCTTAGCAGAAGCAAAACCTATCGAGTCATCATATTCTAGGTCTGGGTCATAAGTGCTTCCAGTAGGTTTGAGCTCTATGATAGCGACTATGTCGAATAGTGTGGGAGTCATCATCCCACAAGGTAGATGGAAGTTATAATGGGTGTTATCCCAGAAATACAGAGAAGAAACCAACATGGTTGAACAATAATCGAAACCCATCTTCGACAACATGATCAAGTCATAGATTCCCATGTTCTTCCAGATTTGGGACTTAACTTTTTCTATCTTTGCTAACTAGTTCATATAGTCATCAGATTCCTTAAAGGATGGGGTTACTCGAAAGACTCTAAAGATGTTATTCATATACCTTAAATATATGTTATTTAACGCTTCAAGCATTCAAGAGGATCATTTGAGGCATATTAAAGGTGTCCAAAGCATCAAGACACATATGTAACAACTATCTTGAAAGATCCAAGTTTGCTTCAAGAGGTAAGTTTCCTCAAAACTTGAACTTGCCAAAATATGTATTGCTTTGATGTACATTGATCATGAACATGTCATACATATCATATTTGTTGTATTTGAACTGTTTTGCCATGCTATTATTGATTGTATAGAGTTGTAGCATAGAACTTGCAAAACATGACCTATTTTGAAACCACTATCGGGTTTTAAAATGTAGGCACTTTTAGAAAAAATATAAAACCACCATTTAATTCCTCATGAAATTCTAGGCAAGTTTCATTTTTATTTCACTTAATTTCATTAAGAAATGAGGAAGTTACACTAGATTTTGCAAATGGTGGCAAACCTGATTTTTTGGGCAAGCCAACCATAGGCGCCCTTTGTCTGGCCAGGCCTAGGTCACTTCTAGACATATCATTTAATGGGTGTGGTTTGATACACGAATGTATCACCACCCCAATGGTTGCAGTGCATATTTTCAAGTGTGTTTGTGTCCTAGCTCGTGGGTTCAACGCCCACCCATGCCATTTTTGCTCTGTCTCACCTTTTTTTTCTTCACATTTTCACTATTTTTGATATTTTTCTATTTTTATTTTCAATAATTATTTTTATAAATCAATTTTAATCATTTTAAAATGAATTTTTACACAAATATCACTCACATACTTAAATATTTTATTCACCCAAAAAATCACAAAAAATAATTTTATTTGATATATTTTTAATATATTAAAAATATTATTTTCAAATTGTTTTAAATGTTTTAAAATAATTTCTTTTTCTTGATATTTTTAAATCAAAATGATTTTAAATATTCATGTGGATAAAATACTTTTTCATAAACCTAAATCCTTGTTTTTAACATGGTTTATGATCTTATTTGATAAATTATACATATTTTATTTGATTTTTCTTTGAAAAATATCCTAAAATATGAAGTTAGGGTTTTGTTTGGATTCAATCTTTCAAACTTCATTTCAACAATCATCTGGGCCTCTATTAGAGTGTAATACCCAACCCTCTTTGTGAATAAACCAATATTTGGGCCTCTGCTATAGTATAAGTCCCACCGTGCTTTTCAAAATAGCGGCGATCATTGTTTTCAAAATCCTCTGGGCCTCTACTAGGAGTGTAAGTCCCATATCTCTGTACAAAACTTTGTTTCCAAAACTCATGGTTCTCTAATAGAGTGTAAGACCCAACACCTTTTGTAAATAGAAACCCTTTTAGCCTCATTCATCCTAGGCTTTGTACAAGATACAAATAACAATCATCTGGGACTTTATCTAGAGTGTAAGACCCAACACCTTTATTTACTTAAAGATCAAGTCATCTTCAAAGTCAAAACTTTCTTAAATTTCTCAAAACCCTAACTCAGTCTTGAAGAAAGCATCTAACAATCACAAATCATATGGGCCTCTATCTAAAGTATAAGACCCACCACCTCTTTCAATTCAATTCATACTGGTTTATATGCTTGTTCATATCTCTGTATATATGCTTCTACATACCTTGTTAAGTTTCTCTTATCATTTGAATCATCCTTAGTTTAGACTAGTTCAAACCATCAGATCTTTGACAATCAGTATAATTTAGTTCAAGCAACTAGTTCCCCCATGTATAAATGAATTCTTCTTCCCAATTCAACCAACCTCCTCTTGGGCTTTGTTCAATTGATTCTAACTTGAAAAACTTCAATGAATAAAAGATTATTTCTCGGTGAAACCTCTTCTTTAACCCCTGTAATTTGGGAACAGTTCAACAAAGAAAGGATTATTTCCTGGTGAAACCTTTCTTGAACTCTTCTTAAGACTTGGATAGTCTCAATCCCTAGTCTCCTCTTGGGCTTCATACAAGGACCCTCAGGCTTTCTAGAAGTACCCCTAGCCTCCTCTTGGGCTTCATACAAGGACCCTTAGACTTTGTAAAAGCATAAGATAGACCCTAGTCACCTCTATCCCTACACCAATCCCCAAGAGGGTCAAAACCTCTAAGACATTTAAAATCATCCTTTGAGTTTCCCCTGATCCTTAACAAGACTTAACTTCCACCTTAAAACCTCAGCAAGGGTCATGTTACAATCAACAAAACCCCAACAGAGGTCAGGTTACAATCAACAAAACCCTAAAATCAAAGCTTTTATGACAACTCAACAAATCCAACTCTCCTATAATCTCCAACAAAAGTCAGTTTCTCTTTTGATTCCTTAGAGCAATTAAATCATGCTCTTGGATTTAATTTTCCTTAACAAGAGTCAATCTCCACTTAAATTCCCTCAACTTCCTATTAGGCTTCATATAAGGATTTTCCCTAGTCAGCCTCAATCTTGGGCTTTGTGTAAGACATATATAACACTCTCCCAGTTGAGTCAGTTTTCAATCCCTTTTTAGCTTCAACCTTGGGCTTTAATCAAGGCACAAAATTCAACATCCCCACAGATGATACTCTGAGTCTTCTCTATAGGAGGATATTTCCTCTATACACCATATTTCAAAACAAACAATTAAACTCTTTTCCAGATGATTGATGTAAGTGGCACACTTGTTGATTCAAAATCCAAGCTGGAGTCCCTTCTTTATCATGGCCAAAGTTCTCTTTCATCTAGGTGATGTAAGTGGCAAGCCTCTGGAACACATCCAAGCCAGGAAAAAGTGGCATTTCTTTACACTGAGTTAAAGCTTATTCCTTCATGACATTACAACTCTCTTATAAAGGAAGATGTGGCATTGCTGGATTATGCACATCCCAGTTAAAGCAACTTCTCTTATAATCAATTCCTCAATAATTGTGGTGAATAGGTGAGATATCTCCCTTTAGAGATGACAAATTCTCTCTCATAAACTATTTTAGCTTCAATCTTGGGCTTTGAACAAGACGCAAATACTCTTTTAACTTCAATCTTGGGTTTTGAACAAGACACAAACTCTTTCAGCTTCAATATTGGGCTTTGAACAAGACATAAATACTCTTTTAGCTTCAATCTTAGGCTTTGAACAAGACACAAACACTCTTTTAGCTTCAATCTTGGGCTTTGAACAAGACACCAAACATTTTTCCTCCCATAGAATAGGAGGAACTACGAATGCTCTGGTTTCCCCAAATCTCTTTACGTGAATACGTAGGCATAATATTGCAAAGTCTTAGTGAGCGCACTAATAAAAAACATTAGGTCCAGACACCTTTCCAAAAAAAAAAATAGAAAATCCTAAAACAAAAAAAAACATTTACTCAACCTTCCCAAAGGAGAAACTTTCCCCACCTGACAGCAAATAGACTCAAGAAAGCAATTCTAACAGCAAAAAGTAAATGCAATCAAGGTTCCTATATATTACTATAGATACTCAGGATGTTATTAACTTCCCTTAGTATGACCAAACCCCAGTTCCAGATCTCTTCACATTTGTAGGGAAAACACTTGTGCATGGTTAGTTTAAGATATCTTCCCCTTCCTTTTAAGCTTCATAGGATAAATACAGAAATCAGGAAGTAGCACCAGGAGCGGTAGTGGTTGCGCCACAAAAACCGACGCTACAAATGTGTGTGAATCGTAGTAGCTGCTGAAGCCATAACATTACATCACACCAAAAAGATAAACACTTACAAATTTCACTGTATATCTTTTAAGTGTAATCATATGACCTGAATCTTGTGTAATATGTTTATCTAAGAAGCACACTTGTAAATACACATACGTTAACCCAGTCTGGTTATGTTCCTTAAGATACCAGGTTGGTCAAACTCTTAAGAAGTCAGTGACAAGTAGTCATTGAGGGAGAAATTTTCTTAAGCAACCAGGTAAGCCAAGTCTTAAGGAGTCAATGACCATTGGGGTTTCTCAAGCGACCGCGTAGGTCAGGCACTTGAGGTGATAAACAACAAGTTATCACTATTTTGTAATCATGATTTGACTATTGGATTAAGTCCTTGGATAAGGAAAATCACATGATGGATGGACTGGAGTTAGCTTAGTTAACGGTGAACCAAAACAAAATGTTTGTGTCTTTTATCTTATTCTTGTTGTTATTATTGTGGTTGTTTTGGGAGAAAAAAGTTATCAAACTGGAATCCCAATTCACCCCCTCTTTCTTATGTTTCCTGCACCTTCATTGGTTAGTTTGAAGATTGAGAAAAATCCTACCTGGTCTGTAAGCTTCTACACATCACTACCAAGATAAATCTGGAGAGAAGTGTTAGACAAGTGAGTTCAAGCATAAGAGGAGGATGAATTATGGTATTTAAATTCGTGATTAATTTTATACTTTTCTCGATCAAGATTGTATTAGAAATTTTGGTTGAGTGAATTGCAGCAGAAAAAAAAAAGAAATTAAATTGCAGAAATTAAAAGGACGTGGTTAGAGATATTGCACAAAAAGATTTATACAGTTTTGACCGAACGTTGGTTTAGTCCTGTCCCCAAAAGGTCTTCTTGAGAGTTTTGACTATAAACTTTGAGTTTTTGAAGGTTATTCCTACTAACCTTAATATAATCTAATCTTGATATTTTTAGAGACTTATCATCAACCAATGATAACCTTTACCCCATGATAAGTTAACAAATCGTTCAGAGATTTATGGCTTATCTCAATAACCAAAAAAAGTTTTTTTTTTTCCGGAAAAGCTTTAAAAACCAACCACTAAGATTTTATGACATGTTTATCTCACAAATCAAACGCGATCTCTTAGGAGTATCACACTCTTAAGAATTTAAACGACTAGTATGCCCACTTACAAAAATTTCTTCATCATAAGTAATGCTTTCATTTACAAGCACTAAGGCAATATCAAGTGAAAAAAATATATTATTTATCATTCTCTTAACATGGTTGAAAATATACATGTTGAATAAGTCTCACATCGCTTAGTTTTATGAATGAAGAGAGACTTCAAGGCTATGTATAGAGTACAAGTTCTTTGAAGTCTCACACTGTTAATATTTATCATTCTCTTAACATATTAAATAATTTTTTATTGATGTGAAATTTTATAGGCATGATCTATATGATAATACATTCCAATCCAATTGTGAATTTCTTATACGAACATAGGGTGAATAGTTAACAAATGTGTCATATTACTGAGTTTGACACTTCCGTGTCATTTGATCTTGAAAATATATATATATATATATATATATATATATATATATATATATATATATATATATATATATATATATATATATATATATATATATATATATATATATATATATATATATATATATATATATATATATATATATATATATATATATATATATATATATAAGAGAGAGAGAGAGAGGGAGAGAGAGAGAGGGAGAGAGAGACATTTTAAAGAAATTGTAAAACGTTGAAAAGTAGTGTGTCAATAAGTGAATTCGAGTCTCCTTTGTATAAGAGATGGAGGCTCTAAAAAAGAAAAGTATACATGTGCTGAATTAATGAGTCAATCGATTAGCCAACTCATTTTTAATCAATTAGGAAGTCCAAATAGGAAAGTTTGGATATATAACTACTTCAAGTCATTAATGTGTTATCCTTATTATTTAAATAATCAATTAGCACTCTTCCAACCAATTATCTTAATGCTCCAATTGGTTGACTGAATCATAAAAGTTTTGCTAATCGATTGGAACAACTTGCCAATCGATTGGTTAGTTCAAAAATATTTTAAAGAAATATTTATATAGCTTTTTAATCACTTGGCTTGGCTTAAAAAATAATTTTCAAAATAAAATATTTGAAAAGACATTTTAGGTGTGTGTGCGTGTGAGTTGCCTTAGTACTTCTAAGCTACTTCCTTACTTTTACAATACTAAGGTCACTCAGACAGACAAATTGACATGATCTGATGAGCTTTCACACTTTATCTAAGACTTCAAGATTCTTTGCTTGATTGGTTCTAATTATATAAGCACTTTAATCTTGAATATCTTTTTGTTGATGAGGCACAAAATGTTTCTTTGGATAGATAGTCATCATCAAGATTGAAAGTTATTTCCACCGACTTTAAACATTGTTTTCGTCATTAAAACTTTAGATAGATCTTTAGTGGTATTTTTAATTTTATATCTGAAAGTACATACCTTTTGATGAAGACAACGTATCTCCCAAAAAGGTGGTAAAATAGATAACATATATGTGTTCAGAGTGATTAAAATCCCCTTTAATTAAGTAGAGAGTATACTCTACTCCCTCTGAAAGTATATTTCTCCCCATTTGTCGAAATAAAAAAGGTAGATAAACTATGAAGTAATAGATGCAATCAAAAGCACTTAGATTCACATATATGATACTTAGGCATTTTAGTCCATGCATGATTGATTTATAATTCCTACTTCGGTTCTTATGAAAAATAAATTTTCTTTAGGAAGGGGTTTTCTAACAAAAATATATGTGAGTTGATTAGACAAATTTACAAAATCAAGTAGACATCCCTCCTTTTAAATATGATCTATAATAAAATGGTGCCTAGCGTCAACGTGTTTAACCAGAACCTGACACTTATTATCTTTGATTAAATTTAGAAGATTTATTATTGTGCTTTAAATGTCCAGAATAATAGGTGAATCTGTTGGATTTGATTTGCTCCATAAATATCTCAAAAAAAAGATATTATTTGTTATATTTCAAATTCAAATTCAAATCTCCATTTAAATATGATTTTATCTTCAACATTTTTAAAATAAATATTCAGCAAATATGATTAAATCTTAATCATAAATTAAGCAATAAACAACATCCATTATGGTCTGCTGACCAAAGTCAGATGTTGCACTACACACATGTTGGAACATCATGTTCTACATGTTACACCAAAATATCAAAATTAACTCATATAAATCTTCTTTTTAGAGTAAATCTTGAATTAAATCTAAACCAGAACTATAATCACATTTTCCTGTTTCCAGAGACCAGATGTTGCAACACACGTGTTGGAACATCGTGTTCCACATGTGTGCCTTCTGCAACAGAATTAACTTAAACATACCCCATGTTGTTTTGCATAATGCGAGCAATAAAAAAAACACATATATGATATAATATTTTCTTTTTTGCATCTACTCATCATATTCAATTAGACCTTGTTATCTCGTCTTTGTCTATTAGGTTAAAAACTTGACCCTTCTGCTTATTTGGGTCAGGTGGGCACTTTCTAGTATGATGATATTTTCTTGACATCTTTTGCAAGATAGACTTTCTTCTAACAAGAACTTTTTTAAACGAGGGTTGATTATTAATTCTAATGTGATCTCTTGTCCCATGTATGGGGGTTTGGTTGAGTCAGTTTCCTTTTTTTTTTTTTTTGCCACTTGTTATTTAGCTATGTCACTTGGGTATATGAGCTTTTTAGTGGATGGTGTTATACCCCAAATTTTACTCTTAGATTCCTTAATCTTCTGTACATTATCTTAGGTCAATCATCCATGCATAGCTAACCAATTTATTAGACTTTTTTTTCATTTGTGAAGTTAGGGTCGCTGCAAAAGGTTTAAGAGTCATGGAGGCTTTGTGTGTGCTCATTGGGATTATGGTCTCTTGCAAGTTGTGTCGAATTCCTGTGGATATAAAGGAAGGATATGCCCTCGTTCTTATGGTCTCATAGTCAATTCAAGGTCAATTTTCCTTAAGATTTCTCAGAGGTTTCCTCAAGGAGAATTAGGTTTTTCTTCCCATTGGTGCCAAGTATGGTCATCCAAAGGTTGGTTATGGTTTTTGTGGATTTGCATTACAAGTGGTATCCTCACTTTAAAGGATTTATCATGGCATGGTTTAGTCTTATTCACAAAGTGGATTATTAGTTGTCAAGTGGAAGAGTTTGGATTTTGGTAGTTTGTGAACCATACGATTTGAAATGGTAAATTTGGATGAAAAACTTGGAGTCAAGTTTAGGCAAGTAACTTTAAAATTGAGGTTCAAGATTCATTTCTTTACAAGGTTGAAGTGAATTCACTATGTTTTAATTTCAGATCCAAATTTGAGCTTCATATTCAAGTTGCAATTTCAAAGAGGTTTTGTATCAGTATTCAAGTGGGATTACGCCATAGCTATTAAGAGTTTGTGATTTAAAAGAGTTTTTGGCATGATTAAATTTCACTAAGTGCAAGATTCATGTTTTTCATAAAGATACAAGATTCAAATTCAAATCAATACTTCAAGAAAGTTCAAATTGTGAAGAACTACAAGGTTGAATTCCAAAAATCAAATTCAAGCTGAAAGATTTGTCACAAGTTAAGATGTGATTACAAGATCAAGCACAAAATCCCAACACCACTTCCTTGTCTCGATATTCACAAATTGGATTCATGTAATTACATCCCAAGGATTCACCATGTTACAAAATTCTTTTTTAAAGTATAAGTGGAAAGTTATTTGCAAAGCTCAAAGTTAATTCAAAGTGTTCAAGGAAATTCAAAATTCGTCACAAGCTTAAACAAACTCATTATTTTTACAAAGCTTAAAGCAAGATGTGATTGGATTAGTTCGGGTTGTAATATTCAAAGAGTTTTTAAATAGGGATACGCGAAATGGTTCAAAAGCCATCATTTCAAGTTCAAGTTCAAGTTATCATTATTGCGAGACTTTAGACTAATGTCATGATTATGATCCATTCAAGTATCCAAGTTACATACTAATATTTTCATGTGATTAAGTTCAAAGAAGATAAAATTTATTCAAAGCATACAAGTTACAATCCATTTTGAAAATTCACATGAATGGAAAAGGTCCAAAGTTTACAAGTTATTTTACAAGATTTACATGTACAATGCTTGTGTCAATTACCACAAAATATGGACAGACTACAACTTGCTTCATATCATTATACTTGATTTCTCTTGGAACCGGCGGTATCAAACCATGTGTTTCATCTTGTGGTGCTGACCAATTTGACGATAACGACGTGGCTGAGAAGAAAAAGAAAAGTTCTTTTTGCAATCAACATTGGCGCACTCATTTCCTCTTCGGTGTTGGTACGAATTCAGATGAATGTGGGATGGAGATGGGATTTCGAAGTACCTGCAGTTGCAATAGTGATCATAATTATGGAAGAACACATTTACTGTGTTAAATGTAATTCATAGTGTGTTGAAACAGTTTGTTTTGACAAAAATTTGTTTTGATGAGATTTGATATGATTTAGATTAGATTTGATTTTGAATATTTTGGGTCTTTTATGTTTTGGGCTTTTGTAAACCTAAAACTATAAATAGGTGTTTTGCTTTGTAATCTATAATAGAATAAATTTCACAGTTGCAGAGTTTAGCAAGTGAAAGTTCAATAGTAATCAGAAATCCCACAGTTTGTGGGTAACACAATTTTCTCCAAATATTTCTTCTCTCATTCTTCTCTTTCTTGCTCTTTGATTGTTACTCTTCTTCTCTTTTGATGTTCTTGATAACTCTTTACTTCTTATCATCATTACTATCATATTATGGGTTTGTTCATCAACCTTGAGATCAAGATTGAAGGGAATTCTTCATAGGGTGTGAGGTAAATTTTCAAAATCTGGTATCTAGAGCTCCGGTTGAGAGATTCAAGGAAGAAAGATAGTGATGGCGATGAACTATCTGAACGACAACTTTCCGGCGACCCTGACAATTCTCAAGAAAGACAATTATGAGAATTGGTGCAAGCAAATTAAGGTGATCTTGTGAAGGACGGAGTAACATCACTTGGGGAGAATGCAACGGAGGCGGAAAAGGCTGCGCACAAAGAATTGAAGAAGAAGGATTATAAATCACTCTTTATAATTCATCAATGTGTTGATCCTGATAAATTTGAAAAGGTTAGTGATGTTGATTCAGAAAAAGAAGCATGGGAGATTCTTGAAAAGTCGTTTGGAGGCACAGAGAAGGTGAAAGAGGCGAGGTTACAAAATCACAAGAGAACCTATGAGTTGCTTCAGATGGAAGACAATGAAAGCATTACAGATTTCTTCACCAGAGTTACAAAGTTGGTGAATCAAATCAAAGTATGTAGAGAAGCGCTGACGACGAAAGCAGTTGTCTCAAAGATTTTGAGATCGTTGGCTCCAAAATTCGACCACGTGGTAGTTATCATAGAAGAGTCGAAAGATTTATCAGTGTTAACAAAGGAAGAGCTTCAAGGGACTCTTGAGTCTCATGAACAGAGGATGGCTGAGAGAGCTGTAGGAAAGTCGAAAGATATGGCTTTGCAGGCACAATTAGAAAAGGAAAGAAAAGGAAAAAGTAGCTGGAATGGCAACAAAGGAGGAAAACAGTCAAATCAGAAGAAACCTTGGAACCAAGGCAACCAAAGAGGTGGTGCTGCAGGTAAAGGAAGAGGTGGTGGTCGAAAGATAGACAAAAGCCACATTCAATGTTTCAATTGCCAGAAGTATGGTCATTATGTTAGTGATTATCTAGAAAGGAAGAGAAATCAAGAGACTGATGCAAAGCTGGAGAAACATGAAGAAGCAGAAACGTTGCTAATGGTCACAGCAAAAGATGAAGAAAGATTCCAAGATCAGTGGTACTTGGACTCAGGATGCTTATCACACATGACTGGAAGGAAAGATTGGTTTGTCAACATGAAGCCCTCGTCGAAGAACACAGTGAAGTTTGGAAATGACAACACTCTAGAAGCTGAAGGTGTTGGTGATGTTCTGATTATGAGGAAAGATGGCAAAAGGTCAACAATTTCCAATGTGTTGTACATACCAGGCATGAAGAGTAATTTGCTCAGTATATGGCAGCTTGTCGAAAAGAACTACAAGGTAGTTGTCAAAGACAAGATGATGAGAGTTCTCGACGCAGGTGGTAGATTAATCTTGAAGGCTCAAATGTCTCAGAATAGGACCTTCAAGATTGAACTCAATGTGATGAAGTACAAGTGTCTAGCAACTACAACCAACAGAGATGAGTGGTTATGGCATTTTCGACTAGGTCATCTCAACTTTAATGACATCAGAGAACTGAAGAGAAGAAATATGGTTTCAGGATTACTAGAAATCGACATTCCAAGGGAAGTCTGTGAGTAGTGTGTTCAGTCGAAACAAAACAAGAATAGCTTCAGCAAGGATGCAGGAAGGAAGTCGAAGGCAATACTTGAAGTCATATACTCTGATGTATGTGGTCAAATCCAGGTGGATTCGATTGGTGGAAATAGATACTTTGTCACGTTTATAGATGATTACAGTCGAAAGTTGTGGACTTACATCATCAAGAAGAAAAGTGATGTGATTGAGGTATTTTCCAGATTCAAGTCCATGGTCGAAAGCTGAAAATTCTAAGGACTGATGGTGGTGGAGAGTATGTGTCGAAAGAGTTCGATACACTATGTGTAAAAGAAGGGATTGTGCATGAGGTGGTGCCACCTACACTCCACAGCAAAATGGGATTGCAGAACGCAAGAACAGAACCATCATGAATATGGTGAGAAGTATGTTGAATGGAAAGCATCTACCTAAAGAATTATGGGGAGAAGCAGTTTCGACAACAACATATATATTGAACAGATGTCCGACGAAGAAGCTTGAAGGAATCACACTAGAAGAATGTTGGTCTGGTGTCAAGCCTAGTCTCAGTCACTTAAAGGTGTTTGGATCTATAGCACATAAACATGTGCCAGATCAGTTGAGAAGGAAGAATAAACAGGTAGTGATCAGCAGGGACGTGATCATAGATGAGCTTAAAGAATGGGATTGGACTGAGAATGCCAAGAAGGATTCAGTGAGAATCTCTTGTGAAGAACCAGCCACTGAAGTCGAAATAGAAGTTCAATAGGAACCAGTTGCAGATGAAGCAGGTTCAAGCAAACCTCGACGAACAAGACACATGCCTGCAAGGTTGCAAGAATGTGTAATTACATCAGATGATGTAGTCGATAAAGAGGGTGAGCTGGTACATTATGCTTTCTACGCAGATGTCGAACCAGTCAATGCAGCTGAGGCATTGGAAGATTCGAAGTGGGTGAAAGCAATGACTGAAGAGTTGGAGTCTATCGAAGTCAATGATACCTGGTCACTTGTCGAATTGTCGCAAGGCAAGAAGGCAATTGATGTGAAATGGGTTTACAAGGTGAAGGTAAATCCTAAAGGAGAAGTAACTCGAAACAAGGCGAGACTTGTGGCGAAATGATTTCTTCAGAAGGAAGGAATCGACTTTGATGAAGTATTCACACCTGTTGCTAGAATCGAAACAATCAAGTTGGTTGTTGGTCTAGCAAATATGAACAACTGGCACACATGTCAGATGGACATGAAGTGTGCATTCCTTAATGGCCCCTTAGACGAAGAATTTTATGTTGCACAGCCAGCCGGGTTTGTGAAACAAGGCGAAGAAAGAAAGGTGTACAGGCTTCATAAAGCCTTGTATGGTCGAAGCAAGCATATTGAAATGAGGTTCCATTATCTTCGAGAGCAGGTAGCAGAAAGGAAGATGAAGCTGGAACACTGCAGAACTGAGAATCAGATTGCAGATATCATGACGAAGGGAGTGCAGGTCGAAGCCTTCAGAAAACTAAGAGCCATGATGAATGTAGACAATTTAGATACAATGAATTAGGTGGTATGTTAAATGTAATTCATAGTATGTTGAAACAGTTTGTTTTGGCACATATTTGTTTTGATGAGATTTGATATAATTTAGATTAGATTTGATTTTGAATATTTTGGGCCTTTTATGTTTTGGGCTTTTGTAAACCTAAAACTATAAATAGGTGCCTTACTTTGTAATCTATAATAGAACATATTTCACAGTTGCAGAGTTTAACAAGTGAAAGTTCAATAGTAATCAGAAATCCCACAGTTTGTGGGTAACACAATTTTTTCCAAATATTTCTTCTCTCATTCTTCTCTTTCTTGCTGTTTGTTTGTTATTCTTCTTCTCTTTTGCTGTTCTTGTAAACTCTTTACTTGTTATCACTATTACTATCATATTATGGGTTTGTTCATCAATCTTGAGATCAAGATTGAAGAGAACTATTCATAGAGTGTGAGGTGAATTTCCAACATACTACTGCCAATAACGGTGTAGCCGAACAGTTTAATTTAATTCAATGTCGGTCACAAACTAAAGAGCAAATACTTAAGTGCCCCCAACACAATGAACTCACCTTAATGAAGTCAAAATGAATACTCTTATGGGAAATTGTTTACTCTAAAAAGTTTCTCCCGAGAGACTGTAGAGAAGCATGGTATTGACAATGATCAGGAATGCTTTTCCTTTTTGTCTATGTAGAACTTTGCTACTGTAAAAAAACATATGGAAAAATTAACGAAGAGATCGATAATCTCTTGAGTTGACTTTCCTCTTGGATAATTACCGATAAATCTGTGTAAGGAGTACAAACTCTTGCAGGAGTAAGTTTTAAGCCTACGAAAACTCTTGAACAACTTCTAAGCTTGAGAACACTAAGCATCCTGATTTTTTTTTGCCTCAAGTCCAAAAGTGTGAGTTCCTGCACTAACAAAGTGTCATGCAAATCATGAGTGTGAAAATCAACCATGTTTCAACAACATTTCCAAACAATCAGACATAGTGAACTAAACAAGGAAAGAAATTCAAGTGTTGTGAACATGTTTGGATCGAAAATGGCAACAATATTATCGTCATAAAAACATGATCACAACAGTATTCATACAGGATTACAACATGTCCCAAAACCAATTCAATAATGTGTGAACATGTTTGTTTCCAGAACCAATTCCAAACACGATTCTAACATGTCCCAAGCATAGCAAGACTAAAATGGAAAGCTCATCAAGAAAATGTTCATACAGGAGCTTATATAACGAATTTTAGTACACAGCTTGGGAGAGACAACAAGAATCAGGCAGAATAAAAAAAACACAGCAGCATAGCAGTAGAAAAAAAACTCCCTCAGAGGATTCATAAAAGAAACTAGAGAAACAAACACACACAAAATTCAGAACATCAATACCACACACATACAGAGCACGATCACAACACACTTCATAGCAAGGAGGAAAATCAATATGAATACCAATCGAGTGGTTGCTACAAATTCAATTCGTTGCAAGTTCAACCAAGTTATCATTGCCCAACTTGCAAAACCGTCGCACATTCACAACAGAAGGCCGCCATTTGTTCCCCACAAATCTGCCACGAGCCACTGCCACTTGCTGTTGGAACGAAAGAAAAAATCATGCACTGTTGTGCTTGCAAAAGTGGCTGCGTAACTCTCTGCACCATCAACCGGTCCCGCATCTGGTTCGATTTCCCCTTTTTGGTAACATTCACTATTTTTTATATATTGATGATTTCTTATGCTTGTTTGGTTTGAACTTGCGAGAGAGATAATGTAATTTGGTTTCATGAATTTAATACTGATATTTTGGAAGAGAAGTTTTGTTGTTGTTCGGTCACAGTAGAATAAGAGAGAGAGAGAGAGAGAGAGAGAGAGAGAGAGAGAGAGAGAGAGAGAGAGAGAGAGAGAGAGATAATTGGTATGAAGATTTTGTTTCTCAATTTTTTGTTCCTTTCCTTTTTAAGACAATGTTGTTGCTATTGTTGTTGGGCCAGGTGAGTGAGGAGGAAAACCGGCCCATGTTTTTTTTTTATATTTTATTTTATTTTATTTATTATTTATTTATTTATTTATTTATTTCTTCACTATTTTTTTTACTATATTAATTTTATTCAATTTTGGTTTAATCTACATGGTGATCTTAATTTAACTTAATATTGAATGGTTAATCAATTTTGTGATGGCGATGTTGATTCTGATTTTATTCTTGATATTGAGTTTTAGTCTTAATGTTAATTTTGATGCTAAATTCGTGATTGATTCTAATATGTGGCTTTTCATTTAAATTTAGATTAATTCTTTAAGTCTGTAATTCATTGTTGATTTAGGTCCAAAATTGATTTCATGAATTAATTTTGATTAACCTTTTCTTTAGTCTTTATTAGGTTTTTTAGTTAAATTCTGTTTGTTATCTTTTGGGAATTTTTGAGTAGGATTCTGTGAATTTATTTTGCCAAGACGCACATGCTTGATGAATGCCCTACATATATGATTACTTATACCCGATTCCAAAGGAAAGGGTCCCCTCCTGTTGACTTCCATGTCATAACTTATCCTAACTTTAGGTCCTTTTTGTTTCATTCTAGCCTTAGTATTAGAGTCGCCGTACTCTATGTAAATTTCTGCCATGAACACTTACTAATTTTCCTTTTTATCCTAGCCTTAGAATTAGAGTCATCGTACTCTATGTAAGTTCCTTCCATGCACACTTACTCATTTCCCTTTTTATCATAGGCTTAGGATTAGAGTCATTTTACTCTATGTAAGTTCCTTCCTTGGATACTCAATCATTTTCATTTTTATCCTAGCCTTAGGATTAGATTCGACGTACTCTATGTAAGTTCCTGCCAGGGACACTTACTCTTTTTTCCTTTCAACCTAGCCCTAGGTTTGGACTCGCCGCACTTCATGTAAGTGTTTTGTCATGGACATTTACCTCTTTCCTTTGGAACCTTGACCACAGTCCAGATTTCCTCGCCCTTAGTGAGGGAAACTGCGAATGCTCTGATTCCATTCCCGTCAGGATACGTAGGCACGTGATGCGATGTCTTGGCGAGCATACTTAAAAATAAACCCCTTAGGTCTCCCTTTACCTTTTCACCTTTTAGTAGACAGATAAAAAAATAACACAAATATAAAACAAGAGGTTCCTGTAGAGTACTATAGATACTTAGGATGCTAACACCTTCCCTAGGTATAACCAACCTTTAAACCTTAGATCTCATGCATTATTTTTACAGTGCAATTAGGATTTTCTTCGATCTTTACCATTTCCTTTGGATAAATTAAAGTTCGGTGGTGAATTCAAAGATATGTGATTCAAGTTAATTAATAGCTTGATATCCGATTCTCACCGCAACAAATGGGTTTGTCGGTAATTCTTCCTAGTGGTCTTAGAGTTCTGTTTGAGTTTTCCCTCACTTTAGATGGTAGAGCTAAGTGTAGGATTTGTTTTTCTATGATTTCACATGTTGTTCTCTGAGATTTTGTAGTGTACATAATGAAGGTATGTTTAATGGTGTTTCACAATTATAAAATAAGTGGAGGAGAATAATATTTTTTGGCCTATAAACGATTTTTAGGTAGAGTAAATGTGGACTTGTGTATATTCTCTAATTGACTTTAGAACCCTATCCATTGCCTGAAGGTATCTTTAATGGTGTTTCACAATTATAAAATAAGTGGAGGATAATAATATATTTTACCCTATAAATGATTTTTAGGTAGAGTAGATGTGTACTCATGTATATTCTCTAATTGACTTTAGAACCCTATCCACTGCCTAACCAAATAGTGAATCAATTATTTGTTTTAAATTGAAGGTTGGTAGTAGTTTGTGGTTTTTAGTCATCTCTTGGTGAGTTATGATATGTTGATGGTGGCTCAATTATTTTGAGATCTAGCTTGATCCCTGAGTTTTACTAGCTGCATGGTTTTTTTTGTGTGATCTGTTTGAGTTTTTAGTTGTTTTGTTTTTTTTTTAATTTTGCTTTTTTTTAGTTAATTTGTTTATCTTGTGGTGGTTCATTTAGTATTTATGTATAAATTGATACTATTTTGTCATTAAAATAATTTTTGATTAGACTCAATTAATTTAATAATTGTAATATATATTTTATAATTTAAGTATTTTTTAGGGCAATGAATATGGGTACAGTCAAAAAGTTGACTTTCTTAGTTTTAGAGTCTGTTTGGTTGGGGGATTTTGGAGGGAAGGGGAAGGGAGAGAATATTTTAAAATAGGTGTGTTTGAAGTTGTTTAAAATAGGGAATCTTTTACACGTTGAAACCTATTATATATATTGTTTTTGTATGAGTAAATTTCAAATTGGAGAGATGGAAATTTCAAAGGTTTATTTGAATGTTACTATTACTCTTTTGTTCTTGTCTTTTGTTGTAAGTAATGGGCAATCTGATTTTCCAACTTCTCCAAAATTTCCTCAGAAAAATTTGGAATTTGATATGTTATTAAAAGGGGGTTGTTATGCGATCAGAGCCAAGTGAAGGACGATTTCTTTTCTCTCCACCAAAAACTCCTCACAAAATTTAAATTTTAATATGTGATGGAAATGTGTGTATGTTAGTCACTCGACCAGAGTATCATATGATATGGTTATCTATTTGGTCAAATAATATAATTGTTAATTTATTCTTCTAATTTTGAATTTAGAACTTAAATGTTTTCTTCTTTACAATTTTTGATAGAGTTGATGAGAATTAGTTAAAATTAAAACTTTGAATGTATATTTGATGTCAAATAAAATAATAGTTATAACCTATTAAAATTGAATTTATTAATTTTATCAAATAAATTCATAGATCATAATACGTCCTTAAAAACAAGGGATTGTACAGTATAATTCGAGTTGTCATACGTTTGATTTGCTAAAAAATAAGGGATTTGACAGTACAACTCAAATTGCCGTGTGTTTGACTTAAAAATTGTTAACGAGACAGAACAAGGGACTTGACAGGACAAGTCGAGTTATTTTGTGTTTGATTTAAACACTTTTCACGAGACAGGATAAGAATCGGGATTATGGACGGGACAAAAATTGAAATTGTTGTCTCTCACTAAACCATAAGACAACTTTTTGTCCATTGTACAAATTATTTAAAATACAAAAATACCCTTTTATTTTATACAAAAACTACTCTCTCTCTCTCTCTCTCTCTCTCTCTCTCTCACATAGATATTAGATATTTACAATATAAAAAATGCAAAAATACATTTTTGTCCATACTACAAGTTATTTAAAATACAAAAATACCACTTTATTTTTTATTAAAATTATATTCTTTCGACCTCTCTCATCCTCCTTTATTAATATTTACAATATGAAAATACCCTTTTGTGTCTAATCAGAATTTGTTTAATAAATAGTTCATATTTGTATAAATGAAAACAAATTTACTATAACAATGTAAAGGAAATACGGAATGTCGAAGAAAATCAATATGTATTTTCAATCTAAATATAAAGTGAATGTATTTTCATTATATTGGATTTGTTTTTGACTGAGTCAAAGTTAGGTATTGAAGAGTGATGGAGGAGACTAATACACTGTTGACCTAACTCTTCTTCTTCTTCTTCCGGTTGTATTCTCTATGGATTTTCATACTCTATTCCCTGAAACTTCCAATCAAGCTTCCCTTTGTCGTACCTCAAAAAATACGATCCTTCGTGATGGACGCGGAAAAATTTAGTTCGAACAGAGTCGCCACCGAACTTTATTCATCCCAAGAAGGAATAGAAAAATATCGATAAAACCTTTAGGAAATAAAAATGGTCATCACAACCAATTTAGGGTTTGGGAATCGATTATGCAAGGGGAAGATATTAACACCCCTTATGTCCGTTGTAATCAATGAGAACCTCTTAGTTAGATTTGCGATTGAATGGTAACTCAAATTTATTTTCTTTCTTCAAATGATAAAAAAATTAAAGAGAAAGGAAAGAAAATCTCTAAAGGGAAAAATGGAGGTTTTTTATTAGCGTGCTCGCCGAGGATTAAGGCTTGTGCCTACGTATTCTCATTGAGAAATGAGAAATCAGAGCATTCGTAGTTCAGACTACGGGGGGGAAAGGTAAAGGTAAAGGTAGAAGGTAGTTGTTGACTGAAAGTTTCGACTAAGGAAAGGCGACACCGAGATTGGCTTGTGGGTCGACAGGCTGGGAAAGGTGGTAAAGGAAACGATGTGAGTCGACGCCAGCAGAGGGAGTTTTGTGAGTCGACTTAGGCCTATTCCATCGAAGATGTCGATTGATGGGAAAGAGAGCCGACACGAAGTAGAAGAACGTTTGAGCGGGAAGAAAATTTGAAAAGCTAAGAACGTGAGAAGTTACAGAAGTGGTGGAAGGACACGTGGCGCCACCAAGATCAACATAGCAGTTATTTTATTTTTCTATTTAAGGCAATGTCCATGTTCATTTTAGGGGGCGCATTTTGTAACATTGTAAGGGAAAAACACTCTGAGTACCAAGCGTTAAGAGAAAAGAGTTTTATTCTTGCAAAATGTATGATCGCGTCCACATTTCCTTTTAATAGCAATTTATATTACCAACTTTAAAGATTTCTTGTCTTTTGTTTTTGTCTTTTCTTATTTATGCATTTGTCTTTATTTAAGTCTACACAGTCTTTCTCAAATTTGTCTTCAACCTATTCTAAACAATACCATTCCACCACCATCTCATATACTCGACCGGTTCATTCTGGGACTTGTTTGGCCGGTCCCGCAAGTAAACCTACATTAGGAGGTCAAAGGTTGTTCGTGCGAAAATTGTGTGCGAATAAATTAGCACACCCGGTGGGACCCGTCGGTTTGGATGTATGAATTTACATAGTGGTAAGATGGTGATACCACGTCTAAACGAAGAACCGTCTTCAGAGGGAAATACGGTTGTGACTCAAACAACCGATGTTGGCGTCGATACTGTGTCTGCGGTTTTGACTGCTCATGGTGGGCCTGTCGTGACGTCATGTCGACCTGAACCTAGGCCTATGATGACAGGAACTAGGGGGCAATATATACCTAGTTTCACAATGCCCGCACCCCGAGCCTTTGGGATGCCAATAGAGTTCATGTCGAGCCTGCATCACAGTGGCCCACTCTTTGGAGAAAGCTCTTCGTCAGCTTTTTCTTTGTATCAGGGGTTAGGGCCTTTGGCGAACCATGTTACTAAGCCCCCTGGGTTTAGTCTTCCGTTACATTCGATTCCAACTTTCACCTCAAGTTCCGTCGCCGTTATGAGACAGCAGATGGATGAAAGTAATCACGAAATCGCCACATGTTGACCCAGCAAATGGAAACATATTAAGACTGTTAATATAAGATTCGACTCAGAGTTACCAATAATTGGCTACTCAGATGACACAGATAGGTGATTTTTTAGGTGCTCCTAGGGCCCCGGGTCGACAGACGCCGGCGCCTCGACCAGAGACGCCAATTCGACAAGATGAGGTCTTCGACCAAACAATTGACCAGCAACCCCATGAGGTTGAACACACATCCAGGGTGGCTCAAAGGCCTCCCATTGGTTTAGTTCATAGGTGGTCAGACAGGCTCGATAGAAAGCCATGGCTGGCGAACCCAACTTAGAAGCTATGGTGGAACAGATCATGGTTCGCAATGGGGCAAACCCAGGCCTTCGACGACCAACATATACGTCCTCACTACCAGAGTTTGTTCTGCAAACAGAGTTTCCCAGAGGGTGGAAGGTGCCAAAGTTTACTAAATTTGTCGGAGAGACCAAAGAGTCCATCGTCAAACATGTTGCCATATATCAAACTGAAGTTGGAGACATATCAAACAACAAGGACTTGGAAATGAAGTATTTCCCAAATTCCCTCACCAAAAATGCGTTTACTTGGTTCACCACCTTACCCCCACAGTCATTCAATACCTAGGCACAATTGGAAAGATTGTTTCATGAACAGTTTTACATGGAACAACCGAAACTTAGTCTGAAAGAGTTAGCCAACGTAAAACGAAAGGCCACAAAGTCGGTGGACCAATATATTGACATGTTTAGACTATTGAAAGCGTGATGCTTCATGCAAGTCCCTGAACATGAGCTAGTTGAGATGGTGGCCTAGATTATTCGATCAGGAAAAAGTTAGACACACAATATCTCAGAGATATGGCGCAGCTAGCTGATAGGGTCCGATACGTCAAACGTTTAAAAAATGAAAAGACCCAGGCTAACAGATACCGTAAGAAAGATAAAGTTTCATATGTGGCCGCTGACGAATACTCTTCTAATGATGAGGATTTCATCGATGAAAACAAGGTTAACGTGGCTGAATTGAATCCAGGGCCTCCGTACACATGCGAATTATTAAAACCATCGAATGGAAAAAAATCCCGTCGAAACTAAAAAATAGATAAATATGTAGAAAAAATGTATACTTTTGATGTATCTAAGTGCGATGAAATATTTGATTTATTAGTTAAAGATGGTCAAACTATTGTCCCTCCTGGGGAAAAAGATCCCTCTTTAGAACAAAAGAAGAAAAGTGGATATTGTAAATTTCATAATTTCCTTGGTCATAAGACATCTCAATGTGTTCTTTTCAGGGACTTGGTGCAGAAAGATTTGAAAGAAGGTCGGCTTTAATTTGGTGAAAGGCCAAAGATGCAGGTGGACACAGATCCTCTAAAGGTTGAAGAAGCCTTATATTCTAAGTTATATGATTGCATGATGGTTGAGGCTACTGAGGGTCACAACAAATACTTGACAACCGAAGCATTTAAATGCATGATGATCAAGACTACTGATGGTCCCGACAAGAAGTCTGAAGAGAAACTCGATACAGTCTACCCTCAAGCTGGCGAAAGTCTGATTGATTTCCAAGAGAAATGCAGGATGAGTGGATCGAAGGTTGTAGTATGCCTAAGATGTTTGACGAAAAAGTTGCTGAGAAGTACGAAGAGGGTAGGAAAATGGCACTGCAAGACAGTAAGCCACCAGTCCCTAGGTTCGTGTTTAACCAGAACGGTGCTCCTCGTCTAAACGAAGAATTTAGGAAGTTGTTCCGACAGGCGCGACCCAAGACGTTTATGCTGCCATCATATACTCCAAAAGATAAGTGGGTGGCACCCGTGAGCCAGAAGGGGAGCAAGCGACCGAAATGGAGGGTATTGGATCTAGAAAAGGAGGCAAGGGCTCCAATAAAAGTGCTGAACTCAGGGGCTATGTGGTTTCCCCCAATTACAAAGGCAAAATCCTATGACAAGGACCCAGTGGAGGAGATATCAACGAAACAAAAAGGCTGCCAAAGAGGCTTCGACTTCACAATTGAAGCTTGTCAGACCCTTTGGACTGAAAAGGCAATACCCAAAGGCAAGGTGGGGCGAGAAGGAGAAAATTGTGACGAATCAGACTATGGCAGTGATTGTGGAAACTTTAGGAGAGAAGGGGGTGGTGTCAACCCAGAGCTTGAAGTACATGTCTGGAGGTGAAAACAAGAAAGAACAAGAATATACTCCCTAGTCAGATGAAGAAGAACCAGAGTACACTCCCCAGTTGGATGAGGAATATACCCCGTCACCAGAAGACGATTTCGACAAAGACATATACGACGACATCAATGATGATACATATGGTGAGAACTTTGTTATAAAATGCGGCATCGTGTCAATACTGTCGGCACAATATAATAGGGTGTCGGAAGTCTCTGAAGCGGGAGAAGATTTCTTACCAAAAGAGACCACAGAAGACAAGCCACTATGTTACTATGTGATGAACAGTGGCGTGGTGGAAGAACAGACGACCATGTTTGAAAGACCTAGTCTGGGAATGATGTATCATCTGAAGCCGTTATTCATAAAAGAGAAGGTCGACATAGTGGCAGTCAATAAAGTGTTCGTAGACGGAGGGCCAGCTGTCAATCTAATGCCTCATACGTTGTTTAAGAAGATTGGAAAGACTGAAGCCGATCTCAGACAACATAACATGGTTTTGTCTAATTATGAAGAGAAAACCAGCAATATTTTGGGGGTTGTTCAAGTCAACTTAGCTGTAGGTACAACTACTAGGTCGACGTTATTCATGGTCATAAACTCAAAGGATAACTTCAACTTATTATTGGGTCGAGAGTGGATCCATGGGATAGGGGCAGTACCATCAACTCTACATCAAAGATTAAGCATTCGGAGGAAAGACGACATCATTGAAAATATTGAAGCTGATCAAAGTTATTATAAGATTGATGAAGCAAAAGGTGCAAAGAAATGCTTTGACCAACACCTAGCAAATGTGGCACCTTGTGACGATGGATCAGGATCTTATACTTTTATCGACACAGGTCGCATCCTAAACTTAGATTCTGACTATGGATTCGTTTGGGATGTTGCTGACGCCACAATGGAGCTCACAGAAGGACTTCCACCCACAAGGTGGCCCACAATTGATGAAAATGACTACTGAGTTAGAGAGCTTGACTCGAATTTCGGCCTATTTGGATGAAATCAAGCGAAAGTCGGCCCTGGAAGCAGGAAAGCGATAAAACATAACTGGAAGCAGGAAAGAGTTTCCCTTGGTTCTTCAGCACAGAACAGTGGATAGTTTTCAACTGGAATTCGCTTCTGACTGATTTCAGAAGTATTCAGCTTCTCGGGTGCAGATGAGAGTTCCTCTACAATTTTTAGTCTCTGAAGCCTCTTTGCATTCAGAGGTTTTCCAACAATGGATTCAAGTTCATCCTTGACTCCAGCTTCATATAGAGCAGTCACCAGACTATTCTCTGTCAGAATATCTGAAATTATCCTTCCAAAGGGAATCCATGTTCTGATCTTGTGACCCTTATCCTTTACAGATTCTCTTGAAGCATTGATATGATTCTATAAATGCATAAACAGAAGGTAAGGAAGATCTACCTTAGTGCTCTGACTTAAACAGTACATGAAGTAGAGTTGTTCATTGTTCACATAATCTGGAGAATTTGTAGATTTTCTGTGATGAATGCATCCCAGAAAAATCTTTGCCCAGATTTTATAGTCAGGCTTCAGATCTTTAAATTTGTTAGAGGCCTGTCCAGAAGTGATGACTTCCTCATAAACTTCTTCCATGTCTACACGCCCAGCTTGCAGATGTCATACTCCATCAGTCTCCTCATACCATATGAGTTTCCTGATTAGATCTTCAGTAATTATAATCTCCTTACCCAGAACAGAAGACAAGATGAATTTGGGATAAACAGAAGCATGTATCCATAATTCTTTCACCAGATGAGGGTAAACTGGTCCAAATAATCTGTCAAAGTATTTTACCCAGCCTTGTGCATCAATTATTGAACGAAATTCAAATCCATTTTCAGCTAGCGAATCAAATTCCACCATTGATTCACAGAGAACTTCAAGTTTGTCAACAGGAGTTAACAAAGTCCTTTTAGGTGTCGTGAATGGAGTCACACCCATATTGGCAGAAGTAACTGCAGCCATGGTTGATTGAAACTGAGCTGCTGTAGAAGATGAGGTTGCCATTGAAGATGATGAAGATGATTTTGACGAGGGTTTAGGGTTTTTGTGAAGAGAGAATAGAAGACAGAAATGCATAAACTTGCTTGTGTTGTGAAAAGTGTGAAATAGGTGTGAGATGTGGTATTTATAGAAAATAATTAAGGCACTCAACAGACAAACAAAGCACGTTTTTTTACATAGCATTTAATGACAATTAATGAAAGAGAATAAAAAATCATTTCAAGCATTAATTGATTCTGACAAATTGGGGGGAAAATCAAGATTTTCACTATTCAAACCATACCTCAAATGTCTCTTCAGTAATGTACACGCCATCTTTTCAGATTAAGAGTGACACGTGTTTGCTTGCATGTGCTTCTGAATTCTCTTGAGAAATGAAATGTTAGCCAACGTTCAGATCCTCTAAGATTGGTTAGTTCAGATACACACAAATGAACACAAATCTAGTAAGCAACAGATGAAATACTTCAGAGTTAGAAACATTTTACATCTGAAAAATTTGCTTCTGACAAATATTATTCTGGACACAAATCCATACCAATATTTTTCAGAATAAATTTGAACCTATCTTCAGTAAAGGGTTTTGTGAAAATATCTGCCCATTGATGATCTGTATCAACAAAGGCTAAGTTTATAATTCCCTTCTGAACATAGTCTCTGATAAAATGATGTTTAAGTTCTATATGTTTTACCTTAGAGTGTAAAATGGGGTTTTTAGACAAACATATAGCAGAAGTATTATCACAGAATATAGAAATGTTACTTTCAAATATCTGATAGTCTTCTAGCTGGCTTTTCATCCAGAGCATCTGCATGCTACATCCAGCAGTAGCAATATATTCTGCCTCTGTAGTTGATAGTGCAATTGTGGGTTGCTTCTTGCTGTACCAAGAGATTAGATTTCTTCCTAGAAATTGACAACTTCCAGAAGTACTCTTTCTTTCCACTCTGTCTCCAGCGTAATCAACATCACAGAATCCAACTAATTTGAAATCATCAGATTTTCTGTAACACAAACCCACATTAGAAGTACCTTTCAGATACCTTAGAATCCTCTTAACAGCTGTTAAGTGTGATTCTCTAGGATCTGATTGGAATCTTGCACATAAGCATACACTGAACAGAATGTCAGGTCTAGAAGCAGTTAAGTAGAGAAGAGATCCTATCATACCTCTGTAGAGTTTCTGATCTACTTTCTTACTTACCTCTTCCTTGCCTAGTGTACTAGTTGGATGCATGAGAGTCTTTGCCATCTTACTATCAGTCATGTTAAATTTCTTCAGAAGTTCTTTAACATATTTGGTCTGATGAATGTAAGTGCACTCTGGAGTTTGGTTGATTTGAATTCCCAAAAAGAATCTCAATTCTCCCATCATGCTCATTTCAAATTCTGCCTGCATACATTGAGCAAACTCCTTTCCCAGCATAGTATTGGTAGATCCAAATATAATATCATCCACATATATTTGACAAATTAGAAGATCTTTCTTAAAGGTTTTACAAAAGAGTGTTGTGTCCACTTTTCCTCTGATGAAGTTTTTCTCCAGAAGAAAATTGCTTAACCTCTCATACCAAGCTCTGGGAGCTTGTTTTAAACCATACAGAGATTTCTTTAGTTTAAAAACATGTTCTGGAAATTTTTCATTCTCAAAACCAGGAGGCTGGTGAACATAAACTTCTTCTTCTATAATTCCATTTAGAAAGGCACTTTTAACATCCATCTGATATATAATGATGTTATATTGTGCAACAAAAGAAATGAGTAAACGAATAGACTCTAACCTTGCAACAAGAGCATAAGTCTCTGTATAATCAATTCCTTCTTGCTGACTGTACCCTTGAGCAACTAGCCTTGCCTTATTTCTTTCAACTTCTCCTTTCTCATTAAGCTTGTTTCTGAAGACCCATTTAGTTCCAATTATGTTGAATCCTTTTGGTCTTGGAACTAAGTCCCACACATCATTTCTGGTGAACTGATTTAGCTCTTCTTGCAGGGCAATAATCCAGTCATTGTCTTGCAGAGCTTCATCCACAGAGGTTGGTTCAATTATTGACACCAATCCAAATAATGATGCTTCAGATGATCTGAGAAAGGATCTTGTTCTGATAGGGTCATCCTTCTTTCCAATGATCACATTCTCTGGATGAGAAGCTTTGATTCTGGAAGATGATCCTCTAACAATTGATTCTTCAGAAATGTTTAAGTTGTTCATCTGAGAAGTCAAAGGAATTGCATCTTGCGTTGCTTCTGGTTCCTTCACTTGAGCTTTGTCTGCGTCTGAGTCTTCAGAGTCTGTGAGAATTACTTCTCTATCTGCAGAACTTTCAAGCTGCTTTTGCTTTTCAATGCCAAGCTTATCATCAAATCTAACCTGAATAGATTATTCCACAATCTGTGTTTCAGTATTGTATACTCTGTAGCCTTTAGAGCGTTCAGAATACCCAAGCATGAAACACTTTTTTGCTTTAGAATCAAACTTGTTCAGATTTTTTTTAGTATTTAACATATTGCAAATACATCCAAAAGGATGAAAATATGAAATGTTGGGCTTTCTGTTCCTCCACAATTCATAGGGAGTCTTTTCCAGAAGAGGTCTTACAGACACTCTGTTCTGAATGTAACAGGCTGTGTTGATTGCTTCTGCCCAAAAGTGCTTTGCCAGATTAGTCTCATTGATCATGGTTCTGGCCATTTCTTGCAGAGTTCTATTTTTCCTCTCTACAACTCCATTATGTTGTGGAGTTCTAGGACAGGAAAAATCATGAGCAATGCCATTTTCATTAAAATATTTTTCAAAATATTTGTTTTCAAATTCACCACCATGATCACTTCTGACTTTTATAATTTTGAAATCTTTTTCATTCTGGACTTGTTTGCAGAAGTCAAAGAACACAGAATATGACTCATCCATGTGTTTTAAGAACTTTACCCATGTCCATCTACTATAGACATTAACAATGACTAATCCATACTTCTTGCCTCTGATGGATGCAGTTTTCACTGGTCCAAACAGATCAATATGAAGTAATTCCAATGGTCTGGAGGTAGAAACAACATTTTTAGATTTAAAGGAAGATTTTGAAAACCTTCCCTTTTGACATGCTTCACAAAGAGCATCTGAGTTGAACTTCAACTTAGGAAGTCCTCTGACCAGATTAAGTTTATTAATCTGAGATATATGTCTCATATTAATATGCCCCAATCTTCTGTGCCAGACCCATTGCTCATCATTAACAGACAAGAGGCATTTAACATTTTGAACTTTAAGTTCTGAAAGATTTATTTTGTAAATGTTGTTCTTCCTCTTTCCATTGAATATGATTGAGCCATCCTTCTGATTAACAGCTTTGCAACATTGTTGATTAAAGATTATATCATAACCATTGTCACTTAATTGACTTATGGACAATAGATTATGATTTAATCCTTCTACAAGAAGAACATTAGATATAGAGGGAAGGTTGCCATTACCAATAGTACCAGAGCCAATGATCTTGCCCTTCTGATTCCCTCCAAACATCACTTCTCCTCCAGATTTAAGCTCCAGGTTTTGGAACATAAACCTTTCTCCCGTCATGTGACGTGAGCTGCCAGAGTCCAGGTACCATGACTGGCGTCTTGACTTTTCTGCTAAAAACATCTGCAACAGGGATAATCTTATCCTTAGGTACCCAGATCTTTTTGGGTCCTTTTTGGTTAGTTGCCTTGAAAGTTGGTCTAAACTTCTGTCTTTTTACAACAGTATTATTCTTACTTACTTTTGGCTTAAACACAACAACGTTCTGATCAGAACTTGTGCTTTTAATGTCATTCAGATGACCAAACTTGAAATGAGAGTACAAGGGAGTTTTCTTGATAACAAGTTTATCAACAGACATTGGATTTAAATCCTTTCCAGAAGAGGATTCATATCCAATTCCTTTCCTGTTATTTCTGCTAACCCCATAGATCCTAAAAGCTATTTTGCTTCTGTCTATGCTTTTAGCAAGAAATTTCTGAAATTTAAAATCGTATTCTTCTAAAATATTTTTGCATTTAGATTTACTTTCAGATTTAGAATTTTGTTGAGCTATTTCAAAATCAGCTTTTATCTTTAAATTGTTTTCTTTTAACTCAGCAATTTCTGATTTTAACAAATTGTTCTCAGAGCCAAGATTGCACTTAAGCTTCTTGCATTTGAGCTTAATTTGATTGTAATTTTTCAGGACTTCAGATAAGACTTTAATAAGCTCTTCCCTAGTGAGATCAGAAAGTACCTCTTCTGAGTCAGATTCAGAATCAGACTCAGATCCAGATGACTCTTCATTCTGATCTTCAATGCCAACCATCAGAGCCATGTTGGCGCATTCATCTTCAGATTCTGATGAGGATTCAGATTCATCAGAGTCATCCCAAATTGCCATTAGAACCTTCTTCTTTTTCTCAAACTTCCTTTTTGGCTTTTCTTTAAGAAGTTTTGGACATTCACTCTTGTAATGGCCAGGTTCTTTGCATTCAAAGCAGACAACTTCCTTCTTTCCAAATCTTTTTGGTCCAGAGGACTCCTTGCGCTGATCTGATCTTTTGAAGTTCTTGAACTTCCTCTGCTTGTGCTTCCAGAGTCTGTTAATTCTTCTGGACAGCAAGGATAATTCACCTTCTTCAGAAGAAGAAGATTCTTCAGAGCTTTCCTCTAACACCTGCAAAGCTTTAACAGATTTGTTAGATTTTAAGGCAATAGACTTACCTTTCTTTTGAGGTTCATCTTCCTCAAGTTCAATTTCATGACTCTTTAGTGAGCTGATTAACTCCTCCAGAGTGATCTTGTTCAGATCCTTGGCAAGCTTCAGAGCAGTGACCATAGGTATCCATCTGATAGGCAAGCTTCTGATGATCTTTTTTTACATGATCAGCAGTCGAGTAGCCTTTGTCCAGAACTTTTAGACAAGCTGTAAGAATCTGGAATCTAGAGAACATAATTTCTATGGACTCAGATTCTTCCATCTTGAACGCTTCATACTTTTGTATTAACGCCAGAGCCTTGGTCTCTTTTACTTGAAGGTTTCCTTCATGAGTCATTTTCAAGGACTCAAACATGTCAAATGCAGTTTCTCTATTTGTGACCTTTTCATACTCAGTGTGAGATATTGCATTTAACAATATTGTTCTAGCCTTGTGGTGATTTCTAAACTCCTTCTTTTGGGCTTCTGTCATAGATTTTCTATCTATTTTCTTTCCATTCTCATCAATGGGATGAACATATCCATCTATGACCAAATCCCATAGATCAGCATCATAACCAAGGAAAAAACTTTCAATCCTGTCTTTCCAATAATCAAATTTCTCCCCATCAAACATAGGGGGTTTTGTACTGATTCTGTCTCTTTCTTCATACTTGTTGGATGTTGAAACATCAGCCATTATAAACAACCAAATATAAGTATCAAAGTTTTTCTCACTGGATCTTTTCTGTCACTGTGAAGTGGTAGCACACACAGAACCGAAGCTCTGATGCCAACTGAAGGTGAGAAAATACTTAGAAGGGGGTTGAATAAGTATGAAGATAAAAACTTAGTAATAAAAACTCAAAGATTTTTATCCTGGTTCGTTGAACTCAACTACTCCAGTCCACCCTATCTAGAGTGATTTGCATTTCTCAAACAAGGACTTAATCCACTATTTAATCAACTGATTACAATAGTAAGCACTAAGACCAACTGTTCAAAGTCTTCTCAAGAACTACTGATCCTAACTGGATCTTCTTAAGGTTCTCTAACAATCAAATGTAATAATTAATACAAGTGTAAAAATGCTTCTAATAAAGCTTTATCACAACTGTGGTTTTTTCACTTAAGATTAAGAACAAAGAAATAATTCTAACAAGAATGTATGAGTTTGTATGAGAGCTTAGTTATAAATTCTTTTCAAAGTGTTTCGTCAACTGAAGAAGATGAGTGGAGACTTGCTTTTATAGGCACGGTGATCCAAGAGCTTTTCACGTTGAGAATAGTGTACCAAAAGGTCTGAGCCTTTTTGTCTTCAAATCAAGTGACCTTTCCTAGAAGAAGAATGCACAGAGAAATCCTTTTTTGTCTGTGTTCTTGTGTCTAGCATAAATAAGGAAAGAGTCGTTTGGATTATTCCAACGGACATAATCTTTGAATTCTTCTTCAAAAATTTTCAGCAAGAATCATCAGAGTCTAAGTTAGTCAGAGCCTTCTGATGTTCATCAGAGTTTTGCTGAATCAGAGTCTTTGCAGCAAGTGTGCTTTCAGCGTGTATAAGTTCAGAGCAGAGTTTTGGGTCAGATCCTTAGTACTGACAGCGTTAGTACTATCAGAGTCTTCTGAAGTAACTGTGCTTGAATAACTCTTCATACAGACTTCTTCTGGATTGCTTCAAATTCTTCTGTAGCTTCTGCTTCAGATCCATCTGGAGGCAGCGCTCAGAATCTTTTGGAGACAGCGTTCAGAATCTTCTAAGAGATGCTTCTAGCGCTTCAGAGCCTTGCATATTTCTTATGTTCAGATCTAATTTGCTTCTGGAGTGATATTTACTTTAACATGCAGCAAACATTCTCAAGCAAATTTTAGAGTATATAATTCTTAAATACAAAATTTCATAATAGTTATCATCAAAACATAGAGATATTATTAAGAACCAATCTGTATTCTAACAGAAAGGTATTATAATATCAGAACCTGATAGTCCGAAAGTTCTTATTACATCAATATGCAAAACATCTGAATCATTGGCTAAGAGAGATTCAGTAACTAAGAGTGAAGCTAAAGCTTTTTACATGGCAAAGGAACATGATATGAGAGAACCTGTTAAAACTAACATGAAAGGACCCATATGTGTATGGGTACCTAAATCTCAAATTGTCTTTACTTCAGATATGCCTAAATGAAAAGATGGAAAGACAAATGTGGTATCTAAACAGTGGTTGCTCACGTCATATGACGGGAGAAAGGCATATATTTCAAATCCTGAATCTGAAAGAGAAATGGAGTATAAGTTTTGGAGGTGGACAGAAAGGAAAGTTTGGTTGGTAGATGGTTTAAAGCATAATTGACTAAGCATAAGTTAATTCTGTGTTAGTGGTTGTGAAGTAACTTTTAATAAGAATTTCTGTTTTGTTGTTAATGCTGACAAAACCATTGTATTCAAAGGAAAAAATAAGGGAAATTTTATAAAATCAATTTTTATGAGTTGGTTGATGAGAAGGTCGTTAGCCTAATGACAATAAGTGTAAATGCAGCCTAATGACAATTTTTAAATGATATGTGGATGAACTTAAATATGAGCGGTTAAAACTGCTCCAATTGACCCGACGCACATTGCGGAAGACTGATATATTGGATCTGATGGCTAATGATGAGTGAGTGATCTGAAACCGACACTTGTTAAAGATAGGTTATTTGAAGGATTTAATTGCTCTTTTGATTCTTGTTAAAGTTGAGTTATTTGAAGGATTTAATTGCAGTTTTGATTCTATTTGATTAGTTTAAATAGTTGAGTTAAGATTTAACCAAGAGATCTAATTCGATTCCATATCTCATTCAACTTTTAAGACATCGTGAGAAAATTCTACAAAATAAGCACTAACTAAGCGGCAAATTGTGCTAGCAAGAGAACATGAAAGTTGCAATAATTAACTAGAAAATTCAACAACATTAATTCTTACTAACTATTACATATCATAATCAAGTTGCTAGGTGATTTCCTTCATCGAGTTCTTTGAGTTGGATATAGGTTGCATTGATGAAAGCATTTGCTTCTTTAGCTGGCTCCTCTATCACTTCTTTGAGCTTGCCTAGTGCCATGCAATATGCTTCCTGTAATGTCCAACAATATATCATATACATGTGACCTAGATAGGCAACACATTCAAATTATATATATATATATATATATATATATATATATATATATATATATATATATATATATATATATATATATATATATATATATATATATATATATATATATATATATATATATATATATATATATATATATATATATATATATATATATATATATATATATATATATATATATATATATATATATATATATATATATATATATATATATATATATATATATATATATATATCTTTGCATGTGAAACATGCCATTAATTGGTTGGGTTTAGGGTTTCAGGACAACTTTTTAATGTTTTTAGATAATTCTTATGTATACTGAAGGTGAGTACTTTTCTTTTAATTTATATAAATAATTTTTCATTAAAAAATTGCTCTATAAATTGACGCAATAAATATAATATTTTGACCATGAAAATTTTAGAATTGTGATTTTTTTATCTCAAAAATATTCTGTATATTCTATACAAATAAATTATATATAACTAGGTAATTTGCATAGATAAAATATTTTTTAAAAAAACAAGTAATGTCTTTTAAAGATAAACTCATGTATATTAATGTAAACAATACCATGAAGTGATCAAGCTCTGAAGTGTTTGGACTAGTAGTTTCTTTGGACTCTGTGTTCACCAATTTCTTCCATGCATCACGTTTTATATCAAACTCCCCTGCATCCTCAGATCCTACCTAAGAAATAAAATATTACATATATATTAACACATTAATTAAACACACTAAAAAATAAATAGATCATAGTTTATTAACGTGCTTTAATTCATCCATTTTAATATAATTCTCTTTGTAAAAACTATTTTGACAAATAATATTTAATATTTTAGTTTTTTTCAAACAATTAGTCTTCACGGTTAGATGCGAAAAACATGTTAATTTACTTAAAAAAAAGAAGAAAATAAACTGTATAAAAATAAAATTAATTACCTTGAAACAATTAATGTGAGATTCAATTAACACTTCAAATAAAGGATGGCTTGCAATAATCTTCTTTAAAGCCTCTTGATGATTTTCTTTTTCTTTTTCAACGTCACTTTCTTCAACCTCTTTTCTCATTCCAGTTTCTTTCCCCTCCTCCATCTCTCTCTAGCTATCACAATCTAAACTCTATGTCTTATACAAATGTGGCAACCGAATCAAAGACTTTGGCACAAACAAACAAGCACTAAGTACATATATAGAAAAAACTTCATCAAAGATAAAAGGTTTTGTACTAAGGTTATTAACCAACTGTGACTATAAATGATGAAGCGTAGTTATCAAGAAATGTACTTGATGTTATCATTTAACTTTTAATGGTAAAAATCAGTATGAATACAAGTGAATGTATGGAAGAAAAGATAAAAGGTTAAAACTATGTGGGCTTCCCATGTTTCTCTTTTATGGTTTGAAAGCAACTTGTCAAAGATTTTATGATATGATTAAAGTAGCTTTCAGGACTTTGTATGGTGTACCCTTTTTTTGGACATATTCTATATTCTCCCCTATCTTGGGCAAATATTTTCATTTCATTTGACATGATTCTGACTATACTGTTCATCAGTGGAACTCCTCACTTTGTTGCATCATTTTCTTTACGAGGTAAAACAGCTAGTTATACCAACTTTTTTTTGGCAAAGTTTTAATTATTGAAAGAGATATATGATAAAAGCCTTATATACCTGACACTTAGAAATCTTATGTTTGTTTAAAAGGTCAGAATAATATATAAATGAAATAAAATAACTCAATCGATAAGACATATCTATAATGTCAAAAGTTGATATTATTAGATTGTATATTATGTTGAGTTTGAATATGAAAATATTATGATTGTATATATGAGTTTTAAGTAGTTATACAAGTGAAGTACACTAATGATAATCCGACCTGCGAGTCAATTAGAGTCTAAGTATTTTTCTAAGGAAAAATGTTTGCATCTTTTCTTTGATGGTTACTATTATATATACAATCTTATAGGTTCTATGCCTCTAAAATCAATTTATGTTCACTTTTCGGCATGAGACCACTTAATTATCAAATCATATGTTTTTTTTATTATTTAAGATTGGCCACTTATGATTATTAATATATCTTGAATGTTTTGTCTGCGTGTTAGAGTATATAAGTGAGATATGTTTGGCTTTGAGTTGACTTGTTCGACTTGATACATTAAGTTTGACTAATTTGGTCTTGTCCCATATATGACTTAAAATTGGGTGGGTTCTGTTGAGTCTGGGTCGAGCTCTGTTGAGTTTGGGTCTAGCTCTGTTGAGTATGGATTCAGATTCGACCTATCTTTATCGGATATGCACACATATCCTTAAAAGACCTATATAGACAAAATGCTTTGGATGAGATACTAGATTGTAGAGTCACTAAAGCATGAGGCATGTACGAGTGAAATGGTTTAGGTGAGACACTATATTGTACATAGTACTTCAAGCAAGAGGTCTCTAAGAGAAATTTGCTTAAAGTGAGGGATTGGATTGTAGACATTCTCTTAAGAATGAGGTATGTGAGAGTTAAATGCTTGAGGTGAGAGACCAGGTTGTACACAGTCCCTCAAGCATGAGGTTTGTAAGAACGAAATGCTTTAGGTGAGGGACCAAATTGTACATAATCCCTCATGCAAGAGGTATGTTAGAGAGAAATGCTTTAGGTGAGAGACCTGATTGTGCATAGTCCATGTGCAAGAGCGAGATGTTTAGTTATATGCAAAGGCAAGATGTTTAGTCCTATGCAAGAGCAAGATGTTTAGCCTAAATGTTGTCACCTAAATTCGTGATAGTCTTTTGTTATAGTTATTTTCTTACCTCTTGATATTTCTATTTTCACTGGGGATTTAGCTTTGATTAGGCCTAAATATTTCTAAGTGTGTTAGGAATCACATAGAAATTAGGTTCATCATTAACCTCTACATTCATAGGCTGCTAGCATTATGTGTCGTTGCTTTCTTGTCTGCCATTTGCGTTTTTAAATAGACTAACCCTCTATCTTCTTCCAAATCATTTCAACTTATACTCCTCAATTTATGTGCTCTTTTCTCAGTCCTCTTCATCTTTTCTTGTTCTCCAGTTGTTAAAAAATCACATGTAATACCTCAACCCTTATTACTTTTCATCTATCCTTTTCTTAGTTATGGTGTTTATTCATAAGTGTGACGTGTTTGAAAAGCCATGGAATCCCGAACTGCTTCGAAGAATATGAGTCATGGAATTAATTATTTCAAGCTTCGGAACATGGAACAAAAAAATGGATTGGAAATATATGGAGAGGGTGATGTTTGGTTTTTTTGATAGTGCATATAGCGATATTACACTGATATGGTGTCTTCTTCCTCATGTTCTGTTGAATTCATCGTGGAGCTCTCCATGTCTCCCTCAAGTTTCTTCTGCGAAGAAATCTGAGTCTAGATTCCTTTTGTCTCAAAGGTGATTGGGTAAGGGCTTTACGAGTGGACTTGGAGTTAACTTCACACCTACATTCGGGATCTTATTTTCCTTTCATGAAACAAAAGGTGTGGCTTTATGTGGGTGGGTTTCTATGGGTGTTATCCCATGTCGACCTCTCATTTCTCCATATACTTCAAACTACAATAGTTGGAAGGATAAGTTTGTTAGTGATGGAGGTAGTGTTCGCACGCAGTTTTTGCGCGAACAACCATTGACCTCCTAACGCATGTTTACTTGCGGGACCGGCCAAACAAGTCCCAGAACGATGGTTTCGAGTGTATGAGATGATGGTGAAATGGTGTTGTTTAGAGTAGGTTGAAGATAAATATGAGAAAGACTGTGTAAAATTAAATAAAGATGAATGCATAAACAAGAAAAGTAAAAAAAAACTCTAAAGTTGATGATATAAATTGCTTATTAAGAGGAAATGTGGGCACGATCATACATTTTACAGGAATGAAACTCTTTTCTCTTAACGCTTGGTACTCAGAGTGTTTTTTCCTTACAATGTTACAAAATGTGTCCTTTTAAAATGAAACTGGGCATTGCCTTAAATAGGAAAATAAAATAACTGCCATGTTGAATTTGATGGCGTCATGTGTCCTTCCACCACTTATGTAACTTCCTACATTCTCAACTTTCAAATCTTCTTCCCGCTCAAATGTTTTCCTCCTTTGCGTTGGCATCCTTGCCCATCAGTCCACCTTGTCGATAGAACCTTCCTGAGTCGACCCACAAGCTTTCCTCTGCTGGCGTCGGCTCACCTCATTTCCTTCACCATCTTTCCCAGCATGTCGACCCACAAGTCAGTCTTTGTGTTGCCTTTCTTTAGTCGAAACTTCCAGCCGACAAGATGCCCCCTAAAACCCAGTTTCGACGGAACACTCAGTCGACCGAGAAACTTGGCGTTTTGGTTCTATGGAGTTTTGACTACGTATTGGTTATGACATAGCAATACCATCATTATTTTTTGTCGAATCAGCCACGCGTCACCCACAGTCTAACGTGATAATGGCGCTTTTCTGCGCCATGATTTCCAAGAAAATAATCCTGTTTAGTCACATCCCAACGTCATGGGTTTTAAACCACTCCCAATCACTCTAGAATTGGAACCTCCTTTTTCCTTTTCAACTGTGCGCCAGCTTGCCTATATATAGCTTATTTCCATATTTGGTTTATTTTTCCCAACTCTTCTCTCGCTTCACCTTTCCTACAACCTTTGCTCTTCAAAATTTCTTTAACTTCCTTTTAATGGCTTCTTCACCCATTTCCACCACTCACACCACCGACAACAATCATATCGCGTTTGTTCTCTCTGAAGCTGACTCTCTAAGGCCCCTTCCAAACCCGACGTTTGCTGATGACGTGGTGGTGGCTGTCTGGCAACGCCAGATGGTCATCCCTTTTACAGTTGCTAGGAAGCCGCATGCTTTCCATGGGTCGTATCCTGCTAACAAGTCCATCCATGAGGAGCTTCATGCATTCTTTCCTTGTTTTCTGGCCACCATTCCCCCAACTTTCCAGAAGGGTGGCACTCTCGACCTAAAATTCATGGCGCTAAAGGCCCGTGTTTTCCGGTCGATGCCTACCCCCAGGCAACAAAGACTATATTTCCTATTTAAAAAAGTTCCAGGGAAAACATCAGGACCAATGGAAGACGGCTAGCATCTTCGATGCCATTCAGCTCTTCAAGAACGCACACAAGGTCAACCCTTGTCTACTGTTGGCGTCAATGTTTTTCTGGGAAGGTTCGACCAACACGTTCCACTTTCCTTGTGGCATGTTGACGTCGACTCTCTTCAATGTGGCAGCCATCACGTGTCTTTCTCCTCTAGGTGAGACATTTGATCCGACCCTGGAGACGGACGCTACCTCCGACTCCGACCGTGTTGGCTTCCAGAACTTCATAGAGGATCACCATGATAAAGGTTCTGACGACGCTTTGGACAAAGAGCACAATGTATTTCTGACTCTCTAGATGTCTTACTACGTCTTCGGTCTTGGCTCTCACCAAATAGCCAAGAGTTATATTAGCCTGACAATCCAAATACATGAGGGTCGACAGGTATCTTTGGGTAAGCTTCTGCTATCCTGCCTCTATCATTCTCTTGGTCTGTCGGCCCTGAGAATAAAACTCCTCCATAAAACTATCAAGTCCTGAGAATAAAACTCCTCCATGAACATTTCACAGTCTCTTGATCCACTTTTACCAAAGGTACAACCTCTATCCACTTTGTGAAATAGTCTATTCCCACAAGGATGAATTTTTGTTGTTTCGACGAGGCTGGTCAAATATCTCCTATAATATCCAACGCCCAACCACGAAAGGGTCATGGCTTGACAATGGTGTGCAATTCGCTGGCTGGCACGTGCTGGACACTTGCATGTCTTTGACAATCTTGGCACCCCTTTGCAAATTCTATGCAATTCTTGAGCATGCTTGGCCAATACACACCTTTCCGAAATAGTAGCCATTTCATTTTATGGCCAGCTTGGTGAGCCCCGCATGTCCCACTATGGACTTCTGAAATTGCTAAGTGCGCGTCTGTGTCTCCTAGACATTTAAGCAACACCTCTTCTGGCGTCTTTTTCAACAACTCATTCCTCATTAGGACGTAACTTAAAGCCCTGTACTTAATCTTCCTATCATCCCTTCCCACCGGATTTTCCAAATACTCGACGATTGGTTTTCTCCAGTATGACGGTGATAGATTGCTGATAGTGAAGATTTCACAGTTTCCCAAACTTTCAATTAAACTCTCTTTCGGGATGTTTGCCCCCCCCCCCTCGGCTTCTAACAAACCTGATGATGGTAGTCCCTTAGATACCATCTTTTCCTTAATTTCAATGAAGTCTCCCATCTTTCCCGCCGATACGTTGTACCCAGAGGCGATTTACGCTAAATCTTTGGCCTCTTGATTTTCTATCTTGGGCACGTGTCTAACGCTAACAACCTCGAAGCGTTCCAAGAGTCGTTTAGCCATCGTGAAGTACACCACAGGTGTTCCTTGACGCATTCATACTCTCTCGTGATATGTTTAATCACCAGTTCAGAGTCCCCTTTTATTTCGACTCTCTTAGAACCTAGATCCTTAAGGATCTTGAGGCCAGTGCTCAAGGCTTCATATTCTGCCTCATTATTAGAACATTTTCCGTCTATCTTACATTTAAATCTAGTAGGATAGCCATGCGGGGATATTATCAAGATCCCAATACCTGATCCATTCTTATGACTTAACCCGTCAAAGTATAACTTCCAAGGATTGGCATCAACTATTCATAGGGATGATTCGACCACTGCATGGTCGACAATAAATTCTACCACTAATTGTCCTTTCATTGCCTTTAGAGGGACATACGTCAAGGAGAATTCAGTTAACGCTAGTGCCCACTTCCTAATTCGACTATGTATAATGGGTTTAGACAACATATGCTTAATAACATCAAAATACGATGAAATGTAAACCTCAACTGGTTTAATATATCTACCCTTGAATTAGGGTTTTGATTTTTGAGGCCTTGTGTGTGCTTTCTTGAGCCATGTTTTTGGTGATGCTTTGGTATATAATTGAGCTTTGTTTGAGTACTGGTTTGGTATTTGAATGGTATATTTTGGGTTGTTTTCATGTGGTTTAATTTGACCTTCGATGTGTGCTAGACTAGTAAAGTGTCTTGAACTTGTTGATTGATTTTCTGTGAGCATTTGTGCATTTCTTTTAGAGATATTTTCCACAAATATTCTTGAATGTACTTCCATGAGGTAGAGCCATTAACTTTAATTTATTTGATCATTTTACTATTTTTTATTGATGCCTCAAGTTAGGGTTGCTTTGCACATGATTTTGGTTTGTTTTGACCTAGTTTCTAGGACATGCTTCTTGTGTGAATCTCTTTGGTGCTTGGTGCTTCTAAATAACTTGAATACCATGTTCAAGTTTCTTAATTCCTTTTTCTCAATGTGTATTGCTTTCTCATTTGGTGTTTCTTACTTATATTGAGTGTTGGTTACCTTTTGTGGTTGATATGGATTGATACATGCTTAAAACCACATGAAACTGAACAAGGACATTGAGATGTCGAGACATTGATCTCTGCATAAAACTGAACAAGGACAAAAACATTATGTTCTCTTAAAATCAAGAACACTCTGAACCTTCAAGGTCAAAACAGTGTCATGATAGATGTTTCAACATCTGTCAAAACATGTACTTCAAAGTATAGATATAGACTAAATATAACATAGCAGAATGATAATAACACAAGATATGATGACCCAGTTTGGTGCAAATCACCTACATATGGGAGCTACCAAGCCAGGAATGAATTCACTATTAGTAGTATTAATTTAGAGCTAAACTCCCCCGTTTACAACTCCTCACTTAATCCATACCCAGTACAACTCTATCTAGAAATCACCATATAGATAAGAGAAACTCATATCAATTCCTAAATCACCTTAGTGATATCTAACAGTTACAATCTCCAGCAACTGTATCAGACTGTTCAATTGAAAGACATCCTTCCAATATAATATTCAGTCAAGACTCTTGACTAACAATCAAGCAGGGATTTTCTTAAACGCTTCATCCAAGAACAATACACAACTCATTACCTACAGATTTCTGAATCTGTAAAACTATGTCTACCACAATGTATCAACCGATACAGAGGGTGACTTACAATACAAGAAAGTACACGACTCTCAAAATCCTAAATCCTTATTTTATACTTTTACAAAAGTCTTAATAAGAAATATTATTCTACCCTAGGTCTTGATCTTCCTTTTATAGCCTTCAGTTGTCCATGGGCTTCGAAGTCTTTGTTTAATCTTCCTTTGACACATGTTCTGATTGCTCCTTAAATCTTGGACCTGATCTGCAACAAATCAGTTGCACCAGACCAGGATGTCGAGTCTACAATGCTAGGACATCTTAACTGACATATCTTTCTTCAGCAGATTTCTTCTTGTTGGAACATCTTGTGCAACATCATGTTTTACCAAAATTTTAGTAAAATCTTTTAGAGCCTTCAATCTCCCCCTTTTGAATTTTTTTGGCTAAAACACCTTTTGCACAATAAACCCAGGATGATACAGAAGGAGGGAGTAGAAAGTCCCGAAGTCATTTCAGTCAAATGACATGTCTTCCCTATGTTAAAAGCTTTCATTCTTCCTGTACATGAGGAAGAAGGTACACACAACTCCCCCTCAAAACCAGAACCAATTTATTTCCCCAGAGCAACCAAACACCAACCTGAATTATCCCTATGAGGACTCAGGGGAGCAGACTGCTACTCCGGGTAACACAGAACACAAGACACAATTATATTCTTAACTCAAATCACAAGACACAAAAGAAGGACTCATAAACAACACTGAGACTCAGACAGGATGTTAGAACATCCCATCCAACATCCTCGAAAAGCACCTACAAGAATGGACTCCATACCAAAAAGGGTATCAGTTATATGTTGTAAGGACCAACACACAACTGAGATGAACACACACCCATTCTCCCCCTTTTTAGCCAAAAATTGACAAAAATAACCAACACAGTTCCATACCCACATGGTACTTACCCAAACCCATACATACCATGAAGACACAACACAACAACATAACCTGAGAACCCAGAAGTTGCAATCCCCTTTAAATACCAAGTAGTTACTCTAGGAATTAACGGTCCATAGAAGTTACCGAAGAACAATTCAATGAAGACATAAATTAAGGTAGGTAACTTTAACATAAATGAATGTGCACCGCCCAACTAGGATTTGACTGTTTCAACTTTAGGGTAAATCGTCCAAAGAATGTGCATGTTTCAAGACACGTGTTTAACACACCTTCTCTTAGGCATGCTCTTCATTGTCCAAGGGACACCGTCCAAAAATGACTTCTTGGAAATAACCACAAGTCATAAACAATGTTCTGACATCAGGTCAGACTTTGTCTAGTCCTTTTCATGGCTTCAGAGGCATAGTCACAGATCCTTCAGATAATCCCAGCATGCTCTTGTCAACCAGAGGCTTACTAATATATTAAGACATCATGTCCAACATCTTCCAACAAGGACTCATAAGAACCTTAACTTAATATGCAGAGAAAAATAAATTCTCCCAAAAAATATCCAATCTTATTTCTCAGGTCTCTCCTAAGAATTAAGAACATAGTTGATATAATTAGGTATCCTTAACAGCCCAACCTATCATGCAGACCTGAAAATTCTACCAATATCAATACACCAAGATGTGAAGACAACTTACTTGACATCGCATCTCCTATGATTCATATGAACACATTCATGATCATAAGTTAGAAAGATACTAGGACCACACTCCTTATATAACCAAAGAATTTTGGATTGAGACCAAATAACACCATTGATCACTCTCCCCCTGAACACATCCATCCACTGTACAAATTCCTCTTGAATTTTACAGCCATAGATAGCCTTGCTCTTGAGAACAAATCCAATCAAATATGGAATGTTCACATTCCCTAAAGAGACATACACATTATCTTAACGCCTTAGTTAATCAAGATGTCATCCAAACATAGAAGTCATCAAACCCCTTCATAAAATGAAGAAGAAACTCCTCATCCTACACTCTCTTCAAAATATACTTCTAGCAGAACCAACTGTTTACACATGGATAATCAAACTCAACAAAGTCTTGATCATACTTCACAATGAATAGATAGTTCACTTCTAATCCAACTGGTGAGACCCTAAACTTTCCTTTTTGAAGAGATAGACAGCTAAAATGATGTTTCACACACAAGTTAAAACATCATCCTCATCTGCTTTGGTTCCGGAGTCAACATCCATAGGAATAATTCTTTACATGGTAATCCATATACTTCCTTTTGTAATGACGACAAGACGATCCCAACAATTCAAAGCTGCAGCAGCTCATAGATCATCATAGGAGGCATAATACCACAAAGAGAAATGAACTCTCTCAAGCCTCAGGAAGCTTCATCACAGAAGCACAATGTTCAGATATCATGTCTAGCATTACAAATTCATCACCCATTCTTAAGCATCCAAAGAGGATATTCCCTCTGACAAATACCGATATGACTGATAATAAGCATAAGATATAGATTGAGAAACAAAAATAGACTTCTCTTCGAGGTCTTCTTCTCCTCTGCCCTTCAATATTCTATTTTCCATTATGCACAATACACCACAAGCTAAAGTACATCATCATTATCAAGCAATAGACTTGAGCAGGTAATTCCTTGGAGCATACTCAAAAGACACTTTCCTTCAGAGTAACCAATCAGAATACCTTTCACAAGGTCCTTGATCGCGTGGGAACACCAACAGAACTGGAACTTCCAATACTAACACCCTCTTTCCTAGACAGAACTTTGGAACACTCATATCAAAATACCTTAGATGAGACTCTAGGAAGAAGATATGAAAAAACCAATCAATTTGCAACTCCCTTAAGCTTTTGCGATTGCATGATTCACAAAGGTTGAGATAGACTTTAGCATCAGTCAAATAGTTGGAGAGCAACCACTACTAAGAAGATCAAGACATACAAGATGATACAACTCTAATGCACACCAATGACTTCAGCATAAACATCCAGATGTTCAGTCTAATGTTAGAACATTTGATTTACATCATTGACTTGACTAGCCAACTAATGAAACTCCACATTCCTGAACCCGTCTTGAAGATTAAACCCTTACACTTCCAGACATTATCCCATCTTGAATAGATTTTCCACCATAACAGAACAAGAGCTCCATGTTCTCATAGACTTAATCATGAAATCAAGTTTGAGTAAACAACCTTCAGGTACATATAAATGGAAAAATAACAACTATTCCTTTTCAAGATAACTCAAATATCTTGATGATAATCTGCCTCAAGCACAACCTTTCAAGGAAATGATCCACATACGATCAGTGTCCCCACCAGACTCAAACCAAGAGAAGATGTAGTCATCGCTATCTACAAGATCACTCATATACAACTTTGAAAGACCAAAAGAATCTTCAAGATGTCAGAGTGAATGTCCCAAACATGTTTCCTTGACATCCATGTGCACAAAAATGTTGAGATGTCTCTACAGTCCTTCAACATAAAGTACGCCAAAAGATCCTTCAATAGAGTACCATAAGTCTTACTCCAGATCAGAAATAAACTGATCTAAGGAAAATTAACCAAAGAAAATGGTGTCTTGATCTTCATCTTCACCAGCATACACGACAAAACTCTTGGATAGAATCTTCCTAGGTAACATACCCGAAGAATCTTCAAGACCAATTTGAAGAAGATTCCCAACACACACTTTTTATCCTCCAAGACATATGTTGCATCTCTCCTTTGTCCGAAAAGATCACTCTTTAGAATAACAAGATTCTGCCCACACTCTTCAAAAGTGATGTTTCAACATATGGTTAAACAACAAGTCCTTTTCCCATGAACAAGGCATTGGATCTTGAGTTCTTGCACTGTCTGAAGCTGCACCTTCAGATGTGAGATCATCTTTCTTGAAAATCAAGCAAAAAGGATAACCAATTAAATACTTGCTAAGGCAACAAATAGAAATTGATTTTAAATCCAATTTTGTATTCTTTAGATTTGCATCCCTCCTTGGAATGGAAATCTCATGTCTTCCTTCAAGTATCCTTGAAGCAACCACTTGACCATCTACTTATGACAAACATATTTAGAACTGCCTTTATGAGTGGATTTGAGAGACAACTCAAGTATCTTAGGAAAATCATGACATAGAGTGTTTATCAAATCCAATGGATACACAAGCTCTCAACTCGACCTTTTTCCTTCAATTTCTTTTCATGCTACTTTATTGGAACTATCTCCCAAGCAACACAGAAAGATCTTCAGAGGACTCCAGGTCATAGTGCTTTATCCTGTCTATTACTCCCAACAAGAAGCAACAGGAATGACAATAGAAACTGATACCATCTTCAACGTGCACCATGTAAGATGTCAGAACATCTTATAAGGAACCATGCATCACAATAGCATCATTATCAGCAGCAGCGGTAGAATCTTCACAAAGAATCGGTCAACTATTAAAAGATATCAGGCCAAATTCAGAAAGCTATTCTCCTAGCTTCCAATCCCCTTGAACACAATAGTAATTGATGGTCTGATCACACAATCTCCTTCCCTGTTCAACAGACCATAAAGTATTTTCCCTAGAACTCATCCAAATGCAGAACAAGATGTCTGATTTGATACCCATTGAAATTCTGGCAAGAAGATCACAGATGTCCTAAGAGATGTCGAGACATTGATCTATACATAAAACTGAACAAGGACATAAACATTTTGTTCTCTTAAATTCAAGAACACTGATGATATATTTTTGCAAGTATACGAATTGCGTCAGAGTAATATAAAAGATTAGCGATCCCACAGAGACCAAACATCAATCTATCAATTTCTACTGTTACGATGTTTATCTAAGACAAATCAATCGGGAGTTCATGCATGCAAACTAAAAGTAAAGTAAGAAAATAAAATTATTTTTAAAACAACAGGCTTGAGTGTAATTCACATAGCCGGGTAGTATTCCAAATGCGTGTAAATAGAAATTCTAATGGGGTAATGTTTTCTACTTATGAAAAGAACTAACTTAACAGGAACTGTCACTTTCGCGTATTCAGAACTAAGTTTATCCCTTAATCGAACCCTCTTATTGTCACTTATAAAAAGGTGTGAATTGCTTTAAAGTAATAACCCTATTTTTAAGAAATATAGTTTTTTGACTTAGTTGAAAAGTATTTTGACTTGGAACTTTTAACAAAAAGAGGTTCATGTGAACCGGACTTTAAACCCATAAACGCGTCCAAAAATAGTTTTAAAATAGTTTTTCTAAAGTATTAAAAACTCCTACTTAACTCGAAAAAGCGCTTTCGCTTCCTTTGAACAGTTAAGACTAACCTAGTTTAACCAAAGGTTGGACAACTTTCGATCTTACCCAACAGAAATGAAGTACAGAAAACTAGTGTTAAAAATTAGAATAACCCTTAAGTGTTTCTATTGACAGTTTGTATGGAATACTACTTTTACTACGATCCTTACATTCTAACCTTTAAAATTTAGTCGGACATGAAAATGTAAATAGACATGTTAAATAATGCGGGAAAGTAAATAGTGCAGGAAAGTAAACGATGCGGAAAAGTAAATAGTGCAGGAAATTAAATCGGTGGGAGAAAGTAAACTATGCTGAAAAGTAAATAATGCGGAAAAGTAAATACTGCGAGAAATAAATAATGCTGGAAAGTAAATAGAAACCTGCTCCAAACGGGAGGTTTTAAATCTGGTACAACTGGAAATAAAAGACTGGAAAGAAAATGGCGGCAGGATTAACTTCTACCAGAGTGCTCCAAACTCGATTACAGACTCGATCAAACAATGTGATAACTCTCCGATGTGAGAAGTTTATCACTTTACAATACTGAAAATATATAGCTTGAGTTCTGTAACTAAGCTTGGATTCCTACAAGTGAACAAGAACTCATCTATTTATAGCCTAGGAAAAGTACAAGGAAAGACTAAAGTGCCCCCCCCCCAACTTCTTTTGGGAGGGAAAACATAAGACAAAGGTGGTGTCCGCCATCCCCTCATGGCGTTCGCCATGTGAACTAGAGGAGAAAGAAGTGGAGATCGTCGCAGTTGACTGCTGTTGACTCTTATCCAAGTCATGGCCTACCCTATGGCGCCCACCATGGTGGATGCCATGTGTACAATTTCCTCAAAAACTGGTCTTTCTTTCCCGTTTTTCTTCATTTTTTCACGAGGAGCTATGGGAATACAAAATACTGAAAACAAAACAAAACAAAAGCATAACACAAGAAAATAGTAATAAAATCCTAAGAAACATGTGAAATTCGAGTCAAATATGTGATATGATTCAGTGTTATAAAATTCTCCCACACTTAGACCTTTGCTTGCCCTCAAGCAAAACACTATGACAGAAAAAAGTGACATCCACGAACGATTTGGACTAAAAGGGCTTCTAAGTTCAAACTAGGATGAAGTGATAGGTACTAACCGAGTGAATCAAGGATATCGAAATGATACTTTTCCATAGACACGGACATAAACTTCGTTCCTATACAAACCAATCCATACTACCCCATTGTACCTAGACCTACTTTTTGGGTCCTTTTCATTCCGGCGTAATCACATTAAGCCCGTTGTCCGTACATACTCATAGTAAAGTGACCAGTTAGTGATTCTGATCTCAAGCATGGGGCTCCGGTACACAAACTGGTGCAACCCCTTTTATTGACTCAATTGTAGTTGTGGGGGATCAGATCGTAACCCGCCCTACCGAGTTCAGCACCAGATACCTCTGAACCAACCAACAATGAGAGATTTTATATATATATATATATATATATATATATATATATATATATATATATATATATATATATATATATATATATATATATATATATATATATATATATATATATATATATATATATATATATATATATATATATATATATATATATATATATATATATATATATATATATATATATATATATTTATTTATTTATTTATTTATTTGGAATTTTTACAACATTTTGGGTTAAATGACCTTGTGACGGTTACTTATACCCAAGCTGTATTTTTTTTATGAAGTATAACATACAGATCATTCACATATGTTCATCGGTCCCCTATGTAGAACATGCTTAGGCCGGAGCTGACTGCTAAGATAAACTACTAAGGACTTACTAAAAAATAATTATTAAGGCCATGGTATATGGGGTATCGGGGTCGATTTCTATATTTACGAAGCCTAAGGTGTTAAAATGATACCGATGCTTCAAAAAGTTTTTCCAAGTCATCCGCATCCTAACTCAAACTTGCCTCAAAGCCCAAAATTTCAGAACAATTTACTTTCTTATGTCAAAAAAAAAATTTTTTTTGTAAGGCTAAGGAAATGGGGGAAATAAGGATACACTACAGATGACTCGTCAAACACATGTATATTCTAAAAACAAACTAAAAATAAGAGAAATAAACTAGAAAGTAATAAAAGAAAAGAAAATGCGAGTAAAACAAATAAATTCTCCTCCCACACTTAAATCGAACATTGTCCCCAATGTTTCGAAATAAGATAGGGAAAGAGGAACCTGAAAGTCCTACGGCATGTTATCGGTACTGTCGCCAGCATGCAGTGAGTGCCTAGGGTGACAAGATCTGCTGCAGCGACGATCGCTCTAAGAGGCGGCGGACTCGTTGAATCTAGTAGTCAAAGCAGCCTGAGATTGCATGAATCTCATATTGTCAGTTAATTGCTGCTGGATGGTAGCAAGCAAGTTATCACGCCTTTCTTCTCTGGCCAGCTAGTCGCGTCACGTTTGCTGTTGAGACTCTTGCATGAATCTCATATTGTCAGTTAATTGTTGCTGGATGGTAGCAAGCAAGTTATCATACCTTTCTTCTCTGGCCAGCTAGTCGCGTCACATCTGCTCAGTAATATAGAAACTAGGAGTTGTACCTGCAGAAGGGTGAGAAGAAGACGGTGCAGTGTGTGCAGGTGATACATGGTGAGGTAACATAGGATGATCAAGAGACTTCTCTCGCTGATCATACTCGTTACCAGTCGTGTTTTCGTCTCCATGAGGAACATTAGGAGGTAGAGGACCCGTAACAAGTGGGGCATCTAAATCATAGGTTCAGTTCCTCGCTATGCGCACATCAGTACGTCTAGTGCAAGGCAAAACAATAGAAGGGATAACCTTCCCATGGATCATGAGATCAAAACCCCCTTCCTTCCTTACCTTACACAATTTCATGTCTTTTAGAAATTTTAAATTAATTTTGCGGAGAGGAAGAGGTGCCAAGGTGACTATTTCAGTGTCGAGGTTCAGAGCCTTTGTAATAGACGTAATCAAACCTCCGAAAGCAATGGTTCTGCTGCTCTTTATTGCAGAAGTCATATGAGAAATCATAAAAGGAACCACATTAAACTTCCTATTTGTGAGGCACCCTTGCAAAATCAGAATTTCTTTTGCATTTACCTTGTTTGGATTCTCCCGACCAAAAATAGTACAAGCCAACATATAACAAAAAACACGGATGACCGGGTTATGGATCCGGGAGGCAAGATTTCCTTCAAAAGATGTAATTGTAAAATTTGATAACCTGTGCTAGAAGGAAAATGCCTCAACCGACCAATCAGAATCCAAAGGTGTTTCACAAATATTGTCTTCACCAAAAGGTAATCCTAACCTTTCTGCTAGTTCGTCGGTAGTGAGTTCGTACTTAACATTAAACATTCTAAATTATACCGTACCGACGGTACTAGTAGTGTTAGGACTAACTATGTAAATCAGGGAACTCAAGAAGTCCCTGGACATCCTTTCAAAAGTAGGATCTTGCCTAGCGAAAATATTGTGCAATCCAAAAATATCTAACATATAAAAGAACGCTATGATAAATGCCAAGAGTATAAAGATAGTTTTCGTCGACGTACCGGGTCGAAGCAATCTCTCGGGTTTGCAATTTGCCAAGAAGTTTCTTTTGCCTTTCCCCGGGCCGAAGAATGTAGATGTCATACTCCATTGATGTACCTTCGAGGTTGAAAATGAGAGAAATGGTATTTTATGAGAAAGTGGCAAAATGGGTTTTTTAAGGGATTTTGATGGAGAAGAATGAAAATGAAAATTGGAGAGGTTAGTGGGATGGTGAGTAGTTGGGAAAGTTGGGAACTTTTTGGGATTTGAAGGAAGTTTTGGAATGGGTAAAAATGGAGGTTTGAAGGTTTGAAAGTGTAAAAATGGAGGTTTTGGTGGTTCTGCCCCGCATATAATCCAGACCCCATGGCGGGCGCCATGGACTATATGACGGGCGCCACCTTCACAGGATGGTTTGGACCAGATATTTCTTTCATGCTTGGGCTTTGTGGCTCCTCCTTTTTCTTGGGTGTGCAGGTAGTAGGTCCCTCCTGTTCTAGCACACGTGTATATATATATATATATATATATATATATATATATATATATATATATATATATATTCTATTTTGACATAAAAAAGAAAATAAATAAATAGAATAAAAAATAATAAAATAAAATGAGAAATGATAAAATGATAAATAGAAAATGCATATGTATATATATATAATTCAAGTATATCATAAACAACATGTAAGCAAAATGCGAGAATATATATATATATATATATATATATATATATATATATATATATATATATATATATATATATATATATATATATATATATATATATATATATATATATATATATATATATATATATATATATATATATCAGTCTGAAAAGAAAACAAAAAATAAGTAAATAAAGTTTTAAAAAGGATGATGGGAGCAGTGTCATCATGGAGCTAGATGCTCCTTGGTCTGGTCAGAACATCGAACTGCGTCTAACTCGCGGCGAAGGTCTGCGATCTCTTGATACAAGTTATCAGCCTCTGTCACGTGAGTCATATCAAATGCCTGGACTTGCAAGGTAAGGTTAGCAACCGTCTGTTGAAGTCTGGCAGTCTCCATATGTAGCTCAGCTAGCTGTGTGTACAGGTCAGGCCTTCGCAAGGAATGATTATTCGACAACACTGTAATCATGGGAGAAGGTGGTGAAGGGTGATACTCTGCTGATGGTGGCGAGTGAGGCTCATCAACTGTCTCTCCATAACCTTCTAATACATAACTCCAATTAGAAGGGTCGTGGACACTAATCATCGTAGGATCAGGTAATGTGAAGTAATGGATGGTCTGACCGTCGATCAAGAGCCCGAAATAGTCAGGTTGAAAGGAAGCTATTCTTATCAACCCCCGGTCTAAGCAGAAATTGATATCCAGTGTGGTATACCCGCATTAGGGGGTCAGGTGAAGCAGCTTACTGGTAAGTCCCAAAGCGGTAGCAATCTGAGTAATTGTTCCTCCTACATGTATGATTCCTTTAGAAGATCTGGCTATGAGTTCGAGGTTATTAAGCAGAAAGTTCCCACAGGCCATCGGACGTGACTGGTTCACACTAAAAAGGAAGAAGATTTCCTCCTCACTAACATGGACATCAACATCAGCCTTTCCGAGGAAAGTGTGGGCAAGGATCATCTGGAAATACCTAAGAGCTGGGTTATGAATGATGTGAGATAGCTGAGTGGACGGATCAGGGCTTCCTCCACTTGTAATGTCTCTCCAGAACTTATCGATATCTCGACTCATAAAGTATCCCATAGGTAAATCAGGAATGGCATCAGGGGAGGTCTGGAAACCTAGCAAATCGTCGAACCCCTTATAGGTAAAAACATACTATGTCCCAAACAGTCTGAATATAGTGATGCCTCCTGACCAACATATGGCTCATGGTTGAATGAATTGAGGAACTCCAGGGTGAGGTGTCTGTAGGTCGGATGCAAATCATCAGCATATGCATCCCACTGGAGCTGGTGACATAGAAACCTTATACTGGGCTCAATGCCCAAGGCATTCATGCAAGCCTGATCAGGGTAACGGGTAGGTGCCATGGGACGCTGATGAAGGACTAAATATCGTTGTCTTTAAGTGTCATCTCTGAAAGCGACGTGCATGTCGTCGAAGGTTTACATTCTGAAAAGAAAGATTAGAAGACAGGACCTGAAAACATAATCATTATAAAAGGGTAAGTTAAAATAAACTAAAAATTACGTAAAACATGAAAAGTAAATAACAAAAAGGAAAAATAAAAGAATAAATAAAGAAAAACCGTGGGTTGCCTCCCATGCAACGCTTGTTTAACATCGTTAGCTTGACAAGTAGAATCTATGTAGCTGAAGTAGGTAGTGATGGATAAATCAGAGTGTGGCTGGAGTAGTCATTGGGAATGTCACCACCTTCGTAGTGTTTCAACCTCTGCCCGTTTACAATGAATGGGATACAGGAATGGTTCCTGATCTCAACTGCTCTGGATTTTAGGACTTTAGAAACTGTAAACGGACCTGTCCAACTTGAACGAAGCTTGCCAAGAAAAGTCGCAACCTGGAATTAAAGAGGAGAACAGGATCTCCTATATTGAAATCTTTCTTGATAATTCTTTTGTCGTGCTAGGCTTTGGTTGTTTCTTTATATATTATGGCGTTTTCGTAGGCAGATTAGCGGAGTTCTTCTAGTTTATGAATGTCAAGAATGCGCTTTTCTCCAGCAGTCAAATAATCAAAGTTTAGGGTTTTAATGGCCCAATAGGCCTTGTGTTCTAACTCAAAGGCTAGATGACTGGACTTTCCATAGACCAATTGGTAAGGATTTGTTCCAATAGGGGTTTTAAAGGCGGTCATGTAGGCCCATAGTGCGTCTTGTAGCTTCTGAGACCAATCCTTTCTCGATATTTAAACCGTTTTCTCTAAGATTTGTTTAATCTCTCTATTAGATACCTCTACTTGGTTGCTGGTATGTGGATGGTAAGGTGTTTCTATTATATTCTTAACTCCATATTTTCTTAAAAGTCCTAGATACGAAGTGCGATCCACCATCGCTTATAACAAGACGGGGTACTCTGAATCTAGGGAATATGTAATTCCTAAACAGTTTAATCACTACGCGTGTGTCGTTTGTAGGTGAGGCTATAGCTTTAATCCACTTAGACATGTAGTCAACAACTACTAGAATATATTTATTTCCTAAGGAGGATGCGAAATGTCCCATAAAATCAATGCCCCAAACATAAAAAAGTTCTACTTCCTGAATGTTTCTCAAGGGCATTTCGTCACGCCGTGAGATGTTCCCAGTGCGCTGGCACCGGTCACATTTGACTATATAAGCATGCACATCATGCCACATTGTGGGCCAAAAAAGGCCAATTCGAAGAATTTTAGCGTGTGTCTTAGAGGTGCTAGCGTGTCCTCCATAGGGTACGGACTGACAGTGTTCTATGATATTTCTTACCTCTTCTTCTAGGACGCAATGACGAAAAATACCTTATGTACCTCTTTTGAAAAGAAGTGGCTCGTCCCAATAAAATTGTCTTACGTCGTTAAAGAACTTCTTTCTTTGTTGATTGTTAAGGTCAAGGGGTATGATATCGACGACTAGGTAATTGACAAAATCTGCATTCCAAGGTACGCCACTCATTGCCAGAGATTTATCAGAGTTCTTATAAGGATCTAGGTTATTTTCTTCGATGGCTTCTATCTTAGCTATAAAATCATCATTTTTAGATAGTAAATCTGGTTTCAGGTACTCAAGTCTAAAAAGGTGATCAGTAACTACATTTTCTGTGTCTTTCTGGTCTCGAGTATCTAGATCGAACTCTTGTGATAAAAGGATCCATCACAGTAACCTAGGTTTGGCATCTTTCTTGCTTAATAAGTAACGAATGGCAGTGTGATCTGTATAAACTATAATTTTAGCTCCTACCAGATAGGATCAAAATTTTTCCATAGCAAAAACTACGGCAAGGAGTTCTTTTTTAGTGGTTGCATAGTTAAGCTGAGCAGCATCTAGGGTTCTACTAGTATAATAAATAACATGTAATTTATTATCCTTTCTTTGTCCTAAAACAGCTCCTCCAGCGTAATCGCTAGCATCACACATGATTTCGAAAGGTTCGGTCCAATCTGGGGGTTGCATAATGGATGATGAGATTAACGCTTGTTTTAAAAGGTCGAATGCTCCAAGGCATTTTTCATGAAAATTTAACTCGATATCTTTCATCAGGAGGCCAGTTAAAGGTTTGGTTATTTTAGAGAAGTCTTTGATAAAACACTGGTAGAAACCAGCATGTCCTAGAAAACTTCGGACTTCTCTGACGGTTTTAGGTTTTCTATTACCTCTATCTTGGCTATATCTACTTCAATACCCCTCTCAGAAACTACATGTCCTAAAACTATACCTTCGGTGACCATAAAGTGACATTTCTCTCAGTTTAGCACCAGGTTTACATCAACACAACTTTTCAGAATTTTCTCAAGGTTAGCGAGACGGTTTTTGAAATCAAATCCACATACTAATAAATCATCCATGAATACTTCCATAATTCCATCAAGGTAGTCAGCGAAGATCGCCATCATGCAATGCTGGAAAGTGGCTGGTGCATTACAGAGGTCGAAGGGCATTCGTCTATAAGCAAAGGTTCCATAAGGGCATGTAAAGGTAGTTTTTTCTTGATCTTCTGGGTGGATAGGAATTTGGAAAAATCCCGAATATCCATCAAGACAACAAAAATAGGAGTGTCTGGCTAAATGTTTCAGCATTTGGTCTATAAATGGTAAAGGGATATGGTCCTTCCTAGAAGCTTTGTTTAATTTTCTGTAATCTATGCACATACGCCATTCTCCTTATATCTGTTTGCTACATGTTCTCCTTTCTCGTTCTGCACGACTATGATGCCTCCCTTTTTAGGTACTACATGCACAGGGCTCACCCACTTACTATTTGAGATTTGATAAATTATACTTGCTTCTAGTAACTTAAGAACTTCTCTTTTTACAACATCACTCATTATGGGGTTTATCCTTCTCTGATTCTCTCTAGAGGGTTTTGAGTCTTCCTCAAGTAAAATCTGGTGCATACACACGGATGGACTTATACCTTTTAGATCAGATATGTTATATCCTAAGGCTGAGGGATATTTCCGCAAGACATATAAGAGCTGGTATGCTTCTTCTTGGTTTAAGGTAGCATTGAGTATAACTGGACGGTTCATTTCCTCGTCCAAGAACTCATGTCTTAGATTCTTGGGTAGTTCTTTAAGTTCTAAAGTTGATTTATTGGGGCATGGTATTGGATCGGGGGTAAGGGATAAACATTCGTGAAGATTATCATCAATGTAGGGTTTCATAAATCCATCATCTTCCTTTATGAAGGTTGAAGGTAGTGTGATGGTTTCCTCTTGATCTAGTTCCCTAACGCATTCATCAATGATGTCTAAGGCGTAACATGCATCTCCTAATACTAGTGCCATAGGAAATTTTGACAAAATGAATTCTATCTTTTTATCACCTACCTCAAAAGTCAACTTTCCTCTCTTGACATCTATTATGGCTCCTACGGTTGATAAGAATGACCTACCTAAGAGGATTGGGATGTCATCATCTTCTTTAATGTCCATGACAACGAAATCAGTAGGGATGAATAACTGATCGATCCTGACTGGAACGTCTTCCAATATGCCAACCGGATACTTGAGGGATCTATCGGCTAACTAAAGAGACATCTTAGTAGGTTGCAGTTGTCCTAGTTTTAACCTTTCAAAAACTGTCAGAGGCATTAGGCTCACACTAGCTCTTAAATCTAGGAAAGCTTTATTGATGATATGACTCCCTAAAATACAAGGTATGGAGAAATTTCCAGGATCTTTCTCCTTTTTGGAAAGTTTATTTTCGGAAATGGAATTGCATTTCAAAGGTTTTGGATCGTCAAGTCTACGTTTATTGGTAAGGATGTCTTTGAGGAACTTTGCATAGGATGGTATTTGGGTGATGGTTTCTGTGAAAGGAATCTCCACATGAAGTTTCTCTATGACTTTAATGAATTTTTGATATTGGTTATTGATCTTGGTTTGTTTTAGTCTTTGTGGATAGGGTATAGGAGGTTTGTATGGCGGGGGTGGTTCATTAGTTTTTTCTATAGTTTCTCCCTTATCTTGGTTTTTCTGTTTTTCAGATTCTACTGGTTCCTCTTCTTCGTCTGTGGGTACCATGGTTTTCTTAGAAGTTTTGGGTTCGCTAAATGTCGGGTTAACTGGTTCATCATAGGCGGTCCCACTTCATAAAGTAATTGCATTGGCTTTCCCTTGGGGGTTTAATTGAGGTTGTCTAGGGAATTGTCCTCTGGGTGTGGTTTTGGGAGCTTGTTTGAGAGCTATCTAAGAGATCTGGGTTTCAAGCATCTCATTGTGGGTGACTATTTGGTCTACCTTAGTTCCTAACTGGGTAATCATTTCGTTTACATGAATGTTCTGGTTTAGGAATTCTTTGTTTTTCTGGGTTTGAGCCGAAATGAAATTTTCCATGATCTTCTCAAGGTTCGGCTTGGGTTGCACAGTTTGCATAGGTGGGTTTTGTCTCTGGGCTTGAAAACTAGGCGGTCTCGGAGGTGCAGGGTTTTGAATAGGGTTATTATTTTTGTAGGAAAAGTTTGGATGATTCCTCCATCCAGGACTATAGGTGTTTGAAAATGGGTTCCCTTGGGCATAGTTGACCTGATCTGAATGAGTTTCATTCAACAGATTGCACTCTGCTGATTGGTGTCCTTTGGTTCCGCATAATTCACATTCCGTCAAGACTGCTGCTGCAGCAACTGGGTTTGCATACATATGTTTGACCTTAAGGGCCAAAGCGTCCATTTTGGCTTTCATCATGTCTAAGGAACTTATCTCATGTATTCCTTCTTGGGCTTCTTTCTTTTCCATCGTCGCTCGTTCTATCCCCCATTGACAATGGTTTTGAGCCATATTCTCGATGAGAGTACAAGCTTCAGGGTAAGGTTTATTCATCAGAGTGCCACCAACAGCAGTGGTCATCTTAGTGTTATAATGAAGTCCATTATAGAAGGTATGAATGATTACCCTCGATTCCAGGCCATGGTGTGGACATATTCTCAATAGATCTTTATATCTCTCCCAAGCCTCAAAGAGTGATTCACCTTGGTTTTGAGTGAATCTGGTTATCTGGTTTCGAAGAACAACTGTTTTGCTTGGGGGAAAATATCTAGCAAGAAAAACTCTCCTAAGGTATTCCCAAGTTGTTATAGAATTGACTGGAAGGGAATCTAACCATGTAAGGGCTTTGTCTCTAAGGGAGAAAGGAAATAGTCTTAGACGAATTGCCTCGGGAGTAGCACCATTGGTTTTAAAAGTGTTAGCTAATTGGATAAAGATTTTTAGATGTTGATTCCGGTTCTCTGAAGGGAGACCCACAAATTGGTTTTGTTGTACTAATTGTAATAGGGAGGGTTTTAGTTCGAAATTGTTACCAGGAATAATGGGGTTCACAATACTAGAACTGGGTTTGTCATCGGATGGTTGAGCGAAATCCTTAAAGGGTCTTTGGTTACGGTCTTCGGCCATAGTTTCCTTAATTCTACGAAGTAAGAGACGTGCGTGAGCGTAACATTCAGGTTCCTCTAAAGGATCTATCAGAATATCGGCGCTTCGAGTTCTTCGTATTGACCAATAGGTAAAACCTTAGTCTAGACGGTGTAACAACGGGGTACGAAATTTTGACGTAATTGGTCCCCAGTAACTGTGCCAAAAACTTAATGCTATATTTTCGCAATAATATGAATCGCGCCAGAGTAATATAAAAGATTATCGATCCCACATAGACCAAACGTCAATCTATCGATTTCTATTATTACGATGTTTATCTAAGGCAAATCAATCGGGAGTTCGTGTATGCAAAGTAAAAGTAAAGTACGAAAATAAAATTCGATTTAAAACAACAGGATTGAATGTAATTCACATAGCCGGGTAGTATTCCAAATGCGTGTAAATAGAACTTCTAATGGGGTAATGTTTACTACTTATGAAAAGAACTAATTTAACGGGAACTGTCGCTTTCGTGTATTCAGAACCGAGTTTATCCCTTAATCGAACCCTCTTATTGTCACTTATAAAAAGGCACACATTGAGTTAAAGTAATAAACTTATTTTTAAGAAATATAGTTTCTTGACTTAGTTGAAAATTATTTTGACCTGGAACTTTTAACAAAAAGAGGTTCATGCGAACCGGACTTTAAACCCATAAACGCATCTGAAACTACTTTTAAAATCGTTTTTCTAAAGTATTAAAAGCTCCTACTTAACTGGACAAAGCGCTTTCGCTTCCTTTGAACAGTTAAGACTAACCTAGTTTAACCAAAGGTTGGACAGCTTTCGATCTTACCCAACAGAAATGAAGTACAGAAAACTAGTGTTAAAAATCCGAATAACCCTTAAGTGTTTCTATTGACAGTTTGTATGGAATACTACATTCACTATGATCCTTACATTCTAACCTTTAAAATTTAGCCGGACATGGAAATGTAAATAGACATGTTAAATAATGGGGAAATTAAATAGTGTAGGAAAGTAAACGATGCGGAAAAGTAAATAGTGCAGGAAATTAAATCGGTGCGGGAAAGTAAACTATGCTGAAAAGTAAATAATGCGGAAAAGTAAATACTGCGAGAAATAAATAATGCTGGAAAGTAAATAGAAACCTGCTCCAAACGGGAGGTTTTAAATCTGGTACAACTGGAAATAAAAGACTGGAAAGAAAATGGCGGTAGGATTAACTTCTACCAGAGTGCTCCAAACTCGATTACAGACTCGATCGAACAATGTGATAACTCCCCGATGTGAGAAGTTTATCACTTTACAATACTGAAAATATATAGCTTGAGTTCTGTAACTAAGCTTGGATGCCTAGAAGTGAACAAGAACTCATCTATTTATAGCCTAGGAAAAGTACAAGGAAAGACTAAAGTGCCCCCCCCCCCCAACTTCTTTTGGGAGGGAAAACATAAGACAAGGGTGGCGCCCGCCATCCCCTCATGGCGCCCGCCATGTGAACTAGAGGAGAAAGAAGTGGAGATTGTGGCAGTTGACAGCAGTTGACTCTTATCCAAGTCATGGCCTACCCTATGGCGCCCGCCATAGTGGATGCCATGTGTACAATTTCCTCAAAAACTGGTCTTTCTTACCCGTTTTTCTTCATTTCTTCACAAAGAGCTTTGGGAATACAAAATCCTGAAAACAAAACAAAACAAAAGCATAAAACACGAAAATAACAATAAAATCCTAAGAAACATGTGCAATTCGAGTCAAATATATGGTATGATTCAGTGTTATAAAACACTTCTAAACCTTCAAGGTCAAAACAATGTCATGACAGATGTTTTAACATCTGTCAAAACATGTACTTCAGAGTATATATACATATTGAATATAACATAACAGAATGATAATAATACATGATATGATGACCCAGTTTGGTGCAAATCACCTATATCTGAGGGCTACCAAGCCAGGAATGAAATCACTATTAGTAGTATTAGTTTTGAGCTAAAATCCCTCGTTTACAACTCCTCACTTAATTCTTACCCAGTACAATTCTATCTAGAACTCACTATTTAGGTAAGGGAAGCCCATATCAATTTCTAAATCACCTCAGTGATATCTAACAGTTACAATCTCCAACAACTGCATCAGATTGTTCAATTGAAAGACATTCCTTCCAATACAATATTCAGTCAAGACTCTTGACTAACAATCAAGCAGGGATTTCCTTAAAATCTTCATCTAAGAACAACACACAATTCATTACCTATAGGTTTCTGAATCTGTAAAACTATGTCTACCACAATGTATCAACCGATACAGAGGGTGACTTACAATACAAGAAAGTACACAACTCTCAAAACCCTAAATCCTTATTTTCTACTTTTACAAAAGTATTAATAAGAATTCTTATTCTACCATAGGTCTTGGTCTTCTTTTATAGCCTTCAGTTTTCCATGGGCTTCGAAGTCTCTGTTTAATCTTCCCTTAACCTATGTTCTGATTTCTCCTTAAATCATGGACCTGATCTACAACAAATCTGTTGCACCAGATCAAAATGTCAAATTCACAATGCTAGGACATCTTGACTGACATGTCTTTCTTCAGCAGATTTCTTCTTGTTGGAACATCTTGTGCAACATCTTGTTTTACCAAAATTTTAGTCAAATTTTTTAGAGCCTTCACTACTGACCCATCTATGTTTCATGCTTTAACTTTCATATTTGAATCATCTTTGATCTCTTTCTTATGAACTTGTTATGACAAGTGTGTGACTATTATTTTGATACATGATTGATCCTCTTGTGCTCTTTTCTTAATCATTTGAGTGTGTTGAATGTGATGTGATATAGCTAATGAATTGCATGAGTTCTTACCCTACTTGGTTCATTTGGTACTTGTGTTGATGTTAGGTCGTTACTTTAAGATACAAATGTTCGCACTACTTGTTTGCCCTCCTCTCTAACATGTTATGTGCCTTATTGATGACTTATTACTTTACTTCTTGAGTTGATTTGGTTGCTTTGCATATGTTTCCATTCATTTATGATATCATCTTTGATACTTGAAGCTTTTTTTATACTCTATTGTTGTTTGCCTGTGCCTAATTCCAAAGGAGAAGGTTCCCCTCTTGTTGACTTATTGTCATAAGTTAGTTTAGCCTTGTATCTTCCACTTACCATTCCTTTGAAATCTTTTTAGAGTCTTTATATTTCTCATACTAGCCTTAGGATTAGAGTTTCCTAACTCTATGTAGGTGTCTCTTTCATGGACACTTACTTCCCCTTTGGACCTTGTTAGAGTCCCTACCCTTTTAACCTAGCCTTAGATTTGAGTTTATTAACTCTACGTGAGTGTCATTACTATGGAAACTTACCTTCCCCTTGAAACCTTATCACTATCAAGTGTTCCTCGTCCGTAGTTAGGTGAACTATGAATGCTCTGATTCCATCCTTATTAGGATACGTAGGCACGAGATACGGTGTCTTAGCGAGCATACTAGAAATAAATCTCTAGGTTTCCCCCATAGAATATTTCCCAAACAATAAGCATAACACAAATACAAATAAGAGGTTCATGTAGAGTACTACATATACTTAAGGTGCTAGTATCTTCCCTTAGTATAACCCTTGAACCTTAGATCTCTTTGCTTTTTTGTTACATAGGACACATAGGGTTTTTTTCGATATTTTCCCTTTCCTTTGGATAAATTAAAGTTCGTGGTGAACTTTAAAGATTTGCGATTCAAGTTAATATAATAGCTTGATATGCGATTCTCACTACAAAACTCTCTTATACATTCGGATCCATGAGGCAAGTGGGCTCTCAATTATGAATGACCATTTGTCGTCATGAAGACCTTCTTAGGTGGAGCCCTGATCCTCACCACCATGGATGGGGAGGAGTTGCCACTACCCGTGAACTCTGACGTGGTCAAAACATTTCTGCCTAAATAAAAAAATGAGAATAAAGAGCCCGCTAGGTTGACATCCACAAAGACAATATAGGCAAAAATGGGTATCCCGACGAACCAAAAAAGTAATATCCATGCAAAAGTTGGGGATGAAACAAAATAAATACATAAGCCCGCTAAGTTGAAAACTCGAAAAGGAGACTTAGGCAAAAATGGGTATCCCGGTGGATGAAAAAAAATAGGAAAATGTCCAAGCAAAAGTAGGGATAAAGGCATTTGAAGGCAAACACTTGAGCCCATCTTCGTCACCACTAGACCTCAAATGGTAAAGGATCGACCAATTATCGTCAACGGAAGCAAGGCATTAGAACCTAGATCTTACAGTGGATGGTAGCCAATGTTGTAATCAATGCAAAACACAAATTTCTCATTGCCATTTACTTTTATTTTTCAATTTTTGAAAATTTCCTCATTAATGATTTTTGCATCCTTATACACACATTATGTACAATGTTTTTTCATGTTCAATAAAATTCATCAATTGATTTCTCAATGATCTCTTTCAGTATTTTGTTTGCAAAATAAACTATTATTTATGATCACATAATACTATAAAGCGTCGAGAATAACAAAAAGCTGAATCAATAGAGAAAGAATTATGCATTGCATGATTTACCGAAAATCCCTAAAAGATTATCGGAAGCCCCCATTTCAAGCTTGATACGCATCGAGCATCATCATGGCTTCCCGGAAGGTTGTTTGTCTTCCTCTTCCCCAGTAGAGCCATTGTGGTTTTTTTTCCAGTAGAGTTGTGTCCTCGCATAATGCCCAGCAGGTCGGAGCCGTCGTTCCCCAGTAGCGGTATTGATTCAGTGTTCTCTTTTCCCCCAAGCAGTGGTGGCCGTTCGAGGATCATCTATGCCCTGTTTCCCCCAACAACAGTGGAGGTAGTTTCAGGATTAATCGTGTTACTTTATTCCCAGCAACGGTAGTGGCTCCGAAACCAGAGATTATGGGTTCATTCTCCAGTAAAGTCGCCACCATCTATGGTGCTCTTTCCCCAACTGAGGATGTCGAGTTACAGTTTTTTACATCCCCTACCTACCTACCTACAACATTATACCATGACCTATATCATTACATTGCATAATCTCACGCATCATGTAATATCAAACATACATTACATCTGTCATGTGCATCAAGCATATCTTCCGGTGACTGATTCATCTCCCCATCAGAATGTTCAGCCAATCCCCAACAGATGACCTCACATAAAGGCCTCTTTTCCCCATTACCAAATAATTCATTCTCAACACATACTCACTTTCAATACACTTCCACCACCAACGGCCAAAATATTGAGTTACTCTTGTATTTAATCCCCTTCCACCTTGAATACTCGAAAACCTGTTGCAATTCGTACATTCATGACCAAGAGGATTAAATAGGGGCAGCTGTCGTAACCCAAAATTTGACCTCTAATTTGCCTTTTTGCATAAGCATCTGCATTTGAATTCCCCGCATATGCATTAACATTTTTATTTGTGGATTCATTACAGATTTACATCCTCGTTCCCACAGAATCTCGAGATTATGATTATATCCCCTGCAAAGTCATTGCAACATTAATATGGGAAAAATAGAAGGATTTTTATGCCTATTTATCAAAGAAAGGGGTCGAAGCATCGAACCACAGCCAAAACACTTCATTTCAAGCTGAAATTCTGGCAAGCTTACGATGGATGTGATTGTGGATGTTGTGACATCCACTGTAACACTGACTGCTGCAGTTAATAATAAGTTGTAAATGGAAAGCAGTAAATCACACCAGTAATTGTTCACCCAGTTCAGTGTCAACCACACTTACATCTAGGGGCTACCAAGCCAGGGAGAAAATTCACTATCAGTAGAATTAATTCAGAATCAAACAGTCCTAGTTTGCACTCTTCACTTAAGACCTACCCAATAACACTTCAGCCTAGAGACCATTAGACCAGAGTTTCCCATTCACTCCCCCTCAATCACCTCAGTGATACAAAGACACAATTACAAAAGATATATGAAGACTCACTTCAAACCCACCTTGATCTTGCGTCACAGCTTTGATCAAGTGAGACACACTATTCCTTAACAACTTTGAGTGGCACAATGAACACATCTGTTCATACACAATAAAATAGAGCAATCATACAACCTACAATTGCTTAGCACACAAGGAATCCTAAGATCCCTAGACACACGTGAAGAACAAAGTTCTTCACTCACAAAGCACACTCTCCAATCTTTGTCTTGAAGCTCTCTCTTCAAGCTATCTTCTTGGTCTTACCAGTTGGAATGATCCTTATGCTATTTATAATAGCAGACCTGCTTTGGGCTTTGATGGAGAAATTAGGTTTACCCAAGTTAAACCTTTCTTCATGAAGTTGCGCACTTATCATTAGGTCAGGAGCCTTCTATGTTATTCTCAGCAATGCCTGTTATGTTGCCTAAAATAATTGTGCTTCCTGGATTGTTTCCTGAAGTATAGCATGAGCTAATAACAGAAGAAAAAAACAAACATGCGTGCCCTGATGTCATACGATCAATGTCATAACACTCAGTCATGACATTCAGCTTCACTTACTCATAGCTTTCCTTGCATAACACTCTTCATGTATGTCCTAACATCAGTTATGACATTTACTCATACATTAATGTTTTGCCATAAAATGCAGTCAATCAAAAGCACTTACAAACTCCCTCTTTGGCTAATTTTTGGCTAAAACACCCTATTAACATATCAGAGTTTACAAGCAGCAGAAGTCTTAACCTAACATGCAGGAAAGCTACTAGCTACACACTATCAGTGTTGTCTACACACACTCACACTGTTAGCTCTCAGGATCAACCTGTTCACAATACCATCTGTTAGTCAGCACTACAGATGTCACAATTTGTTGAGTAACATATCAGAAAGTCACTCCCCCTCACTGATGCATACCACATCAGTTGTACAGAACCTGCAGTCACACACAATACCAAAACATCCAGGCTGTTCTAGATGTCAAGACATTCAGGATAACATCCTGATTCACATCAGTTCCACAGCAATACTTTATCACCTATTAGTCTAGACTACAAATGTCACAATTCTCTATAGACTATCCTGTGCTCCTCCCCCTGAAGGGATGCACAACATTCACACTCCTAAGCAGCAGCTAGAAACTCACACAAATCAGCAGCAGCACACACTTTTTCTAACAGCGCAAGCAAGTCTTCAACTTGTTCTTCAACCTGCTGTTATCTAACAAAACTCTCTCCCCCTTTCTAGCCACAAATTAAGATCAAGACTAATCTAATAGCATAGATCATTACATATGTCTGGGGTCATTACACAATAAATCTTCTCATAGAGAGCATCACAATTTTTTTAAAAAAACTTAATCTAGGCATAAACATCACTAGCGACACCAGCACCAGCAACACACATAATCAACTCAGCAACCAGCAGCCTGAGCTCCACAACACTTCATCAGCACATGTCATTCTTCCTCCTCAGAGGCAGAACTGGAACTAACCTTCTCAGATTCTTCATCACTAGCCTCCTCAGCATTAGGGGATCCATCTTCACCATTGTCCTCTCCTTGACCCGAGTGTTCCTCTGAGTTGGCTGCATCTTATTCTGAATCAGCTTCCTGGCCATTATTCTCTTCTGACCCATCATTTTTCCTATCCTCATCAGTGAACTCAGCATCTTCATTTTGCTCAAGGGTTTTGATCAATGCTTCAAGACTTTTCTTCCTAGCATCCAGCTCCTTACAGGTTTCCTTTAGCGTGGCAATTACTTCAGCTTTGCTTGATTTTGACTTGAATGTCTCAGCTGATGTTACAACAATGTTAGGAACATGAGTTCCCTGAAACAGCTTGTAGTGGAAGGATAAAGGGTTGTCTCTCTTGCAAGTTGTGTCACTCTTCTTGAGAATGTTGGAATGTTGATCAACAATGATCCCATAGATAAGTGATGGGAATGCAATAGGTCCTTTGACACTATAGCTACCAACATGTTTCATGGTTTGATCATAAATGTAGGTCCCATAATTGAATTTAGCTTTTGTCCCTACAACATACATGAATCTCCCCAGAATGGTTGCAACAATTGTCTTATGATTGGTGGGCACCCAATTTGCAGCACCAATCTTGTGTAGCATGGCATACTTCACACTTAATTTGCTTGCAATCAGCTTTCCTTTGGATGGCCAGCTCTTGACCTGGTTTGCACTGATTTCTTGACACACTTGGTGATCAGAGGCAGTTAGTTCAGTATGACCTTCAGTTGGTCTTCCTAAGTAGCTGTTGATGATGGTTGCTGAGAAATTTATACATTTTCCTCTTACAAATACCTTTCCAGACTTACCAGATTTCCTGTCAGTACATTCTCCTGACAGATTGACCATGAATTCTTTGACAAGCATCTCATAGCATGGTGGAAATTGAGTGACAGTTTTCATCAAGCCCGCATTCTGAATAAGGTCCATGACTTCTTTGTTTTTAAGAGCATTTTGAGCCAACTCTCTCTCTAGTACCAGCCTCCTCTGAACTACACATTTCCATCTATTGGCACATGATGGATAGTGAAATGATATGTTGTCAATAGGCACATCTGAGACACTAGCAGAAAGCTTGCTAGTGGTTGGTTTCTTCTTTGCTGGACTGTCAATTACCTCATCATCATCCTCTGAGATGGATTCAGATTCGGTACTTGATTTAGCCTTCCTCTTTTGTGGAACCACTTTGCTCCATGCTTTGGTAGGCCCAACACAGGTATCTTTTGTTACAACCTTCTTCTTAGGAGGACTTTGATCAGCAACCTTCTTCCCCTTCCTAGTCATAAGCCTTTTGACTATGCTAGGATTGATCTTAGCTATCAGGTCATTGTCAGAGTACTCATCAAGGTCTACCAAATCAGCATTTTTGTCACCTTGCATGTCATCATCCATTTTATCCAAACCTTGATCCTTGTTCTTAGCCTCAGGTGTAGTCTTTTTCAATGTTCCAACATTGTGAATGACATCATCTTGATCCTTCTCATTGTTAGGTGGAATGGGTATATTTAGAGCACGGGAAACCATATTCGCAATGGTGATGTGGGTTTGCCTAGCTTCTTCCTTATTGACATCATCATGAGGAACAAATGTTGTAGAAGGAGGAGCTTGACCTGAGACAAGTTCTTCCAGCCTTCTTGTATGTGGGATTCTTGGTTTCTTCACTAGCAGACTGTCAGGGGTCATCATACGCAGAGGGGTTATCTCAAGCACCTCGTTAGGGTTGTTAGACCCAATTCTTGTATCAGAGTCGTTGGTGGACATTCTTTTGGATGAGGTTGAATTCTAATGTTGAGACATTGTTAAGAACTTTGATCGTGTGGAAGAGAGGTTCTTGTGCTGGTTGAAGTATGAATGGTAGATGAACAGTTTGAATCGAACCCAAATAACGATGGAATTTTGTGTATAGAAGCTAAAGAGATGATATGGCAAATGAGGAGGGAACTTAATATTTTAACCAATCAGAAAATGATTAGACTTTAAACTCCAATTCCCTATTCCCATTAATTGCTATAATTCCTCATTAACATGAGTTCTCAACTGGCTTCGCGGATTTTTATTTTTCGTAACCTTGAGGTCCCTTGTAACCTTGTCAACACTATGAAGTTCTAAGTCTCTTAGTTCCTCATATTCTTCCCCAAGGTGAGGCCAGTCATTACTTTTTAGGGCCCTCTTAGGCTGACTTGGATTCCAGTTTATATCACTGGGATTGTCACAAAACAATGTCATGATATCCTGAGTGACATTGCTCCCTGTATGCTGGTTAGCTTTCATGGACTTCATCAGATCCCAGTATAACATGTCTAGATTTCTATGTTGTCCATTCTTTGGGTGTTCCTTCTTGGCTTGCCTTCCCACTAGGCATTTACCACATCATGTCCTTCTATCTGAAGTAAACTTTGAGGTTCCTCTTGCTACTATTTTGGATATGGTCCTTTCTATTTTTAGAGCTTGTCTTCCTTTCTCCAGCCATACTTGATCCTTTTCTTCCTTTTTGACCAGGACATTGAGGTTACTTCTAGGCTCCCATAGATAGCAGTTGTTCTTGGCTCTAGATCCCCTCATAACTTCCTTACCTTCTTCATTAATGAAAACACATTCATCTTTAGTGAATTTTACACTGAAACCTTGGTCACAGAGCTGACTGATACTGATGAGATTAACAGTCAGTCCTCTAACCAACAAGACATCATCCAGTCTTGGAACACCAGGGCAATCTAGTTTTCCAGCACCTTTGATTTCTCCTCTAGCTCCATCACCAAATGTTACATGACTTGAGGAATGAGGTTTTATGTTTACCAAAATATTCTCTATTCCAGTCATGTGTCTAGAGCAACCACTATCAAAATACCAATCCATTTTGGTAGGCATCCTTAGAGAAGTGTGAGCTACTAGAGCCACATTCTTAGCAACCCATTGTCTCTTCTTGATAGGAGCTTCCTTCTTGGATTTAGCTTGATGCAGTTTCTTGACATGAGCACCCTGTTTGGATTTTCCTTGATGAGGATGACTGGGAAATCCATGTATCCAGAAACACACAGATTTAATGTGTCCAAGTTTTCCATAGTGGTAACATCTATACCCTTGGAATTTACTCTTGACTTGGTTCCAGTTTCTGTTTCTCTGATGTTGTGACATTGGTCGTGACATCCCTATTGACCTCTGGGTTTCAGGTTTTGGCCCCTTGAGCTCCAAGATGGGTTTCTGTTTGCCAACAAATCCCGGTCCAGACCTGTTACCTGATGTCTGACCACTCTGTAGAATTTCTTCTAGAGTGTCAGTCCTAGGGTTCAACATCCTTATGGATTTTGACATCTGCTCCATTTTAGATTCCAACAGGTTGACCTTAATTTTGAGTGAGTCTATTGTTGCTAGCTGCTCTATCTTCTCAGCCTGTAATTCCCTTATGCACTTCTTCTGTTTCTCTCCTTGATGATACAATTCAGTACTTCTCAACCACAACTTCTTATATGAATCTACAAGTTCATCATAAGTTAGCTCATCTTCACTTGAATCACCATCAGATATACATACACTGTTCAGAGCAGTGACATGCTTAGCACATTCTTCTTCTGATTCACTTTTTGAATCTCCATCTGACCAAGTGACTGCTAATCCCTTCTTTTGCTTCTTGAGATAGGTGGGACACCTAATTTTAATGTGACCATAACCCTCACATTCATAACACTGAACTCCTTTGCCTTGGTTAGATGTATCTTCAGATTTTTCCCTTCTGTTGGTGTCAGAGGAACTGTTCTTGGCATAAGATTTAGACTTACGGTCTATTCTCTTGATTAACTTGCAAAATTATCTTCCAACCAAGGTTATTGCTTCTGACAAACTCTCCTCCATTTCACCATTGTCTTCATCAGAGACTTCTTCAGCTTTTGACACAAATGTTATACTTTTGTTCTTTTTCTCCACAGCCTGATCACACATGCCCATCTCAAATGTTTAAAGAGAACCTATGAGTTCCTCCACCTTCATGTTGCATATGTCTTGGGCTTCTTCAATGGCTATGACCTTCATAGCAAACCTTCTAGGCAAAGATCTGAAAATCTTCCTCACCAATTTTTCTTCAGACATCTTTTCTCCCAGGGCTCCTGAAGTGTTTGCAATTTCAAGAATATTCATGTAGAATTCATGAATAGTCTCATCCTTCTTCATTCTCAGACTTTCAAATTTGGTGGTCAGCATTTGAAGTCTTGACATCTTGACTTTAGAGGTTATCTCATGAGTTGTTTTGAGAGTATCCCAAACCTCTTTAGCTAGCTCACAATGATGCACCAGTCTGAAGATGTTCTTGTCTTTGCCATTGAATAATGCATTCAAAGCTTTAGAATTCCCAAGAGCCAAGGCTTCTTGCTCTTTGGTCCATTCTTCTTCAGGTATAAGCACATACAGTCCATCTTTATCAGTCTTCACTGGATGTACCCATCCTGAGTTTGCAGCTCTCCATGCCTTGTTGTCTAAAGACTTTAAGAAGGCAACCATTCTAGGTTTCCAATAGTCATAATTAGAGCCATCCAGAATTGGTGGTCTATTTGTGAATCCTATGTATTTATCCATAGTACCAAAATTTATCTTCCCTAAATCTCACCCAGATATAACAGGCAGGGTGCCTGCTTTAATGCCAATTGAAATTTTGGCAAGCTCACGATGGATGTTATTGTGGATGTTGTGACATCCACTGTAACACTGACTACTGCAGTTAATAATAAGCTATAAATGGAAAGCAGTAAATCACACCAGTAATTGTTCACCCAGTTCAATGTCAACCACACTTACATCTGGGGGCTACCAAGTCAGGGAGGAAATTCACTATCAGTAGAATTAATTCAGAATCAAACAATCCCAGTTTGCACTCTTCACTTAAGACCTGCCTAATGACACTTCAGCCTAGAGACCACTAGACCAGAGTTTCCCACTCACTTCCCCTCAATCACCTCAGTGATACAAATACACAATTACAAAAGATATATGAAGACTCACTTCAAACCCACCTTGATCTTGCTTCACAGCTTTGATAAAGTGACACACACTCTTGCTTAACAGCTTTGAGTGGCACAATGAACACACCTGTTCATACACAATAAACCAGAGCAATCATACAACCTACAATTGCTTGGCACACAAGGAATCCTAAGATCCCTAGACACACGTGAAGAACAAAGTTCTTCACTCACAAAGCACATTATCCAATCTCTATCTTGAAGCTCTCTCTTCAAGCTATCTTCTTGGTCTTACTAGTTGGAATGATCCTTCTGCAATTTATAATAGCAGACCTGCTTTGGGCTTTGATGGAGAAATTAGGTTTACCCAAGTTAAACCTTTCTTCATGAAGCTGCGCACTTATCATTAGGTCAGGAGCCTTCTATGTTATTCTCAACAATGCCTGTTATGTTGCCTAAAATAACTGTGCTTCCTGGATTGTTTCTTGAAGTATAGCCTGAGCTAATAACAGGAAAAAAAACAAACCTGCGTGCCCTGATGTCATACGATCAATGTCATAACATTCAGTCATGGCATTCAGCTTCACTTACTCATAGCTTTCATTGTATAACACTCTTCATATATGTCATAACATTCAGTCATGACATTCAGCTTCACTTACTCATAGCTTTCCTTGTATAACACTCTTCATATATGTCCTAACATCAGTTATGAAATTTACTCATACATTAATGTTTTGCCATAAAATGCAGCCAATCAAAAGCACTTACACAAGCCAAAAATGTGAAATTTCACGTGTGTTAATCAATTAACAGTTAATCGATTAACAGGATATGGTTAATCGATTACACCTGCAAGTTTTGCAGATTTTTAGTGATTCTCAGCACTGAAGCAACTCTTACTCTTCTTCTTTGGTCTACATCATTCTAGCATCTTGTGGAAGGTTCTAGACATGTGATTACACCAGAAAATATCAACTACAATTGCTACACTACCTCACCATCAATAATGCTCACCATGCACCCTCATTTCCAATCATGTGAACCACTTGATCATTGACTTACGTTGGGACTCTCCAACTGAGTTAACCAATAACTAACCGAGTTAGACCCTAACTCAGTGAGTTGGATCTAACTAACTCTGAACCAAGTGACAAACCTCATTTAACTACCTTCATACCTAATTCCAAGCCGTCACTCACTCCAAACCTAGGCTCTATATAAGCAAACCCCCACCTTAATGCAAAGGATCCTTGGTCATTCTCTCATTTTGCTATGAATTTTCACTCTCCATTCTCTTAATTTTCTGCAACTTTCTCTCTCAATCATCTTCATCTTCTTCCCCAAACCTCACTAAAGCTCATCCACCATTAAAGCTTAGTAAGCTTTGCATTGAAGTTTTCGAATCTTTGAGCTAAACCTCCATTCATCTCCATTGCATCTCTGAATTCTGCAACAACATCAACATTTACTTCAATTCAAGCTTTGGAAGTTGATCGTTGAAGGAGTTTTTGTTCAAACGCGGATCCGACATAAATATCGTATTATCTTCAGTTTTCTCGCTACGGATGTCTAGAGATCTCGATATTTTCTGGTTTTCTAAGCTTCTCTCCATCATATTTTGATCAAAATAATTACCAAGACAAACCTCAGCCTTATAGGTTGGTGAATCTTGCTTAATTTATCGTTTACGGTCAATTTCGCGTTTTTGTAATGTAGTGCTTAATTATTGTTGTGCTACTTGAATAATTGCTTTGCATTGCTTTATTCTCTTGGTTCTGGATTGCTCTGAATTAACATGAATTTTGCATCTACTTCTATGCTATGTTTCACTAAGATTGCATACGATAAGTGATTCTGAAAAATGCTTTTCGAAAATCTGTTTTTGCTGTTTTTATAAGTGTAATCGATTACACCCCTGCATGAGCTTCAGAATATGCCTTTCTGCATGCTGTAATCGATTAACACATTCCTGTTAATCGATTACACCTGACATTTTTGCTCAAAAAATTGTTGGTCACCTGACATTCTGCACTACGCTTTGAGTGCTAGAGAAGGAATGAGAATGGATAATTCCTGCCCTCATTCTGAATATTTTTTGTAGGGGACGAATGACCATGTGCCTGGAATAGTCATCTCTATCCCCAGACTGTAGTGTCTCTTGAGTCGATCCTTGGTCACTCATTCCTGCCCCGAATCTCTCCTCTTCTGTTTGGGTTAGTAAGTCTCTCTTGGTTTCATATTTGTTCCTTTGGTTGATCACAATTTGTCTGTTAAAACCATTTCCTCTCTTTTCTTGTTTAATCACCTTTTGGTTAAACTTTCCTTTCCTTTGGTTAACCATTGCATGTCGGTTAAACACCAATTTTGTTCTTCCCCACCAAAGTTACAACCTTCTCTTGTTTCCAACCTCCTTTTTTGTTGGTTAATCACTTCCAGTCAATTAAAACCTTAACTGCCCCTTTTTTTTGGTTAACCATAACCCGTCTATTAAAATATCGAGCCTTTGTTGGGTTAATCACCTTTTGGTTAAAACACCCTGTTGTAAGAGCAAGATTTGTCTCTACAGGATAATCTCTATGTTTTGATGATAACAATTGAGTATTTGTGAAAGAATCATTTTATGGTTTAATGTTTGTTATGTGCAGGTCATATTAAATTAAATATATTAGACCAAACAAACAGAAGCAACGTGTGCAGCTAGTAACTTATGGAATTACTTAGTGTGACGTCATGAAGCGCTTGTGAGAAGCTAGTTTGCTTATGTATCTGATCACCATCAGTAAAGAACCAAGGGTGCTGGATATTGCAGTTGCAATGCTCCTGTGGTTTCTGCTCTGAAGAAGTGCATCTGATCTGAAAGCAAATGAAGCTCAGTGAAGAAGCAAGTTTGTTTCTGCATCTGATCATGTTCAGTAAAGAATCAAGGATGCTGGATATTGCAGTTGCAATGCATCTATAGAGTCTGCTCTGAGTTATGCATCTGATCTGGAAGCTAACGAGCGTCTCTGAAGAGTGAGTCCTCTGAAGAACAAAGTGCTGAAGACTCTGATGACTTGAAGTTCTGAAGGCTGAAGGCTCAGAAGACCAAGTGCGTCAAGACTCTGAAGACTGGTTCTGAAGGTCAAGACTCTAAAGACTCTGAAGACTCTGGAGACAGGTTCTGAAGGACAAGACTCTGAAGAAGTGTTCTGGAGGTCAAGACTCTGAAGACTCTGAAGAAGTGTTCTGGAGGTCAAGACTCTGAAGACTCTGAAGAAAAGTTCTGAAGGTCAAGACTCTGAAGAAGTGTTCTGAAGGTCAAGGCTCTGAAGATTATTAAGACATGGTTTCTGAAGAATTAGTCATGAAGATTCTCAAGATTGTTTCAGAGGAAACTTAGTTCTTGGAATGCTGAAGACTGGATTCTGAAGTGGAAGATTGTGTCAGAAGAAGATTCATCCAGATGCAAGACATGTTACATCAGATAAGTTGTTGCTGTTCAAATCTGATAAATCATGTACTTATGGAAAAGGACAAGAAAGTGATGTCATCCAACACGTGCTCATTCTATCCGTTGGAATATGACCGTTGGAAATAGAAAGGACTTTTCTATCCTCACAACGTCATTCTTGGAAGCACTATAAAAGGAAGAATCATTTGTTTATTCAAATGTTGCTGAAGCATTGGGTTGGCTTTTGCGTTGTTGCATTGTTGCTACCACTGCAAAGAAAAGAGAAAGCTTTAATGGAAAAGAAGCCTTAGTGCTCACTTACAGAAAAGCTTTTAAGCAATATAGAAGCTATGTTTTAATAATCTCTTAGAGAGTTATTATTAGAATTAGTTTTTGTATTAGGAAGCAAGGAGTTGTTGCTCATTACTTGCTATGTGCTAAACTTGGAGTTATTAGCTTGCTAGGAAGCACCATTGTAATCTCCGGCAACACAAATATTCTATTTTAGAATTAGTGGTTCTTCAAGTGATCTAGTGAAGATCAGTATACTTGAGATGACAAGTGACAGTAGTCATTTGTGGAAATCCTAATAGGAGATCTTTAGTGATCGGATTCTATTAAGGTGTCAATGAACGTTATATCCTTGGGGATCCCTGAACGTGTCATTGTCAAATGGTTAGTCACTTGCAGTTAGCTTGTGCATCTGTAATCAGTTCGGTTATAGTGGATTAAGTCCTTAATTGATTAAGGCGAAATCACCTTGGAAGGGTGCACTGGATTAGCTTGGGAGTTGCTCAAGTGAACCAGGATATATGTTGTGTTCTTTACTTTCAGTATGCTTTTTTATGTATGCTTCCGCAATGCATTTAATATAAGCGCATAAAGCATCAAGTGAAGAAGAAGACAAGAAAAGGAAAAAGTTTTTATTTAGGCATAAACCCAATTCAATCCCCCCCTTTCTTGTGTTTATTTCTCACCTTCAATTGGTATCAGAGCTCCGGTTCTGTTATTGATGGATATCAAACACCTAACAGTGTCAGATAAAGATCTATAGGCTATGTGAAGAAATACTTTTGGGGATTTTTCACCGTTCTTACAATTTCAGCCTCACATCAGTTTTTGAGGATGATGAGTTCTAAAATTGTAATCTATTTGGTTACTTGAGAAAGTCACTGATTCTGTGAAGTTTGAAGTTTGAAGTGTTGAAGCCTTCAACAACAAATCTCCTCTAGTAGATTCTAGAAGTAGAATGAAGAATCAACTGACAAGAAAGATTCATCAGATAAGAAGATATATCTGTTGAATGCTGATGTAAAATACGTTTGGATTTTCAACATATTTGCTCAAAGATTAAATCTTCAGCAAGCAAGAAATCTTGATTTCTAAAGATTAATTCTGGTGAGTATGAGATATTTTCAAGAAACGGATTAGTCCACACTTTACTTTCTCATGACAACTCATTGGGATTTATCTTAAGTAAGAAAAGATATATTGTTGGCTAATGAATCCTATTCATCAGAACGCCAGAATATAGTCTGCAGAAAAGGGCAAGTTCAGAAGAATGTTCAAATCTGGAAGAAATGATTCTTCAGATTCAAAGCATTTGAAAGTTGCTATTCTTGAAGAAGTTTCAAAGAATTCTGCAGAGGTTTTAAGATAGGCAGTGTTTATCAACTCATCTGGATATGATGAAATTCAGAAGATATGATTTGAAGAAACATGAACAATTAAGTTCTGTTAACTTGAGATGTTATCTCAGTTGAACAAACTGTAATTGACCAGATGTTTTCAGGCATTATTTTTTTCCAGAAATTCTTAATGAATGTTTTGAGAAATAAAGTTGTGTGGAAAGATACAAGGACAGTAGTCATTCTGTCTGAGGTAAAAAGGATTTAAATCTCTGGTGTTATTCAATTTGAATAAGTCAGTAGATATTTTTTTTAAGAGAAGATGTTTATGTTAAACTCTGTTAATCTAACTCTTTACAAGTTAGCTCAGCATTGTAAGAGCAAAATTGTCAGTCAGACTGTGTCTCTTGATACATCTGATGGAAGCTAGATGCTCTCTACTCATGAAGATCAGAATATTTGTGCTTTGAGGATATCTCTCATGAATCAGATGGATGTTGTTGTGATTAATGAAGATGTTGGAGAATCAGAAGCAGACTGTGTTCCAGCTGAAGAAACAGAAGCTACCCCAGATGTTATTCAATTAGATGCTTCTGAAGAATCAACCATGAGAAGTTTCCTCCAGAATCAAATCTTCTCTTCCAGAAGAGACGTTCATTGGAAAGAAGGATGATTCCAGAAGAACAAGATTCTTTCTTCTCAAAGCTTGTCAGCAATAAGCTTTTGACTATACAAAAGATAGGTGCTTATGTGACAAGGAGTTTGCTGAGTGTATGTAGGCAGTAGCTGAAACTAGCACTCTGGGAAAAGAAGAGGCTAGTGAAGTCAGATCAGAAGCTGTACAGAAAAGTTCTGTAACACTGATTTTGCAGAGGCTCTATCAATCAGACATCTACTCCTTCAATTGTTAAGCAAGGCTACAGAGGCAAGGTACACAAGCTACAGAGGCAAGTTACAGAAGAATCTGATGAAGCAACGCTACAGGAGATTCTGAAAGTTGTTGAGAAGTAACTCTACAGAAGACTCTGAGCAGATGGTTTAAAGTAATTGTTTTTGATCCTACAAGTGGTAACTCTGGGCAAAGAGTATAAAGCAATTGGTCAGAAGCTCCGAGGTTCAGATTTTGCATGGCTCTGAAACGTCAGCAACATAGCTTACATCTAGATAACAAGGACACCTGAAGAATAAAGATCTGATTTGATCTGAAGAGTACCTCTGGATGAACTATTTGATGAAACATTCACTAGAGCTAAGCTGCATAGATCTGAAGCAGAAAATCTAATGCAAGGAATCATTTCCATCAGTTGGTATCAGACTCTTATCATTCTCCAACCTTCTTTTGATGATCAGAAGAACTTACTAACATAACAGAAATAATTATGGTTATAAAGTCTGATGTAGAGAATCTCGTTAGAAGATTAAGCAATAGCTTTGAAGAATTCTAAAGCTATTTCAGAAAGAAAAATGTTCAGCGAAGATGTTGATACATGATTGTATCAGTTGCTATTCACCATTCTCTGAACTCCTCAGATCTAGTGGAAGTTTGAAATTGATCTGTTGGAAAGATATTTCTAACGTTCTAATTCTTCTCTTTCATGTTCATACTTTGAAGGTAGAACAATCACTAAAGGAAATGTTGGTAATCATGTTTGATGAAAGTATTCAATACTATAGTCAGAATGATTGATCAGTACCAAATGCAATTCGTGTCTCTCATGATGGATATTGTTTTTGAAGTCTCAATGGGTATCAAGTACTTTCTAATAAAGTACTGATGATAAGATTCAAGTTTTGACAACAAGCTTGGGTTCAAAAATCAAAGGTGATTTAGCAGAAGATCCTACACCTTTCAGTTGGTACGAGAATTCAAGCAGAAGAAGTCACCCTCAGATACTGATTGATAAGAACAAAATTGTCATTCAAATCATTTCAAGAAATTCATCTTGGTTTGATGATAATTTGTGATGATCAATCATGTTTGTCCAAAGGATAATCTCTTGGTGCAAGAAGATATAGCTTTCATCTGGAAACAAGTTATTTGGAAGATAAAGAGGCGTGATCTATAGTATCAAATTGGATGATCTGAAGATGAAGACCAAAGGAAGAATCTGGATTGTGTAACTACTTATCAAGTTGAATCAAACATCAGAAGAGATATACTTCTGAAGAAGTTGTTTCAATTCAGATGAAGAATGTAGCAGATAGAAGGATAATCTTTCAGAGAGTAGCCATCTAAGACTCTCATGCATTCAACGTATACTCTGAGAAAGAAAGAGGTTAGTAAAATGGTAGTATCAGAAGCTCTACAAAGGTATGAATTGTACTCTTCTATATTTTACTGTTTCTAGTCCAAATATTTTTTTTCAGTATATGTGCATGTGCTTGATTTCAATCAGACCCTAAAGAATCCCTTTTAACATTTGTTAAGAGATTTCTAAGGTATCTGAAAGGTACTACTAACGTGACTCTGTGTTGCAGAAAACCAGATAACTATTTTTAGTAGGTTTCTGTTATGATGATGTTTCTAAAGACAGAGTTAGCTGCAAAAGTACCTCTGGATAGCACTCTCCCTTAAAGAAGCAAAATACTGCAAAATGCTGATTGAAGTATCAGATGCTCTGGATGAAGTGTCAAATGAAGGACATTCATGCACAGAAGATTGAAGGATCAGAATGCACATTGTTGGCACATCACCTTCAATTGATATCAGATGTTTACTCAAAAATCTGAGCAAATATGAAGTTGTAGGCCATCATAAGATTTGGATCATCTGGAGATATGGTTAAAAGATTAAGTTTTGAAGATGGCATGTCAAATCAAACGTTGATACTTCTAATGTATAGTGTCTTGATGTTGAAGAAACAAGCTGAAATAGTTTCATTATTTCACACCTTCATTTTGGTATCAAACCTTTCAAAAGAAAGAGTCAAAGCAAAGGCCAGAACAAGCACTCTGGAACTTGAGACTTATTGAGATATTTCTTCAATTGGTATTAAACTTTGATATTGGATGTATTTCAAACTGTTCTAAGTACTGAAATAATTGGTATCTAGATCAAGCCAAAAGGAAGAAGGAATTTCAACTTTCTTGTTTAAATCTAGCTGAGGTAGATTCCAGAAAAGAAACTTCCAGATTGGTACAAGAAGTTGAAGATGCTAAGAAGACTAAGCAAATTGCTGTAGTTGGTTCTTCTTCTGAAATTACTCTTGTACGTTGAGAACGTGACATTAGTAAGTATAGAGAAGATCAACAAGCTATGAAGGATGCACAAGTTGTCAGAGAAAGATCTGCTGATCAGAAACTTGTCAACAATCCTCGTCAGAGCATGCTTCTACAAACTCTGAAGAGTTGTCACTCTCCAAGAAGCAGGGGGAGATATAGAAGATGAAATCTGGAAAAGATATCAACCTACCTTATTGGTATCAATCTGTGAGAAGTAAGTTCTCAGGGGGAGAAATGAAAGATGATTAAGTTCTCAGGTGCTATCTCTCAACCCCTATTTTTTAAATTTCTGACATTAAAAAGAGAGAAGTATTTTTTCTTAAAATATATTTTTTTCAATGAAAAACTCTAACTTTTTGATGATGTCAAAAAGGGGGAGAAATGAAGATGATTTTGATATAATCTGGAAAATAGTATATAACAGGGAAAATGAAATGGGGAGAAATGAAAGATGTTTTTAATATAACTTGGGGAGAAATGGAAAATGTTTTTTTGAGAAATAGAATATAGCTTTGATATATTCTATAACCTGAAAGAGAATGCAAAACATATAAACTGTGTTTATTACTAAATGTGTGTTTGATATTTTTCCGAGGAACTCTGAACAAGTTCACTAGGCATTCTAAACAGGGAAAATGAAAGAAATCTGAGCTCAAATTAACTAGTGTTCATATAATAGAAGTTATACACTTCGTGAACATAGATTCAGAATCAGATGGACCCAATACTGTTCAGAGATCTGAAAGTTAAAGTCATCTGGAATCAGAATGTTTAGAAGATGTAAATTGTCTGTGAATATGATAATCAGAGCACAAGAATCAGAAATCTTCATAGAAGCAAGATTTGGATTCAGAATCAGAATCATGAGTATCATGTATTGGTGTCAGACTAAGAACCAACTGGGTATCAGACTCAGATTCAATATTGGAATCAGATTCAGAAGTAAACATTCTATTGGTTTCTATTGGTATCAGACTGCTTCAAGAGATCAAAAATCTGAGAAGAAAGCAAGTCTGAGAAAGCAAGAATCAAGACTGTATCAAGATCAGAAGATCCAAAATATCTGACATACTGTAATCAGGGGGAGTTCTCCCAGGAAGGTTCACAAGTCAGGATATTTGAATTTCACCCAGTCTGAAACTCAGGGGGAGTTTCTCATCTGTAGATAAACAGATGTGTTGAAGATCAAGAGAAAATGCTTTAGAAGATTCTGAAGATATATGACTCTGATATGATGCTTAGAGAAGACAAGTTCTAAAGATCTGAATATGGAAGTTCTGTTGAACTAGTCCAGATGCTGAAGACTTATGCTATCTTATATCGTAGGGAAGTATTCCTTCTATTCTACTCTATTTGATTATGTTTTATCAAATTTATTTTTTTGTAAGTCTTGGGATCAGAGTATGTCTCTAAACAAGCATAAAAATGTTTTAAAGGTTAACACATTCAGGGGGAGCAGTTGCTTAGAACTCTGAATAGGTTAATGCTTGGTGATTACCCTGTATAAAATGTTCTATCAAAATACATGTTTTTGTCATCATCAAAAAGGGGGAGATTGTAAGAGCAAGATTTGTCTCTACAGGATAATCTCTATGTTTTGATGATAACAATTGAGTATTTGTGAAAGAATCATTTTATGGTTTAATGTTTGTTATGTGCAGGTCATATTAAATTAAATATATTAGACCAAACAAACAGAAGCAACGTGTGCAGCTAGTAACTTATGGAATTACTTAGTGTGACGTCATGAAGCGCTTGTGAGAAGCTAGTTTGCTTATGTATCTGATCACCATCAGTAAAGAACCAAGGGTGCTGGATATTGCAGTTGCAATGCTCCTGTGGTTTCTGCTCTGAAGAAGTGCATCTGATCTGAAAGAAAATGAAGCTCAGTGAAGAAGCAAGTTTGTTTCTGCATCTGATCATGTTCAGTAAAGAATCAAGGATGCTGGATATTGCAGTTGCAATGCATCTATAGAGTCTGCTCTGAGTTATGCATCTGATCTGGAAGCTAACGAGCGTCTCTGAAGAGTGAGTCCTCTGAAGAACAAAGTGCTGAAGACTCTGATGACTTGAAGTTCTGAAGGCTGAAGGCTCAGAAGACCAAGTGCGTCAAGACTCTGAAGACTGGTTCTGAAGGTCAAGACTCTGAAGACTCTAAAGACTCTGGAGACAGGTTCTGAAGGACAAGACTCTAAAGAAGTGTTCTGGAGGTCAAGACTCTGAAGAAGTGTTCTGGAGGTCAAGACTCTGAAGACTCTGAAGAAAAGTTCTTAAGGTCAAGACTCTGAAGAAGTGTTCTGAAGGTCAAGGCTCTGAAGATTCTTAAGACATGGTTTCTGAAGAATTAGTCATGAAGATTCTAAAGATTGTTTCAGAGGAAACTTAGTTCTTGGAATGCTGAAGACTGGATTCTGAAGTGGAAGATTGTGTCAGAAGAAGATTCATCCAGATGCAAGACATGTTACATCAGATAAGTTGTTGCTGTTCAAATCTGATAAATCATGTACTTATGGAAAAGGACAAGAAAGTGATGTCATCCAACACGTGCTCATTCTATCCGTTGGAATATGACCGTTGGAAATAGAAAGGACTTTTCTATCTTCACAACATCATTCTTGGAAGCACTATAAAAGGAAGAATCATTTGTTTATTCAAATGTTGCTGAAGCATTGGGTTGGCTTTTGCGTTGTTGCATTGTTGCTACCACTGCAAAGAAAAGACAAAGCTTTAATGGAAAAGAAGCCTTAGTGCTCACTTACAGAAAAGCTTTTAAGCAATATAGAAGCTATGTTTTAATAATCTCTTAGAGAGTTATTATTAGAATTAGTTTTTGTATTAGGAAGCAAGGAGTTGTTGCTCATTACTTGCTATGTGCTAAACTTGGAGTTATTAGCTTGCTAGGAAGCACCATTGTAATCTCCGGCAACACAAATATTCTATTTTAGAATTAGTGGTTCCTCAAGTGATCTAGTGAAGATCAGTATACTTGAGATGACAAGTGACAGTAGTTATTTGTGGAAATCCTAATAGGAGATCTTTAGTGATCGGATTCTATTAAGGTGTCAATGAACGTTATATCCTTGGGGATCCCTGAATGTGTCATTGTCAAATGGTTAGTCACTTGCAGTTAGCTTGTGCATCTGTAATCAGTTCGGTTATAGTGGATTAAGTCCTTAATTGATTAAGGCGAAATCACCTTGGAAAGGTGGACTAGATTAGCTTGGGAGTTGCTCAAGTGAACCAGGATATATGTTGTGTTCTTTACTTTCAGTATGCTTTTTTATTTATGCTTCCGCAATGCATTTAATATAAGCGCATAAAGCATCAAGTGAAGAAGAAGACAAGAAAAGGAAAAAGTTTTTATTTAGGCATAAACCCAATTCAATCCCCCCTTTCTTGTGTTTATTTCACACCTTCACCTGTTTCCCTTGGTTAACCATTTCCTATCAGTTAAAAGACCAACCTTTTCTTTTCCCTCGATTAACCACAGTCCGTCTGTTAACATACCGAGTCTCTGTTTGGATTAACACCTTTCCTTGGTTCAACACCCTTTTCAACCACTGCCTGTCAGTTAAAAGACCAACTTCCCCCTTTCTTCCATTAACCACTGCCTGTCAGTTAAAATACCAAATCCCCGTTGGTTCAAACATCTTATTTTGGTTAAAGCACCCATTTCCTTGGTTAATCATCGTCCGTTAGTTAAAATACCAATTGTTTTTTCTTCTCTGTAATAAAGTCAACCCCTCTTTTCTTGGTTAATCACTTCCTGCCAGTTAATATACCAAGTCCTTTTTGTCTCCAGCAAGACTAATTCCTTGTCCTTCCCCAATCAGGGTCAATTCCCTTTCTTCTCCAGTACAGTAACTTATTTTTTCCCCAGTAAGATCTAACTCTCCTTTTCCTTGGGTTAACACCGAGTCTCGGTTAGAACACCCTTGCCCCTTTTCTCCTTGCCTCTCCTTGTAATCCTACCTCTTGCTCCTCACTCTCGGTTTTAACACTATTCCCTTTCTCTCCTTTTCTGTCTTAGTTCTCTGAACTACGTAGACTCTGATTTCCTTGTTGCATTATGAGGATACTTAGGCACAAGATTGTGAAATCTTGGCGAACCACCTTCTCTTTTTTCTTCCCTGGTTCCATCAACTATGGAGCTCTGAATTCCTCATTGCACTATGAGGATACGTAGGCACGAGGGCCTTAATCCTCCGTGAGCACTTTCTTCGTCTCTTTCTCCTTCCCTCTTTAGCGAGTAGCCTTTAGATATATAACCTATGTAAGCCTAGAAGCTTACAGAATGGTTCTCATCGTGTACCACATATACTTGGGGTGCTAATACCTTCCTCTCGCATAACCAACTCCCTCACCCTTTTCTCTTACCCTTGGGTTTTATCGATATTTTCCCTTTCCTTTTGGAATAAATAAACTTTGGTGATGACTCTATTGTACCACCGAGCAAGTGATGCGCTCAGGTATAATCCTGCTAGCTTCAAGTGAAACTTTCAAGAAGGAACTATTGGGGAGAGGACAAAGGTCATCTCATTAGACCGAACCTCTATAAATCTCTGGTGTTTTTCTCTCTTCCATTAACTCTTTAATTTTGAAATATATATTTCGATTGCATTTCCATCTATTTTATTTTCTTATTTATGCTGCTTTTATACTTTTTTGTGTGGATTCATTTGCTCGAAAGTATTATCAATGTGATCCAATATGGTGAAGTTCTTTGATATCAAATATGCAGTCAATTGATTAATTGTTTAGTTTTGATGATGAGAACACCTGATATCAAGCGATATCTTTTAGAACACAGATTGGTTCTTAGTTATATCTCTATGTTTTGATGATAACACATATGAAATTTTGTATTAAGAAATTATATACTCTAAATTTGTTCAAGTATTTTTGCTGCAGATATTAAATTTAATATTCTTCTGAAAGAAAAAATGGATCTGAAAGTTGAACTACGCAAGGCTCTGAGCGTCAGAAATATCTAATTAGAAGACTTTGAGCGCTGCCTACAGAAGACTCTGAGCACTGCCTACAGAAGGATCTGAAGCAGAAGCTACAGAAGCATCTGAAGCATAGACTGAAGAATTTGTATGAAGAGTTTCAAGCACTGTTTTTCAGAAGACTCTGATCGTACTGTTCGCTGCAAGTACTGAGGATCTGATCTCCAAACTCTACTCTGATTAATTTCACGTTGAAGCACTCTTGCTGCAACACTCTGATACAGCAAACTCTGAAGACATCAAGACTCTGATCACTCAAGGCTCTGAAGTTAATTGTTGTGAATTAGAAACTTGTTGAAGAAGATTATTCAAAGTTATATCCGTTGGTTATGCCAAACGACTCTTTCCTCTTTTATGCTAGACACAAGAACACAGGCAAAAAGGATTTCTCTGAACGTTCTACTTCTAGGAAAGGTCAAGTGATGTGAAGACAAAAGGCTACAACTACTTTGCAGTACACGGTCTTCAAGCTTGCAACGTCTTGGACTTCTTTGTCCATATAAGCAAGCCTTCAACAACTTTCTTTAGTTGACGCACTTTGACAAAAATTCATTGAAAAGCTCTCATACAAATTATTACTCTTTGCTGAATTTGTTTCATACGTTCTTAAACTTAAGTGTAAATCACAGTTGTGATATAGCTTACTTAGAAGCATTTCAAACACTTGTTTAGTTTACATTTGATTGTAAAAGTTCCTTGAGAAGACCAAGTTGTGGTCAGTAGTTCTTGAGAAGACTAAGACAGTTGTTCTTAGTGGTTGATATTGTAATCAGTTTGATTATAGTGGATTAAGTCCTTGTAGAGAAAGGCAAATTACTCTTGATAGGGTGGACTGGAGTAGTTGAGTTCAACGAACTAGGATAAAAATCTTTGTGTTTTTATTGCCATAATATTTTCTAAATCCTTATTCAACCCCCCCCCCCCCCCTTCTAAGTATTTTCTCACCTTTAGTTGGCATCAGAGCTCCGGTTCTGTGTATGCTATCACTTCACCATGAACAGAAAAGATCCAGTGAGAAAACTCTTGATATTTCTTGGTTGATATTATGGCTGAAGCTTCAACATCCAACATCAACAACAAATATGAAGAGAGGATAGAATCATCACAAAACCCCCTATGTTTGATGGGGAGAAGTTTGACTATTGGAAGGACAGAATAAAGAGTTTCTTCCTTGGTTATGATGCTGATCTTTGGGACTTAGTCATTGATGGTTATGTTCACCCCACTGATAGGGATGGCAAGAAAATTGATAGAAAATCTATGACTAAAGCTCAGAAGAAGGAGTTCAGAAATTATCACAAAGCAAGAACAATCTTATTAAATGCTATATCTCATACTGAGTATGAGAAGATTACCAACAGAGAAACAACATTTGATTTGTTTGAGTCTTTGAAGATGACTCATGAAGGGAACTCACAAGTTAAAGAGACCAAGGCTCTGGCGCTGATCCAAAAGTATGAAGCTTTTAAAATGGAAGAATCTGAATCTATAGAAGCTATGTTCTCTAGATTCCAGATCCTCACAGCTGGATTAAAAGTGTTGGACAAAGGCTATTCAACTACTGATCATGTGAAGAAGATCATCAAAAGCTTGCCAATCAGATGGAGACCTATGGTCACTGCTTTGAAGCTAGCTAAGGATCTGAACAAGATCACATTGGAGGAACTAATCAGCTCTCTGAGGAGCCATGAGATTGAACTTGAAGAAGGCGAGTCTCAAAAGAAAGGTAAGTCAATTGCTTTAAAGTCTAACAAATCTGTTAAAGCATTGCAGGTGTTAGAAGAAAGTTCTGAAGAGTCTTCTTCTGAAGAAGAAGATGAACTGTCCTTTCTGTCCAGAAGGATCAATAAACTCTGGAAGCATAAACAGAGGAAGTTCAAGAACTTCAAGAACTTCAAGAAGGCAGATCAACGCAAAGAGTCCTCTGGACACAAAAGATATGGAAAGAAGGAGGTTGTTTGCTATGAATGCAAAGAACCTAGTCATTACAAGAATGAATGTCCAAAGCTTCAGAAGGAGAAGCCAAGAAGGAAGCCTGAGCATAAAAAGAAAGTTCTGATGGCTACATGGGATGATTCATATGCATTTGAATCTTCATCAGAGTCAGAAGAAGAATGTGCCAACATGGCACTGATGGCTGGCGTGGAAGATCAGGATGAAGGAACCTCTGGATCTGAATCTGACTCAGAAGAGATGTATTTAGCAGCAAAGTCAAGACGCGAATCATGGTACCTGGACTATGGCTGCTCACGTCACATGATGGGAGAAAGGTTTATGTTCCAAAGCCTGGAGCTTAAATCTGGAGGAGACGTCAATTTTGGAGGGAATCAGAAGGGCAAGATAATTGGCTCTGGTACTATTGGCAATGATAGAGAAGTAATTCTCACAGACTCTGAAGGCTCAGAGGCAGAAAAGGTTCAAGTGAAAGAGCCAGAAGCAACGCCAGATGTAACTCCTTTAGCTTCTCAAATGAACAACTTGAATATTTCTGAAGAACTTAATGTTAGAGGATCATCTTCCAGAATCAAGGCTTCTCACCCAGAGGATGTGATCATTGGAAAGAAGGATGACCCTATAAGAACAAGATCCTACCTCAGATCATCTGAAGCGTCATTATTTGGTTTAGTGTCAGTTATTGAACCAACTTCTGTGGATGAAGCTCCGCAAGACAATGACTGGATAATTGCCATGCAAGAAGAGCTCAATCAATTCACAAGAAATGACGTTTGGGATTTGGTTCCAAGACCAAAAGGGTTTAACATAATTGGAACTAAATGGGTTTTCAGAAACAAGTTGAATGAAAAAGGAGAAGTTGAAAGAAACAAAGCAAGGCTTGTTGCTCAAGGTTATAGTCAGCAAGAAGGAATTGATTACACAGAGACTTATGCTCCTGTGACCAGGTTAGAGTCTCTTTGTTTACTCATTTCTTTTGCTGCATAAAACAACATCACTCTATATCAGATGGATGTTAAGAGTGCCTTCTTAAATGGAATTATAGAAAAGGAAGTTTATGTTCATCAACCTCCTGGTTTTGAAAGTGATAAATTTCCAGAACATGTTTTTAAACTTAAGAAATCTCTTTATGGTTTAAAACAAGCTCCCAGAGCTTGGTATGAGAGATTAAGCAATTTTCTTCTGGAGAAAAATTTTATCAGAGGCAAAATGGACACAACTCTCTTCTGTAAAACATTTAAGAAAGATCTGTTAATTTGTCAAATATATGTGGATGATATTATATTTGGATCTACCAATGTTATGCTGGTAAAGGAGTTTGCTCAATGTATGCAGACTGAATTTGAGATGAGCATGATGGGAGAATTGAGATTCTTTCTGGGAATTCAAGTCAACCAGACTCCAGATTGCACTTACATTCATCAGACCAAATATGTAAAAGAGCTTCTGAAGAAGTTCAACATGACTGATAGTAAGTTAGCAAAGACACCAATGCATCCAACAAGCACTCTTGGTAAGGAAGAGGTAAGTAAGAAAGTAGATCAGAAACTCTACAAAGGTATGATTGGATATATTCTCTACTTAACTGCTTCTAGACCTGACATTTTATTCAGTGCATGCTTGTGTGCTAGATTCCAATCAGATCCTAGAGAATCACACTTAACTGTTGTTAAGAAGATTCTAAGGTATCTGAAAGGTACTTCTAATGTGGGTTTGTGTTACAGAAAATCTGATGAATTTAAACTAGTTAGATTATGTGATGCTGATTACGCTGGAGACAGAGTTGAAAGAAAAAGTACTTCTGGAAGTTGTCAATTTCTGGGAAGAAATTTAATCTCCTGGTACAGCAAGAAACAACCTACAATTGCATTGTCAACCACAGAAGCAGAATATATTATTGCTGTTGGATGTAGCACACAGATACTCTGGATGAAAAGTCAGCTAGAAGACTATCAGATCTTGAGAGTAATATTTCTATATTCTGTGATAATACTTCTGCTATATGCTTATCTAAAAATCCAATTTTACACTCTAAAGCTAAGCATATAGAAATTAAACATCACTTCATTAGAGACTATGTTCAGAAGGGTATTATAAATTTAGACTTTGTTGATACAGATCATCAATGGGCTGATATTTTCACAAAACCCCTTGCTGAAGATAGTTTTAAGTTTATTCTGAAAAATATTGGTATGGAATTTTGTCCAGAATAATATTTATCATAAGCAAATTTCTCAGATGCAAAATGTTTAAACTCTGAAGTATTTCATCTGTTAATTATTTAATTTCTTGAATTATTATTTCTATGTGTATCTAAACTAACCAATCTCAAAGGATCTGAACGTTGGCTAACGTTTCATTTCTCAAAGAGTTTTCAGAAGCACATGCAAGCAAACACGTGTAACTCAGAATCTGAAAAGATGGAGTGCACAATACTGAAGAGACGTTTGAGGTACTATTTGAATAGTTGGTTTCTCGTTTTCCCCCCAATTGTCAGAATCATTTATTGTTTGAAATGATTATATTCTTTCCATTAAATGCTATTAATGGTTAAATGAGAACGTGCTGAATGTGTGACCTTTTGTGTGCCCTAAATTTTCTCTATAAATTCCACAAATCTCAACATTTCACACTTTTCACTCTCACAAACACTTATATACATTTTGCTTGTTCTACTATTTTCATCTAAACCCTAAACCCAAAACTGCTCGTAACCCTAATCCTTCAACAATGGCTACTTCATCTTCAACCTTAGCACAGTTTCAATCAACAATGGCAGCTGTATCATCTTCCAATCCGGGTGTTGTTCCTTTCAAGGAACCTGTTAGAACGAATCTCACACCTGTTGAGAAACTTGAAGTGTTGTGTGAATCTCTGGTGGATTTTACTTCTCTGGCTGAGAATGGATTTAATCTGCGTTCCATCATTGATGCTCAAGGATGGACAAAGTACTTTGATAGACTGTTTGGGCCAGTTTATCCAGTTTTAGTAAAAGAGTTCTGGATTCATGCTCATGCTTATCCCAAGTTCATTGTGTCATCTATTCTGGGAAAAGAAATTGTGATTACAGAAGATCTAATAAAGAAACTCATTGGATATGAGGAAACTGATGAAGTTTCTCATCTGACTGGATGTGTCAACATGAACGCTATTTATGAAGAGGTGATTGCTTCTGGAGAACCCTCTAACAAGTTCAAAGATCTGAAACCCAATTACAAGATCTGGGCTAAAATCTTCATGGGTTGCATTCACCATAGAAAGTCTACAAATTCACCTGACTATGTGAACAATGATCAACTTTACTTCATATTCTGCCTTAGTCAGAGCAAAAAGGTAGATCTGCCTCATCTGCTCTTCTCTCATCTTTGGAATCATGTCAAGGCATCTAGAGAAGACATGAAGACAAAACATAAAAGGGTAGAAATTGGGTCCCTTGTGGAAGGTTGATTTCAGACATTCTGACAGAGAATGGTCTGGTGGAGCATTTGCATGTGGCTAGATTGAAAGAGGAACTTACATCCATTCTGGGAAAAGTTCTGAATGCTAAAAGTTTACAGAGGCTGAAAGTTATTGATGAACTTACTTCTGCCCTGACAAACTCAATACAGAATAAGTAAGCAAACGAAGAATTCTGGTAGAAAACTTTCCAACGTTTTATGCATAAGAACCAAAGGAAGTTCTGATCAAATTTGTTGGATCATGTATGGAACAAGGAACTCCACTACCAAAAGGATTTCTAAATCGTGAACCAATGCCAGATCTCTATGCAGAACATAAGAGGCAGAGAAAACAAGAGTTAGAAGAAGAAGAAGAAGTTGCAGGCTCACCTCAGAAGAAGCAGAAAACTTCTGAAGAACCTCAGAAGAAGCAGAAAACTTCTGAAGAACCTCAGAAGAAGAAGAAAAGAAAAGCTTCTGGAGAAGCTCCTTCTGCACCTCTCAAGCGCATTAAGATAAGAGGTACTAAATCATCCTTACCTATTATTTCTGAAATTGCAATAGAATCATCAACATTTAGTTCTGTTCCTGAACCCCCTTCTTCTCAAACTCAAACCATTCATGTACCATCTCAATCATCTGAACAACCACCTCTATCTTCTAAACAAACTGCATCTGACACTACACCATTACAATCCTCTGAACCACTAACCTCTGAAAAATATGAATAACCAAAATCCTCTGAACCAAAACTATCTGAACCTCAAAATCAAACACCACCCGCAAAACCAACTCCTAAACAACCAGAACAACAACCAGAACAACAACAAGAACCTCAACCAGAAACTCCTCAATCTGAAATTCCTGAACCAGAAGCTATCCAACCCTCTGAACCTTTCATACCTGATTCAGAAGTTCTGGATATCCAACCCCTCAAAACACTTTTTGACGTTTCTTCCACATCATGTCATTCAACTGAATCATCTGATTCTTCTGAATCCGATGTTCACCCAAATGTAAGCTCACCCCCATCTCTTCGTGGATATGAACCAAGATCATCTGATTTTGTTTCATTTGCATCCTTGAAACCTTTACCTTCTGATCCCCTTCCCTCTGAATTAACACTTAAACATTTTCTGATCAAACCAAGAAATTATGCTTTCATTCCATATTCTTTTAATCCCAGAAGTATCATTCCATCCATACGCAGAATAAAACCATTCTTTCATCTCATGCCTGCTTAATCAAAACCACCATATCCTCGTCCTCTGTTCATTATTCCAACATTTACCATACCACCCCCACCAGTTCAATCCAAGCCATCCATTCTGGAAGCCTTTCTTAAACCTAAACCATGGCTAAATGTTGATATTTTATTTGCTAATTTTATGAAAGAAATAAGGATGAGTTTAGACTCTGTGAAGAAGAGATGCCTTTCAACCATAAATTCAGATGAATCTGATGCTATTTGGAATAGCTTCATATCCAGATTCAACACTGTTGCTTCAAATCTGAAGAGTGTCTGCTCTGATGATGCGAAGATCAGATTTGCTGTGACTGCCAGAACCATGCTATGGAATATGAAAATATCTCCAACTTTTCTTCTTGAGGATGCACCTTCAACTTCTGGAGTGTCTGCTACTTCTGAGACTGTTGAAGGATCTGCTTCTGAAGTCATTCTGGAAGACAATCCTTTAGCTCTGATGATTGTGGACAAATAATCGGAATCTGTGATTCCAGAATCTGCAACTCCAATGGTTATTGACTCTGCTCCTACTCCTGCATCAGAATCTGCTCCGTCTACTTCTTCTGAGATTAAGAAAGAGAACCCGGACTTAGAAGATACAATTGTTGTGCTGGAAGCTGGTCAATCTGAGATAAAGTTCTGGATGGCAAGGCAAGATCAGAAGACTGACAACATTGAGAAATGGATGTCCAAGCAAGAAGAATCTTCTTTTGAGATCACTCACCTTTTGAAGATGCTTCTCTCCAAACAATTTTAGATTTTTGTTTTCTTTATCTGATGTTTGAGCACTTGTTTTGCATTTCTTATCTGATGTTTTGTCTGTTCTGTCTGAATATTTGAATGAATGAACGAATTTGAATGTTTTCTCTATATGATTATCTCTTTTCTCTCTGTTTCCTTTTATTTGTCTTTAAAATTTTTCTTTTTGATTATGACAAAAAGGGGGAGAAAATGAAATTCTGACTGTTCAAATAAACTTTACCTGAATGGAATTCAGACATATCAAATTATAACTAACATGAATTTTTAGTCTTTCAAAACTATAATGATAAATCTAACAAAATTCTTTAAAGTAACTCTGAGATCCCCAGATCAAGTTTTAACCAATCAGACTCTAATTCTGAAACGCTCATCCAAATCAAGCTCTAATTTTGAACACTCAGGCTCTGATTCTGAAAAGAATACTCATGCAAAAAGGGAAGTTTTTATTCTTTCTTAGTATTCAATTCAGGGGGAGATTCATAATCTCAGGGGGAGTTATATTTACCTTTTATTGAACAAAATTTCCTATGTTTTTGTCATCATCAAAAAGGGGGAGATTGTTAGAACACAGATTGGTTCTTAGTTATATCTCTATGTTTTGATGATAACACTTATGAAATTTTGTATTAAGAAATTATATATTCTAAATTTGTTCAAGTATTTTTGCTGCAGATATTAAATTTAATATTCTTCTGAAAGCAAAAAAGGATCTGAAAGTTGAACTACGCAAGGCTCTGAGCGTTAGAAATATCTAATTAGAAGACTCTGAGTGCTGCCTACAGAAGACTATGAGTGCTGCCTACAGAAGGATCTGAAGCAGAAGCTACAGAAGCATCTGAAGCGTAGACTGAAGACTTTGTATGAAGAGTTTCAAGCACTGTTTTTCAGAAGACTCTGATAGTACTGTTCGCTGCAAGTACTGAGGATCTGATCTCCAAACTCTGCTCTGATTAATTTCACACTAAAGCACTCTTACTGCAACACTCTGATACAGCAAACTCTGAAGACATCAAGACTCTGATCACTCAAGGCTCTGATGTTAATTGTTGTGAATTGTTGAAGAAGATTATTCAAAGTTATATACGTTGGTTATGCCAAACGACTTTTTCCTCTTTTATGCTAGACACAAGAACACAGGCAAAAAGGATTTCTCTGAATGTTCGACTTCTAGGAAAGGTCAAGTGATGTGAAGACAAAAGGCTACAGCTACTTTGCAGTACACGGTCTTCAAGCTTGCAACGTCTTGGACTTCTTTGTCTATATAAGTAAGCCTTCAACAACTTTCTTTAGTTGACGCACTTTGACAAAAATTCATTAAAAAGCTCTCATACAAATTATTACTCTTTGCTGAATTTGTTTCATACGTTCTTAAACTTAAGTGTAAATCACAGTTGTGATATATCTTACTTAGAAGCATTTCAAACACTTGTTTAGTTTACATTTGATTGTAAAAGTTCCTTGAGAAGACTAAGACAGTTATTCTTAGTGGTTGATATTGTAATCAGTTTAATTATAGTGGATTAAGTCCTTGTAGAGAAAGGCAAATCACTCTTGATAGGGTGGACTGGAGTAGTTGAGTTCAACGAACTAGGATAAAAATCTTTGTGTTTTTATTGCCATTATATTTTCTAAATCCTTATTCAACCCCCCCCCCCCCCTTCTAAGTATTTTCTCACCTTCAATATCCTGTGAAGTTCTTATATGTTGAAGATGACTCAAGCAGTCAAAGATGCTCAAGACATTTTATCAAGTTATTCTTTGAAGATGCTCTTGAAGATCAATGCATCATTTTGAAATCAACATTATGGTCAAATGACATTCAAATGAATACTTCTATTTTAATATTTTTTATGGTTTAATGATGTTAATCAACGTGAAGATATCTCAAGACACATTAAGAATATTCAAGGTTCTAGTGTGATGATAAACTGAAAGATAATGATGCAAAAACTTGAAGCATCTGAGTTGTGAAAGAGAGAAAGTGTGAAAGCTCGATTGGTCATGTCTTTTTAAGTGACAATGTCTTGTAAAGGCACAAGAGTATTTTTGGAAATACTATGGAAAAATTAAACACACAAAAATCTTTGAAAAGCCTCTCATATATTATTAAAAGCATATGAAATATGTTTTTAAACCCTAGCTAACTGATTAGGAGATCGTTTGATCAATTGGACGACTTTTTCCAATTGAATAATCGATTATCCTTAATCATCTAATCGATTATTTTCTCTTGGTTGAGTCTAAAAATAATTGTGATGGTATATTAATGATTGGTAATGGCTAAATTTCAAAATATTCCATTTGTAGCTTTAACAATCGATTATTTAGATGCAATAATTGATTGGCCTAATCTATTATGGAATTTATTTTGTTGGACATGTGACTTTGCACACAAGAGGGGGTGAATTGTGTGTTTTATAAAAACTTGGTTTTGTAAAACTTTTCGAGTTAAAATCAGAGTTATAAAACATTTTAGAAAAGTTTTAGAGCTGTGCAGCAGAAAATAAACACGTGGAATATAAAATTCTAAAATGTAAAGAGTTAAGGGAAAATATAAGACACCGAGAGTTATAAAGGTTCGGTCGAAATAAAGAAAAAGATATACTCCTCTCCCCAAGCTTTAATCTTGATAGTATCTAATAAACTTAAGAGCTTTTAGTAGGTTAAACTCTTGAACCCCCTTATATAAGGAAAAATGAAGTTTACGGCTAACTACCAACCAAACAGCAAACACAAGAGATAAGTGACGAGTCATCCTTCCAAACGAAGGATCGAAGCATTTAGTTTGCTTTCCACAAGAATCTTGGAGTGGTTAGTCTTAAAGCTTCAAACAAACTTTGGGAGCTTTTAAAAATGAGATGAGCTCTCGAACCTAAACTTGGTTGTATACTTGGCTAACCAAAAACCTGTGAGATTTTACCATTAAGATGATCTCAAACTAAAACAAGCTTTTACCATCGGGCCGAGCTTTAACGAAAACTTAGTTTTATGGAGGTCTAATCAAGAACCTAAAAGATTTTACCACGAGATGGTCTTAAACATTGAAAGTTGTTGAACGGGCGGAACATTCAAACCTAAACAGAGACTTGATCACACAACCCCCAAACTAAATCTTTTTACGAGTTTAGCTTCGAATGCAAACAAACAATCTCTAAATGGATCCAATGTTCAACTGAGGTATAAATAAAACTTTCTCGGCGAACTTACAAAACTACCCTTCTAGAATTACAGCTTTCTCACTCGCAAAATGACTTTCTCGAAAAGCACTTCGGTTAAATTCTTAGCGAGAGAAAGTAAACAAAATAAATTTTTAGAGAGAGAGTGAGAAAAGGGAAATTAAATCATGTTTCTGGACGATATTGATAGTGGGAGGGGACCTCTATTTATAGACTAAAGGTTGACACATAAAAGGAAAAGTTTTAAGGCCAACTTATGACCTGACAGTCGATTGGTGTCTGTTGTACCCCAAAATTTGACCAACATTTATTTACCCAGCAAGAGTTATATGAAACTATGAAGCTAGCCAAGAATGTTATTCAAGTGTTCAAAGGTTGATACCTTTGTCAGAGAACTCAAGAGATCCTCAGAGAGATTGGTTGAAACCAAGGTTGTGTGTCTCATAACTTGAGAGTTGTGGGAACTCCTCAGATGATTCTGAGACTATGAGGATGGACTTGAAGCTTTGATAAATCTTATGAGATGTCTTGAAAGCCATCATGAATCCTAGAGAGGTCATTGTGCAAGAATTCAGAAGGTTCAGCCATGAGTGGTGGAATTAGGGTTTGACTGGGTCAACCCTAGGTCAACTGATGATTTGGAGAGGGTTGAGACCTAATCCAAGAGCCATGTGATCATGGAATGATGCATTGAGATGCTATAAGGATGATTCCTAGACCAAATCATCATGATTGAGGAGTTTGAGAAGTTTTAAGCTAGGGTTTCTAAGGATTGACAGTGTAAAATCCCCTAGTTTGATCCCTATCTTCAAGGCAGTTTAGTTCAAGATGTGATTGTCATCTCATCTTCCCCATAACATGAATGTTATAGAGCTTGTTCTTAGATTTAATTGGAGTACTAGAAGTCCTTGATAGGATTTGTAGAGCTCAAGTTATGACTTTGACAAATTACAGGTCATCTGAGGTATGTGAATCTGGGTCCTTGAAAGTTACCCAACTTGCATCCAACTTTTGCCCTAGTAGGAAGATTCCTATGAACTCTTGGTCAACATGAATGTTGTAGAGCATCTTCTTAGATTTCTAGAGAGTACTAGAAGTCCTTGATAGGATTTGTAGAACTCAACTTATGGCTTTGACAAGTCAAGGGCATTTTGGTCATTTGGAGGTTATAGGTCATTTCAAGCATAAGGCCATATCTCCTATTTCCAAGCTTCAAATGGAAAAATATTCAACATAAAACTTGCTTAGAATGATGTTTTAAGGCTATTAAGGAGGTCATGAGATGTTGAAAAGGCTTGTATCAAAAAGTGATGAAAATGGCCTAAAATGGAGGCATAAGTTAAATAAGGTGAAATTGAAAATTGGAAATCACAAGTTATACATCCAAACCATGTCATATAATAGGTCATTTTGACTCCAAAGGACATTCTAAGAACAATGGTTCAGCCACAATTTTGATTTGAGGCCTAGATCATAGGGCTGCTTTGGAAAAGGCTTACTTGCATCTTAAGGTACCAAAGCAAAACTCAAGAAAACTCAATAAACAAGTTAGTTATGCATTGTAACACATCATAAATCTCATGTGGGGAGAATTTCAAGTCAGAATTGGTTATCACAAGGACTATGGCATGAGATAGCATATGGTGAGAAGTGAAATCAAAATGTCATGACATGAGAAGTTCAAATACTCATTGGATGGTCCTAAATGGTTCTAGATGATTCTAAACCACTCTATATAACATGTGTAACTTGCTCAGATGCAAGGTTGGTGAGAGTTGGTGCAGAGAAGAGAGAGTGAGATCAAAAATCTTCCATTGCAAGTCACAATCGGTTTCATCAATTCTCTTGCAATCAATCCATTTCTTTGGTGTAATTCAATTCCATATGTGTTTCTGAGGGTGTGCAGATCAAATTGGGGGCAATTCCATTTATGAATCGTGTATGAGCTTTTGGATTTTCACCTCTGCAACTCAAGATCGGTTTCCAAGAATCAAGCAGTTTCAACCTTTCTTTTTGCATACAGAAGCAAGAATACTACTCAGTGAAGGAATTGGGAAAGATTGAAGGTCTGAAGTGAAGGATTTCATCATCTGTTCATCCCAATTACACAGGTTTGTAACTTTCTCTCTACACTCTAATTTAAGTGCTATTAGATAGAATTAATAGGTTAGAATGGTTAAGGATAACTAGGAGATCATTTCTGGAGAGTTTGAAGAGATTTGGTGATGATTTTTGCAATGGCAAGATTTCTGTGTGGACCAAGAACTCACTGAATATTGGGGGATAATCTTAGTTTGATAGCAAGAAGTGCTCAGGGAAACATGGTGATGAGATTAGGACCTTTAATTTTGAGAATTGCTAAGATTGGTTCTTGATCAGTTTTTTGATTCACGGTCGGGTTTTAAGTTTGAGAGAGTTTCAATGAGTTCTGATGCCATGGCTAGATTCCTGGTGAAATTTGGAGCAATCTAGGGTTTTTAATTGTTGCATTTGGTGAGGTATTAATGGAATCCGAGTTGAGGAGGATAAGAGCTTGAAGCTCTGCATTTTCATGGAGTCTTCAAGAGCCCTAGCTGGAGGTTGAAGACGAGTTCATGGCCCTTGGATCAAGCGAGACTGGTTGACTATTTCTAAATCCAACGGACACGATTTAATTTCAACTTGGAGGGAAATTATGAGAAGCTTGAAACGCATGCGTTTCATTTAAGTGAGTTCTTGGGCTTAAGTGAATAATTGATATTCACACCCCCTTTACGAGGCCCATTAGATTTTAAACTGAAAATCATTGCTATTCTCACCGTTCTCTTTTCATTTTTTATATGTTTTATTAATTGATTTTCTGAGTGGATTTTGGGCTTAGCGCGTTACTATCTGAACCCCCCATTTTGAGCCCATGAATGATTTACACTGCATTGCATTACTAAATACACCACATCTCTTCATATTTTCACTTTATTTTCTCCATTTTATTTCAAACTTTGAAAAATCATAATAAATGGAAAAATAATGATTTTTAAATGGGAATTTTTGCTCCCATTTCATATTAATGTCTAGAAAATTATCAAATAAAAATATTTGCATTTCATGCATTTTTGATATTTTTTGTGTATTTTCTATTTTTATTGCATTTTATTTCTTTTATGTTGATCCATGAATTTGTAGAATTTTGTTTAGGTAGTTACCTTAGCATTTTTAGGCCATTCTTTTTAGGATAGTTAGATATAAGCTTTAGCTTCCCCCTGGATTTATTCCATAATTTTGTGATGAATTTTAGGCTAGTTTTGCTTAGATGACATTAGGTTGTGTAGAATTAGGTTAATCCTTAACATAGGTCCACAATAACATTAGAATTTTGGGTTTCTAAGTCAAGTTAGACATTGGGGCATATAAGGGTAGGTATGTAGGATCCCTTAAAAATTATATTAGGTTTTAATATAGTAGTATACTATTTTTAGATGATTTTTGTAGTTGATGATTGTTTGTGTTGCCCTTGTGGGCTTGTATTTTTGTTTGCTTTGCTTTGTGGGCTTGGAGAGCTTGGTATTGCTGGGAGTAGCATTGAGGAGCATAGTAGGAGCATTGAAGAGCATTGAGGAGCTTGAGAGCTTGGCCTTTTTTTTTGTTTTGTTGATTGTTATAGGATTAGGGATTAGGAAGAGTTTAGATTTAGATAACTTCTTTCTTAAACATGGATGGTATCTTTCACCTTCATTCCTCCCTATGATTCAAAGTCCTTCCATGGTATACACCTCTCTCCTTTGGAGGGATAAGTGATGTACCTAGGAAGTATAACTTTTGAGGGAACCATTCCTTTGATGTTGAACCCTTATAGGTCACCTTTGGTGGTCAATAAGCAGTTCAATATCCCCAGCTTATCCAGTTTAGTGATTTCCTTTGGTTTGATTATCTTGAGAGAGGTTGAGCTTGAGTGTGAAGATGAAGACTTCATTGAAGAGTATTGAAGAGGATGAATCCTTGAGCATTGCCATTCCAGTTGAAGCTTGAAGAGAAATAAGAGCAAGTTGATGCTTGAAGACCCCTGAAGATGAAGTAGAGATTGAAGGATGAAGTTGACACTTCTAAGTGATTGGGATTGATTCTGAAGAGCTGAAGCTTGAAGAACAAAGGAAGTTGATACTTACTTTGATACTTGGGGATCCTGAAGGAGCCAAGTTGATACTTATGATTGATTAGGTGAAGCCTGAAGGTGGAGCTGATCAAGGAGCTGAAGCTCAGAGAAGGTAAGTTGAAACTTATGTTGAAAGGTTGATACCTGGAGAAGCAAATTGATATCTGTCAAGAGTGATGGAAGTCTGAAGACTGAGTTGCTGTTGGAAAAGCTGAAGCTTGAAGTTGAGAAAGGAGTTGTTTTCTTTTCTTTTTCTTTGCTGTATTGATGTCTTTTGCTTGACTTGCTTGATGCATTAGAATAAGTTCATATCTAGACTAGGTAGACTCTAGGAGCATGATTGCACTAGAGGTTGAGTTGCTCCCTCTGCTTGTATTGTTACTGTGTGGCTTTGCTTGCGGGTATTCGGTAGAGCCCTGCTCCCTTGCCCATGTGGTTTGTTTGTCTGATGGCATTTTACTTTCTTTTTCATCTGTATGATTGCAGTTTACTGTTATTGCTTGATAGCATGTTGTTTTATATTTCAGTATGATTATTGTTATCCATTCTGGCTTGAGGTTGAGATGAGCTTGTGGAGGCTGAAGCCCCACACACATTTCCTCCCTCACTTGCATTGCATGCATTTTACTGTTTAAGCTGATGCTTTGTCTGTTTTGGTGTATCATTGACATGATCCCTTAGGACTCTCATTTCCTTTGATAAGGAATTGATGATAGAACTTTAGGTTGAAACCTATGCATGACAACTTCTAGGAGTTCCCTGTTCAAACCTTGACCATAGGATGAATCCATGGCATGCCAACAGTAGGACTTGATAGTCTCCCTCCTAGTTGGGGCCTGTTCTCTTCTCATCTCAAAACAGTTTAAGATACAGTAATCATGAATGATTTCTTTCGTACGTTACGAACCTTAAGCTATCTGAGAAAGGATTGTGGGAGAGTTTCTTTTCCACAGTCTGGATGTTTAGTATGGTACCCTTTGGGTGACATGCGACGCATTCACTCTCAGGTCATAGTCTCTAGTGCGATTGAAATTGCAAACACAATAAAAAACACTTCTTTCGTAAAAGACAGGACATAAACCGTAGTTTCCCGAACTACGTAAGCTCTGATCTCTCATACCTGTTGAGAGTACGTGGGGACAGTACTGATGTATTGGCGAGCTACCTTCCCCCATAACCCATCGTAGGTCGAACTACGTTGACTCTGATTTCTCGTTCTCTGATGAGAATACGTAGGCATAAAGTGCGACGCTTTGCCGAGTCAGTTTCTTTTCTGTTTAAGCCAGCCTTGATAGGTAGATAGATAAAACCAACCCGTCCAAGTAAACACAGCAAGCATGGATCCCGTCGAGTACGACGGACGTGAGGGGTGCTAATACCTTCCCCTTGCGTAACTGACTCCCGAACCCAGACAATGGTTGCGACGACCTTGTCTTACCCTTTTTCGTTAGATTTTTCCGATCGTTTCCTTTCCCGCTCTGAGGGATAAATAACGAAAGGTGGCGACTCTTCTGTTGTGCCGGCACCTTATTTTCGCGCAAGCGACAGTGTCATACTCTAATTTTTGACTCTAAGATCCCACGTCTTTAGGCATCATCTGTATAGTTTGTCATGTTTCGCGTCTTGCATAATACTCAATTTATCACCTGAAATAAACTTGTTTGAATTTACAGTCAAATCGATCAAACCAAAAGTCAACTGTACGAAAAATTTTAAAATCGAGCCTGTAAAAGTCGGTCATGTTAATCTATTTTCAATTACTTTAACCTGACGTGCTTATTTAAATCTTTCGATCACTTTTCGGTCATATTTTTGGACACTTTAAGTCATTTTAACGGGTAAAATTTATTTTAAAATTTGATCAAACGCTGTAATTTTCTGAATCGTATATTTTTTGGTGTATTCATTTTATTTTTTAAAGCACTTCGATATCAGTATGTTTTTTTTAAACTGATTTTATTTTTGTTTTAATTAATTAAATAAATCATTTTTCAGATTCTTTTTTAATTTAGATTTTATTTCATTACAAATTATTTTATCTTTTAAGTTATTTATTTATTTTTTATTTTTAATATTTTGAATTTTGTTTTTATTCATTTTTGTGATAAGACTTCTTGATTAAGTTTTCAATAGACCATTCTACATTGCCTCATTGACTTTTTATAATTTTTTTGAAATTACAATTATCCCTCTCAATTAAAAATGAAAAAAAAAAAGCAGAATAGCAGAGAATGTGAGTTATTTTAGTACTTTCCTTTTATTTATTTTTTTACAGAATTGCAACATAACTTTTTCATATCATGATAACTTATACATAAGACAAAACCTCACATTTTCTCTCCTCACTCATCACATTTCATGCTACACACACCAACCACTACTACTCTCTCCCAATGAAAAATGGTCTGTTGAAAAGAAGGAGATACACAGTAACAAAAAACAATAAAAACAAGCATGCACACAACACCTATGCTACTCCCCCTTTTAATTGAAACAAAATATTATAAAAAAATATTCTTCATTTTATATATATACTACAACACGTCCACCACAAAAAAGGAAAACTTGCAAGAATCTCTTCACCCTCATTTTACCATTATTCTTTTGTATTGATTGAATAAAAATGTCATGTTAAAAAATATATATTCCAGAAAGTTTCTTAATGGTATTTATGTTATTGAGAAAGGTATTGTAGTTGTAAAGAATATATTGTGATATTCTCGTAAGCATATAGTTTTTTTTAAGCTTAGAATATAATAGTTTTAGTATAGTTTTAGTTTGGAATATTATAGTTCCAGCTTATAAGTATATAAGTTCTTTTAGTGTAATTGTGTACGTGTGTGAGTGAATGTGCATATTTATTTTGATTCTATTAAATGTTTTCTTTAGAATTTTCTTCCATGTTCCTTCTTTTGCTGTAGATGTATTTTGTAGGGTCAATTTTTCACGTGGCTATTTGTGTATTAGTATGTATATGTTTCATGTTAACTTAATTTCTTTGATTTGAGTAATACTGGAAAATACTAAAATATTTTTTTTTTTTTATACTTTTGTTTATTTATTTATATTATTTGGCAAAATATAAAAATAAAAATTTGTTTGATTATTGACTAATTTAAATATTTTTATTTAATATTGATTAATTAAATTATTAATTAATTTTATTAAATATTTATATTTAAATTAATTAATAATTATTTTATTGCCCGATTTTTATCTAGTGATTGTATGTTGCTTTTTCGTGATACTTTGCCGCGTATCTTTATCGGTTGATTACATGATATTTTTTCGTATATTTCTGTTGACTTTTCTATTTGTTCATACCATGATGTTTTTTCATGTGTATTCTGCATATATACTTGTTGATTACCATGATGTTCTTCCATGCGTATTTTGTAGTACTATGGTTGTGTCTTCATTTGCTGTCTGCCATTTATGTGATGTTTTTCCATGTTTCTGTTGCTTTCTATTTCTTGTTGACCTAATCCAAGGGAAGAGATTGTATGTTGACTTATCGTCATTGTGCATGTCCCTCGTTTGTTCTTTACCGGTTTTAATTGTTTTTGGTTCTTATAACCTGGCAACTCGTGGTTCCACGAACTACGGACGCTCTGATTTCTCAAGTTCCTCTTAAGAATACATAGGCACAAGGCCCCGGTTCTTGGCGAGCACTCTTTTTCTTTATCACCTATTTCCTTCTTTTTATATGTAGTTTCTGAACTATGATTGCTCTAATTTCCTATTAAGGATACGTAGGCATAGGATTATGAGATCCTAGTGAGCTACCTTTTATTTTTTTTTCTACCTTTTTCTTTTTTCACCTTTTCTATTTCCTTTGCCCATCTGTATCACCTTTAGCAAACAATTTTAGTCAAAACACAAATATTTCAAAAGGTTCCTGTAGAGTACTGCAGCTACTTAGGGTGCTAGTATCTTCCCTTAGTATAATCAACCCCCGTATCTTTTATCTCTCTTTGCTTAGCTTTAGGCCTTTCTTTTTGCTTTGGATTTTACTTAGGATTTTTGTTCAATCTTTTCTCCCTTCCCTTGGATAAAATAAAAGTTCGGTGGTGAACTTCATGATTTGTGATTCAAGTTAATTAATATCGAGATATCTGATTCTCACCGTAACAATTGACAATATACACCAATCAATTAGTTGCTTTCAAATTATTATATTAGTTGGCTCAAAAAGGAAGGGAAAGATATTTAGCCATTATCAGCTGTCATACCCCAAATTTGTCCTACATGTTTTTTTATTATTTGTCAAAAAAATGTGTGTGGTATGATTGAAGTTCAGGTGATTCTGATTGAGGTTTGGTCAGGAGAAAGTTTGATCATGGTCAGGTCAGGGTTTGCATGATTTCGAATGGTGTGCGTTTGAGGTCCTAAGTAATTGATTTTATGCTAATTCAAATCACCCGCATATAAATCAATTCATAAGGTTTTTCTTAGTTAAGATTTTGGACATTGAATTGAGGCTCATATTTCAAATTCTAATTCTCTAATTTTCAAAGCAGACCATGGTGCAATAAGATTTCAGAGGTTGATCTAATTTTGTCCATACTTAAAAAAATTTGTTCGAGAATAGTTCAAGACTATTATTAGATGCCCGTGAGTTGCACCTGAAAATGGATATTAAGGTGGTATTATCATCAATTCATGTGGAAAGTCTGGCCATGTAGGGAGTTTGTTCCAAATGACAAAGAGAGGTGATATCATTTCATTTTTAGAGAGGAGTTTGATGACGAAGGAATTCATGGATTTAAAACAACCTTTTGTTGTGCTTGTTGTCGTGTTATATTAAGGTGGATTAAGTTGGAGACTAATAAAACTAGCAAGGTTTTATTGGAAAATTTAACAAAGTTCCATTAAATCCTGCGGTACATCATACAAAGTCGTGACACCTGCAGTGGGCCCAAGCCCTTTAGATAATTCATTAGCCTTCATACATCCATGCTTACCACATATTGACAACACAATAATAAATCTCATAAAAGCAAACATGACAGTAGTAGCAAACATGACAGGGATGGTGGTTTTGATTTGAAATTGGAATTAAAATCTAGCATTTGAAGTCAGTATTACAAGTTATGCTAAAGAACAAAAGCTAATTTTGCCAACTTTGAAGTTCTCGTCAATCCGTAGTGCCGACTTCTGCAGAGGGCTTTTTGTATCCATCAATGTCTCAATGCTCTGAAGACAGCAGTGTGATCTGCAATAATAAAACACAAGATTAACAAACCGAGTTATGAACAATATGCAAGGCGAGACATGACTTAACCACAAAGGCACCAGTGATGTACCTATGACGGTTCCCATACAGCCGACGTATTCTACACCCGACACACACAAGAATGTGCCCTCCAAGTTGCTCAAGTCTCGCTCTGAATTTACAGGTCATGCATGAAAATGAAATGAGAAAAATCAGTTGAAAAAGCTTTGAAAAAAAAAACAATGGAGCAGGTTTAGACAAGAGAAATTTACCATGGATACACCAAGTTACCAACACAGCAAAACCGTCAATGTCGCGCACAGCCAAGTTCATTTACAAGCAGCAGACTAGGAAGTTTTTGACAGAAGTGTGCTAGCATGGATGGCTGATGGCCAAGTGAATTAATTAGGAGTTCCATGGTGACTAATTCCAAAGTTACATAGAGCAGACAACCAAGTTTGGATTCGTGTGAGCGTATACTACTAGCTTCAGCTTCGCCGCATCACATATGGCATACTGCCAAATGAAAGGAAGATGCTATTAAATACCAGGAGAGCGTGAGTAAGATACCAAGGTTTCAAGGACGAGTCATACATACCGTATCGCAACTCTTGCTGCAAGTCATTACGTGGTCTAGCCATGGGTCGAATATCACTTTGTAGACGTTATTAAAGTTGTAAACCTGTGACATACCAAGTTCAATTTAAAATGGCAGCCATATGGAAAATGTTGATGAGGTTTTCATCTGAGGAAGACATTGTTTGATAAATCAAAGTACTCAAACACTACGGCATTGTGTTCATGATTCAGCTGCACCAGTTTCAAATTTAAACTTGTTAGAAAAGCGGAAGGAGAATTGTGTCAGTTTTGAGGATTTAAAAAAAGGAGTCAGAATTGTAAGAGAACTTTCACTCACCCAACTCGATCCCAAATCAGCCAGCAATTTGTAATGCACCAACTTGCCGTTTCATGGACCTGCACACGATACGGCCCGACCTGCATGAAGGTTTTGTCACAACAGATGAGGGAAATTTGCGGAGCACAAAGATGGTGAACCATAAATCCGCCACACTCGAAGTTGTGCCTTCAACTCTTACCCAAACAACCTGCTGCTATCGAACCAAAGACCACCAACCGCAATACGTCACGCACTATTCTGATTCCTCAAATTCCATAATACAGCGGCCTGCACCAATTCACACCAACTCACAGTTTGAATTACAATCTAACCACACAAAAGAAATTGTAAAAAGAGTTATAAAAAGGACTCTCCAAGCAGCAATGGCAGCACTTGAGAAATCGTTTTGGTTTCATTATAGTCAGCGAGAAAAAAGAGAAGGAAAGCTTTTGTTTCCAGTACATAACAGCAGAGCCCATCACACACAATTGTATACACCGGCTATGGAATTTCAGCTTCTGCATCAATGTCTCCCTGAGACATAAAGTGTCGCATCCGTACCTGCGCGACGTGCATACAAATGAAGGCCAATCTTATCACAAAATGGACAATAAAAAATGCAAAAGAGGAGTTTTAGAAAACCAACGATCACAGCCGTAACTCGAAAAACCATGGAAGTTATCTTCAGATGCAAGCCACCCCTATAGTACATCTCTAACCGGCAATAATTTGGGCTTCTGCATCAGCTTATGATTCACCTGCACAGGCATCGAAATTATTTCAAAAAAGAATCACGACAAACAAGTCCTACTACAATGATACAGTCCGAAAATTGATGCCATGAGTCTTGATTTCTGTCAAAAGAAGAAACAAATCACGAATTGGGGAGGAGGAGAGAAAACGAAAAAAGCAATAATAGTCACCTGCATATTTTCATTTGATATCAAAAACATTTTTTCTCAAAAAAAACCCTCAGTAATTTACACCCCATCCACCAAAAGCTTACAGGCCCCACACTGTCCAAACTAGCTGCAAGCTCCACGCAGAGTTTTTCCAATACCACTGTCTGCTATGTAGTACGAAACCTGCAAAACACAAATATAGCAGTAAACAGCTCACCACAGTAATAAAAAAACACAGCCAAAGCATAAAACCATAAGTACACACCATTTCATGATTCTTGATAGCCACGATTCGTGAATCCCCAACATCCCAACGTGCTTCTAAACGACAAAACACAACAACCTTTCTTTTGAGCCCAGGATTTGTACTACCAAATTTGGTTCCCGACTTACCATTCAGAAATCGTGTCCTTTTCTACCCTCAATCCTCCATATATTCTCTACATATAAAAACATGTGAGGAGGCTCCAACAAAAAGGGAGAAACCCTAGCCGCTCACCTCCAGACAACACAATCCCTCAACCCCATTCAGTTTCCTTCACCTCTCTAAACCCAGAGTCCATCCTCAAACATCTTCACCATCATCCTTGTTCATCATTTTCTACGGGACTAAAAAAAAAACAACGAATCCATCTTTAACCTTCAACCGCACCATTTCAACACCTGAAAATCTTCAACCATAAAACCTCCAAATCTCTAGATTTAATCCTCAAAACCAGCTTCTTCACAAACTCCCAACAAGCCGCCTTTATCCCTTTGACCTTTCTTCTTCGTTCAAACCTAATCTCCACTGAAAATCCTCAACAACCTAGAAGAAAATCGTTGCTCGAAACTCATCGACAACCTCCACTCGACATCCATCTCTGAAATCACCACATCCACCGTTAAATCAAAATCCCCAAACTTCTATAAACCTTAAACCTCCTCCAAATCTAGCTTAAAATCGGAACCCTCTTCCAAACCTGTTTTCGGAGCCATAGTTCAAATCACCAAGAAAAAAGCAGAAAATCCACAACGAAACCAGAAATCAGAGAAGAAGAAGATTTGCGTCGACACGGTGAGGAAATGAAAATAGAGAAAAATGCCTCAAAACGAATTCAATGAACCTGGATTTTGAACGGGATTGATTGAGCCAAAGTGTGAGGCGGATCGAGAGGTCGAGACAAATACTGACGGTTCTAAACCCTGTTTTGTCGCTCGAAACATGAAGAATATGAATAGCGGTTCTGAAACGGAGAAGGTTGGACCAAACGTTGTGATGCGTGTCCTATGTTTCTTCGCTCTCATTTCAGTTCGTTGTCGATGTCCTGTTTTTTCGTCTCTTTTGTTCAAAAGATTGGAAGATATTGGGGGGCTGGGATTGTTGTTTTGTTTTGTTTTAAGAGAAAAGGGATTGGGTTTATCGTTGGGTTTATGGGCCCATTTTGCATACTATCAGCACCTCCGTTTCCTTATTTGCACCCTTGTATGTTGGTAAATGACATGGGCTTTAGGCCCATCTGATACCACATATCTCATCATTTCACAATCTTTAGTTCTTTTTTTTCAGCACCCCCACCCTTCTCTCTTGAACTTCTTTTAAAAGTTTTAAAATAAAGTTTTTATAATTGATTTTCTTAAAAGAATTTTGATAACTTCTATTAAGATTTCATTTATGTACATATTTCGTTTGTCAATATTTTCAACTAATATTATAAGAGTTCTTTAGTAAATAAATTTGGGGTTTACTTTTGGTTGTATTTTCTTTTATTTTTTATTCATTTCCATCGTGTTTTTGGGTCGATGACGAGACTTCCACCGTTTAACCGTCACATTAGTGGCGTGAAACAAAGGATCCGAGACCACCTTTGTTCTTTCAATTTTATTTCGGTAAACTAACAATAAATTTAATTTCTGTCAAACATTATTCATATTATTTCCTATTATCATATTTATTCATATTATTTATTATCATATTCATTCATATTATTTATTATCATATTTATTCATTCTCACTCACCCATATTTGAAAACACTTAATAAACTATCGAAATCCTAAAAGCCAAATTGGTGGACTGTTGTATCATTGGTTATTTGCAGGTATCTTGATTTTAATTCGTGCCCGACTTTGCTCAAGGCGTAGTTTAGGACACAAATGCACACACACGGCTTTCTCTTGGGCTACCTGACAATGAGACCCCTTTATTTCGTGCAATCCCGTGTAAATTACATGTATCCCTTCCCCATTCCGATGTATGTTTCGCATTTATTTGATTATTAGTTTATCTCCTAGGAGCACCCATAGGGACTAGAGCGGATCAAACTATTTTCAGACTAATTCTCGATTCATCATCGAGCCACTTTCAAACAACCCGTAAGTCGAGTGCTCATACGCATTCTCCATCAACCTATTACAACTCGACCCTTGATGCGTAAGTCAAGTTGGTCTCTTTTTTTAAACAATTTCATTTTCAACACGCTTTGCACGCGATAACGAGTCAAACCCTTGATCCAACGTCAAGCGGATTTTCGAAACAAACCATCAATTAATTAACAACTATTTAATTCTTTTCAAGGTGTAAAGAGTAGGTTCAAGTCTTTGATCTTGCTTTCAGTTGTTTACATGCGAGTTGTCTTATTCGGGTGTGAACAATTGACGCCTCTAAATAACATTAACAACTCGACATCGTTCAACTATCTCCAATTCAAACAACTTTCCTTTCGCGATGAAAAAGAGAGTGTTCCAAGTCTTTGGTCTGCTCTCCGATTATTTGGAGTTTGAGAAGTCTTTCTTTAAGCTTCAATCAATCGTCATCATTTCAACCTCACCCTTTCAAACACAACTTCTCTTACGATGAAAAAGAGAGTGTTCCAAGTCTTTGGTTCGTCCTCCCGATTATTTTGGTCTGAGAAATCTTTCTTAGGCTAAAGTAATCGTCATCAGTTCAAACACCATTCAAACATAACATTATTCTTCAAGATAAAAAAGAGAGTGTCCTAAGTCTTTGGTTCGCTCTCCCGATTACTTGGGTACGAGAAGTCTTTCTTAAGCTTCGAGTAATCGTCATCCGTACCCATTTCAAACCAACTCAATCCAGTTTCTTTCGTGGTCGTTACCACGAACTACGAACGCTCTGATTCTTCATTCATTCTTGAATGTAAGATACGTAGGCACAAGATTGCGATGATCTTGGCAAGCACAATCCCCTCCATCTTCCATTTTCCCCCATCCTTTCTCGTAGTCGAACTACGACGCTCTGATTTCTCATTCTCGTTCGAATGAGCATACGTAGGCACAAGGGCCCCAATCCTTGGCGAGCACCCTATCCTCTAACCATCCCCTTTCCCCTATTGTCTTTATCCCTTTATAGTATCCTTTAGCATTTAGTAGTGAGAAGAGAAGATTTAAGTTTAGCTAACATCCATTAACTCGAATTAAGAGGTTCCCGTCGAGTACGACGGACGTGAGGGGTGCTAATACCTTCCCCTCGCGTAACCGACTCCCGAACCCAAGAATATGGTTGCGACGACCGTGTTCCTTCCGTGTTATGAAGTTTTCTCGATATTTTCCTCTCCCGTCTATTCGGGAAAAATAAAGTTCGGTGGCGACTCTGTCGAACCGCATTTCCGCGCCTTTCGCGCGAGGGTCGTATGTTCGAAATGAATTTTCGAGGTGCGACAGGTGGCGACTCTGCTGGGGACTTTGCTCCATGCAAGAGAGAGTCGAGCCTATCTTAGTTTGAGTTGTTAGCTTTTTGCTTTTATTTTCTTCTCACTTATTTATTGGTATCCTTGTCTTGGTTACCTGTGCTTGAGGCATTGTGGGGGTTGTTCTGCTTATGGTTATTTTGTGAGATGGCTCTACACCCGAGTCTGAGTATAACCCTAGGATTAGGATGGTGGTTGTGTAGTGGAGACTTGCGTGGAGTATTTCACGTTAAGTTGAAGCGAAAACCCCGCTTGGAGTAGATTCCTTGGAGATATTGTTGTTATGGTGAGTCTTTGCCATGACAATAATGTTTTCGAGTTTGAATCGTTTATCCCAAGGACCATAAACCGTTTTATCTATGGTGGTTGGTAGTGTTAATTCTTTGTCAATTAATACGAACGCCCCAATCAGATGAGATCCCTTGAACGTATTACTTTCTTACAGTAATATTTTCAACCTCACCCTTTCAAACACAACTTCTCTTACGATGAAAAAGAGAGCGTTCCAAGTCTTTGGTTCGTCCTCCCGATTATTTTGGTCTGAGAAAACTTTCTTAGGCTAAAGTAATCGTCATCAGTTCAAACACCATTCAAACATAACATTATTCTTCAAGATGAAAAAGAGAGTGTCCTAAGTCTTTGGTTCGCTCTCCCGATTACTTGGGTACGAGAAGTCTTTCTTAAACTTCGAGTAATCGTCATCCGTACCCATTTCAAACCAACTCAATCCAGTTTCTTTCGTGGTCTTTACCACGAACTACGAACGCTCTGATTCTTCATTCATTCTTGAATGTAAGATACGTAGGCACAAGATTGCGATGATCTTGGCAAGCACAATCCCCTCCATCTTCTATTTTCCCCCATCCTTTTTCGTAGTCGAACTACGACACTCTGATTTCTCATTCTCGTCCGAATGAGCATACGTTGGGACAAGGGCCCCAATCCTTGGCGAGCACCCTATCCTATAACCATCCCTTTTCCCCTATTGTCTTTATCCCTTTATAGTATCCTTTAGCATTTAGTAGTGAGAAGAGAAGATTTAAGTTTAGCTAACATCCATTAACTCGAATTAAGAGGTTCCCGTCGAGTACGACGGACGTGAGGGGTGCTAATACCTTCCCCTCGCGTAACTGACTCCCGAACCCAAGAATATGGTTGCGACGACCGTGTTCCTTCCGCGTTTATGAGGTTTTCTCGATATTTTCCTCTCCCGTCTATTCGGGAAAAATAAAGTTCGGTGGCGACTCTGTCGAACCGCATTTCCGCGCCTTTCGCGCGAGGGTCGTATGTTCGAAATGAATTTTCGAGGTGCGACATCAGCCATTAACGAAATGTTCTAATCAATTAGGGTGCATTTATGAACTTCTCCAGTCAATTTTCATAAGGTTCCAATTTATTGGCAAGAGCAAAAACTTGCTCGTATCTTTTCTGACAATTCCTAACTTGTTTGGCACGACATCAAGGCATTTCAAAAAATCTTGATAGAATAATTTTTAAAAATAAGTTTGTATGTGTGTGTGACTTAGCCATACACTTTTACGAGAAAGCCCTTATGCTTTAAAATATGTTCACTCAGACTTGTCGAGGCAGTCTTTCATATTTTTCAATACTTGTCAGATGCTTCATTCTTATATACTTGCTTGAGTTTACCTTGATGAGGCTTGAGTTATAATTCATTTGGCTGCCATCATATGTAGAGTCAAGTCGATCAAACCCTAATAATATGGTTTGTATCTTTAACTGTTTTTACATCTGTATGTTTGACTTTAGCTGTTGTCATCACTAAACACTTAGTAATCATTTATACTTGTGATCATCAAAAGCATGTTCTATGATCTGCAAAACCAAGTTCCACATTCTCCCCCTTTTTGATGATGATAACGCATCTCAAAAGGGTGTGGTAAACAAAACAAATATTTTTGGAGTAATTAAACTCCCTCTTAATTAAGTAGAGAGTATACTTTATTCTCCTTGGGAGTATACTTCTCCTCCTTTTTTCAAAATCAAAAAAGACAGGTAAAGATTCATTACAATAAATTTAAATATGCAAACACGAAAAATTACACAATTATAATGGAAAAACATTAGTTTATTCATTAATAGAAAATACTAGGAATTCAAAGTACAAATTGAAAAGGTACTGAATCAAAGAAGTGCGGAAAAGAGGAAACAAAGTAATGAGCTAAACATTCTAAAACATATAGGTGGGATCATTTAATGCCATAAGCATCAGCACCTCTTGTCATTATTATCTTCATACCCTCGGCTAAACTTTGACGAATTTTTAACACCTTATCGATCTTGGTGTCTTCTTTCTCTTCTGGTTCCTATTCTCCTTTCTCCTTGATTAACAAGACATCTTTAATCTCTCTATACTTGAAAAGAACTTTGATTTCCCTTTAGAGCAGTATAGTTGATCCTATGTTTGGTTGGTTCTCAGGCTTCATCCATGGTGTTAATGTTGAAGGTAGCTAGGAGCCTTGTGATGATTGGTTCGTAGGGGAGTCCTGCTGATGGGATCTCTTTACACGGAATCATGTGATTAAAAATCCCTTCCATATAATTGGTTGGAATTTCTTGGGCTAAAAGCTACAAGGTCATTACATCTATCTAATAACATAACTATAGTTTATATTCCTTGGAAAGAGGATCCTAGCCAGAAGGTAAGGTTGATGACAAGGGTATTAAGGGCGGTAGATTGATTAAAGTTTCTAAACACTAGGGGTTTATTAAGGGTGTAAGATATTCCTATAAAAGGCAGCTCAAAGATTCTCCAAAAGTGGTCTTTGTGAAGGTCAATTTCCACTTCTCTTATAGATGATGTTAGAGAGGTTCCTTCAAGTCGTAGATTTAGGTAGAACTCTCTCACTATATTTGAGAAACATCTATTTGTTATTTGGGTGAAGAACTCATTGAGGGAGGCTTTGACAAATTTGATGATAAGGTTTATGACTCTTCAAAAGGCTCAGTTTCATGAACCAAGGCTAAATTACCTTCTTTGCTAGAATTTTTGTCTTCTCTTCTTGTTTCCAATTTAATATTCCCATAGTAAACACATTTCCTCTTGGTGTTTCTTTGGGTTTTTGGCTTGAGAGGTCATGGTAATGATTATGGAAAAACAACCCACAGGAGATAAACTAGAAGAAATGAATTTGAGATGTAATGAATAGTGAGAGAGAACACCTATTTATAGTGCATATTATGACATTTTGCTTGTGTATTTCTAGAAAGTAATTAATGGAGACTAAGATGATTGGAAATTGAGGCAAAATCCTTCCAAATCGGGAGTGTCAATCGATTGGCTAATTGTAGCACCCATATATATATATATATATATATATATATATATATATATATATATATATATATATATATATATATATATATATATATATATATATATATATATATATAAAATTGGTATTGATTCAGCATAAGTGCCTAACGACATTATATATATACATGTTTGAATACTCAAAGTACATGATATACATGATTTCCTAAACAAAATGCTATGATAAATACAAATATATAATGGAAACTATCGGAAACATCAAAATCTTTGAGATATCTTCCGGTAACTTCATTTTCTAAGTGGGGGAGTCTTGTAACAACTCGAATTTTTTAATTAATTATTTTATTTTATTTACCTTTTTATTATTTAACTGGGTGATAAAATACTTTGTGATTTTTTATGATTTATTTTGGAGTTATGGAGAATTATGAGACTATTATTTAATTAAAATAATAAAAATATAGGAATTGTGAGTTATGGAGGTAAAATTAGAGTTTTAATGAAATTTTTGTGTTAAGGAGTAATAGCCCAAGAGTTGAGGAAGAGTTGGGAATTAACAAAAATATTTTTAGGTCATTTAAATAGTTAAGCGAGGAAGTGTGAGTTTGTCAGTTATGTAAAAGTGGAAAAGAGAGAAAGAGACAAGGAACCCTTAGGAGCTCTAGGGAGGAGAAACTATAGTCAAGACCTTGGATTTGCTGCTGGAAATAAGGTAAGGGGATTGCTTTACCTATGGGTGACTATTAGGCAACCAGGATGGTGAGGGTTCCTTACCCTCTCATCAACACCATGGGTGTTTTCTGTGTTTCTTCAATTTCCTGTATTTTTATAAAATGTTTGGCCAAATAGGGTTTGAGAAAAACTATATTGGCATTTATAAATAAATATTTTTCTTGTCTGTGTGTTAATGTGGTGACCAAATAGGATTTAGGCTAAATCACATATGATCACTATGATATGGTTTATTGTTGATGATCATATTGTTGTAATATATTTTTGTGATGGAATTGTTTTTTGTTAGTTAGTGAAGTTGAGATATTTTGGTATCTTTGATTTTGGTCAATTTCTCAAATCTTGTAAATTGTGCGATCGATGAGTTTTCCCAAATTTTGTAAATCCCAATTTATGTAAAACCGTGTGATCCTAAATTTTCCAAATTTTCCCAAAAAAACCAGAAAAATCTTTTTTTCAATCGGGTGTTTTTGACAAAAATCGAAAATTGAGTTTTAGGGGTAAAGGAGTCAAACGGCGGCTGGGCTAGGCCAAGACATTGGCGGAAGCAACCAGAGATTGGGAGGGTGTCGTGCGACGGAAGAGGAAAGATGCAGTTGACGACCATACCGTGTCGCGGGACTACGGCGGGGGCGACCCACGTCAGAGGAGGCCGCTCGGCCAAGCCACTGCGACTGGGCCACACCATGTTTGTCGTGGAAGAAGTTTGTGCCTTGTTACAGGTCGCAATGGCGGGTGTGAGTCGCTCTGGAAGAGTGTCATGCAGTGCTGACGATGTCGTATGACGGCAAATAAGCGGCGACTTTCGGTCACGACTGACGGCGGTGATTTGGATCCTGATTTGGCAGCGGGTCTAGGCGGGTTGGTTTTTTTTTTTTTTTTACAATTTTCAAGTTCGGGGAGTTTTTCGCTGATTTTTGAGCAATTTTTTACATCAGTGACCTTTTTTTAACCATTGGGCCAATTTTGAGTAATTTTAGTTAAAGTGTCGGCCCTTAGAGTTAGTACAGTTATCACTTGTGAGAAGTCGTCAATAGAGCAGTTTTTAGCACTTTAGAGTACCTTTGAATACTCTAGAGTCATTTAGAGAGTTAAGAGTTGTTGTTGAGTTGTTTTTGATTTCTTTATGAACTTTGTTGAGTTTTCTTTATGATATAATAACTTGTTGAGATGATTTTCAGAATTTTGGTTGATTTTAGAGTTGTTGAGTAATAACATACCTTTACTTAATTTGAGTTACATGTCTGTTTTCTATACATGATCATGCATGTATATATTTTGGAGTTAGGTAGTACATCGGTTCAATGAGGTCAGGTTTAGAGAGGAATCATGACGGTCTCATGTCCAGAGAGGGACATGGGTCAGAGAGAAACTGGAAACCGTGGCAATTAATAACAAACCTCTGATCCCAAAAACCTGGTGCCACATGCATATTGATGAAGGAGTTGGTGCTTTAGCATTTGCGTTATAAATTGGAATGTGGTTGTGTTTTGTGATAATATTTTACTTCTTGTTGTTTCGTTTACCATCCTGCTGTTAATTTTCACCACTAACATTTGTAAGGTGTATTCTCACCCCTTTCTTGTTTGCTTTGTGTTGCTCTATACGTTGTTGTACAAATACTCAAGAGGAGTAAGTGTTGCTAAGAGTTGGAAGATGGCCTTGGTGCTTCTCTTCGTTTATTTTATAGTTATCACTATTTAGTTGGTCTATATCCTCTTATTTGTAACATCGAGAACGAGGCATATTATTTGTTGGAGCTGATGTTGGAGTTTATTTTTCCTTGAGCATTTCCTTTAAATAATTATTTGAAGTTATGTGACTTATTTGGTTCTGCTGAGATTTGAAAAATATTTATGAAGTATGCATGTTGTGTTTTGAGTAGCATCTTAAATGGTGAATTTTCTCTTTTATATTAAGAATCAGTGTTTTAGGGTGTTACATCTGGTCTCATCAAAAGCTACATGAACAGGCTCTTCAACATATGACGTTCTATGGTTGTAAACTCTATATGCTTTAATTGATGATGAGTACCCTATAAAATTATCTTTATCATACTTTGCATCTAATTTACCAAGATTTTCCTTTCCATTAATTAAAATAAAACATTTGCAGCCAAAAATGCAAAAATAAGAAATATTAGGGTTCCTACCTTTAAGTAACGCATAGGGTATCTTCTCTAGGATGAGTCGAATAACCACCCTATTTAAGACATGATATGCGGTATAAATCACATCCGCGCAAAAGTACTTAGGCAAACTCGTTTCATTTATCATTTTCTGAGCCAATTCTTCTAAAACATGGTTTTAGCACCCAACAACACCATATTATTGTGGAGTTCTCGAACATGAAAAGTTATGAGTAATATCATTTTTTGTTACAAAAGTTTTCAATTTGATGGTTTACAAACTCACCACCGTGATTACTACAAAGAGCGACAATTTTCAAATTATAAATATTTTGGACAAGCTTAGGAAACTTAACAAAATATATAAACGCAACTTCCTTATAGGTCAAAAAGAGAATCCAAGTAAATCTAGAATAGTCATCTACTATAACAAACTCATAATAGTTATCACCTAGACTTCTTATCCTCGAAGGGCCAAATAAATCTAGATGGAGAAGCTCGAGAGGTTTTAAAGTTGAAATAATGTTTTTTGATTTAAAAGTAACTCTCGTTTGCTTTCTCATTTGGCAAGCATCACAAAGCTTATCTTTAGAAAATGTATATCTCCTAAATATATGTGTCATAACCAAGAATGTTTATTCTTAGTTACCAAATATTTATTACCATACATTGACACTAGAACCCTTAAACATAAGACTTTTACTTGCCTTATGTTCAATTAGGCAACTCAAGGTATCAAAAACTATAAAATACCCCTTCTCACATAATTGACTAACGTTGAGTAAATTGTTTCTAATCCCTTTAACTAATAAAACACCTTATATGGTAATTATGGAGAGATTTCCCACAACACCTTCTTCTAGTATTTTAAATTGTATGTTGTCACCATAAGCGACGTGACCGCTTTATTTGTAACCAAACTTGATAAACATCAAAGTGCCTCTCGTCGTGTGTCTTGAATGTGTAATTTCTAGGAACCACAACCTTTTTGCATAGTCAATACCTTCCTACAGAAAATCAAACATTTAATTTAGATACCCAGTTAATGGGTCCTGGAGGGTTGGTTAAAGTACACTTAGGTATCTAATACATGGTACCATTAGGGTCTTTAACATTCCTAACATGTCAAAGAGACCTAGTGTGACCTTTATCGCCACAATAATTACATGTTGATATAGATGAAATATGATTTCTATGTCTTCTAGCAGAGCTAAGGTTTTTCTTAAAAACATTCCCTTTTTCACTTGAATAAGTATAAACAACAGTAGATAGAGAAATAGCTTGTGCCAATTGTTCTTTAAGGTTTTCATTTTCACATTTTTGAAATTGGACAAGTGTCACATTCTATCTTACCTACCTTTTCAGTTAAAGTATGAGAAACAATAAACTACTCACTAACGAGAGACACATGTTCTTCCTGTAAGGAATATAAGGTACTATTAAGATCACAAATAACTTCCTAAAGTTTTGAAATGAGTTTTCCTTAGAGAAAGATCTTCTTAAATGCACCTAATGCATTTGCATGCATTTCTCTAAACGCTTTCACAATTGTTTATAAGACAATTTAAAATCAGAATCATATACCTCTTAGTCTTTAGACTTTTGTGCACCATCAAGCACATATTTTCACATTGATAATTTGAGCTAGAACTAGAAGATGAATATGAGCTTAAGCCCTAAGACATTTGGGACGGTTTCCATTTGTCTTGTAGGAGTCTTTATCCTTATTTTTGTTTTACTTGTTGAGAGTTGGACATGTTGTACGACGATGGCCAAACTTTCCACAATCGTAGCATGTGAAATTTTGTTCCTTTTCCTTATCTTCCTTCTTATGTGCATGTATCTTATTGAAATTCATCAAATTTGTATCAGAGTGTTTTAGCTTGTGCTTCTTTATATATTTATTGTAGCGTCAGACAAATAACCTTATCTCTTCTTCTTTGGAAGAGTTTTCATCAGAATTATCACTATCATCCTATACTTTATGTGTCTTTGACAATGAAGCTTTCAAGGAGATATTCCGCTTTTATTTTTTTAATTTCTATTTCTTTTTTGCATTTACTTCTCTTACAATGAGCCTTTTGAGTTCAATTTCATGTTCAGTCATCTTTCAAAAACAATTGTATGATATCTAAATTAAAGCTTTGTTAGCACAAGATTTGTTAGAAAGGGACTTTCCAAAATTTTCTAACTTATTGATGAAATGGAGAAAACGAGTCTGCATGGATTCTACAATTTCATCAGGTTCCATACATAATAGTTTATATTTCTTTGTCAACATATTAACTTTAGAATCCTTAATATTTTCATTACCCTCATAGAGGACTTGAAGAGTGTTACACATTGATTATGCACTCTTATGATGTGAGATAGAGTAATATACTTTATCGTTTAACATGGAAATAAGTATATTGCTCACCTTCAAATTGTAGGATGCCTTTTTGGTTTCCTTGTCAGACCAAGTTTTTGGGAGTTTTATAGCACCATCAACTTTGTTTTTTGAAATAAAAGTTTTGTCAATGAATTCTAGTCAAAGCATTTTGTTTAAACACATCAAGGGAACATACATATTTTCCTTACAATAATCATAGTTTTTTCCTTTAAAAATTGGGACTCTACTATAGGTTCCCTTTATATCTTCGTTACCCATATTCTTAACATTTTGAGTCGCTTAGACCTAATTAAAAAACCAACTCTGAGGCGGATTGTTGGGAGAGAATATGATAGTGGAACAACCAATTCACCCCATCTAGACCATTACACTCTTGTATTCTCGTCCAAAAAAACATCATTAATACATGGAAGGCTAGGATAGTCCAAAGGTAACATATGTGTTAAAATAAGGCTTGATATTCTTCAAATATCTTATTTTCCCATTCATATGTCTAGAAGACTGTCGCTACTGCGAAAATCGGCGCCGGCTGAACAGAAGAGTCGCCACCGTGCGTTATTTATCCCACGGGAGGGAAAGGGAACGCTCAGAGTAAACCTCGCACAACACGGGAAAGGTATGGTCGTCGCAACCAAAACCTGGGTTCGGGAGTCGGTTACGCAAGGGGAAGGTATTAGCACCCCTCACGTCCGTCGTACTCGACGGGATCCACGCTTGTTTTCGGGTATGGATTGTTATTCTATCTAAACTATAGGTCAAGGGTTAAAAAGAAAATAAAATGAAAATAAAAATGACTCGGCAAAGTATCGCACTTTATGCCTACGTATTCCCGTCTGGAACGAGAAATCAGAGTCAACGTAGTTCGCCTACCTACGGGAAAGGAGGGGAAGGTTGCTCGCTAGGATATCGCATCCTATGCCTACGTACTTTCATACAGCATGAAAGATCAGAGCAAACGTAGTTCGGTCCACGTACGACACAAGCTTGTCCTTGATTGATTTTATTCCTTCTGAAAAAGGTTTTCTGATTAACAGTCCCAGCGGACAAAAATGACGTTTTGATGAGTTCACATTCTTTTACGAAAGAAGCGTCTTTTATTGTGTTTGAAATCTTTATGTGTTTTTTCTGTTTGTTTTGAGAAAGAAAGAGACAGAACTCTAACCTACGGTTGCGAAGGGAATCACACTAACCTAATGTTATCATGCATGGGTTAAGACCTAGTGTCTATCATGCTCCTCTCTTGCACAGAGAGAAACAGAGATCCTACGGGATAGGCAAAAACAGAAACAATATCAGATATATACAGTAAAGCAGTAAAATGCATGGATGCAACAGTACAAGCGAGGCAAGGGAGTCCCACTCAACCTCGAACCTAGAAAACAATAGGCAAAAGTGAACAGGCTTCACTTTCAACCCAACAGGGTAAACAGCAAACAATACAGTCCAGAAAACCAATCAATACATCAACAATGAAATACATCAGCAAAAGAAACAGCATCAGCAGCTCTGAATCAACATCTGGCTTCAAGTAATCTCCAATCAGCTACAGGCTTCAACAAGCATCAATCTCCATTTTCATGGCCTTCAGGCAAGGGCTTTGATCATCAGTCTTCCATCTGCAATGGCTTTTCTTCATGCTCAAACCTCCAGGATGAGGGATTAGTCACAAGAGTGAAGTGAATGAATGTTATACAGTTAATTACCTACCAAGGGTGGTCCATCAACTGTTAACATTAAACAGAAAGTTTCCTCTCAAAAGTTCTATCTTTCAAATATATTCACTGATCCTTCCAAAGGAAGGAGGTGGATATTTGAAAGAGACTTTGAATCATAGAGAAAGGATGGATGCAGACAAGGCATTCCATGTTTGGGAAACAAGCTTTCTAATCTAGAGCTCTGCCTAGCTCCTAAACCCCAATTTCCTCAACAGCTGTTAGCAAGAACCTCCTCCTCAACTCTGGAAGTTGAACTTCAATCTCTGGATCTCCAATGGCTTTCATCTCCTCAAGTCTTCAGCTCTCCCAGGTCCCCAGACAAACCCAATACCCAAGCAAGCAAGCAATAATCCCCAGAGGGCACACCACACCAGTCAATCAGATATACAGACAGTATTAATAGCAGTAGGGGAATCCTGACTTTTTTCTAAGGGATATAATAACTACCCATAACCCCTATAGTCCCATAACTAAACTAGTCAAACCCTAAGTCCTAAGGGAAATGAATTAAACTTCCTAAGTCATCACCTAAAAACCCTAATTTGTTCATGTTGTTCAAGCCTACATTAAGCACCTAAAATTAATTTCTAAAAATGGGAACTAAATTGAATCTACAAGTTCAATATCTCATCTAAACACCCTAAAAAGAATGAACAAAAAATATTAAAGCATGCAATAGAAAAAAAATTAACAAATTTATGCATGAAATGAAACTATTTAAAATGACATTTATTTAGAAAATATGGGAAAAATATGAAATGAAAATAAAATGCAATTTTATTAAATGACAATTTTCTACACATCCTAAAGAAAATAGTGTAAAAAGAATGAAGTGAAAATGATTTTCTATGAATTTATTATGAATTAATGAAAATGCATAAAAAGAATTAAAGAAAATAAAAGAATTAATAATGAAATAAAGGGAGGGGTGTGTTAAGCAAGTACGCGCAGTTAAAATCAGGATGGGCCACACAGACAGGGGTGTGAATAGAAAGTTGGCCTTAGGCCCAGAATCACTCAGCAATAACGAAAATAAAAAGAGGCGCAGGGGGGTGAAAATAGAAGGGTTTCCACGTTCAAAATGCAGTTGGGCTTAAAACTGGGGGTGGGAATATCATTCAGCAATCAGGCCCGCCCGTTTCAATTAATGAAACGGTGCGTTTGGCACCAACACAATTCCCTCCAAATTCTGAATCAAACCTCAGCCACACGATTGGCTTGGAGGTCAATGGTCTAACACAAAACAGACGATCCAGATTTCGTCTTCCTCCTTGAATCTGTTAGAACTTAGGGTTTCCCTCCATGGCTACCATGCACGAACCAAACTTCCATCCATCTGTTCTCATTCTACAGGCCACAACACATCACGATATAAACATGAAAAATGTTCTACATCTCTCCCTCTATAAGCCTATGGTCTTGGATTATTCTGAACCTCAACAAACCAACAAACCCGAGCGCAACAAAATCTGGTTACCATGAACATACTCTGCAACTCACCAACACAATTCTCTATCAAACCTACACTGATCTAATCTATAACTAATGGTTATCATTCTGATCTATCAAGCTAAGCTTATGATGCATTCTACTACAAGTTCCAAACCCTAACAGTTTTTACAACCTGCTAACAAACATCACCAAACCACTCCAAACTCAACCTAATTGCTCTACTAACATCCTACATTATATCTAAACTAATAAAATCATGCTAACCTAATTGAATCAAGCTATTTGAATGAAAACGCACCTGATGCAAAAGCTTGAAAACAGCTATGGAAACTCGTGAATCCACCAACACCAATGCTCAGATCTTGATCAGTGAGTGAAACTCTTGCTTCTGTATGCAACACTTGAATGAAACTTGGCTTGAATTGTGCTATCAACTTGAAATTGCAACTTTGATGTTGATGATGGAAGTGCTCGAAAATGGATTGATCTCACTTGGTTCTTGGTTGAATTCTGATCTATGATGATGAATCAGTATAATGAAGTTGATTTTGATGATAATTGGTGAAGAATTTGAGAGATTGAAGTGAAATTGCAAAGAGAAAGAATGAGAGAGTTTGTGAAATTCTTGGTGAGAAAATGAGTCCAACCCTTGATCAATCTTCATTTCATGAATATATAGACCCCAATGGTAACTTCTAGATCCCTCTTACACATTCCCTTGCCTTCCAACTTTGATCCATTTTTGAAATGTTTCTTAAAATGCAAGTAACCAAGGATAACTTTGAAATCTTCCACTAAACTCAAAAAAGTGTTTGAACCATTGTTCTTAGAATGCCTTTTCCATTCAAAATCATATATTAGAAGTCTCCATTTGGACTTATAAATCTCCCAAACCATTTTTCATTTTGAATTTATCCAAATTATAAGCCATTTTAGTTCAACTTTGGACCAATCATGCAACTTCATGCTATGAGCTTTTCCAACAATTTGTGACCTTCTTTCTAGACTTAAAATCCCATTTGGAGCAAGTTTGATGTTGTAAGTTTTTCCATTTGAGGCCTCCTTGTATGAGTTTTGGACATAGGTTAAAATGACCTGTAATTCACAAATGCCCAAAATACCCTTTGCTTGCCAAGACCATAAGTTGAGTTCTCCACATCATATGAAGGCATACTATACCATTCTAGAAAGCTAAGACAATGAGGAACAATTCTTATGTTGACCAAGAATTCATTTGAAATCTCCTTGAGGGGTAAAAATTGCTTGGAAGTCAAGTCACTTTCACAGACAAAAGTTCAGACACCTCAGATGACCTGTAACTTGCAAGGACCATAACTTGAGTTCTATAAATCTCCTTGATGTCTTCCACCACTCAAATTAAAGGTCTTGAGATCCTCTACAAGTTTCATGTTGTCCAAGAAGCCATTTGAAGCTAGCATTTTGACTTATCTTGCTTGGAAATTTGACCTAAACTAGGGGATTTTACACAGAAACCCTAATTTAGTAACTCCTCTTCTCCTTGATTTCTCTTGAATTCTTCTTGGAATATCTCCATATCATTCTTTATATATCCAATGATGAACCCCACATCTCCCCAATAGCCTTGAATACCCCCTTAAATCAGTCAATTGACCTAGGGTTGACCTAGGGTTGACCCAGATGAAACCCTAGTTGACTGCCTTCAGCTATAGCTCTTATGCTCTCCTCAATGACTTGTTTTCTTCTCCAAATGACTTTCTAAGTCTCTCATAGTGTCTAGATACTCTCCATGCCTTCAACTCACAGCTCACACCTTACTTGTTGGTCCTCAGATACCCTCAGCTAGGAGATGGACTCAAGGCTTGATCTGCAGAGCTCTTTGCTTTCAAATTCTTTCCTGATGACTTGAATGAGATTGAATTGGGATAATAACCTCTTGATAGGCTTCTAGAGATGAGAATAATGATTGGTCCCCTGTTGAATGACTTGCTATGCTTATGCTATGCAGATGGTTAGTCTATGTACATGACTCTATATGCAAATGCTAATGACATTGAAACATAAACCAAAGAATAAGGTTGGGCAAATTTTAGGGTGCAACAGCTGCCCCTATTCAAGCGACTTGGACCCGATTGGGTGAAGAGCCCGGAGCCTTAAGACATTCGCGGTACGAGACGGTTGAATACTAGTGAAACCAGAAATTTGCCAACCGCAGAAATAAACTACGCCACTGCTTGGGGAACGACATTCATCAGCTGAATCTGACTGTTACAGTAACCCACTGATCTCGTGCGACTGTGCTGGGGATTGTATTCATCGTTCTGAAGAGGATTCTGTCATAACAGATTGCTTGCTTGTCCACGTTAGGACTCTGTCTGCCATCCATACGAAGAAATCTCAACTAGAACCTGTCCACGTTAGGACTCCACTTGCCGTTAACCCAGAAAAATCTCGGCAACTCCGCTGGGGATAATTCGTCTGTATTTCCATAAACTGAATCGTCCACGTTAGGAATAAAATTCTTCCACGTTAGGAGTGACACCTGTCCACGTTAGGAATAACATCGTCCACGTTAGGAGTGACATCTCTTCTGTATCTGTCCACGTAAGGACTAACCCTTTCATCTTTCCACGTCAGGAAGCAATCTTCTTTCCACATAAGGAGAACTATATCAATCTGTCCACGTAAGGACTCCAATACCACTTGACATGTCCGCGTCAGGACTCCAACCTTTCCACGTAAGGAATTCAACTTTGGTTCTGAACTTGTCCACGTCAGGACTCAACTTTCCACGTAAGGAGTACATCATTCTTCCACGTTAGGAATATCTTCTTTGATCTGTCCGCGTCAGGACTAAACTCTTCCACGTCAGGAATAATCTCTTTCTTTCCACGTCAGGAATCAATCTTGATATGTCCGCGTGAGGACTTAATCTTTCCACGTAAGGAATAACCTTCTCTTTCCACGTCAGGAATCAACTTCTTTTCCATCTGTCCGCGTCAGGACTACATCGTCCACGTTAGGAATAATGATCTCTTTGATTTGTCCGCGTCAGGACTAAACCCTTCCACGTAAGGAATCTATCTCGTTCTTGATTTGTCCACGTTAGGACTCAGGCGTCTTCGACCCGCTGAGGAAATAAGACTTGTCCGCGTAAGGACTCACACGCTGGTCTGATCTGTCCACGTCAGGACCCATGATTTGCCAACGCAAAGAAAGATAACTGCTGAGAGGAACCGGTCCACGTCAGGACACCAACACAAAGAGTAATCACTTTTGTCAACGTCATGACCTCCCATTCCACTAGTTTCGAAAAACCAAATCTGCCCACGATAGGACTAACACACCTCACCAATCCAGGGAAATAAACCTGTCCACGTCAGGACGCCCACTTCTGAAGAAATCCCGTCAATCTAGGAATAAATTGTCCACGTCAGGACTCAGTTCTCCAATGATCCTCACCCACAAACTTCTTAGCACTGACGTGACAGCGACTTTGAGACGGACTCTACTGAGGATGTCTGGAAACCAACTATCGGACGCCTGCTCTGATAACCGGCGGTGGCCTCTGAAATTCTGATTCATGGAACCCCTGATGACAACTGATTCTGCCTGGGAATAAAGAGAAACTTATCCTGGTAACTCTGGCGGGGAAAACTGCCGAAACTGACATTATCATTGGATGTCTCACGCCGAGATCTTGAATGTTTGGTAATTCATTTGAGCGAGAATTCTCTCCAACTGAACTGCTAGAGTACAGAAACTGCTTCAGCAAAATAAATGCTGGAAGGATAATGCTGACTCCGCCGGGGATAGCCAGATGCTACAGAATTATTCCAACAAAATAAATGCTGGAAGGGTGAAGTCGACCCTGCTGGGAAATTGGGAACTCAAACCGCACGCCCTATTGAGGTAACCCCCTGCTGGGGAATATAACTTTGCTGGGGAATAGCAGATGTGCATATTACGATCGGACTTTCTGCTGGAACGTGAACTGATATCACCAGTATCTCTGACAAAACAAATGACAGGACCCACCATCAACTCTGCCTTGGAGAGTTTTGATCTTCGAGTTCCACTGGAAGGAATGAAAACACTTGCAAAGAGAATTCCGCTGGGGACAGGATGATTCTCTCGGGGAAAATCCACTGACTCCGCTGGGGGAGAGTGCATGACCCTGCAGGGAAAGATGAACCTGTCTGAATACAACCTCACGATCTTGGAATCGCCAAACTCTATTGAGGACGAATAACTTTTCTGGAGCACGCCCTTTGGATAAGCTACGGCTAGCTGGGGAGTTCGATCCTTCTTCAGGAAGAACACGCATGACCTGCGCGGGGACTGAGTCTTTCGTTATCGCAATCTTTCGATCATCTTTCGCGTATGATTACTAAACCTGCAACAACACAAACAAGACACGACAAGCCTGTGCAATCAAATCAATTCAGGTTAGTGACGTTATACTCAGTTAATTCAAAGCTTTAACAATTGTTGGCAAGGGCCAGTGATGTTATACTCATGCTAGCTTCAATAAACTTAGGCGTCTTATCATGCACAAAACAGTAAAGAACCAGCATCAAGTACTGAATAACATATTTTCATTGATCGGGCCCCTGAATGGGCGGAGTTTTTTGTACATGGGATGTAACTCCTGAAAAGAGGAAGTTACGCAAAGCAGATATACAAGTATGCACAAGAAGCATAAATATTTCGACAAATTAAATTTGTACACATGTCGGCAATGGGATGCAGATGAACACCACGAACTGATCCTCCCATGACTCGTCCGACTCTAATGCTTTCCCGGTATCCCCACTTCTGAAGAGATTGTATCCGATAACTGACTCCTCAAATATATTCTCCCGCATTGATGCTCATTGAATTCGGACCGCAGTCATTTGCTTTTCAAATCCCTAATTTTTGCGTGAACCGCCCTTTACGGGTTTTCAGTTCACCGGGATACCCTTTTTTGCCGAAGCCGCCCAGTGTAGGTTTTCAACTTCGCGGGTGTACATTTTTTCGATTTTATCCCTAACTTTTGCCCGAACCTTTCATTCTGTTTTTGGTTCGCCAGGATGCCCCATTTTTGCCTGGACTCTCTTTTTTTTCTGTCCAGCGGGTCTATTTTAAGCAAAGTATTTTTTAACTGCGTCCGAATTCACAGGTGACGCAAAGTCTTCTCCATCCATGGTGGACAACAACAACGCTCCTCCTGAAAAGACCTTACTGACAACGTATGGCCCTTCGTAGTTGGGGGTCCACTTGCCCCTATGATCTGCTTGCGGCGGGAGAATCCTTTTCAGCACAAGGTCGCCCGTCTGAAAGCTTCGCGGAAGTATCTTCTTGTCGTACGCTTTCTTCATTCGTCTTTGGTACAAACGACCGTATGCCAGAGAAGCTAGCCTCTTCTCATCCATCAAACTTAGTTGGTTCAATCTATTCGTTACCCATTCTGCCTCGTCCAGCTGAACGTCTCGCAATACCCTCAGAGAAGGGATTTCAACCTCTAATGGTAATACCGCTTCCATTCCGTATACCAACGAGAACGGAGTTGCCCCGGTTGATGTGCGTACCGTCGTACGATAACCGTGCAAAGCGAAAGGTAGCATTTCATGCCAATCTTTATAAGTCACCACCATTTTCTGGACAATTTTCTTGATATTCTTATTGGCCGCTTCGACAGCGCCATTCATCTTGGGTCGGTAAGGGGAGGAGTTGTGATGTTCGATCTTGAAATTCTGACAGAGCTCCTTCATCATTTTGTTGTTCAGATTTGAACCATTATCCGTGATTATCCGCTCGGGGATCCCATATCGGCAAATGATATCTCTCTTGATGAATCTAGCCACCACTTGCTTCGTTACATTCGCGTAAGACGCCGCTTCCACCCACTTGGTGAAATAATCGATTGCTACTAGGATGAACCGATGCCCGTTAGAAGCCGTCGGCTCGATCTTTCCGATCATATCGATTCCCCACATCGAGAATGGCCATGGAGATGACATCACATTCAGAGGACTCGGAGGCACGTGTATCTTGTCAGCATAGATTTGGCACTTGTGGCACTTTCTTGCAAACTTGAAACAATCAGTTTCCATTGTCAGCCAAAAGTAACCTGCCCTCAGCAGCTTTCTCGTCATAGCATGCCCACCAGCATGCGTACCAAAGGCACCTTCGTGAATTTCCTCCATGAGAAGCTTTGCCTCTTTCTCGTCTACACAACGCAACAACACCAAATCGTGGTTCCTTCTGTATAAGACGCCATCCGGGTTCAAGTAGAAATTACCCTCTAATCTCCTGAGAGTCTTCTGATCTTGACTGGATGCCCCAGCCGGATACTCTTTATTCTTCAGGAAATTAAGGATATCGAAATACCACGGTTTATCGTCAGTTGCTTCATCAATAGCAAATACATAAGCTGGCCTGTCCAACCGAGAGATAGTGATTTGGGGAGCTTCGTTCCAGAAGTTGACCTTGTACATGGAAGACAAAGTGGCAAGGGCGTCAGCCATTTGATTTTCTGCCCGCGGTACGTGATGCAATTCAACCTTGTCGAAGAAAGGCAACAATCTCCTTGCATAATTCATATAATGTATCAAATTGGGCTGACGTGTCTCCCATTCCCCTTTGATCTGATTCACCACCAGAGCTGAGTCTCCGTATACATCTAGATGTTTGATTCGCAAATCAATGGCTTCTTCAAGCCCCATTATACAAGCTTCGTATTCGGCCTCGTTGTTGGTAACGGCAAAGGTCAATCGGGCAGTAAACGGGATGTGCGACCCGTGTGGCGTGGTGATGATTGCCCCTATTCCGCTACCGTAAGCATTCACAGCTCCGTCAAAAATCATCTGCCATTTGGACCCCAACTCTGGTCCTTCGTCTGGCAACGGCTCTTCGCAATCCTTCATCTTTAAGTACATGATATCCTCGTCAGGAAAATCAAACCTCATCGATTGGTATTCTTCAATAGGCTGCTCCGCCAGATACTCAGACAGCACACTCCCCTTTATAGCCTTTTGCGAGACGTACTGAATATCATATTCAGTCAAGACCATCTGCCACCGGGCAATTCTACCTGACAACGCCTGCTTTTCGAATACATATTTGATAGGATCCATCTTCGAGATGAGCATGGTTGTATGATTCAGCATGTACTGCCTCAAACGCTTGGCGGCCCAGGCTAGCGCGCAACAAGTTTTCTCCAGCATCGAGTATCGAGATTCACAGTCTGTAAATTTCTTACTCAAGTAATAGATCGCATGCTCTTTTCTCCCTGTCTCGTCGTGTTGACCGAGAACACAACCCATGCTTCCCTCAAGAACCGTCAAATACATTATCAAGGGTCTCCCTGCCACTGGGGGTATCAAAATAGGAGGCTCCTGCAGATACTTCTTTATTTTATCGAACGCCTTTTGACAATTTTCGTTCCACGTTACAGCTTGATCTTTCTTTAGCAACTTGAATAATGGTTCACACGTAGCAGTTAGGTGAGATATGAATCGAGCGATGTAGTTCAACCTCCCTAAAAACCCGCGCACCTCTTTCTCTGTTTTAAGCGTCGGCATTTCTTGAATCGCTTTTATTTTAGCAGGATCGACCTCTATTCCTCTTTCGCTTACGATAAACCCCAGCAGTTTACCCGATCTCACCCCGAAGGTGCATTTGTTAGGGTTCAGCCTCAGCCTGAACTTCCTAAGCCTTTTAAACAACTTCAGCAGATTCACCAGATGCTCTTCCTCCGTCTGGGATTTGGCAATCATATCGTCAACATAAACTTCGATCTCTTTATGCATCATGTCATGAAAAAGAGTCGTCATTGCACGCTGATATGTTGCCCCAACATTTTTCAAACCAAAGGGCATCACTTTGTAGCAAAATGTTCCCCAAGGCGTTATGAAAGTAGTCTTCTCCATATCCTCTGGCGCCATTTTAATTTGATTATAGCCTGAAAAGCCATCCATGAAGGAGAATACGGAGTACTGAGCAGTATTATCAACTAACACGTCAATGTGAGGAAGTGGAAAATCGTCTTTTGGGCTTGCTTTATTCAAATCTCTATAATCCACGCACATTCGAACCTTGCCATCTTTCTTTGGCACTGGTACGATGTTAGCAACCCATGAGGGATACTTCGTCACAGCCAGGAAACCAGCGTCCCACTGTTTCTGAACCTCCTCTTTGATCTTCATTGCCATATCTGGTCGCGTTCTGCGAAGCTTTTGTTTGACCGGTGGGCAATCTTCTTTCAGTGGCAGGCGATGCACAACCATATCTGTATCGAGCCCCGGCATATCTTCATATGACCAAGCGAATACATCATTATACTCTCGGAGCATTTCAACCAGTCTTCGCTTGACATTACTCTGCAGTGCGGCTCCGATACGAATATTCTTCTCAACCCCTTCCGACCCCAAATTGATAATTTCGATGACCTCGTCGTGAGGCAGAATGGCTCTTTCCTCTTGCTTTACTAACCAAGACAGTTCTTCAGGAACGTCGCTATCTTCGACAACCTCTTCTTCAGCCTGAAACACCGGGTGCTCAAAGTCGGGACGAGTCATGGGTGGTTCAAGGATGTCATCTGAAAATGTTATCCTGCAAAAGGAATGGTTAAGTGCTTCAAAATGCGTATAAAGCGAATAACCACATTGCCATTTTATTGAAAAATACAAAATAAGAAAGACAGGGATTACGGTATTTGCACATGAAAAAAACGCCATTTATTTAATGATTGACACGCAATGTTTATAACAACACAGCCCTAAGCAAATTCTGATGCCCCGGGCAAGACATCAGATTATTCAACAATTAATAAAGCAAAGCATTACTGTTTAAAAGTCACAGGAACAAGCTTCTGAATAGACCAGTTGCACAGTCCTTGTCCTGGCGTGCTTGGCTGAATCCAGGCATCCATATCACAGTCGCTGTCTCCTTCATCAGACTCTGAAGCAGCATTGACAGTCTCATGACATACTCCACTGGCAGAGATGGTAATCGACTTTCTGAAACGGGGGGCCCCCACGGAAGGAGTTGATGACGACGGTCGGTACCCCAGTCCGAACCGGTCCATTTTCACAGGAATGTCCAGCACTTTGCCCCAGCCCTTGGCTTCTCCTGCTTCCACTAGAGCTTGAGCTTCTTTATACGATGAGACAGCTATCTCTGGCACTTTGCTCGGCCCGGGACTCTTGTCCTTGATGCGCAGACCTTCGAATGCCTGGCATGGCGTCTCGTGGATCTCTCCGTCGACTTCCACATATTTAAACGAAGATAGATGGCTGACCAGGATGTCTTCTTCTCCGCACACGGTGACTACGCTGTCTCCGACCATGTACTTTAACTTCTGATGCAGGGTAGACGTGACTGCCCCTGCCCCATGAATCCAGGGTCTTCCAAGCAAGCAGCTGTACGCAGGCTGTATATCCATGATATAAAACTCAGTTGCAAACACCTCCGGCCCCACTTGCAGAGGCAAGGTAATCGATCCGAAGACTGTTCTCCGCGTGCCGTCAAACGCTCTGACTACCAAATCACTGGGTGTGCACAAGATTCCTCGAACATCCAGCTTCATCATCGCCTTCTTAGGCAGCACATTCAAAGATGATCCGGTGTCAACCAATACGTGCGACATTACTGATCCCCTACACTCAACAGATACGTGTAATGCCATATTATGATCCCTCCCTTTCGGAGTCAAATCGAAATCGGTGAAACCCAGACTGTGGCCAGCATTCACATGTGCCAATACTCCTTCTAACTGATTTACGGAGACATCCTGGGGTACAAAAGAAGTGTCCAGGACTTTCAGCAAAGCGTTTCGGTGAGCTTCCGAACACAACAGCAATGATAAGATAGATATTTTGGACGGTGTCTGCTGCAGATGCTCCACAATCTTATAATCACTTTTCCGAATTAAGCGCATGAATTCTTCCACATCCTTCGATGCTGCTTCTTTTTCGCTTGCTTGTACCGGAACATTTTCAACCGCTTTCCCTTTTCCTTTCGCTAGCCTTTCGGCCTCCACTTCAGGAGATATAAAGATCCTGCCGCTCCTCGTCATGCCTCCTGAACCAACAACATTATCCACAATCTTCGCTGGCTGCTTGTTAACATTGATCTTTATCCCATCACAATACACCTCTAACCCATATGACCATGGGACTGCTTTCGTGTTCTCATACGGGATTGGCCCGGCCTTAGTTATGGTGATCGGTGGTCGCTGAGCTGGTGCTGCAATAGTGATCGTCTTCCGAGGAATCGTTACTGTGGCCACATCACTCCGATTATCCACTACTGCCCCTGCAGGCTCGTCAGTTGCTGTTCTATCAAACTGCAATATGCCATCATCAATTAAAGCCTGAATGCCCTTCTTCAAATCATCACACCCCCCAGCTAGGGTCCAACAGTCTAAGCAATACTCGTTACATCCTGGGAAAACACCTCCTTGCAACAGTCGGCTCTTTATTTCGCTCAGCGGCGTCTTTAAATCTTCAACATTCATAATGAGATTCAGACCTTCCTCAGTCAGAACGGCATTCGCCCCATGATTAGGCATGGGTTTCTGGACTATATTCGGACCAGCCGTTCCGAAATTGATAGTCTTGTTGTCTAAAAGATCCTGCACAACGTGCTTAAAAGCATGACAACCTTCTATATCGTGGCCCGGGGCCCCAGAATGAAACTCGCAGTGTCTATTCGCATCGTAGCCGAACGGGGGAGTTCCCGTGATCGGTGCCAGGGTTCTTTTCTCTACCAGATTCAATCCCAACAATGTCTGCAATAAATCAGCATAGGTTGAGGGAGGTTTCTCGAACACTCTTCTCGGTTTACTACCCTGGAATCTTCGCTGAGCTTGCTGTGCCCCCTGCTGAGGCTGCTGCTGCTGTGGCATTGGTTGCTGCTGAACCGGTTGTTGTTGCTGGAGTGGTTGTTGTTGATAGGGAATAGTAACACTCGACACCTGCTGCGGCTGACGATATTGACCTCGCCCCCTGCCTCGGCCTCGGCCTCGGCCTCCAAATACCGCGCTTGCCTCGCCCTGACGGCGCCCACCATAAGCTTTCCTATTACTGCCAGATGCAGTTGATTCCTCGACTTGGAACTTTCCTTGCTTAATATTACGCTCAATCTTTTCCCCCATCAGAATCAGGTCTGAAAAACTGGCCAGAGACGTATGAAACAGCATGTCATGAAACAGCCCTGTGAATGTGCCAACAAACATATCATTCATTTCCTTATCTTCCACCGGAGGACGGACCCTGGCAGCCATATCGCGCCACCTTTGCGCGTACTCTTTAAAACTCTCCTCCTTCTTCTGCGAAAGCCCAGCCAACTGGACCCGATTGGGTGCCAGGTCGCTGTTATACTTGTAATGGGCTACGAACGCCTCCGCCAATTGCTTCCATGTCTTGATATCAGTTGGCTCCAACCCCATGTACCATTCTAGGGAAGGGCCCGACAGACTATCCTGAAAGAAATGCATTAGCATTCTTTCATCAGTTGAGTATGCAGACATCTTTCTGTAATAAGCTCGTACATGCACTTTCGGACATGTGTCTCCTTTGTACTTATCGAACGCAGGAGCTTTGAATTTAATTGGCACCCTCAAGCCAGGTACCAGACCCATGGTTGCCATGTCCAATCCCACAGCACTCTGATTTAAGACTCCCTTCATCTGCTCTTCCAGCATTCTAATCTTTTGGGAATCATCCATCGGTCCTTCAAAACCTCCTCCGGAAAAGGCGTCTTCCTGCTGATCCTCTTGCCACATACCGTTTCCAGCCCCGTACCCATCGTACGCATTATTACGTCCAGCTCTGATCTGATTCATCCCCGGACCTCGGCCTCTGTTGCCGTACCCTTGAACACCTCCAGCAGGACCAAGAGCCATAAATCCAGCACCGTTTCCGTTTCCAAAGCCTCCGTAACCCTGATTGACCATACCATAACCATCTTGCCCAAAGCCTTGAGCATTAAAGCCATACTTGCCAGTGTTATCGAATCCCTGATCGTTGAATCCGAACCCAGTATTGACAAAGCCATTGCCTCCGAGATTATCTCCCACATTGACATCACCTAGCCCAGCATTATGGACAGCAGTCTCATTCCCCACTCCGACGTTACCATTCACAGCAGTGGTAGCGTTGTTGACGTTAGCAGCAGGCATATTGATTACGGGCGGAGCCACTGGCGTGGGAGTGCCGTCTCCATGAGCAGTATCAACCCGGACAGACTGATGATCTTCATTACCATGACCAGCGTTGCGAGCCAACAGAGGCTGGACCATGGCCTGCAAATTCTCCTGCCCTTTTGCTATAGCTTCCATGGTCTGCATGAAGAGAGCGAGCTTCTCGCGCACATCCTGCATCTCGTTCTGCATTTGGTCCATGACTTTCCGACAATTGGAGCGTGTAGAATAGCGGTGCGGATGTTGATCTGGAATCCTGTTAAGTACCTGATGCAAAGCAGGAAATAAGACACCATTCAAAGATTACCTGTAATGCAATATGAATATGAATGCAATGCAATGTGTCTGTGCATCAGGGAAGTTCATTCCCCCAGTTCTAGTGTGAAGGTGCCGGTGCAGTGACAGTGCTAGCAATACAAAGATCGGAGCTGAATCATAGAAAGCCTCATATATTGCTGAGAAAACTAATAAGCCCAGGGTACAATATCACCGAGAGTACAAAGAAGGCATGACCTCAGCCAACAATCCTGGTGATGGTCAAGACTATGCAAATAAAGCATACAAGTTACTACATGAAATGATCAAATCCTCCCAAAAGTCTGGTACTCGTCTATCAACTTCTTGGTCTCCGGATGGCTTGGTCGATCAAGCAGCCCTTCAACAAGCTGGTTTCTCCTCTTAAGGACACGGCGTACGTCTTCAGCAGTTTCTTCCCATGTTGCTTCTCCGAAGCAATCTTCTAGCTTTCGCTTCTGAGACACTGCTTCATCTCTGGATTTGATCGCTTTGTTCAGTGCATGCTGGACACTATACCGGGTCATCACTTCCTCCTCACACTTCTTGATGCTAGACTTCAACTTCTCTTCGAGGTCGGAGATTTGCTGCTTCAGCTTATCTTCCCTCTTCTTGTTGTTGGTGAGTGTAGCATTCCAAGTCTTATTGCAAGAGGAGATTTCTCGGTGTGCTGCGTCGAGCGCCTTCTTTTTGGCTTCCAGCATGTCATGGGAGCTTCTGAACTCTTGCCCCAGACGTTCGCGCTTTTTCTTTTCCTCGGTCAACTCAGCCCCTAGTCTGTTTACCAGCTCGATCTGTTGTTGGAAAGCATATACGGCCTTGTTCTTCTCGCTGCGTACCTGGGCTAACTCTTGCTCTAACCCTTCATTAATCTTCATCAAGGCTTCCTTTTCCTTCACAACTTGTTCATAGACTTCCCTAGAAACAGTAGTTGGCTCTCCTGCCGGAACGGGAACAAGAATGGGTGCATCTGGAAACGGCATCCTCAACTGACTAGCCCTCTCCTGAATCCAAACTCTATAAGGTGCATAGGCCTGGCAATCGTTCTTTCCTAACAACGGCTTCCCTCGGCGATTAATACGCGTCCAGGCATGTTGCAACTTGGCTAATAACTCCCCCTTTACATCACCTGTGAAGTACAGAGATTCCTGTACTTCTTCCTCCTGAGGTGGATTCTTCAGCGCGTAACCGAACTGGCGAATGAATAGAGAAGGGTTATAATTGATACACCCTTTTCTTCCTATCAGCGGCACATTAGGGTACCCAGAACAACTGAAGATGAGCTCAGATCCCAACAGGTCTCGATCAAACCATACAACGTCTTCGGAAGATAGCCTCATCAGGCGCTCTGACCAACTGGCTGAGGTTGCACTGTCCACAAATGGTCCCTTTATAGGAAGGTGACTCTTGAACCACATATTCAACAGAGGAGTACAGCAGTAAACAACTTTTCCTCTTCGGTTCTCATTCTTATAGTGCAATGAATGATAGAAGTCTCCGATCAACGTTGGCACTGGGTTGCCTGCAGCAAACAGATAGAAAGCATCCAAATCCACAAAGTTGGGCAAGTTAGGAAACAGCACAATTCCATAGATGCATAAAGCCAAAATAGCGTTGAAAACCACCCAACAACCGTTCTTGGCGTACTCTCGAGCTTCGACAACTAAGAAATCCAGAGAGAAACCTGACACCCCAAGCCAAGAAGTCAATAACAGATCTGCAGCGTTCATATGCAAGGCTTTGGCTAAGTCCTCCAACTTGGGCTCAGCAGCAGAGTGAATAAAGGGAACCTTGTTCTGCACGGGAAGCTCAGTAAACTCCACATACTCCTCAATGGTAGGTCCTAAAATGAAGTCAGCAAAAGTAAAGCATCTCAATGCGGGGTCATAGAACTGCATCAAGGTGTATAACCCATTCATCTCATCAGCAGTGGGCTTACAGACTAATCTCAGTAATCTCCCATGGCTCATTCTGAAGCTCCTCCTAACCTCCTCATTAGCGAGAGATATCAGACCAAGCAAAGAAGTAATATCAGGTGAAGGCAGCTTATACGCAACTGTTTTCCTCAAACCAGCCATAATCAATACTCAGAAGTCCAGGCACTAGAACTAGGGAAATGCAAATGCACCTGCAGCACAGACACACGTTAGTGAAATGCAAATGGTAATGGATATGCAGGCAATGCAATGCAAGTAACATGCAACAGGGACCAACGCTGTAGCTGAATAGCCTGAACTCAATCAAGAAAGGTCTCCGATAGACCATCCAGAAGTCCTCAAACCCTGGCCTCAGATAGACCTAAAACAAAACTCCAATACTGGTCTCTGACAGACCTCAAACCATAACTCCAACTGGTCTCTGGTAGACCTTAAATCACCTCTCTAATTGGTCTCTGACAGACCTCAGAACACATCTCCAAATAGTCTCTGACAGACCTCAGAACACATCTCCAAATGGTCTCTGACAGACCTCAGAACACATCTCCAAATGGTCTCTGACAGACCTCAGAACACATCTCCAAATGGTCTCTGACAGACCTCTTAACTCTCCATAAATAACCAGGATCTCTGATCAAGAAATAACCGGTATCTGAAGGTCTGGTTACCTGCATAACCCCAAATCCCCTCACAGGTGGGTGGCCCTATAACTGGCACAAGGTACGGCATCCTATGCGGTCGTCGGCGTCACAGACTTTCAGGGTCGATGATACGATTCCCAGAAGGAGTGGCATCATCAAATCCTGAAGAGGCCTCACTCAGCCAACTTCCAAATGATCGGTCCCCGGAGTCGACAATTCAGCTGACCAACAACCCCTTCGACCCAAAGGGTAGAAAAAGAAGCCAACCAGAAGAACCTCGTCCGAGTGTAGATTTCATGAGACACTAATGCAAGCAAAGCCGGCACGCGCCCACTACTTTCTACGCTAATTCTAGGTGCACTCAAGCCCAGGTCCGGCTTATCTCTCAATATCAGAACACCCGTCACACCCCAAATACAGCAATAATAATCAATATACAAAGCTGAAAATACAAGGTTAGAAATATACAATAACTCCATACAAAATCCTCGACGGGAAAACAAACGTTAGGATTGACTCTCTTAAGGGACGTTGGATCCCAAATGCATAAGAACCCTCGCAGTCCTTAGCAGCCAGGGGACGTTGGATCCCCAGCAGAGTCGCCAGCTGTCGCTACTGCGAAAATCGGCGCCGGCTGAACAGAAGAGTCGCCACCGTGCGTTATTTATCCCACGGGAGGGAAAGGGAACGCTCAGAGTAAACCTCGCACAACACGGGAAAGGTATGGTCGTCGCAACCAAAACCTGGGTTCGGGAGTCGGTTACGCAAGGGGAAGGTATTAGCACCCCTCACGTCCGTCGTACTCGACGGGATCCACGCTTGTTTTCGGGTATGGATTGTTATTCTATCTAAACTATAGGTCAAGGGTTAAAAAGAAAATAAAATGAAAATAAAAATGACTCGGCAAAGTATCGCACTTTATGCCTACGTATTCCCGTCTGGAACGAGAAATCAGAGTCAACGTAGTTCGCCTACCTACGGGAAAGGAGGGGAAGGTTGCTCGCTAGGATATCGCATCCTATGCCTACGTACTTTCATACAGCATGAAAGATCAGAGCAAACGTAGTTCGGTCCACGTACGACACAAGCTTGTCCTTGATTGATTTTATTCCTTCTGAAAAAGGTTTTCTGATTAACAGTCCCAGCGGACAAAAATGACGTTTTGATGAGTTCACATTCTTTTACGAAAGAAGCGTCTTTTATTGTGTTTGAAATCTTTATGTGTTTTTTCTGTTTGTTTTGAGAAAGAAAGAGACAGAACTCTAACCTACGGTTGCGAAGGGAATCACACTAACCTAATGTTATCATGCATGGGTTAAGACCTAGTGTCTATCATGCTCCTCTCTTGCACAGAGAGAAACAGAGATCCTACGGGATAGGCAAAAACAGAAACAATATCAGATATATACAGTAAAGCAGTAAAATGCATGGATGCAACAGTACAAGCGAGGCAAGGGAGTCCCACTCAACCTCGAACCTAGAAAACAATAGGCAAAAGTGAACAGGCTTCACTTTCAACCCAACAGGGTAAACAGCAAACAATACAGTCCAGAAAACCAATCAATACATCAACAATGAAATACATCAGCAAAAGAAACAGCATCAGCAGCTCTGAATCAACATCTGGCTTCAAGTAATCTCCAATCAGCTACAGGCTTCAACAAGCATCAATCTCCATTTTCATGGCCTTCAGGCAAGGGCTTTGATCATCAGTCTTCCATCTGCAATGGCTTTTCTTCATGCTCAAACCTCCAGGATGAGGGATTAGTCACAAGAGTGAAGTGAATGAATGTTATACAGTTAATTACCTACCAAGGGTGGTCCATCAACTGTTAACATTAAACAGAAAGTTTCCTCTCAAAAGTTCTATCTTTCAAATATATTCACTGATCCTTCCAAAGGAAGGAGGTGGATATTTGAAAGAGACTTTGAATCATAGAGAAAGGATGGATGCAGACAAGGCATTCCATGTTTGGGAAACAAGCTTTCTAATCTAGAGCTCTGCCTAGCTCCTAAACCCCAATTTCCTCAACAGCTGTTAGCAAGAACCTCCTCCTCAACTCTGGAAGTTGAACTTCAATCTCTGGATCTCCAATGGCTTTCATCTCCTCAAGTCTTCAGCTCTCCCAGGTCCCCAGACAAACCCAATACCCAAGCAAGCAAGCAATAATCCCCAGAGGGCACACCACACCAGTCAATCAGATATACAGACAGTATTAATAGCAGTAGGGGAATCCTGACTTTTTTCTAAGGGATCTAATAACTACCCATAACCCCTATAGTCCCATAACTAAACTAGTCAAACCCTAAGTCCTAAGGGAAATGAATTAAACTTCCTAAGTCATCACCTAAAAACCCTAATTTGTTCATGTTGTTCAAGCCTACATTAAGCACCTAAAATTAATTTCTAAAAATGGGAACTAAATTGAATCTACAAGTTCAATATCTCATCTAAACACCCTAAAAAGAATGAACAAAAAATATTAAAGCATGCAATAGAACAAAAATTAACAAATTTATGCATGAAATGAAACTATTTAAAATGACATTTATTTAGAAAATATGGGAAAAATATGAAATGAAAATAAAATGCAATTTTATTAAATGACAATTTTCTACACATCCTAAAGAAAATAGTGTAAAAAGAATGAAGTGAAAATGATTTTCTATGAATTTATTATGAATTAATGAAAATGCATAAAAAGAATTAAAGAAAATAAAAGAATTAATAATGAAATAAAGGGAGGGGTGTGTTAAGCAAGTACGCGCAGTTAAAATCAGGATGGGCCACACAGACAGGGGTGTGAATAGAAAGTTGGCCTTAGGCCCAGAATCACTCAGCAATAACGAAAATAAAAAGAGGCGCAGGGGGGTGAAAATAGAAGGGTTTCCACGTTCAAAATGCAGTTGGGCTTAAAACTGGGGGTGGGAATATCATTCAGCAATCAGGCCCGCCCGTTTCAATTAATGAAACGGTGCGTTTGGCACCAACACAATTCCCTCCAAATTCTGAATCAAACCTCAGCCACACGATTGGCTTGGAGGTCAATGGTCTAACACAAAACAGACGATCCAGATTTCGTCTTCCTCCTTGAATCTGTTAGAACTTAGGGTTTCCCTCCATGGCTACCATGCACGAACCAAACTTCCATCCATCTGTTCTCATTCTACAGGCCACAACACATCACGATATAAACATGAAAAATGTTCTACATCTCTCCCTCTATAAGCCTATGGTCTTGGATTATTCTGAACCTCAACAAACCAACAAACCCGAGCGCAACAAAATCTGGTTACCATGAACATACTCTGCAACTCACCAACACAATTCTCTATCAAACCTACACTGATCTAATCTATAACTAATGGTTATCATTCTGATCTATCAAGCTAAGCTTATGATGCATTCTACTACAAGTTCCAAACCCTAACAGTTTTTACAACCTGCTAACAAACATCACCAAACCACTCCAAACTCAACCTAATTGCTCTACTAACATCCTACATTATATCTAAACTAATAAAATCATGCTAACCTAATTGAATCAAGCTATTTGAATGAAAACGCACCTGATGCAAAAGCTTGAAAACAGCTATGGAAACTCGTGAATCCACCAACACCAATGCTCAGATCTTGATCAGTGAGTGAAACTCTTGCTTCTGTATGCAACACTTGAATGAAACTTGGCTTGAATTGTGCTATCAACTTGAAATTGCAACTTTGATGTTGATGATGGAAGTGCTCGAAAATGGATTGATCTCACTTGGTTCTTGGTTGAATTCTGATCTATGATGATGAATCAGTATAATGAAGTTGATTTTGATGATAATTGGTGAAGAATTTGAGAGATTGAAGTGAAATTGCAAAGAGAAAGAATGAGAGAGTTTGTGAAATTCTTGGTGAGAAAATGAGTCCAACCCTTGATCAATCTTCATTTCATGAATATATAGACCCCAATGGTAACTTCTAGATCCCTCTTACACATTCCCTTGCCTTCCAACTTTGATCCATTTTTGAAATGTTTCTTAAAATGCAAGTAACCAAGGATAACTTTGAAATCTTCCACTAAACTCAAAAAAGTGTTTGAACCATTGTTCTTAGAATGCCTTTTCCATTCAAAATCATATATTAGAAGTCTCCATTTGGACTTATAAATCTCCCAAACCATTTTTCATTTTGAATTTATCCAAATTATAAGCCATTTTAGTTCAACTTTGGACCAATCATGCAACTTCATGCTATGAGCTTTTCCAACAATTTGTGACCTTCTTTCTAGACTTAAAATCCCATTTGGAGCAAGTTTGATGTTGTAAGTTTTTCCATTTGAGGCCTCCTTGTATGAGTTTTGGACATAGGTTAAAATGACCTGTAATTCACAAATGCCCAAAATACCCTTTGCTTGCCAAGACCATAAGTTGAGTTCTCCACATCATATGAAGGCATACTATACCATTATAGAAAGCTAAGACAATGTGGAACAATTCTTATGTTTACCAAGAATTCATTTGAAATCTCCTTGAGGGGTAAAAATTGCTTGGAAGTCAAGTCACTTTCACAGACAAAAGTTCAGACACCTCAGATGACCTGTAACTTGCAAGGACCATAACTTGAGTTCTATAAATCTCCTTGATGTCTTCCACCACTCAAATTAAAGGTCTTGAGATCCTCTACAAGTTTCATGTTGGCCAAGAAGCCATTTGAAGCTATCATTTTGACTTATCTTGCTTGGAAATTTGACCTAAACTAGGGGATTTTACACAGAAACCCTAATTTAGTAACTCCTCTTCTCCTTGATTTCTCTTGAATTCTTCTTGGAATATCTCCATATCCTTCTTTATATATCCAATGATGAACCCCACATCTCCCCAATAGCCTTGAATACCCCCTTAAATCAGTCAATTGACCTAGGGTTGACCTAGGGTTGACCCAGATGAAACCCTAGTTGACTGCCTTCAGCTATAGCTCTTATGCTCTCCTCAATGACTTGTTTTCTTCTCCAAATGACTTTCTAAGTCTCTCATAGTGTCTAGATACTCTCCATGCCTTCAACTCACAGCTCACACCTTACTTGTTGGTCCTCAGATACCCTCAGCTAGGAGATGGACTCAAGGCTTGATCTGCAGAGCTCTTTGCTTTCAAATTCTTTCCTGATGACTTGAATGAGATTGAATTGGGATAATAACCTCTTGATAGGCTTCTAGAGATGAGAATAATGATTGGTCCCCTGTTGAATGACTTGTTATGCTTATGCTATGCAGATGGTTAGTCTATGTACATGACTCTATATGCAAATGCTAATGACATTGAAACATAAACCAAAGAATAAGGTTGGGCAAATTTTAGGGTGCAACAAAGACCATTGTCAAAATTTTGGTCTTCTCTATATGAACTTCTAAGAGAGGTGCAAGCAATGCCGATTTGATACTTAGGCTTGACATGCCAGAATTGTTGAGGACGAGGGTGAGACATTATACTCTATCGTGGATAGAAATTGTTTTCATGAAGATTTCTCCCATAAAATCTATAAAAGTAAGAACGAATATGACCATGTTGACCGCAGTGATGACACGCCTAATAAGTGATGTACAAGTGACTCCAAGCATAAGAGGGGGAATTATGGTATTCAAAAATCATGATTAATTTTAAGGTTTTATTACTTAAGAAGTAAATTGTGTTAGTATTCACAAAATCAAAGAGAAAAGGCAACGGAAAGTAAATGAGGGAGTAGAGTAAATAACAAAAATAAAAAAGATAGAGTTAGATAGATTATGTCAGAGCGTTATCCAGATTCGGCCGAACATTGGCCTAGTATTATCCCAAGAGATCTTCTTGAGATTTCACTATAATATTGAGCTTTTACAAGGTTAAGCCCACGAATCCTTAATACAATTGAAACTAGAGATTTTGCACTAGCTTATCCCCATAACCAAAAGATATATTTTCCACAGGATGAACTCAAGAACCGAGTAGAGATTTTATTGGACGATCTTAGTAACCAAATATAACTTTTCTGTGTCGAGTTCTATAACCAAACAGATATTTTTCCAGTGGATGATATTATGAACCAAACTTAGTTCTTCAATAGTATCACACTCTTAAAAATAACAATAGTGACACGACACCAGTATAACTCTTTCCTCACAAGGCATTTTCACTCATAAGGAAAATTTTGGTAAAAGAAAATATTTAAAGGGAGATAAGAGAGAAATAATTAGCAAAAGTTCAAATTCTGGTGTGAAATGAAATGAGGAGAGGCCTCAAATGGAAACAATCCATGAGCCAAATTAATGGACTACTTGATTAACTAATTGATTAGGTGCATCCAAAGTCAATTATATGGCCCAAAAAGGAAGGTTTTGATATAGAGTCGTTACCAATTATTAAGAGACTAACATAATCAATTATGGACTCTATTAGGCATTATCTAATCAATTTGTCCTAATCAAGAAGACAGATCCCTAATCAACTGGTTAGGTCTTGAAAAGATTCTTAGGTGATTTTGTTAAGTAAAGATAGGTCTGAAAAGAATTTTAAGTATGTGTGTGAGTTTCCTTAGTATCTTAGTAGTTATTTTTCTACTTTTATAAGACTCTAGTGACTCAGACAGACACGACCAAATGAGCTTTCACACTTCCTCTCTTTCACAACTCTAAAGCTTTCAAGTTACTTTTCTATATATATTTATAATATAAGTACTTCACTAGAACCTTTACTCTTCTATGGGATTAGGTTTGAGATATCTTCAAGTTAATCAACATTATTATAGAGTTTGAAAGATATCACCACTGACTTCAATATTCATCAATGTTTTCATCATCAAAGCACTAAGAAAGTTGTCAGCAGGATCGTCAACTTCATACCTGCAAGAACATAAATCCACATTCTCCCCTCTTTTTATGATGACAATGATTCTCTCAGGAGGTGGTACAAGATAAAATAAATGGGTGAGTTTATGGAGTGGTTAAGCTCTCCCTTACATGAGTATAGAGTATACTTTACTCCCACTGAAAGTATACCTCTCCTCCTTTGACATAATAAAATAGGCAAAAAACAAATAGAACATAGATCACATATTTTCTCAGGTAAATGGAATGATCTACCCAATAAAGATATGACTGAGAATATTCTAGGGAAAGACACAAATAAGTAGAACATGAGATCATACTTCTTCCCACAGATGGCAACATCCAACATTGAGATCAAACAGTAGATAGGCTTTAGAAAGATTCATTTCCTTGATTATTTCTCGAACAAAGGTTAATAATATTTGAAGCTTTCTAAATCGATAGGAACTTCTGAAATCTAGTTATTTCTTGTTGAGACTCCTTCCATGATATAATCATTTCTCCTTAGGACATATTTGGACAACCTCTTTGGTATTTAGGGCGTGGGATTGATATCGGGCTCTAGTAATACAGCTTTTGGAACCCATTTGTTCCAATAACACTTAAGACTCAACCAAAAGTTAGTAAAAATAAATATATTGACTAAGAAATTAATAAACCACTTACTAGAGAGTCAATCAGAGTTTTCATATTTTTCAACCTCTATTAATTATGCTACCTCAAGACCTCAAGATAACTTGTGAAAAACTTCCTTTTCGAGGGAACATTACTCCATGTTGATTTTCCTTATTTACGAATCGTTTGATACGAGAGTCGGTCCAAACCCATGACTGATAAATCCATTACAAATTTATCACCTTAACCTTCTAAGAGGTTCTATGATCACATGTGTTAAATGATACCATTAACACCTTGGATAATTCTGTTCAAAAACGTCATAACATCTTGATCAAAGACATCAGGATTTATAGACGCCACCAAGTATAACATGCTTTGCAAAACTTAATTGAATTTGCAAAGGAGACTCCTTTAAAGCTACAAATCATTCCTTTTTCATCTTTGTTGGTGTATAGATTTAGATTTATTTGTACATTGTTTAGGTGAATTTGTTTAAGGAAGCTTTCTTATGATTAATTAACTTATAGCCAAAGAGAGTACCTAAGCTCTCCCATCATAGACCTTTCAAATTTAGTCTTGTTACAAGAGTGTCGTGTAGTAACTCCCTTAAAAATATCTTCAACTTCATTCTAGAAAGGATGGTCTTCGGTTTTCCTCTATTCCTTTGGAATATTTTTATGATCTACATGATCTTCTTCATTCTCATCTTAAACATGATCTACTTCTTGATCTTTATCTCCATTCACTAGGGTTGTCTTTTCCAAAATCCCTATAAAATTGACAAGATCTACTTCTACTAATAGGTTTAGTTCAATAAAGGTAATGTGTATGATTTCTTTAATAGTCATGGTCTTTTTTAAAATAGTATTTAAAAAAATTATTTCAAGGCTTTTAAAGACCATGTATATATAGGAATTTAAAATATATATTATTACCTTTATCACACAACTTACTTAAAAGTAAAATATGTTATAAAAATTTAGTCAAAAGAAAAACTTAAAGGTAAGATTAGGGCTCCTACCAAAAGTCACAGAACTAACGATATTTCCTTGTTGTTGTTATAAAAAGAAATTTCTCTTGTTGTAGAAGTGAAACAAGAGAACATATTTATTTTTGTAGTTGTATGACTTGAAGAGCAACTGTTAGTATCATCTTTTGAATTCGAGTTGTCAAGCATACCTGCATCACAATTTGACTTTTCGACCTTTTGTACCCAAATCTTTGTGCCTCCTTTGATGTTAGTGGAATAGATATTATGAGCAAATATCTTTCTCTTTTTACTTTCAGAATGCTCCTTATTAAAATACGAGGGAGGATATTCTTGTTTTCTTTCAGGACTCTTTTTTATAAAATAGAACATAGCAATATGGTCATATTTATTACAGTAATTATATTTTAAAATTTTGCATTTAGATGTTGGTTGGACATTACAAATATTGCTAAAGATTTTAATGTTGTTCTTAGGTTCAAAGCCAATACCATCGTTATTATAAGACACTCATTGGTTAACAAAACATTCAACTTTTCTCTTTCTTTAGTGAATATTTCAAGTTTGTTTTAAAGATCATCAATTTTATTTTTTAAAATGTCGCATTGGTCATACTTGATAGATTAGTATAAGACTTCGTAAGATGCGAGTGAGTTTTAAATTAGATCATCTTGTCTTTCTTTAAGACTTTCTATTTCTTCCAATAAATTTTTATTTTTCAATTCGAGGGAAGAAATATTGTCTTTGGAGGTAGAGACAAATCTTTAGTTAGCTTTTTACATATGTGAAACAATTATTCATCATAAAAATAAGAGGTTACCTCATCTTCTTCATGATTTACCATGAGACACATGTTTCTTTCCTCCTTGTCAAAGGATTTCACATCATTATCATCCTAAGATATGTAGGCTCTCTTAACATTTTTCGCAGTTTCTTGATCTTCTCTAATTTTAAGAGCAATTTAGTCTTATGTGTCCTTCATTTTTGCATTGGTGGTATTTGGGAACGAAAGAGTATTTTTTTCCTTCATTTTTCTCTTCGAAACTTGAATTTTTTTCGTGACTTATGAAATCCTGGAATTTTTTAAACATGAGTTTCGAGTATTTATTAATCTCACTTTGACAGTCTTCATCTTCTGATAGCATATCTTTGATGAGATTAAATTATGTTAGTATACACAAAATTAGAGAGAAAAGGTGGCAGAAAGTAAATAAGGAAGTTAAGTAAATAACAAAAATAAAAGAAATAAAGTTAGAGAGATGGCACTAGAGAGTTATTCGGGTTTTGTCTAACGTTGACCTAGTCCTCTCACCAAGAGATCTTTTTGAGATTTCACTATAATATTAAGATTTTACAAGGTTATGCCCATGAACCCTTAATACAATCTAAACAAAAAATATTATATTGGCTTATACCCCAACTAAAAGATAACTTTTCCACGGGATGAACTCATGAGCCGAGTAGAGATTTTATAGTTTGATCTCAAACCAAACCAAAATTTCCATACTGAGTTCTATAACCTAACAAAGATTTTGCAAGTGGTTGATTTCAAGAACCAAGCTCAATTCTTCAAGAGTATCTCACTCTTGAAAACAACAAAATGGCACGACATGATTACAACTTTTTGCTCACAAATAATTTTCACTCACAAGGCACTAAGACAACTTTTAGTGAAAGAAAATATTTAAAGATATATATATATATATATATATATATATATATATATATATATATATATATATATATATATATATATATATATATATATATATATATATATATATATATATATATATATATATATATATATATATATATATATATATATATATATATATATATATATATATATATATATATATATATAGAGAGAGAGAGAGAGAGAGAGAGAGAGAGAGAGAGAGAGAGAGAGAGATAAACTGTAAAGATCTAGGAAAGCTACAAATTCTGGTGTGAAATTAAGTGAGGAGAGACTTCCTTTATATGGAAAAAAATTGGCTAAAAATGGAAACAATCCATGGGCCGAATTAATGGCCTAATCAATTAGGTACGTCCAATAATCGATTCTTATGGTCCAGAATGGAATGTTTTTGTATGAAGTCATTACCAGTTATTAAGTGCCTATCATAATAAATTATGGACTCGTTATGCATCATCTAATAGATTAAATATAAAATCTAATTGATAAAACCGTTCAAAAAATTGTCCTGATCAAGCAGAAAGTCTTCTAATCAACTAGCTAGGCCTTGAGAACATTTTTAGGTGATTTTGTTAAATAAAGAGATTCCTTAAAGGTATTTTAAGCGTGTTTGTTAGTTACCTTAGTATCTTAGGAGTTACTCTCCTACTTTCACAAGACCTTGATCACTCAGACGGACACAACCATGTGAGCTTTCACACTCCCCCTCTTTCAAAACTCTAAAGTTTTCAAGTTCCTTTGCTAGATATACCGATCATATACACACTTCACTAGAACCTTGACTCTTCTATTGATGAGGCTTGAGATATCTTTAAGTTAATCACCATCATTATAGAGTTGGAAATATATCACCACTGAATTCAACATTCATCAGTGTTATCACCATCAAAGCATAAAGAAGGTTGTTATCATTATCATTAGCTTCATACTTGAAAGCACATATATCCATAGTGAGGTATATTGACTTGATGCTTGATTAGGGAATTAGTATGTTGGTAATAATATGTGACATGTTGTTGCAAAATTGTACAAGATATTTTAGTTTCAACTTTCTGAGTAGGAAGAACAAACGTAGTCTTTAGGGTGGATGGATCATCATTATATCAAAGTCCTTTCATATTTTAGGCGGGTTTACCAATATTCAAAATAGCATCAAGATTATCAACTTCAAAATTCAGCATACATACAGATTCGGTCCTTCCATAAAGTTTAGAATTGAGATATTTAACTTCCTACTTCAACTCACCAGTCGTAAGCATGAGTCTGGTTTTGTCTTGAAGAATAATTTCAACTATTTCCTTCTTTTTCTTCTCATTCACATAAGATTCTTCAATCTACTTTAAATGAAGAGTTATATATGATTCAACAAGGACATTATTGCTTAAACACTCATTATCAATAGGTAATAAGTATTAGAAATTTATTTGATATGAGTAGTTAATGCCACAACACTACTTGTATGACCAAATTTACTTTGTTCATCATACTCATTCGAATAGGTGGTATTGTAGCATTTTCTTTATTTTATCAAATAATTAGGATAACCAACTTGAATATGCCAAAATCCTCTGCATTCATGAATTGAATTCCTTTTGATCTGTAAGGATATACATAGAATGTTTCCACTTCTTGGAGTTTGTGGTTGAATGCCTTTGACATTGGAAGAAAGATTGTTTCCAGGTTTTCTGTCAAATCTTCTCATAATATGGCTGATTTTTTTACAATGATAGAAATAAATTCAGTGATATTTTCATCAATGCCATTGGATATCTGGTCTTCATGATTAATCATGTTTTATTTAACCGCCATTCCTTGATTTAAACGTCATTCCTTAGTTTTTCTTCTCAGGTTTCTCATAACAAGTTTCTCTTCTGACATCTTTTCACCGAAAGCAAAAGAGTTTTTGGAAATATCACAAAGGCAAAGATTAAATTCAATATTAATTTTCTCCTCAAGAATCTTTAAGTTTTCAAATTTGGTAGTGAGGAGTTGAAGCCTTGACATCTAAAATTTGGAAGTTTCCTCATGAGCCACTTCAAGAGTTTCTCATGCCTCTTTATTGTTAAGTTTGTAACTCCCTGTGTCGAAGCAGTGTAGCTCGACAGAAATAAGAACTATTCGAATTATCCTAATGCGTATGTGTGTATCGAGTTGCTTAGTGTGTCGAAGCAGGTTACTTCACACGAGATTTTGACTTAGGCCTATTTTAGTAATGTTAACTATTTTGGGCTTTTATAGTTTTGGGTTTTGTCTTAGCGTGTAAGTTAACCTAAATCTATAAATAGGGATTAACCCTTATTTTGTAAACAACTCATAACATTATATTCACAGAATTTGTAGTTGCAAGTGAATAAAGAAGTTTTCCGCAGGTTGTAGGCAAAGAGAAACTCTACAGAAAACATTCTTCTTCTTCTCCAACGTTATTTTCGTTCTTTCTTTCTCAACCTTTTTCATTGTCATTGCGTGATTGATAACAATCTTGTCCATCAAGATTAAGCTAAATTCTCCATAGGTTGTGGTTGAATTCCAACATCTGGTATCTAGAGCTTCGGTTGTGATTCAAGAAAGCAAAATCGTGATGGCGATGAATCATCCAAACAGACACTTTTCGACGCACCTTTCAATTCTCAAGAAAGATAATTATGAGAATTGGTGCAAGCAGATAAAGGTGGTTTTCTGTTATCAAGATCTTTAGGATCTTGTGAAGGAAGGAGTAACACCGCTTGTAGAAAACGTGACAGATCAAGAAAAAGATGCACATAAATAATTGAAGAAGAAAGATTATAAAGCTCTCTTTATAATCCATCAATGTGTTGATCCAGATAATTTTGAAAAGGTTAGTGATGTAGAATCATCGAAGGAATCGTGGAAAATTCTGAAGAAGTCATTTGGAGGAGCAGATAAGGTGAAAAGGGTGAGGTTACAAACTCACAAGAGAACCTATGAATTGCTTCAGATGGAACAAAGTGAAAGCATAACTGATTTTTTTCACTAGGGTTACTAAACTGGTGAATCAAATCAAGGTATGAGGAGAAATGCTGACATCAAGATCAGTCGTTGTAAGGATCTTGAGGTCATTGGCTCCAAAGTTCGAACATGTAGTAGTAGCGATAGAAGAGTCGAAAGATTGTCAGTATTGATGAAGGAAAAGCTTCAAGGGACGCTTAAGTCTCATGAAAAAAGGATGGCTAAAAGAGCTGCAGGAAAGTCAAAGAGTGATATGGCTTTGCAGGAGCAGTCAAAAAAAGAAAAGAAATGCAAAGGAAGTTGGAATGACAATAAAGGTAAAAGAGACCACAATAATTCGACTAGTCAAAATCAGCAGGAAGGAAACTGGTCAAATCAGAGAAAACCTGGGAACCAATGCAACCCAAGAGGTGGTGTTGCACGTAAAGGAAGAGGTGGTGGTCAAAAACCTGACAAAAGTCACATTTAGTGTTTCAATTGCAGAAGTACGGTCACTATTTTATTGAGTGTCAAGAAAAGAAGAAGAATCAAGAAACTGATGCAAAGCTGATGAAACATGAAGAAGAAGAAGAAGAGATGTTGTTGATGGTCACAACAAAAGATGAAGAAAGATTCCAGGACCAATGGTACTTGGACTCAGGATGCTCATCACACATGACTGGAAGGAAATATTGGTTTATCAACATAAATCCCTCAATGAAGAACATGGTGAAATTTGTAAATGACAATACTCTAGCAGCTGAAGGCATTGGTGATGTTCTGATTATGAGGAAAGATGGCAAGAGGTTGTATATACCAGGCATGAAGAGTAATTTTCTCAGTATAGGGTAGCTGGTCGAAGAGAACTACAAGGTATCAATCGAAGGCAAGATGATGAGAGTTCTCGACTTAGAAGGAAGGTTAATCTTAAAGGCTCCTATGTCTCAGAATAAAACCTTTATGATTGAACTTAATGTGATGGAGCATAAGTGTTTTGCAACTGCAGCCAATAAAGATGAATGAATATGACATTATCGACTTGGCCATCTCAATTTCAAAGACATCAGAGATTCCAAACGAAGTGTGTGAAGAATATGTTTAGGTGAAACAATACAAGAATAGCTTCAGCAAGGATGAAGGAAGCAAGTCGAAGGCAATTCTCGAAGTCATATACTCTGATGTATGTGGTCATATCCAGGTAGATTTCTTTGGAGGCAACAGATATTTTGTCATGTTCATAGATGATTTCAGTCAAAAAAATGTGGACTTACATGATTAAGAAGAAACGTGAAGTGATTGAGGTATTTTCCAAATTTAAATTTATGGTCGAAAGGCAGAGTGGTTGAAAGCTAAAGATTCTGAGGACTGATGGTGGTGGAGAGTATTGTCGAAATATTTTGATGCATTATGTGAGAAAGAAGGGATTGTTCATGAGGTGGTGCCTGTAACACTCCGAATTCAATTAATTAATTTAACTTGAATTATTTAGATTTTTATTTATTTAATTGATGTTTTAAATTAATTGTTGTGTGATTATGGGGGTAAGTGTCTTTGAAGTAGAGGTATAGAGAGAGTAAGAGTTTGACTTTTTTTTTTGAATTAATTAATTAAGTAGAATAAAATAAAATAGTGAGATTTAGTTGGAAAATAAAATGTTATAATAATAGAGTTTTATGGAGAATTGATTTATTAGAATAAATATTAAAAAAAAATAGAAATATCCATCAATTAGAGTTAGTAAGAGGAGTAAGGGTATTATGAAAAAAAATAAGGATAAGTTTAGGGTAAAAGGGGAATAGCCTAATTAGAAGGAAATAGGTGTTGGAATAAAATAGGGAAGTGAGAATTTGGTTCAATAATAGGGGTATCATGAAAGGGTAGAAAGGTTCTCTTAACCTCTAATAGGAATGAATTTGGTATTTTTATGAGAAGTCGATGTTTGACTAATTTTATTAATGGTATCAAGCCAGGCCTCTCCTTGTACGATGTGGTTCGGGGACGGACCAAGCAGAAGCTGGTGGGCATGTAACACCCGAGGTCGATGAGGGCGGAGAGTGGTTACATGTAACACCTGAGGGTGAGGGAGTGGTTGCCGGTGTGTGAGGTATGACAATGAGACACTCCTAGCAACTTCTAGGGAAAAACCGAATTCACATCGGAATGAGATGGATCCTGAGGATGTGCAGGTATGGAACTACATGGTTGAATGAAGGCTTATAAGGATTAATTGGTACTACCTATAACAACAAGATGCATTTTCTTTTCGGTAGCCCGTTCTATAAGAACTCCACAGTTAAGCGTGCTTGACTTGGAGCAATTTAGGGATGGGTGACCTTCTGGGAAGTTTCCCAGAAAGCGTGTGAGTGAGGATAAAGCAAGCTGAAAAGACCCGTGTTGGTTTGTAGGGTGAGAAGTATGTTGAAAGGCAAGCATCTACCCAAAGATTCAGTGAGAATCTTAGCTGAAGAATCAGCTAGTGAAGTCGAAAGAGAAGTTCGACAAGAAAAAATCAGAGGTGAAGCAGGCCCAAGCAGACCTCGACGAACAAGACACAGGCCTGCAAGGTTGCAAGAATGTATGATTACATCAGATGATGTGGTCGACGAAGAAGGTGAGATGATACACTATGCTTTATACGCAGATGTTGAACCAGTCAATGTAGTTGAGGCATTGAAAGATTCTAAGTGGGTGAAAGAAATGAATGAGGAACTAGAGTCCATCGAAGTCAACAACACTTGGTCACTTTTCGAATTGCCTCAAGGCAAGAAGGCAATGGATGTGAAATGCGTTTATAAGGTGAAGATGAATCCTAAAGGGGAGGTAACTCGATACAAGGCAAGACTTGTAGCAAAAGGATTTCTTTAGAAAGAAGGAATTGACTTTGACGAAGCAGGCCCAAGCAGACCTCGACGAACAAGACACAAGCCTACAATGTTGCAAGAATGTGTGATTACATCAGATGATGTGGTCGAAGAAGAAGGTGAGATGGTACACTATGTTTTATACATAGATGTTGAACCAATCAATGCAGTTGAGGCATTGAAAGATTGGACGTGGGTGAAAGAAATAAATGAGGAACTAGAGTCCATCGAAGTCAACAACACTTAGCCACTTTTCGAATTGCCTCAAGGCAAGAAAGAAATAGATGTGAAATGTGTTTACAAGGTGAAGATGAATCCTAAAGGAGAGTTAACTCGACACAAGGCAAGACTTGTAGTAAAAGGATTTCTTTAGAAAGAAGAAATCGACTTTGACGAAGTTTTTGTATCTGTTGCTAGGATCGAAACAATCAAGTTGGTCATTGATCTAGAAAACATGAAAAATTGGAACACATGTCAGATGGATGTGAAATGTGCATTCATGAATGGCCCCTTAGACAAAGAAGTTTATGTTGCACAACCAGCCGGGTTTGTGAAACAAGGCAAAGAAAGAAAGGTGTACATGTTGAATAAAGTCTTGTATGGACTTAAGCAAGCTAGAAGAAATTTGTTAAGTGCACAACTGAGTATGGAGTATATGTAAGGAGAAGCAATAGTGAATTTCTTATACTATGTCTCTATGTTGATGGCCTGTTGATAACAGGAAGTTGTAAGAAGGAGATTGAAGATTTCAAACATGACCTATGTGAGGAGTTTGAAGTTTCAGACTTGGGAAACCTCTCATATTTCCTTAGCATCGAATTCTACAAGAGTGGTAGAGATTTGATGATGCACCAAAGAAGATATGCAAGCTAAATACTCAAGAGATTTGAGATGCAAGATTGCAACCCAACTTCGACTCCAGCTGAGATCAGATTGCAACTATCGAAAGATTCAGATGAAGATGATATTGACCCAACCCAATATAAAAGACTTATTGGGTCAAATCGATACCTTTATCATACAAGGCATGACTTAGCATATAGTGTGGGTATGGTAAGTAGATTAAGGAAGAATTCATAGGTATCACACCTAGCAGTGACGAAGAGGATATTGAGGTATCTGAAAGGAACTCTCAACTACGACATTTTGTTTCCTACATTTGATGAAGGAAAAGAATGCAAAATATTGAGAAACACTAATTCAAGATGGTATAGTTATGATGAGGATGGAAAATCCACAGTTGGCTATGTGTTTATGCTAGATGGTGCACCAGTTGTGTCGCTACTGCGAAAATCGGCGCCGGCTGAACAGAAGAGTCGCCACCGTGCGTTATTTATCCCAAAGGAGGGAAAGGAAACGCTCAGAGTAAACCTACCGCAAAGACAGGAAAGGAATGGTCATCGCAACCAAATCCTGGATTCGGGAGTCGGTTACGCAAGGGGAAGGTATTAGCACCCCTCACGTCCGTCGTACTCGACGGGATCCACGCTTGTTTTCTGTCGAAAGGATGGTTATTCTATCTACTCTACAGGTCTGGGGTTAAAAGAAAAGAAAATGACTCGGCAAAGTATCGCACTTTATGCCTACGTATTCCCGTCTGGAACGAGAAATCAGAGTCAACGTAGTTCGCCTACCTACGGGAAAGGAGGGGAAGGTTGCTCGCTAGGATATCGCATCCTATGCCTACGTACTTTCACACGGCATGAAAGATCAGAGCAAACGTAGTTCGGGCCACGTACGACACCAGTCTGTCTTGATTGTTTTTTATACCTTCTGAAAAAGGGTTTTTCTGATTAACAGTCCAAGCGGATAAAAATGACGTTTTGATGAGTTCACATTCTTTTACGGAAGAAGTGTCTTTTATTGTGTTTGAAATATTTATTGTGTTTTTCTGTTTGTTTTGAGAAAGAAGAGACAGAACTCTAACCTATGGTTGCGAAGGGAATCAAACTAACCTAATGTTATCATGCATGGGTTAAGACCTAGTGTCTATCATGCTCCTCTCTTGGCCAGAGAGAAACAGAGATCCTAAGGGAATTGACGGAAACAGAAACAATAGCATATATACAGTAAAGCAGTAAAATGCATGGATGCAGCAATACAAGCGAGGCAAGGGAGTCCCACTCAACCTCGAACCTAGAAAACAATAGGCAAAAGTGAACAGAATTCACTTCTAACCCAACAGGTTAAACAGCAAACAATACAGTCAGGGAAAACCAATCAATACATCAGGGAATGAAACAGCAAAAATAAACAGCCACAGCAGCTCTGCATCAACATCTGACTTCAAGTCATCTCCAAACAGCTACCAGCTTCCAGCAAGCATCAATCTCCATCTCCACAGCCTTCAAGCAAGGTCTTTGATTATCAGTCTTCCATCTACAATGGCTTTTCTTCAAGTCTCAATCTCCAAGATGAGGAACCAATCAAGAGGATGAACTGGAATGTCAAACAGCTAGTTGACCACCAAAGGTGGCAAACAGACTGTTAACAATAGGTAGAAGGTTTTCTCTCAAGAGTTCTATCTCTTAGACACTATCATCAAGCCTTCCAAAGGAAGGGGGTGAATGTCTTAGAGAGACTCTGCATCATAGAGAGGGGTGGAGGCAAACAAGACCTTCCATGTTTGTGAATCAAGTTTTCTACTCTAGAGCTCTGCCTAACTCCTAGATCCTATAACCTTCAACAGCTGCCAGCAAGATGCTCTTCACCAACTCTGGAAATTGGTCTTCATTCTCTTTTGTCTTCAATGGGCTTCATCAACACAGTCTTCAGCTCAAACACCAAACCCCAAGCAGGCCCAATACCCCACACAGACAAAAATAATAACCCTAGAGAGGGCACACCACACAGTCAATCAAATACAGCAGTACTAATAGCAGTAGGGGAATCCTGATATTTCTAAGGGATCTAATAACTACCCATAATCCCTATAGTCCCATACCCCAAAGATTCAATCTCTAACTCCTAAGGGAAATGAACTAATTCACCTATGTTATCTCCTAAACCCTAGTTTTGATCATGTTATTCACACCTAAACAAATCATCTAAAAATTAATCCTAAAAATATGAACTAAATTGTATATACAAGATAAATGTCTAATCTAATCAACCTAAAAAGAATGGATTAAAAATAGAAAAGCATTTAATCAAACCAAAATTAACAATTTCATGCATCAAGTTACACATTATTTAAACCTATTTAAAAGAAAAATATGCCAAAAATATTAAAATAAAATGAAATGCCAAATTTTTTATGTGATATTTTTCTTGACAAAATTATGAACAATATGCAAAAAGAACCAATTAAAATCATGCATTTTTCAAATTGTTATGATTTTCCAAAGAATTAAAATTTTTGAAAGAAATTAAAATGAAATTAAATGAAAAGGGGTGCAGAAATTAATGAAAATCAGTTAAAAGAATGAGATGGGCCCAGACTGGGGGGCGCGCATAGCAAGCGCGTCTGGGCCCAATGCAAGTTAGAAAACTTAACAAAAATTAAAAACCCTGAACGGTGCAGTTAGCAAATTATTTAGTTGAATTGGGATTGGGCTTGGTTTGAGGGGTGGCATTAGCAAGCAATATTCAAAGCCCATCAGAAGAACTTTAATGAAACGGTGCGTAGCAACTTCAGGGTTTCCCTCCGTATTTCATTTAAATCAAGGCCATTGGATCATTCCCAAAGTCAAGGTCAAAACCCTGATCGTGTGGCCATGGCTTCGTCTTCAACCTCCAGCAAACCCTAGGTTCTGAAAACCCTAACCATGCACGAATTTTATACTCCTCTGTTCTCCCTCCATTCACCATGAAATCACTCGATATGAAAAGCAAACTTGGTCTATTCCTTCCCCTGTACACAGCCATGCCAATGGTTCTTTCTAAAACTCAACCACAAATTGAACCCGATGAGTATAACAGCTTGGTTCCACCATGATCACCTGATATCAACTCTTCCAATTCTCTCTAATTCTTGCCCTAACATGCTTTACACTTCATGCTGATCATATTAAGCCACATATCCAAGATTATAGTGCAATATCCTTGATGTTACAAGCTCTAACAGTTTTGGTACACCATGATCAACCTTCATGAAACCTCTCCAAACTTTGTGAAATCCATCATCTAACCTATCTTAACCATTCTAACCCTACAATTTCCTATGATTCTACCTAAAACAGTCAAATCAAAGAGGAAACCTACCCGGTGTAAAATGAAGAAAACGGCTATGGAATTCTCTGATCTGATGCTTGCAGTGATTGGAACTTGATCAACACACTCAGTTCCTTGTTCTGTATGCAAAAATTCTGGCTCAAACCTCTTGGATCTTGTAATTGCAAAGTTCTTGCTTCTTGGATGATTAACTTGTATGGCACGATCCCTTTTCAATTCAACCAAATTCTTGTGTGAATTCTGACCTATGAATGATATTGATGACGATCCAATCTAGAAATGTGAAAATTGAGAGAGATTTTGTGAAGTTTGAGATGCTTTTGCAAAAGTGGAAGAATTGTGTATAACTTGTGTTTTGAACAAAGTGATTCACCAACCATGGCATGGAGTCTCTTAATGCAATATATAGATGAGAATAGAAAGCCCTAGAAATTTGTAGAACCTTCCCATGCACACTTTCCCTTGGATTTGGATTATGTAACTTCATTTGTAAGTAACCATGCATATCTTTCAATTCTTGAACCAAACTCAAAATTCTACTTTTGCCAATATTCTTAAAACATTTTTTCCAATCAAAATGACCTATAATTTCACCCCATTTAGCCAAATTATGAAAAATCTCAATTTTAGGTCATTTTTCATTCATTAAATTCACCAATTTTGAAACCTTGAGCTATGAACCTTTACAATATTTCATGATCACTTTCCTAGACTCAAAATGTCATTTGGAGCAAGTTTTATGTTGTGAAGTTTTTCATTTGAAGCTTCCTTGTATGCGTTTTGGGCATAGGCTTGAAATGACCTGTAATTCTCAGATGACCAAAATACCCTTTGCTTGCCAAGACCATAAGTAGAGTTACACAAATCATATGAAGGCATACCATACCATTCTAGAAATCTAAGACAATGACGAACAACTCTTATGTTGACCAGAAATTCATTTGAAATCTCCTTGAGGGGTAAAAATTGCTTGGAAGACAAGTAACTTTCACAGACAAAATTTCAGATACCTCAGATGACCTGTAACTTGCAAGGACCATAACTTGAGTTCTATAAATCTCCTTGATGTATTCCACCACTCAAATTAAAGGTCTTGAGATCCTATACAAGTTTCATGTTGGCCAAGGATCCATTTGAAGCTTTCATTTTGACTTATCTTGCTTGGAAATTTGACCTAAACTAGGGGATTTTACACAGAAACCCTAATTTAGAAACTCCTCTTCTCCTTGATTTCTCTTGATTTATTCTTGGCATATCACTATATCCTTCTCTACATGTCAAATGATGAACCCCACATCTCTCCAATAGACCTCAATTCCTTTCAATCAATCAATTGACCTAGAGTTGACCCAAGGTTGACCCAGATGAAACCCTAGTTGACTGTCTTCACCTGCACCTCTTGTGATCACACCAATGACTTGTCTCCTTTTCCAAATGACTTTCTAAGTCTTCCATGATGTCCACATACTCCCCATGCTCAATTCACAGCTCACAATTTCTTTGATGACCCTCAGATACCCTCAGATAGGAGATAGATTCACTGCTTAATCCAATGACCTCTATGCTTTCAAATTCTTTTCTGATGACTTGAATGAGGTTGAATTTGAATAATAACCTCTTGATAGGCCCATAGGGACGAGAATAGCAATTGGTCCCCTGTTGGATGATTTGCTATGCTATGCTATGCAGATGATTAGACTATGTACATGACTCTATATGCAAATGCTAATGATATTGAAACATAAACCAAGTGAAATAGGTTGAGCAAATTTTAGGGTGCAACAGCTGCCCCTATTCAAGCGACTTGGACCCGATTGGGTGAAGAGCGAACTGCCTTCAAACATTCGTGGTACGAGACGGTTGAATACTAAGAACCCGGAAATTTGCCAACCGCAGAAATAAACTGCACCACTGCTTGGGGAACAACATCCATCAACTGAATCTAACTGTTACAGCAACAAATTGATCCACTAGCGACCGTGCTGGGGATTATTTTCATCAGCCTGAAAAAGATTCTATCATCGAAAAACTTGTCCACGTTAGGACTCCTGTTTCGTCAACACAAAGAAACCTCAACTAAAACTCGTCCACGTCAGGACTCCACCTGCTGTCAACACGGAAAAATCTCGGCGACTTCGCTGGCGATAATTCGTCTGCATTTCATCAGGAATAAATCGTCCACGTTAGGAACAAACCCTTCCACTTTAGGAATAACACCGTCCATGTAAGGAAACATCTCTTCTGTATCTGTCCACGTTAGGACTAAACCCTTCCACGTCAGGAATAAACTTCGTCTAGATCTGTCCACGTCAGGACTAAATTCTTCCACGCAAGGAACACATCTTTTTTTTTGAATCTGTCCACGTCGGGACTAAACTTTCCACGTAAGGAATACATCGCTCTTCCACGTAAGTAATCAATCTTTCCACGTCAGGAATGCCATGTTTCCACGTAAGGAATCACATTTTGATTCGTCCACGTAAGGACTCACATTTTTTCCACGTAAGGAATCACATATTTCCACGTAAGGAAACCACAATCTTTCCACGTAAGGAAACCACTCTTTCTGATTTGTCCACGTAAGGACTCCCATCTTTCCACGTAAGGAACACCTATTTCTTTCCACGTAAGGAATGCATCTTCTTTCCACGTAAGGAAACCACAATCTTTCCACGTAAGGAAACCACAATCTTATCTTGATCTGTCCACGTAAGGACTCCAACCTTTCCACGTAAGGAACGCAATCTCGATCTGTCCACGTAAGGACTCCAATATCTCCACGTAAGGAATGCCATCTTTCCACGTAAGGGATCACAATCTTTCCACGTAAGGAGTCCAACTTAATATGTCCACGTAAGGACTCAATCTTTCCACGTAAGGAATAAACTCAACTTTCCACGTAAGGAATCAATCTTTCCACGTAAGGAAACCGTATCTTTCCACGTAAGGAATCACAAACTTTCCACGTAAGGAATAAACTCATCTTGATTGGTCCACGTCAGGACTCCCATTTCGTCTTGATTTTGTCCACGTAAGGACTCACATCTTGACTTGCTGAGGAAATAAAATTTTGTCCACGTCAGGACTCGCGCGTCTTCGACTTGCTGGGGAAATAGCTGGTCCACGTCAGGACACACACTTCGCCAACAACACAAAGAAGGATAAATTTGTCCACGTCAGGACTCTCGCATCTTGTCAACACGAAGAACTATAAACTTGTCCACGTCAGGACGCACATTTCACCATTACGAAGGAAGATATCTGTTGGGAATAAATGGTCCACGTCAGGACACCAACACGAATAGTAATCAACTTTGTCAACGTTATGACTTCACATTCAATCAATACAGAAAAATCACATTTGTTCACGTTAGGACTAGCACATATCGTCAACTTGAGGAAATGTCCACGTCAGGACTCCACATTCCATCAATTCTGAGAAATCGAACCTGTCCACGTTAGGACTAGCACCTCTTATCATCCCGGGGAAATAAATTTGTCCACGTTAGGACACCCACTTCTCTAGCACGAAGAAAACCCGTCAATATAGGGATAGATTGTCCACGTCAGGACTCATCTTTCCATCGGTCTCAAACCACAAACTTCTTAGCACTGACGTGACAGCGACTTTGAAGTGGATTCTACTGGGGATATTTGGAAACCAAACTACCGGACGTCTGTTCTGATAACCGGCAGCAGCCTCTGAAATTCTGATTCCTGAAACCCTTTTGATGCCAAATAACTCTGCTTGGGAATGAGGAGAAATTTTGCCTACTAACTCTGGCGGGGAAAACAAGAGAAATTCTCAAATAACTCTGCTCGGAGACAAAGAGAACTTCATCATGATAACTCTGTGGGGAATAATGCCAAAGTTGACACTTCATTGAATGTCTCACGTCGAGATCCTGAATGTTTGGTAATTCACTTGAGCAAGAGCTCCTTCCACCTGCAAGATAACAATACTTGAAACAAACGGTTAGCCAACCTGGTTCATGTTTCAAAATGCATATGTTTGACAATGACGTAATGCTCCATTCGACATGGAAATGCTACGCGTTTTTATTTGGTGTATGCAAATATGACACTATATGCCAATGCAAATGCTGACTCGAACTGCTGGGATACAGAAACTGCTTCAGCAAAATAAATGCTGAAGACAATGCCGACTCCTGCTGGGGATAGCCAGGTGCTACAGAATTATTCCAGCAAAATAAATGCTGAAAGAGTGAAGTCGACTCAGCTGGGAAATTGGGAACTTAAACCAAGCACCTCATCGAAGTAACACCCTGCTGGGGAGTATAACTCTGCTGGAGAATAGCAGATGCGCATAGTATGATTGGACTTCTGCTGGAGAGTGAACGGATATCACACGATACTCTGACAAAATAAATGCCAGGACTCACAGCCAACTCTGCCGGGGAGAGTCTTAATCTCCGAGTTCCACTGGGAGGAATGAAAATACTTGCTGAAAAGAGAACTCCGCTGAGGATGAAACGATTCTCTTGGGGACAATCAACTGACTCCGCGGGAGGAGAGTAAATGACCCTGCGGGGAAAGGTAAACTGCCTGAACACCATTCACCAATTAGAAATATTAATCTTCTGAGGCTAAACCACCCTGCTTGAGATGCACTGTCTGAATACAGCCTTTGATCTTGGAATTGCCAAACTCTGCTAAGGATAAACGACTTGACTGGAGAATGTCCTTTGGATAAGCTACGACTAGCTGGGGAATTCGATCCTTCTTCAGTAAGGAACATTGTTATCTCGGAAGCACAACCTGCGTGGGGATCGCGTCTTTCGTTACTGCAATCTTTTGATCGTCCTCTTCATACGGCTATGAACCCTGCAACAACACAAACAAGACAAGACAAGCCTACGCAACCAAATCTATTCAGGTTAGCGTTAGTGACATCGTTTTCAGTTAATTCCAAGTTTTAGCAATTATTGGCAAGGGCCAGCAGTGTTATGCACATGCTAGTTTCATTAAACCTAGGCGTTTTATCATGCACAAAACAGTAAAGATACAACATCAAATACTGAATAATATATTTTATTGATTGGGCCCCTGAATGGGCGGAGTTTTGTACACGGGATGTAACTCCTGAAAAGAGGAAGCTACGCATAACAAATATACAAGTATGCACAAGAAGCATAAATATGATGACAAATTAAATTTGTACACATGTCGGCAACGGGATGCAGACAAACACCACGAGCTGATCCTCCTATGACTCGTCCGACTCTAATGTTTTCCCGGTATTCACACTTCCGAAGAGATTATGTCTGATAATCGACCCCTCAGGTATATTCTCCCGCACCAATGCTCCATACAGTATCAAATTCGGACCGCAGTCATTTGCTTTTCAAATCCCTAACTTTTGTGTGAACCGCCCTTTACGGGTTTTCAGTTCACCGGGATACCCTTTTTTGCCGAAGCCGCCCAGTGTAGGTTTTCAACTTCGCGGGTGTACATTTTTTCCATTTTATCCCTAACTTTTGCCCGAACCTTTCATTCTGTTTTTGGTTCGCCAGGATGCCCCATTTTTGCCTGGACTCTCTTTTTTTTTGTCCAGTGGGTCAATTTTAAGCAAAGTATTTTTTAACTGCGTCCGAATTCACAGGCGACGTAAAGTCTTCACCGTCCATGGTGGACAACAATAAAGCTCCTCCTGAAAAGACTTTTCTGACAACGTATGGCCCTTCGTAGTTAGGAGTCCACTTGCCCCTGCGATCTGCCTGTGGCGGGAGAATCCTTTTCAGCACAAGGTCGCCCGTCTGAAAGCTCTGTGGATGTATCTTCTTATCATATGCTTTCTTCATTCGACTCTGGTACAAACGACCGTATGCTAGAGAAGCTAGCCTTTTCTCATCCATTAAACTCAGCTGGTTCAACCTATCTTTCACCCATTCTGCCTCATCTAATTGGACATCTCGCAATACCCTCAGAGAAGGAATCTCGACTTCCAGTGGTAGCACTGCCTCCATTCCGTATACTAACGAGAACGGGGTTGCCCCGGTTGATGTGCGTACCGTCGTACGATAACCGTGCAAAGCGAAAGGTAGCATCTCGTGCCAATCCTTATAGGTCACCACCATCTTTTGAACGATCTTCTTTATATTCTTGTTGGCCGCTTCGACAGCGCCATTCATCTTGGGTCGGTAAGGGGAGGAGTTGTGATGTTCGATCTTGAAATTCTGGCAGAGCTCCTTCATCATTTTGTTGTTCAGGTTTGAACCGTTGTCAGTGATTATCCGCTCAGGGATCCCATGTCTGCAAATGATATCTCTCTTGATGAATCTGGCCACCACCTGCTTAGTTACATTTGCGTAAGACGCCGCTTCCACCCACTTGGTGAAATAATCGATTGCTACTAGAATGGACCGGTGTCCATTAGAAGTCGTCGGCTCGATCTTTCCAATCATATCGATTCCCCACATCGAGAATGGCCATGGCGATGACATCACATTCAGAGGACTCTGAGGCACATGAATCTTATCAGCATAGATTTGGCACTTGTGGCACTTCCTCGCAAACTTGAAACAATCAGTTTCCATAGTCAGCCAAAAATAACCTGCCCGCAGCAGCTTCCTCGTCATAGCATGCCCACCAGCATGCGTACCAAAGGTACCTTCATGTATTTCCTCCATGAGCAACTTTGCCTCTTTTTCATCCACACAACGCAGCAGCACCAAATCGTGGTTTCTTCTGTATAAGACACCATCCGGATTCAAGTAGAAATTACCCGTCAATCTCCTTAGAGTCTTTTGATCTTGACTGGATGCCCCAGCCGGATACTCTTTGTTCTTCAGGAAATTAAGGATATCAAAATACCACGGTTTATCGTCGGATGCTTCATCAATAGCAAACACGAAGGCAGGTCTGTCAAGCCGAGAGATAATGATTCTGGGAGCCTCGTTCCAGAAGTTGACTTTGTACATGGAAGACAAAGTGGCCAGGGCATCAGCCATCTGATTCTCCGCTCGCGGTACATGATGCAATTCAACTTTGTCAAAGAAAGGCAACATTCTCCTCGCATAATTCATGTAATGTATTAAATTGGGCTGACGTGTCTCCCATTCCCCTTTTATCTGATTCACCACCAGAGCTGAGTCTCCGTATACATCTAGATTCTTGATTCGCAAATCAATGGCTTCTTCAAGCCCCATGATGCAAGCTTCGTATTCGGCTTCATTATTGGTAACTGTAAAGGTCAATCGGGCAGTAAACGGAATATGCGACCCGTGTGGAGTAGTAATGATTGCCCCTATTCCGCTACCGTAAGCATTCACAGCTCCGTCAAAAATCAACTTCCATTTGGAACCCAATTCTGGTCCTTCGTCTGGCAACGGCTCTTCACAATCTTTCATCTTTAGGTACATGATATCCTCGTCAGGAAAATCAAACCTCATCGATTGGTAATCTTCAACAGGTTGCTCCGCCAAGTACTCAGACAGTACACTCCCCTTTATTGCCTTCTGCGAGACATACTGGATGTCGTATTCAGTCAAGACCATCTGCCAACGGGAAATTCTCCCTGATAGCGCCTGCTTTTCGAATACATATTTGATAGGATCCATCTTCGAGATGAGCATGGTTGTATGATTCAGCATGTATTGCCTCAAACGCTTGGCGGCCCAGGCTAGCGCGCAACAAGTTTTTTCAAGCATTGAATATCGAGATTCACATTCAGTAAATTTCTTACTCAAGTAGTAGATCGCATGCTCTTTTCTCCCTGTCTCGTCATGTTGACCGAGAACGCAACCCATACTTCCCTCAAGAACTGTCAAATACATAATCAAGGGTCTCCCTGCTACTGGGGGTATCAAAATAGGAGGCTCTTGCAAATACTGCTTTATTTTGTCGAACGCCTTTTGACAATTTTCGTTCCACGTTACAGCTTGGTCTTTCTTTAACAGCTTGAACAATGGTTCATACGTAGCAGTTAGGTGAGATATGAACCGAGCGATGTAGTTCAACCTCCCTAAAAACCCGCGCACCTCTTTTTCTGTTTTAGGCGTTGGCATCTCTTGAATTTCTTTTATTTTTGCAGGATCGACCTCTATTCCTCTTTCGCTTACGATAAACCCCAACAGTTTACCCGATCTCACCCCGAAGGTGCACTTGTTAGGGTTCAGTCTCAGCCTGAACTTCCTAAGCCTTTTGAATAACTTCAGCAGATTCACCAGATGCTCTTCCTCCGTCTGGGATTTGGCAATCATATCGTCAACATAAACTTCGATCTCCTTATGCATCATATCATGAAAAAGAGTCGTCATTGCACGCTGATACGTTGCCCCAGCATTCTTCAGGCCAAAGGGCATCACTTTGTAGCAAAATGTTCCCCAAGGCGTTATGAAAGTAGTCTTCTCCATGTCCTCTGGCGCCATTTTAATCTGATTATAGCCCGAGAAGCCATCCATGAAGGAGAATACGGAGTATTGAGCAGTGTTGTCAACTAGCACATCGATATGAGGAAGCGGAAAATCGTCTTTTGGGCTCGCTTTGTTCAAGTCACGGTAATCTACGCACATTCTCACTTTACCATCTTTCTTTGGCACTGGTACGATGTTAGCGACCCATGAGGGATATTTCGTCACAGCTAGGAAACCAACATTCCACTGTTTTTGAACCTCTTCTTTGATCTTCACTGCCATATCGGGTCTAGTTCTGCGAAGCTTTTGTTTGACCGGCGGGCATTCCTCTTTCAATGGCAGACGGTGCACGACCATATCTGTATCAAGCTCTGGCATGTCTTCATACGACCAAGCGAACACATCACTATACTCTCTGAGCATTTCAACTAGTCTTTGCTTGACGTCGCTCTGCAGCGCGGCTCCTATACGAATGTTCTTTTCAACCCCTTCCGACCCCAGGTTAATAATTTCGATGACCTCTTCATGAGGCAGAATGACTCTTTCCTCTTGCTTCACCAACCAAGACAATTCTTCAGGAATGTCCCCATCTTCAACAACCTCTTCTTCGGCCTGAAATACCGGGTGCTCAAAGTTGGGACGAGTCATAGGTGGTTCAAGGATGTCATCTGAAAATGTGATCCTGCAAAAGGAATGGTTAAATGCTTCAAAATGCGTATAAAGCGAATAACCACGTTGCCATTTTATTGAAAAATACAAAACAGGAAAAACAGAGATCGCAATATTTGCACATGAAAACGCCTTTTATTTAATGATAAACACGCAATGTTCATAACAGCACAGCCCTAAGCAAATCATGATGCCCCGGGCAAGACACCAGATTGTTCAACAATTAATAAAACAAAGCATTACTATTTAAGAGTCACAGGAACAAGCTCCTGAATAGACCAGTTGCCCAAGCCCTGTCTTGGCGCGCTCGGCTGAATCCAGGCGTCCATATCGCAATCGCTGTCTCCTTCGTCAGACTCTGAAGCAGCGTTGACGGTCTCATGACGTACTCCACCAGCAGTGATGGTTATTGGCCCTCTGAAACGGGGTGCCCCCACAGCAGGTGTTGATGACGACGGTTGATATCCCAGCCCAAACCGGTCCATCTTCACAGGAATATCCAGCACTTTGCCCCAGCCCTTTGTCTCACCAGTCTCTACTAAAGCTTGAGCTTCCTTATACGACGAGACGGCTACCTCCGACACTTTGCTCGGCCCGGGACCTTTATCTTTGATGCGTAACCCTTCAAATGCCTGACAGGGTGTTTCGTGAATCTCTCCATCGACCTCCACATACTTAAATGACGACAGATGGCTGACCAGGATGTCTTCTTCTCCACACACAGTGACCACGCTGTCTCCGACCATATATTTTAACTTTTGATGCAGGGTAGACGTGACTGCCCCAGCCCCATGAATCCAAGGTCTTCCGAGGAGGCAGCTCTATGCAGGCTGGATGTCCATGATATAAAATTCAGTTGCGAACACCTCTGGCCCCACCTGTAGAGGCAATGTTATAGATCCAAAAACTGTTCTTCGCGTACCATCGAATGCCCTGACTACCAAGTCACTGGGCGTGCACAGGATTCCTCTGACATCTAGCTTCATCATCTCTTTCTTGGGCAGCACGTTCAAAGACGATCCGGTGTCTACCAGTACATGCGACATGACTGATCCTCTACATTCCACAGAGACGTGCAGCGCCATATTATGCTCTCTCCCCTTAGGGGTCAAATCGAAGTCTGTAAAGCCCAAGCTATGGCCTGCATTCACATGCGCCAATACTCCTTCCAGCTGATTCACGGAAACATCTTGGGGTACGAAGGAAGTATCCAAGACTTTCAACAGTGCATTTCTGTGAGCTTCAGAACACAATAGCAACAACAGTATAGAGATCTTGGACGGTGTCTGTTGCAGATGCTCAACAATCTTATAATCGCTTTTACGAATCAAGCGCATGAACTCCTCTACATCTTTCGATGCCGTTTCTTTTCCGCTTGCCTGCACAGGGACATTCTCAACCATTTTTCCTTTTCCCTTCGCCAGTCTTTCGGCTTCTACCTCAGGCGATATGAAGATCCTACCACTCCTTGTCATGCCTCCTGTTCCAACAACGCTGTCTACCGTCTCGGCTGGCTGCTTATTAACATCAATTTTTACCCCATCACAATACACTTCCAACCCATAGGACCATGGGACTGCTTTTGTGCTCTCGTACGGGATTGGTCCGGCCTTAGTAATAGTGATCGGTGGTCGCTGGACCGGTGCCGTTATAGTGATTGTCTTTCGAGGAATCGTCACAGTGGCCACATCACTTTGCTTGTCTGCCAATGCCCCTGCAGGCTCTTCAATTGCTGCTCGGTCAAACTGCAACATGCCCCCATCTATTAAAGCCTGAATGCCCTTCTTTAAGTCATCACACCCCCCAGCTAGGGTCCAGCACTCTAAGCAATACTCATCACATCCTGGATAGACACCCCCTTGCAACAATCTGCTCTTTATCTCGCTCAGCGGCGTCCTTAGATCATCCACATTCATAATCAAATTCAAACCCTCCTCAGTTAAAATGGCGTTTTCCCCATGGTTAGGCATGGGCTTATGCACTATATTCGGACCCTCCGTTCCAAAATTGATAGCCTTACTATCCAATAGATCCTGCACAACATGCTTAAACGCATGGCAACCCTCTACATCATGGCCCGGAGCCCCATAGTGGAATTCACAGTGCCTGCTTGCATCATAACCGTACGGAGGAGTGCCTGTTATTGGTGCCAGAGTTCTCTTCTCTACCAAGTTCAAACCCAATAATGTCTGTAGCAGATCCGCATACATTGAAGGAGGCTTTTCAAACACTCTCCTTGGTTTACCCCCCTGGAATCTGCGCTGAGCAGGCTGTGCCCCCTGCTGCGGCTGCTGTTGCTGTTGCTGCTGAAACGGAATAGTAACACTCGCCACTTGCTGCGGCTGATGATACTGGTTTCGACCTCTTCCCCGGCCTCGGCCTCGGCCTCCAAACACTGCGCTTGCATCGCCCTGACGGCGCCCACCAAAAGCCTTTCTGTTACTGCCAGATGCAGTAGATTCCTCAGCTTGGAATCTTCCCTGTTTAATGTTGCTTTCAATCTTTTCTCCCATCAGAATTAAGTCTGAGAAACTAGCCAAAGATGTGTGAAACAACTTGTCATAAAACATACCAGTGAATGTTCCAATGAACATGTCATTCATTTCCTTGTCTTCTAAAGGAGGACGGACCCTAGCAGCCATATCGCGCCATCTTTGCGCATACTCTTTAAAGCTCTCACCCTTCTTCTGAGACAACCCTTGCAATTGGACCCGGTTGGGCGCCAAGTCGCTGTTGTACTTATAGTGAGCTACAAATGCCTCTGCCAGCTGCTTCCATGTCTTTATATGCGTTGGCTCCAATCCCATATACCACTCTAGGGAAGGGCCTGACAAGCTATCTTGAAAGAAATGCATTAGCATCCTCTCATCAGTTGAATACGCAGACATCCTTCTGTAATATGACCTCACGTGCACTTTCGGGCAGGTGTCCCCTTTATACTTATCAAATGTAGGAGCTTTGAATTTGATTGGCACCCTCAAGCCAGGTACCAGACCCATTGTTGACATGTCTAAGCCCACAGCACTCTGATTTACGACCCCCCTCATCTGCTCTTCTAGCATTCTGATCCTCTGGGAGTCATCCATAGGTCCCTCGAAACCTCCACCGGAGAAAGCGTCCTCTTGCTGGTCCTCTTGCCAGTTGCCATTACCAGCTCCATACCCATCGTATCCGTTGTTACGGCCAGCTCTCATCTGATTCATCACCGGGCCTCGCCCCCTGTTGCCGTATCCCGGAGCAACTCCAGTAGGTCCAAAAGCCATTAACCCAGCGCCATTTCCATTTCCAAATCCTCCGTAACCCTGATTAGTCACGTCATAACCGTCCTGCCCAAAGCCTTGAGCATTGAAACCATATTTCCCAGTATTATCGAACCCCTGGTCATTGAAGCCAAATCCAGTATTTCTGAAGCCGTTGCCTCCCATATTATCACCCAAGTTAACATCTCCAAGCCCAACGTTATGGACAGCAGTCTCATTCCCAATTCCAACGTTACCGTTCCCAGCAGCAGTACCGTTGTTGACATTGACAGCAGGTATATTGACTATAGGCGGAGCCACTGGTGTGGGAGTACCATCCCTATGAACAGTGTCGACTCGCACAGACTGATGATCCTCATTTCCATGCCCAGAATTCCTTGCCAACAGAGGCTGCACCATAGCTTGCAAATTCTCCTGACCCTTTGCAATAGTCTCCATGGTCTGCATGAAGAGCGCTAGCTTCTCGCGCATATCTTGCATCTCATTCTGCATTTGATCTATGATTCTTCGACAGTTGGTGCGAGTGGAATATCAGTGTAGGCGCTGATCTTCAATCCTGAAAAGACCTGGTACAGAGCAAGCAATAAGATACCATCCAATAATTACCTGTAATGCAATATGAATATGAATGCAATGCAATGTGTGTCTGTGCATTAGGGAAATTCATTCCCCGATTCTAGTGTGAAGGTGCCAGTGCAGTGACAGTGCTAGCAATATGAAGATCGGAGATGAATCAAAGAAAGCCTCATATATTGCAGAGAAATCCAATAAGCCAAGAATACAATATCACTGAGTACAATAAGAAGGCATGACCTCAACCAACAATCCTAGTGATGGTCATCACTATGCGAATAAAGCATACAAGTTAATACATGAAATGATCAAGTACTCCCATAAGCCCGATACTCTTCTATTAACTTCTTGGTCTCTGGATGACCTGGTCGGGTAAGCAGACCCTCGACAAGCTGGTTTCTTCTCTTGAGAACACGTCGCACGTCTCCGGCGGTTTCCTCCCATGCCCCGTCTCCGAAGCGATCCTCCAGCTTCCGCTTCTGAGACACGGCTTCGTTCTTGCCTTCGATGGCCTTGTTCAACGCCTTCTGGAGACTATACCTGGTCATCACTTCTTCTTCATACTTCTTAATGCTAGCCCTCAACTGCTCTTCAAGGTCGGAAATTTGCTGCTTCAACTTATCTTCCCTCTTTTTATTGTTGGTGAGCGTAGCATTCCAAGTCTTGTTACAAGAAGAGATCTCCCGGTGAGCGGCGTCAAGTGCTTTCTTTTTGGATTCCAGCATGTCATGGGAGCTTCTGAACTCTTGCCCCAGACGTTCGCGCTTCTTTTTCTCCTCAGTCAACTCAGCCCCTAGTCTGTTTACTAGTTCGATCTGCTGCTGGAAGGCATGCACAACCTTGTTTTTCTCACTGCGTAGCTGAGCTAGTTCTTGCTCTAACCCTTCATTGATCTTCATCAAGGCTTCTTTTTCTTTCACAACTTGCTCGTAGGCTTCCCTAGTAACAGTAGTTGGCTCTTCCACCGGCATATGAACAGGGACTGGTGCAGCTGGAAATGGCATCAGCAACTGACTTGCTCTCTCCTGGATCCAAACTCTGTAGGGTGCATAAGCCTGACAATCGTTCTTCCCTAACAGTGGCTTCCCTCTTTTGTTGATACGCGTCCAGGCATGCTGAAGCTTCGCTAGTAACTCTCCCTTCAGATCACCGGTGAAGTACAGAGATTCCTGTACTTCTTCCTCCTTCGGTGGGTTCTTCAACGCATATCCGAACTGGCGAATGAACAGAGAAGGGTTGTAATTGATACACCCTTTTCTTCCTATCAACGGAACATTAGGGTACCCAGAACAACTGAAAATAAGCTCAGACCCCAGCAAGTCTCGGTCAAACCACTCAATGTCTTCGGAAGATAACCTCATTAGGCGCTCTGGCCAGTCAGATGTAGTTGCACTATCCACAAAAGGTCCCTTCAAGGGAAGATGACTCTTAAACCACATGTACAGTAAAGGCACGCAAAAAGAGACGTTCTTGCCTCTCCTGTTCTCATTTCTATAGTGCATCGAATGGTAGAAGTCTCCGATCAGTGTTGGCACCGGGTTACCAGCAGCAAATAGATGAAATGCATCCATGTCCACAAAGTTTGGGAAGTTGGGAAACAGCACTATCCCATAAATGCATAGAGCCAAAATAGCGTTAAAGACCACCCAACACCCATTCTTGGCGTACTCTTGAGCCTTACCAACCAGAAACTGGAGAGAGAAACCTGGAACCCCTCACCAAGAGGTCATCAGCAGCTCGGAAGCATTCATGTGTAGGGCCTTAGCTAAATCCTCCAACTTGGGCTCAGCGGCAGAGTGAATAAAGGGAACTGCATTCTGCACCGGCAGCCCAATAAACTCAACATACTCCTCTATGGTAGGCCCCAAAATGAAATCAGCAAACGTGAAACATCTCAAAGTCGGGTCGTAGAATTGCATCAGCGTGTACAGCCCATTCAATTCATCCTCAGTGGATTTGCGAACCAAATTCAACAGCCGTCCGTAACTCTGCCTGAAGCTTCTACGGACATCCTCATCTGCAAGAGAAATCAGACCCAGGAGTGGAGTAATATCAGGAATAGGTAGCTTGTACGCAACTGTCATCCTCAAACCAGCCATGATCAATACTCAGAAGTCCAGACACTAGAACTGGGGGATATGCAAATGCACCTGCAGCACAGACACACGTTAATGGGATGCAATGATAATGAATATGCAAATAATGCAATGCAAGCAACATGCAACAGGGACCAATTGCTATAGCTGAGAAGCATGAACCATATCAACAGTCTCAAATAAACCCTCCAGAATTCCTCAAACACTGGTCTCAGATAGACCTAAAACAAAGCTCCAACACGGGTCTCTGATAGACCCCACAACATGACTCTGACTGGTCCCTGATAGACCTCAGATCATATCTCCAACCGGTCTCTGACAGACCTCAGAACTCTCCAACTGGTCTCTGACAGACCTCATAACTCTCCAACTGGTCTCTGACAGACCTCATGACTCTCCATAAATACCCAGGATCTCTGATCAAGAAATAACCGGTATTCTGAAGGTCTAGTTACCTGCATAACCCCCAAACCCTCTCACAGGTAGATGTCCCTATAACTGGCACAAGGTACGATATCCTATGCGGTCGTCGGCGTCACAGACTTTCAGGGTTGATGATACGATTCCCAGAAGGAGTGGCATCATCAAATCCTGAAGAGGCCTCACTTAGCCAACTTCCAAATGATCGGTCCCCAGAGTCGACAATCCAACTAACCAGCAACCCGAGCCACCCAAGGGGCAGGACAGGAGGCCAACCAGAAGAACCTCGTCTGAGTGTAGATTTCGCGGGACACTAGGACATGCAAAGCACGTGCGCGCCCACTAATCTCTACTCTAAGTCTAGGTGTACTCAAGCCCAGGTCCGGCTTATCTCTCAATCATAGAACACCCGTCACACTCCACAATACAACAATAATAATGATAATATAATGCTGAAAAATAAAGGTCAGAAATATAAATCCATACAAAATCCTCGACGGGAAAACAAGCGCTAGGATTGACTCTCTTAAGGGACGTTGGATCCCAAATGCATAAGGAACTATCGCAGTCCTTAGCAGCCAGGGGACGTTGAGTCCCCAGCAGAGTCTCCAGTTGTCGCTACTGCGAAAATCGGCGCCGGCTGAACAGAAGAGTCGCCACCGTGCGTTATTTATCCCAAAGGAGGGAAAGGAAACGCTCAGAGTAAACCTACCGCAAAGACAGGAAAGGAATGGTCATCGCAACCAAATCCTGGATTCGGGAGTCGGTTACGCAAGGGGAAGGTATTAGCACCCCTCACGTCCGTCGTACTCGACGGGATCCACGCTTGTTTTCTGTCGAAAGGATGGTTATTCTATCTACTCTACAGGTCTGGGGTTAAAAGAAAAGAAAATGACTCGGCAAAGTATCGCACTTTATGCCTACGTATTCCCGTCTGGAACGAGAAATCAGAGTCAACGTAGTTCGCCTACCTATGGGAAAGGAGGGGAAGGTTGCTCGCTAGGATATCGCATCCTATGCCTACGTACTTTCACACGGCATGAAAGATCAGAGCAAACGTAGTTCGGGCCACGTACGACACCAGTCTGTCTTGATTGTTTTTTATACCTTCTGAAAAAGGGTTTTTCTGATTAACAGTCCAAGCGGACAAAAATGACGTTTTGATGAGTTCACATTCTTTTACGGAAGAAGTGTCTTTTGTTGTGTTTGAAATATTTATTGTGTTTTTCTGTTTGTTTTGAGAAAGAAGAGACAGAACTCTAACCTATGGTTGTGAAGGGAATCAAACTAACCTAATGTTATCATGCATGGGTTAAGACCTAGTGTCTATCATGCTCCTCTCTTGCCCAGAGAGAAACAGAGATCCTAAGGGAATTGACGGAAACAGAAACAATAGCATATATACAGTAAAGCAGTAAAATGCATGGATGCAGCAATACAAGCGAGGCAAGGGAGTCCCACTCAACCTCGAACCTAGAAAACAATAGGCAAAAGTGAACAGAATTCACTTCTAACCCAACAGGTTAAATAGCAAACAATACAGTCAGGGAAAACCAATCAATACATCAGGGAATGAAACAGCAAAAATAAACAGCCACAGCAGCTCTGCATCAACATCTGACTTCAAGTCATCTCCAAACAGCTACCAGCTTCCAGCAAGCATCAATCTCCATCTCCACAGCCTTCAAGCAAGGTCTTTGATTATCAGTCTTCCATCTACAATGGCTTTTCTTCAAGTCTCAATCTCCAAGATGAGGAACCAATCAAGAGGATGAACTGGAATGTCAAACAGCTAGTTGACCACCAAAGGTGGCAAACAGACTGTTAACAATAGGTAGAAGGTTTTCTCTCAAGAGTTCTATCTCTTAGACACTATCACCAAGCCTTCCAAAGGAAGGGGGTGAATGTCTTAGAGAGACTCTGCATCATAGAGAGGGGTGGAGGCAAACAAGACCTTCCATGTTTGTGAATCAAGTTTTCTACTCTAGAGCTCTGCCTAACTCCTAGATCCTATAACCTTCAACAGCTGCCAGCAAGATGCTCTTCACCAACTCTGGAAATTGGTCTTCATTCTCTTTTGTCTTCAATGGGCTTCATCAGCACAGTCTTCAGCTCAAACACCAAACCCCAAGCAGGCCCAATACCCCACACAGACAAAAATAATAACCCTAGAGAGGGCACACCACACAGTCAATCAAATACAGCAGTACTAATAGCAGTAGGGGAATCCTGATATTTCTAAGGGATCTAATAACTACCCATAATCCCTATAGTCCCATACCCCAAAGATTCAATCTCTAACTCCTAAGGGAAATGAACTAATTCACCTATGTTATCTCCTAAACCCTAGTTTTGATCATGTTATTCACACCTAAACAAATCATCTAAAAATTAATCCTAAAAATATGAACTAAATTGTATATACAAGATAAATGTCTAATCTAATCAACCTAAAAAGAATGGATTAAAAATAGCAAAGCATTTAATCAAACCAAAATTAACAATTTCATGCATCAAGTTACACATTATTTACACCTATTTAAAAGAAAAATATACCAAAAATATTAAAATAAAATGAAATGCCAAATTTTTTATGTGATATATTTCTTGACAAAATTATGAACAATATGCAAAAAGAACCAATTAAAATCATGCATTTTTCAAATTGTTATGATTTTCCAAAGAATTAAAATTTTTGAAAGAAATTAAAATGAAATTAAATGAAAAGGGGTGCAGAAATTAATGAAAATCAGTTAAAAGAATGAGATGGGCCCAGACTGGGGGGCGCGCATAGCAAGCGCGTCTGGGCCCAATGCAAGTCAGAAAACTTAACAAAAATTAAAAACCCTGAACGGTGCAGTTAGCAAATTATTTAGTTGAATTGGGATTGGGCTTGGTTTGAGGGGTGGCATTAGCAAGCAATATTCAAAGCCCATCAGAAGAACTTTAATGAAACGGTGCGTAGCACCTTCAGGGTTTCCCTCCGTATTTCATTTAAATCAAGGCCATTGGATCAGTCCCAAAGTCAAGGTCAAAACCCTGATCGTGTGGCCATGGCTTCGTCTTCAACCTCCAGCAAACCCTAGGTTCTGAAAACCCTAACCATGCACGAATTTTATACTCCTCTGTTCTCCCTCCATTCACCATGAAATCACTCGATATGAAAATCAAACTTGGTCTATTCCTTCCCCTGTACACATCCATGCCAATGGTTCTTTCTAAAACTCAACCACAAATTGAACCCGATGAGTATAACAGCTTGGTTCCACCATGATCACCTGATATCAACTCTTCCAATTCTCTCTAATTCTTGCCCTAACATGCTCTACACTTCATGCTGATCATATTAAGCCACATATCCAAGATTATAGTGCAATATCCTTGATGTTACAAGCTCTAACAGTTTTGGTACACCATGATCAACCTTCATGAAACCTCTCCAAACTTTGTGAAATCCATCATCTAACCTATCTTAACCATTCTAACCCTACAATTTCCTATGATTCTACCTAAAACAGTCAAATCGAAGAGGAAACCTACCTGGTGTAAAATGAAGAAAACGGCTATGGAATTCTCTGATCTGATGCTTGCAGTGATTGGAACTTGATCAACACACTCAGTTCCTTGTTCTGTATGCAAAAATTCTGGCTCAAACCTCTTGGATCTTGTAATTGCAAAGTTCTTGCTTCTTGGATGATTAACTTGTATGGCACGATCCCTTTTCAATTCAACCAAATTCTTGTGTGAATTCTGACCTATGAATGATATTGATGATGATCCAATCCAGAAATGTGAAAATTGAGAGAGATTTTGTGAAGTTTGAGATGCTTTTGCAAAAGTGGAAGAATTGTGTATAACTTGTGTTTTGAACAAAGTGATTCACCAACCATGGCATGGAGTCTCTTAATGCAATATATAGATGAGAATAGAAAGCCCTAGAAGTTTGTAGAACCTTCCCATGCACACTTTCCCTTGGATTTGGATTATGTAACTTCATTTGTAAGTAACCATGCATATCTTTCAATTCTTGAACCAAACTCAAAATTCTACTTTTGCCAATATTCTTAAAACATTTTTTCCAATCAAAATGACCTATAATTTCACCCCATTTGGCCAAATTATGAAAAATCTCAATTTTAGGTCATTTTTCATTCATTAAATTCACCAATTTTGAAACCTTGAGCTATGAACCTTTACAATATTTCATGATCACTTTCCTAGACTCAAAATGTCATTTGGAGCAAGTTTCATATGAAGGCATACCATACCATTCTAGAAATCTAAGACAATGAGGAACAACTCTTATGTTGACCAGAAATTCATTTGAAATCTCCTTGAGGGGTAAAAATTGCTTGGAAGACAAGTAACTTTCACAGACAAAATTTCAGATACCTCAGATGACCTGTAACTTGCAAGGACCATAACTTGAGTTCTATAAATCTCCTTGATGTATTCCACCACTCAAATTAAAGGTCTTGAGATCCTATACAAGTTTCATGTTGGCCAAGGATCCATTTGAAGCTTGCATTTTGACTTATCTTGCTTGGAAATTTGACCTAAACTAGGGGATTTTACACAGAAACCCTAATTTAGAAACTCCTCTTCTCCTTGATTTCTCTTGATTTCTTCTTGGCATATCACTATATCCTTCTCTACATGTCAAATGATGAACCCCACATCTCTCCAATAGACCTCAATGCCTTTCAATCAATCAATTGACCTAGAGTTGACCCAAGGTTGACCCAGATGAAACCCTAGTTGACTGTCTTCACCTGCACCTCTTGTGATCACACCAATGAATTGTCTCCTTTTCCAAATGACTTTCTAAGTCTTCCATGATGTCCACATACTCCCCATGCTCAATTCACAGCTCACAATTTCTTTGATGACCCTCAGATACCCTCAGATAGGAGATAGATTCACTGCTTGATCCAATGACCTCTATGCTTTCAAATTCTTTTCTGATGACTTGAATGAGGTTGAATTTGAATAATAACCTCTTGATAGGCCCATAGAGATGAGAATAGCAATTGGTCCCCTGTTGGATGATTTGCTATGCTATGCTATGCAGATGATTAGACTATGTACATGACTCTATATGCAAATGCTAATGATATTGAAACATAAACCAAGTGAAATAGGTTGAGCAAATTTTAGGGTGCAACAAGTTGCTTGAAGTTCGAGAAAGGATCCAGTAGTGTCATTTTCGTCATGCAAAGTAGAATACATAGTTGTTTCTCTTTGTGCATGTCAAGTAACATGGATGGTGAACCTGGTCGAAGAGATTACAACGAAAATTCATGGAGCAATTACCATGAAGATCGACAGCATGTTAGCTATCAATCTGGTAAAGAATCTAATAACACATGGTCGAAGCAAACACATCAAAATGAGGTTCCATTTTTATCGAGAGCAGATAGTAGAAGGGAAGATGAATTTGGAACACTGCAGAACTGAGAATCAGATTGCATATATCATGACGAAAGGAGTGCAAGTCGAAGTGTTCAAGAAGTTAAGGTCTATGATGAACATAGATAGTTTAGACACAATGAATTAGGTGGTGTGTTGAGTTTGTAATTTCTTGTGTCAAAGCAGTGTAGCTCGACAGAAATAAGGACTAGTCGAATTAGCCTAATGTATGTATGAGTGTGTGTGTGCGTGTGTGTGTGTGTGTGTGTGTGTGTGTGTGTGTGTGTGTGTCGAGTTGCTTAGTGTGTCGAAGTGTCGAAGCAAGTTGCTTCACACAGGATTTTGACTTAGGCCTATTTTGGTAATGTTAACTATTTTGGGCTTTTACAGTTTTGGGTTTTGGCTTAGGGTGTAAGTTAATCTAAATCTATAAATAGGGAGTAACTCTTATTTTGTAAACAACTCATAACATTGTATTCACAAAATTTGCAGTTGCAATTGAATAAAAAAGTTTTCCACTGGTTGTGGGCAGAGAGAAACTCTTCAGAAAATATTATTCTTCTTATCTAACGTTATTTTCTTTCTTTCTTTCTCAACCTTTTTTTATTGTTATTGCGTGATTGATAACAATCTTGTCCATCAAGATTGAGCAAAATTCTCCATAAGTTGTGGTTGAATTCCAACATTTATCACTAATTTAAGTGTTAATGATCTTAAAAATTTTCTTGTCAACTTTGTTGTAAATAGTATTAAGAGCATGAGAACTTCAAAGAAAAACTTCATATTTAGCAGGGACCCAATCATTTTCTGGTTTCACTGATTCAGAACCATCATCGAATTTGATCGTAGAAGGTGTTCATCCATTGAAGATGACTTTCTAGGTCTTGTTGTTAATGAACTTGAAAAAAACAACAATGTGAGTCTTCTAATAGTCGTAATACTTTCCATCGAGAATTGGTGGACGGATAACAGATCTTCCTTCCTTAATATTGTCTATCTTAAACAATAAAAGGTTAGCCACACTAAAAAACACCCAAATGAAACAATGTCCCATGCTTTGATGTTAACTAAAATTATGTTTGATCAAAGATAAATTATCACACATAATGAATCAATGTGTGGAACAAGATGATTTAAAATAATATATGAACTATTAAACAAAATAATAAATAAAACACACAAGAAAATGTTAATCTAGTTGGAATCAATTATCATCTAACATGGGAGGTAGTCTAACCTTGAGGGAGGTAGTCTAGTGGAAAAGAAATTCAATAATAATAAGTAGTAAATAGTACACTATAATCTTATCTGAACTATTACTAATACTACTCATAAATTTTTGCTCTAGCCCCCCGAATCTAAGAAGCTCTCACTTCCAATCAAACACTCTTCCAAGCAGTGTTTTAAAACTCAGATCGTTTCGGCCGGTTAGACCATGAGCCGAAGGGTAAAGCAGTCTGATAAAGTCATCAGATTATAGTTGCAATTGACCCGGTGAAAACCAGTATGAACTGGCCGGTTCACTGGTCAGACCAATGAACCAGTGGATTTCTTAATCTGACGGGTTAATCTTTTTATGTTTTTTTTTAGTTTAATTATAACTTTGATCTCCCGTTTTGATTTTTCTTAAGTTTTGGTGCCTCTGTTTTAAAATATAATTTTATTAATATTTGTAATCATGTTAATAATATATAATAATTAAATAATATTAAAATTGCAAAAAAGAAATTTGTCAAATTTTAAGAATTAGATATGTAACCTTTTAAAACTATTAGGATTGTAGTTTTATCAAATGCACTATAAATTTTTTTGATGTTTAATGTAGTCATAGAAAAGAGATTTATATATTCTATAATTACAATATTTCTCTCTAATTCATTCTCATTAGACTTATTTATTGATCATACAATATATTAATACAATAAATTTAAAAAAATTGAAAACTAATTATACGATATAATCATATTATAAATTTTAAAAAAAAATTGAAAAAAAAAGCATGTTATCAACAAAAAATAAAATTATATTTTCACATTGTTTTCAACATGAATCTCATTATTTAAACAAAAAAAGTTTATGTTAACAAAGAAAGATGAAATTAAATTTTCACATTTTTTTTTCTATTTTTCTACTCTATCTTTTATTTTTAACTATTTATATATATAGAGTATAATATTTGTTTATGTTATATATTAGCTTATTAGTTTATTATATCATACAATTATTTTTTCAAGTTTAGTTAATTTATAAGCATCAATAAATTATTATGTTTGGAAGGCTGAATTTCAGCCACTAAATTACTTGGAAAAAAATTAATTATCGGTGGTGATTGATGAACATTAATATTGTAGGCTTTTTCACAAATCGTGGCCAAGAGTTATTTTGAATTTACTCTTTTTTTTATTTTGAATTAGTGTTTGCAATAAAAAAAAAATAGGTTGAATTACCTCATGTTCATCAAGCCTGCACTGTTTGAGGTAAAAATCACAAGTTTTTCTTTTTATCTGGTAAACAATGGAGCTTAATGCATAGTAAAACAAACTTCGATTACAATACGCATTATTCCGACAGCAGCATGCGAACAAACTTCGACCTCATGCTTAATACTTGTCGAATCAGAAACTACCCTTCAACTATATTAGAGTTCGATCAAACATCTTACATACTTAAATATTAAATCAATTAAAATATACATATAATAAATAAAATAAAAATAAATATATATTTGCGTCAGAACAATTGACACATAAAGAAAAAGATATAAGTATCTGTTTACATATAATGTCAAACTATCGATTTTTTTTTTATTTGAAATATAAATAGTTTATACTTCAGAAACATAGTTAATTTGAAAATTAGTTTGGAAGATTTATTTTGAAAAAAAGTTCACATATAATAATTATGAAGTATATATACTTGTAGATGCGCTGATGGAGAGTTTTAAGGGTGAAAATAGCAAAGTTATTATATAGTATATATACATGCGAATATATAATATATATACTTGTGAAGGTTAGATAGGTTGGATGGAAAATTTTAAGGGTGAGAATAGCAAAATGAAGCGTGTTTCTTTGAGAAGTGAAAATAAAACTAAAATGAAAAATAGAAACTCCACAAAGTATATACTTTGTAGCTGCACTCTACAAACAATATTCTCGATTTTCTTTTTATAATAATTATATATTAAATATAAATTATCATAATAATTAATATTTTCAAAAAAAATTTTAAATGGCCAGCAATTCAACATCCGTTTATCATATGAATTGGCGAATGAGAAAAAATGAAAAATGGATAGATGAATTCGCCATTTAAATTGGCGAATGAGTGTGTTCCAATTTTTTTTTCTCGTTTTAGGGTTTAATTAATTTAGATTATTTTTATATCTTTTAAATAATTAATTAAAGTTTAAGTAATGTTAAAAAAATAAATAAATATTAAATTATTTTGTTTTTTTTTCATAAAAGCAATTTAAATTAAATTATATTTTATGAAAAACATAAAATATAATTTAATTTAAATTGCTTTAAAAGACTAAAAAATATATGTTTTTTATAATTAATTGATATTTAAATGACATTAAAAGATATAGAAATTTAATTAATATTAAAATATATTAGAATGAAATTACAATTGAACCAAAAAAAAACTAATGGCCGACTCTATCCAAGCGACCACCGGTGTCACATTGTGGGGGATGCGCGCTGGGACGAGGTTGTTGTGGTGTGTCTGGTCGTTGTGTGTTGAGTTGTGGAGGAGGATTCTGTTGGGACGGCCCTGGCGTATCAGCTAGGTCTTGCATCATTTGACCTCAATAGCTGGGAGGTCCACTGTCAACGGCGCTTCCGTAGTCAAGCTCAATGCCCATGTTTTCGAAGGATTGTCGGGGAGGTTGGGTGGAGTATGGACGGTATGGTTGTCCGAATGCGTACATGGAATTGGGTTGGAAATGGTGTGTTGGTTGTTGTGGGGTGTGGTAGTCAAATAGTGGATAATTTGAGGGGTAGGCGGAAGGGGTAGGGTCAAATGAGTTGTCTGGGCTATAGGCGGAGGGGGTAGGGTCAAAAGACGTATCAGGGCTATGATGGTACGGTGATTGAGGCTGGGACTGGATGGGTGGCATGTATGGGTTTTCGTAAGGATGATTTTGGGCACTGGACTGTTGTTGTGTGTTTGACAAAGAAGCGTGTTGCCTTGGGTCGACCAAATAGGTTGGTTGGGACAGGAAAGGCTGAGATGTCGTGACAGACCTAAACCAAGTCATATATTGAAGAGTTGACCTAGCCCCGTGCACAATACGGTCGGTTAAGACGTGATGCCTTCTTCTCTTCTAGTGTTTACACAACTCCTTTGCAAACTCCTTCCAATGACTGACACTCCACTGTGCGTCCACCCGTTTTTAATGCCACTGCCCCAACTCTACCGGAGCATCTGGAATTTCCTGATGCATCCCAAATTGTAGCTTAACCCGGTCACTTTGGTGCATCTCCACTGTAGTGAACCTAATTATTGGTGTTCTTGATGTCCACACAACAACATCATTGGAGTCAAGTTGGTGGTCGAGTCCCTCGTACGGCATCCAGACAAACTACAATAAAGGTGGATACATTTAGACAGATAGAGATAGAGGAGTTTATGCATATAAGTTAGACAAATTAAAGGTAAATAACTTACATCATCGGGCCCAAGGTGGTCGATGAGGTTGCGATATTGAATTATAAAGTGTCTGGGACATCTCGTATAATTCATCCCTGGAACAGACCACCTAAAAAAAATAAACACATATAAGTTAGCATCTAAAACACATCTCACAAATTATTAAGTTACAAAGAAAGTTTAGTTGCTAAATCATCTTGAAAAGAAACTTACTTGTTAGCGTACGGGAATGTAAAAGAATTCTGGTTTATCGGAGCAAGCGTTGGCATCCTAGACCAACCCCACGCTTGTAGGAGATAGGCACAACCATAAAAAGTACAGGAAATTTTTTTTTGAAGTTTTGCAAAGTGCGCTATATAGATGGGCGAGTACAGCTGGTCCCCAACTATATTCGTGCACTTTGTTGATATTTTGTAATAAAGGCAAATACATGGTATGGACGCTATTCCCAGTTCCGTCTGGAAATAAAAAGTGACCGAACAAAATCATAATATAACACCGTGTCTTGACTATTATGTCAAATTCGGTGCTATCATCAGATAAGACAATATTGTTGTATTGTTCTCTGAGGTATTTTAAATTAATTCCCTGACCCCCTCGGGCGACCATCGCTTTCCGCCTGAGGTGCGTACACACAAAGAGGGGCGCTCAATAAATCTTCGCAAAGTCGGTCAGGGACACCAACTTTGCCGTTGACGGCCTTACCATCGATGTGTAGGCCGAGCAACATGTATACGTCTTGTAGAGTCACAGTACACTCACCAAAAGGTAGGTGAAATGTATGTGTCTCTGGTCTCCAGCGTTCTAACAACGCTAGAATAAACTTCGTATCGAGAGAGTATGATTTGATTTTGATCAAATCACCAAACCCACAATTACGAAGGTACCCCTCTATGAGTGGGTCGTGTGGTATGTAGTCATGCACACGACATCGAAACCCTGATACATCCTGCAAAATAATTAATGATACGTTAGAGAAGAAGTAAAATAATTAACGTTACGTAGGACAAGAACTAAAAACTTAGATAAGAACATAGATAAGAACTAAAAACTTATAAACTCTGCAATGTTTTCAGTTGTGCCTCTATGAGAGTCGTCCATGGTGAGTAAAGATATTGTCGTTAGAGATGTTGAGATGTTAAGAGTCTTTGAGTTTAGGAGTTTGGGACTTAGAAAGTTTGAGAGTTTTAGAGTTTGGGACTTAGAAAGTTTGAGAGTTTGGGACTTAGAAAGTTTGAGAGTTTGGGACTTAGAAATCTTGAGAGTTTGGGAATTAGAAAGTTTGAGAGTTAGAGAGTGTGAGCAGAATTTGTTGGGTAAAGACCCTATATTTATATCCCACGATTGGATGTGTGTTGTAAGTGCATGCTGAACAAGTGGCATGGTGCATGTGTGTTGTAAGTGCATGCTGAACAAGTGGCATGATGCATGTGTGTTGTAAGTGCATGTTGATCAAGTGGCCTGATGCATTGATTGTGGTAAACGCATGTTGAACAAGTGGTTTGTCCCGTCTTATCAAGCATTAGGCATGCAGAAAGAGAATCTCGTAGGCCTGCATGGTCATTGTAGGCATGCAGTGTCACAAAATGTTGCATCATGTCATTGTTTTCAAATGCATTGATTGTGGTAAATGCATGCTTAACAAGTGGCTTGTCCCGTCTTATCAAGCATTAGGCATGCAGAAAGAGAATCTTGTAGGCCTGCATGGTCATTGTAGGCATGCAGTGTCACAGAATGCTGCATCATGTCATTATTTTCAAATGCATTGATTATGGTAAACGGATGCGTGACAAGTGTCCTGATGCATGCAGGGCCACATGTGAAACGCAGAGTCTTGCATTGTCTTGCATGTCTTTGATTTCATGTTAAGGAATTGGTTTTTTATGTTAATTTGTTTTATATTTATTATAGTTTGTTTAGTGTAATACGTATCCAAAAATATGTAATTTATGCAGAAATATAGTATGTTAATTTATTTTATATTTATTATAGTTTATTTTATATTTATTATAGTATGTTGATTTGTTTTATATTTATTATAGTTTGTTTAGTGTAATACGTATCCAAAAATATGTAATTTTAAGTCAATGGTTTAGTGTCACATGTGAAACGCAGAGTCTTGCATTGTCCCGTCTTATCAAGCATTAGGCATGCAGAAAGAGAATCTCGTAGGCCTGCATGGTCATTGTAGGCATGTAGTGTCACATGTGAAACGCAGAGTCTTGCATTGTCCCGTCTTATCAAGCATTAGGCATGCAGAAAGAGAATCTTGTAGGCATTAAGCATTGCACTCAAACACTCAAACACAATTTTCACTATGTCTCAAACACCACAATATATGATTTCCGCTCATCTAAACGGCGAAGTTTTCGAATGTGAAATGTCAGGTTACAATTTCAGAAGCACGGATGTTACAAGATTTTTAATTGACAGAAGGTCTAATTTTTTACACCTGAAGTCAAGAATAGAAAAAAAACTGCAATGTGGTCCAGTTGGGCAAATAATATACAAAAACCCAGTATTTTTTGGCGGACATGACTCATGCAAATTTTTCCCTTTAAAGGTGCGAGACGATGAAGATGTGCGTAACATGTCCCGCAGTCACGAGTATTCTGGATTCTCAGATATCGTGTTATATGTTACATTACAACAACAACAACTGTCTCAACAACTTGATTCGTCTCAAGTTTTTTACGATTCTGAAGATGAACATGCTGAAGTCAATGTCGTTGACGAAGAAGAAGAAGCAACTGAAGTCACTGTTGGCGAGATGGTGAACAATCCGGAGGGTGAAGTTCAATCGAGCAATGTCTATTGTCCACCTCAACACATGACAACTATCACCTTAGGTGACGATGAACCCTCGACGGATGTTTTCTACAACCCCAACTACACAACAGATGGGCAACTAAAAGAGGGTGACGAGTTTCGTACGAAAGAAGATTGTGTCTGGGCTATCAAACAGTTTCACATGGAGTTGTCGGCCGATTATAGAGTCGATCAGACAAATCTGATGCGGTATACGATCTATTGTCGTAACAAGGAGTCCTCGTTCCAATTAACAGCATCTTTCAGGAAGAGAAGCGATTCCTGGAAGATAGGGTCAATGGGTTCGTCCCACAGTTGCATAATCTCTAATCCGATGCAAGACCATCACAAACTCAGCTCTAAATTGATTTGCGGCGAAATTCTCTCAGTCGTTAACGACAACCCGTCTTTGAAGGTGAGTACCATAATTGCACATATGGTTCAAAGGTACAAATACACTCCTTCGTACCGAAAAGCCTGGATTGCGAGGACTAAAGCGGTTGAAAGGGTGTTTGGAAATTGGGAGGAGTCGTACAAGGAACTTCCTAAATTCCTGATGGCTCTTAAACACTACTCTCCAGGAACTGTTGCGATATTGGAGACGATGCCTGCTTGTACACCAGACGGGGTTTGTGTTGGTGGAAATGGAATTTTCCACAGAGTCTTTTGGGCGTTTGAACCATGCATCAAAGGGTTTGCATTTTGTAAACCTATTATTCAAATTGACGGAACATGGCTATACGGGAAATATAAGGGCACACTTCTCATGGCTGTGGCACAGGACGGGAACAACAACATTTTCCCAATAGCCTTTGCCATAGTAGAAGGGGAGACTGCTGGGGGTTGGAGCTTTTTCTTAAAAAACCTCCGCTCTTACGTGTCTCCCCAACCTAACTTATGTTTGATCTCCGATCGACACCCATCCATCGAGAGTGCATACAACAACCATGACAACGGTTGGCAGGATCCTCCCTCGACCCATGTCTATTGCATAAGGCATATTGCCCAAAATTTCATGCGGGAAATCAAAGACAAGACGTTGTGGAAGAAGGTTGTGAACGCGGGATATGCACTAATTGAACCCACATTCAGATACTACCGTGACGAGATTAGACTGACCAACGCGGATGCATTAAGATGGATTAATAGCATTATAGGGAGAAATGATGCAGGAATACGACAACAGGGTGCGATGGAGCCACATGACAACTAACCTCGTCGAGTCAATGAATTATGTTTTCAAGGGAATCAGAAACCTCCCAATAACTGCCTTGGTAAAGGAAACCTATTTTAGGCTAGGATCACTTTTTGATAGCAGACGTACGAAATGGGGATGTTATCGTGTTGAATTGGATAAGAGCTGGTGTGATTGTGGAAAGTTTCAAGCATTCCGTATGCCTTGCTCTCATGTCATAGCATCCTGTTCGAAGGCGCGCTAGGACCCAACCAACCTTCTTTCTGCAGTTCACCAAGTGATAAGTCTATGCAATGTCTACACATGCAGCTTTAAGGTGGTGGCAAAGGAGGACTATTGGCCTGAATATGAAGGCGAAATTGTTTGGTATAATGACTTGATGCGCAGAAAGAAAAATGGTCGGCCTAACAGCACGTGCATTTGAACGGAGATGGATACCGCAGACAAGCTGGTGAGATTGTGTAGTTCGTGTCGGCAACCAGGACACAATCGTACAAAATGTCCTAACATAGGATCAAGCAGCAAATCATAGTTTGATATGTAACTGTGTCCCTTTAATTCAATAGCAAATTTCATTCGATTAATAGCAAATTTCATTCAATTAAAAGCATACTTAACTGACATAACAACAACATAAAGACAGAACACTGCACCAACGCATCATAAATTAAACAAACATAACAACAAAGTAAAGACATCAAACAAAACACTACACCAAGGCATCTACGATATCACGACCATCAACTTTATCTTCTTTGGTGTCAACATCATCACAAGGATGCCAGCATCATTTTCCACTTTTCTCCATTCACGAGTAACTCTATTTCTCCCGGTCTCCTCGACCAACCTCTCAATTTTCCTAATCTTTTCTCCTGGAGCAATATCCCCTTCTAGCCAGCGGTTCAGTTCCCTGTGCAAGTGCTCCAACGTCTGCGTATTCCATAGGAGCACATTCATCGAAGGCTTTGTTGCTGAAAACACAACTAGACCATTTCTTTTCATTATATCGAACATTGGAAAAGGTTCCTCCGATGCTGATGACGACGACGAAGAACATTGATTTAGAAATGCAGACATTCTAGACTCCACTCAACTCAAACTGCACTGACACTTTAGTCTTTTGGGATATAATGTTATGAAAACATACATGTGTTTGCAGTCGTATTTATAGTACATACCCCATATGATATGACTGAAATACTCTTACAACATTTATACAACTCAAACTTAAATCAACACTATATTTTTATTTTGTATTTAAACCTAAATTTATTAAACCAGTTTGAGTTTATTGTTTATTAAACATAAATTTATTAAATTAATTTGAAATTATTTTTATTTAAACCTAATTATTTTAAGGTTATTAATTAAAAAATAAATTTTAACATTAAACCTAATTATTTTAAGTTTATTAATTCAAAAATTAATTTTAACATTTAAACCTAATTTTTTTAAGTTTATTAATAATAATTATGTTTAAAAAAATAATAATAATTAAAAATATAAAAACAATTCGATATTAAATACATTAAAACATTATCTGAAATTAAAAAAATAAACAAAATTAAAAATATAAAAACGAAACCCTAGAAAAAAAATTGGAACACTCATTCGCCAATCAGCATGGCAAATTCTTTGCAAATTGGCCTCATTCGCCAATCCAGATGGCAAATTCATCTGTTCTATTTCTTCTCATTCGCCTATCCATATGGCGAACGGACGTTGAATTGCTGGCCATTTTGAAATTTTTTTGGAAATATTGATTATTATGGTAATTTATATTTAATATATGGTTATTATAAAAAAAAAAAATCAATATTCTTTGTTACACAGAACCATTTAAAACAACAAACATGCAAGACCATTTCTCAAGCCTAGAGCTGTCAAGTCCATTATGAGCCAGCTTGACAGACCTAAAAAAAATAAGATTTAAAATTTAAATTTTGAGTTCACATTTTTCAGAATTTTTTTTCAATTTAAAAAAATCTGCTATTCATTAGAGTTAGTTTTTATGGATCGCAGATAATTCATTAGACTCGTATAGTTATAAATTAAAAAAATATATTTATGTTTATATTTTTGTACTTCAAAATAGCACATTGATTTTTCTCACTTCATTAATTTTATCTCTTTTCTATTCAATCTTTTTCTTTTAAATATTATATATTAATATAACCAACACTCTTTCTACTGAAAAATTAAGGCATAATAACATACCAATACGCAACAGATATGAAATTTCTTAGGAACCTTGAGGATCAACAACAAATATAAAACGACAAATCGAACAAATAAAGGCCCAAAAGAACACCAATATTTTTAACGTGGAAAACCCTTCAATATAAGAGTAAGAACCACGAGTCGTGCAGACCAAAGAAATAACTCCATTATAATCAATCAAAGGTGCAAGAGAGTCTTAAAGTTATTCACAAACTAATACTAACAACCACAAATCACAAATCAAACTAGCTTACAAATAAGAATCAAAAAGTTGAAAATTTTCTCAAATCTGCATCTTTAGTGTGAAGCAAATAACTTTCACCTCAGACGTTGTTTTGAAATTCTGAACGGTCAAAATTTAGATACATGTGCTACGAACCACCCCTCCAAATTTGAGCTTGATCCGACAGTTAACGAATCTAGGATCATTGATTTAGTGATTTTGGTTGCAGAAAAATGGGAATGAGTTTCTCTCCTCTTTTCTCTCTTATGAATCCTTATTTTCTCTCTATCTCTCTCAATCCTAAATTGATCCTCTCCACTTAAATAAGTGATACAAATGAGCTAATCATATTCGGACATTTCTCCACATATGGAAGGGAGCCCAAACCCAACAAATCTCCCCCTCACAACTATTTGGAGGAAATCGCCAAACCGACGATATCACAATAAGCTTCAAATTTCCTTCTTGGTAATGCTTTAGTCATAATATTAAAACCATTATCATATGTATGAACTTTATCTAACTCCAACAACTTAGCATCTAAAACATCATGTATCCAGTGATATCTCACATCAATGTGTTTAGACCTATTATGAAAAGTCAGATTCTTACCAAGATGAATAACGCTTTGAGTATCAACAAATAACACACATTTGGCTTGAACAAAACCAAGCTCGTGCAAAAACTCCTTCAATCCTAGTAACTTTTTGCATGCTTCGGTAATTGCAATAAACTCAACCTATGTAGTAGACAATACTACACACTTTTGCAATTTGGACTGCCAAGCCACAGCTCCCCCTGCAAATTTAATAATGTAACCCGAAGTAGACTTTCTAGAATCAATGTCTCCAGTCATATCAGAGTCAGAGTACCCCACTAGAGTAGACTTATTTTCTCCAAAATAAAGCCTCACACAAGTAGTACCGCGAAGATACCTTAAAATACATTTTACAGCATTCCAATGCTTTCTACCTGGATTTGACAAATATATACTGAATGTACCTACAACATGTGCTATATTTAGTCTTGTACATATCATTGCATACATCAAACTACCCATAACAGACGCATAAGGAACAAGTTTCATGTCAAATGTTTCATCTTTACTTGAAGGACTTTGATTAGAACTCGACTTGAAATGAGTAGCGAGAGGAGTGCTTACCGCCTTAGAACTTTATATTTTAAACCTTTGCAACACTCTTTCGATATAATATTCTTGTGACATCCAAGTTTCTTCTATTTTATGTCACGCATGATTCTAATGCCAAGAATCTACTATGTTGCTCACATGTCTTTCATGGAAAATGACTCTCCCAATTGCTTCTTTAAACTGTTAATGTTAGAAATACTTTTCCTTACAATAAGCATATCATCAACATATAACAGCAGGATAATGAAGTCATCATTATAAAATTTTCTAACAAAGATGCAATAATCTGAAGTAGTATTCTGATATCCTTGATCACACATAACAAACTCAAACTTCTTGTACACTACCTTGGAGCTTTCTTCAACCCATATAAACTATTTCTCAATCTACAAACATGATTTTTTTACCTTTAACTTAAAAATCATCGGGTTGTTTCATGTAGATCTCTTCCTCCAAATCACTATGAAGGAAAACCATTTTCACATCCATTTGGTCAACCTATAAATCAAGAGTGGCAGCCAAACTCAACATAGTTCTAATTGATAATGTATTTACAACATGTGAGAAAATATCATTGAAGTCAACACCCTTTCCTTGACGGAAACCTTTTACCACTAATCTGGCTTTATATCTTGGAGACTTATAGTTGCTCTCATGTTTAACTTTAAAAATCCATCTGTTTTTCCAAGCCCTTTTTTTCCTTTAGGAAACTTCACTAAATCATATGTGTGATTATCATGCAATCATATCATCATGCATTGCATCCATCCACTTTTGATTTTCATCACGTTTCATGGCCTCTTAAACACACTTGGGTTCACCCTCATCAGTTAAGATCCCATACTCATCCAAATTATACCTTGTAGAAGGTTGTCTCTACCTATTAGACCTCCTAAGTTGAACTTGAGATGATTTTAGAGCCTCGCCAAGATTCTCATCCTGTGACATATCGCTCTCCTCTTCACCATCATTAGTTGGAATATTACCTCATCTCTAATTTGTTGATCATCAATGTAATCATATGGCTCACCATTGTGATCATCACCGTCAATAGCATCCAGATTATGACTAGGTAATCGAACTGTATCAACATTAGCCAAACTGATATCTTTCTTAGGTGTAACCTTTTATACTTTATCAATATCTTAAATAGTTTGGTCTTCCATAAAAACCACATCGCGACTTTAAATAAGATTCTTTCCTACAGGATCATACAACCTATAATTAAACTCATCTTGCCCATAGCTAATGAAGATATATTGTTTTGACTTTGCATTCAACTTGGATCTTTCATCCTTTAGAATATGCACAAAAGCCTGACAACCAAAGACTTTCAAATTATCATACTTTACATTCTTTCCAAACCAAATTTTGTCTAGAACTTTATTGTTCAAAGCAACAATAGGAGTGAGATTAAGAACGTGCAGTTCCGTGTAAAGTGTACCGCCCCAATAATGATTAGGCAACTTAGCTTCAGAGAGAATACACCTTACTCTCTCAATTAGTGTTTAATTCATCCTCTCTAATAAAACATTCAATTTATGAGTTTTAGGAGGAGTCTTTTCATTTGTGATACCATGCTTCTTGCAATAGGAATCAAATGATCCACAGTAGTTTCCACCATTGTCTGAATGGACACATTTCAGTTTCTCGTCTATCTACATCTCAACCAAAGCATGAAATTATTTGAACTTTTCTAAAACTTGGTATTTTTGATTCAAGGCATAAAGATGCTTCCATGTCGATAGCATTCACATTGTCCTCAACAACCAAAGCTTTTTACCAATACAATTTAGAAAGCTTATCCCCTTTAGCCACAACCAAGTTACCTTTGTTGAGTTCTCACTTTCCAAAACCAAAGTGATTATCATAACCACAATCATCTAGCATATGCATATATATCAAATTAAATCGGATATATGGAGCATATTTGATACCTCTAAGAAACAATTGCATTCCTATATTGGTTTTCAAGCAAACATCACCAACACCAATTACCTTAGATACACCACCATTACCCATCCTCAACACTCTAAAATCACCAAAAATATAATATGTAAAGAAATAATTCCTTTGTGTAACATGCAACATAGAACCACTATTAACTATTCACATGCTCTCGTCTGATACAAGATTAACAGACTCATGATCACGAAGAATAATAAGATCATCACTAGTAGCAGTAGTAACACGGTCATCATCATGATTTTCATGGTCTCTTTGTTTGTACTTACCCTTCTTTCCTTTGTTATCTCTTTTGCACTGATTGCAATACTTTTGTATGTGTCTTGTTTTGTGACAATAATGATACTCTAGATTCTCGTATCGTGGCTTGGACTTGCTTATGTTATTCTCTCTACCACCTTTCATTTCCTTTTTATGACTTCTCCCCATATTTTCAGTGACAAGTACTTCGAGTTGAGACGAAGAACCATGTATCTTCCTTCCCGTCTTCTCATTAAGAATACCACCCTTAGCCATTTCTAAAGAAACAACACCTTTAGGAGGAGCATAACTTATTAAAGAAACTTGAAACGTCTCCCAAGACTCTAGTAAAGACAACAATAGAAATAGTCCCAAAAGTTTATCATCGTTTATGATACTCATTCCTGACATCTGATCAAGGAGCCCTTGAAATTCACTCAAGTGATCTGAAATAGAAGTCTCCTATTTATACTTCAAACTTATGAAGCTATTCAACAAGAATAATTGATTATTCTCTGATTTAGTGGCATATAAAGACTATATCTTCTCCCACAAAGTTTTTTATGTGTTTCATTAGCAATATGATTATAAACATTATCTTCTACATATTGTCGAATAAAACCACATACTTGTTGATGTTCAAACTCCCATTCTTCATCAGGCACAGAATCCGGCTTTGTGGAACTAAAAAACGGTAAATGCAATTTCTTCATAAATAGTAAGTCTTTCATCTTGCCCTTCCATAAATAGTAATTAGAAGCATTCAATAATATCATCTTCATCTTTGTATTTGACTCCATCATTCAAAGAAGTATAATAACCCTTAACCAAGAGCTATGATACCACTCTGATGGGAAATTAAGACACAATAACAGACCAATATATAGCGGATATAAAATTCCCCATACTTGTAGGAACCTTGAGGATCAACAACAAATATAAGACGGAAAATCAAACAAATAAAGGCACAAAAGAACAACGATATTTTTAACGTGGAAAACCCCTTAATATAAGAGTAAAAACCACGAGTCGTCCAGACCAAAGAAATAACTCCACTATAATCAATCAAGGTTACAAGAAAGTCTTAAAGTGTTTTACAAACTAGTACTAACAACCTCAAATCACAAATCAAACTAGCTTACAAATAAGAATCAAAAAGCTAAAAAATTTCTCAAATCTGCAACTTTAGTGTGAAGCAGATAACTCTCACTTCAGACGTTATTTTGAAATTCTTAACAATCAAAATTTAGATACATGTGTTGCAAACCTTCCCTCCAAATTTGAGCTTGATCTGACAGTTATTGAATCAAAGATCGTTGATTTAGTAAGACTGGTTGTAAAAATACAGGAATGAGTTTGTCTCCTCTTTTCTCTCTTTTGAGTCCTTATTTTCTCTCTATCTCTCTCAATCCTAAATTTATAATCTCTACTTAAATAAGTGATACAAATAAGATAATCATATTTTGACTTTTCTTCACATATGGAGGGAGCCCAAACCCAACACTTTCATCATATTCTATTAGTTTCTCTTATATTAAATATTCGAGTATTATTTTATACAATTTATATATGTGTTATATTTAAAAACACATTATAATATTTATAAAAGATAATATAGTTGTTTAAAATTATATAATTTTTAATTTCATTTATAATCAATACTATGGAGTTTTTATTTTAAGTTTTTATATTTTTTATTAAAAAAAAGTTAGTTTAGGTCCTGGTAGCCCGAAGTCCATCTAGGGTTGAGCTCTGGTAGTAATTTTTGATCCCATTTTACGACAGGGCTTTTCTAGCTCAGTCCTAAAAAGCCCGATATCCGCCAGGGCCAACCCTTTTAAGGTCGGATAGCCCATTTTGACAATTCTACTACCACTTACACATTGATTAAATACTAACAAATCAGCACTCCACTTCCAACCAGTATGTAAGCAATCATAGCACACTCGAATACAAAATTAATGTTAGTCATGATGAAAATTAATAGAAACATAATGATAAACCACATGCAACAAAACATATAAAAAATTTAATATGCAAGAATATTTGAAGAATAACAATAAATATGAATATAATATTTTAAAAGGATATTGAACGTTAAATCTTTATCCTAGAAAAACCTTTAAAAAAAAGTAAAAATTGCGGGTTCTTCAATAACTTCGCTATTATTAAATTGTGACCAAATGAGGTTATAAAAAAATATTAAAATAATGCACAAATATCGTCAACAACAACAACCAAAAACAACAAAGTACAAAAATTTATAATTTGATAATGAGTAGAGAAAAAAATCATTAAAAAACCTAGTGCACTGCGAATAATCAAAGTATAGCACTATGTTTCACGAGTCTTCTGCCAAAATATAGTCAGATCCAATGGTTAACGAATCGAGAATCATCATGTTTTTAGAACTGGTTAGAGAAAAAAGGGAATGAATTTTCTCACTTACACTACTACAAAAAACACATTTTACCTTAGTGACAAAAGAGATTTTATCTCGGTTTCATAAGTGAAGTAACAAAGGGCGAAATGAAAACTTGTCATTTTACCTCTCGATTTTTGTAAAATTGATAAGACAATTGAAAAGGTAATTAGTCTGATCCCCAACAATATAATTTTTTTTTTAATTTTTAAAACTATAGAGTGCGCCCACATGCCTCTTGGTTTTTGTAAATATCCGAGGAAAAATAATGTATTTACATCAATTATTTATATTAATCGAGGGGTATAACCAATTTATTTGTCATTTATAATTTTTTTAATCTCAATATGATTGGTCTGTATTTTTTTACACATAAACTACAAATTTTGTGACAAAATCAGAACATAATTAAATATACACATAATATCAAATTTCATTGTTTATAAAACCAAATATACACATATCCAAAATGGTACACCAAGAGAACATATACATATTTGATAACATAACCATACAATGCTTACAAAACCCATAATGACATTTAGGATACAAAAAAATCTCTAGCAAGAGAACCTGTACATATTTAAACATATACATATTTGAATCTACAATGACAAAACATCTATAGAATGCTTACAACAACCAAGAAAAAATAGTGTTGTTGAGATTCATAATAAGATATGAAGGCATCGGTCCAACATGATCATATATCATCTATATCTTCTTGTAAAAATGATGTTTAGTCGCTAAACACATATAATTTGAACAAAATTTAAATTTTGATAACCTAACAACAACAACAACAACAACAACAACAACAACAACAACAACAACATTAACTTAACAAATATAAGTATATTATATGTATATGGATAAACTTAATACCTTAAGTGATGAATCGATAATGCCTCTAGAGATAATATTTAACATATGTCTTATAACATAGTATCCACGCGAAAAGTTGTCAGGTTATTTTCGTGGCTACAAATCATTTAGATATAGTTACTAATTAATATACACAAGCACAAGTAATACATTAGCGAAAATAAAATAATGTCAAAAAGCACAAGTAATACATACTTTTGGGAAAATTAACTTTGACTTTCTACCTTTTAGATTATGTTTCACAAATTTGTATCTCTCCATAACTCTACATGTTGGTAAAAATTAAATATGAATAAAACTATTCAAAACTATAGGTGAATTTTGAGTATTACAAATAATATCACTTACCCGCTCAAAATGTCATGTATCATTTTATTAAGCTTATAGTATAATGAGCATAACATAATTACAACATTTTGCTTCAGACATATAATAACTAGTTGTCAATATGAATTGTATAAACATTCAGCTAATAACGTGTATAAAATTGATTAATAAAAAAAACACAAATTAATATATACTTACGCATGGTAAAACAATCTTAAGTAACATTCTTTATTCTCATCAACCAACTTATTTTGTGCGAATATCTTGATAGTGTTTGGTTTTATTTGTAGAAATTTAATATTGAATGGGTCTAAGAAATAATACTTTCTTAATTCCCTTTTAACACACATCACTTGCATCGACCTAAAAGTTAATGCAAAAGTCAAATCATGATGTTAAAGTATGAGAATAATGAAAATAAATTGAAATCACCGGAAAAAAATTATACTTATGCGCGTCAGAATTATAGTATAGTTATGTCCAACCAATCACCTCCCCTCAAAAATTCAATAACACAACTCTTATGAAGTATATAAGGTTGTTATGTAAATATTTTAATGTAAACTCGTAGATGTATGACATCTCCATTATCATCTTTAACAGTCTTTGTGTGTTATCTGGTTGAGCTATTGTGGTGTCAATATTGTATTGTGGGACAAAACAACTACTTTTTATGCATGCACCACCCATAACAATTTTCTCAACTATTTTATCAAGTATGTTGTACTAATCTGAATTTGGGTTGATGAGTACACCCATTTATTTCAATTGCTGCATCATAAAAACAACTCAAACACAATACAAAAATTTAAATACACAAACAATAAAAATAACATACAACATAAATCTTTTAACTTATACTTATGATGTGAACTCGCCTCCGGGTCTTTTAAGTGACCTCTTTCATTTCTCATGGCGTGATGGTAGAGATGGACTACGATCAAGACTTCTAGAAGGATCTCCCAGCTCTAGTTCTCTTTGTTTACTTTTTTTAATTAATCATTTTCTTTTCTTATTTGTCTTATCATCCACGAGAAAATTTATGTGGATATATATTTTTAGCTCTATTCTCCTTTCTTTTTTGGATCTTAGCCAAGAAAATAGGAATGGAGCGAGACTTGACAAAATCCTCCTAAACTTTCTTATAAATATATGGATACTTCGTGTATGGAGGCTCTAAGTTATCATCTAGATATGTAATATAATCACGTGTGATATAATCACGTGTGATATGTGTCTTAAAGTCCCTATAATGTTCACCAACATATCCAAACCATTTCTTTTTCAGCATACTATCCTCTGGAACAATAAACACTTTCTATGCTTACATAATAGAGTTTATATTAGTATTAAATAAATAAATAATCATCTAGACTCGTAAAATAAATCATAAAATTTAAAGTAAATATTGTAATATCGGGCCATAATTTATCTTTAAATTCACTGTCAACGTCGTGCCAACTATCTATCAAAATACTGACTTTGCTTCTGCTTTATACTGCAACGTAACCCCTAAAACTATCAGCATGTTCACCATAAGTCTTACCAGTTCTTAGACAAAAATTAACCGGGAAGCAAACATCGTTTTTGTGGGCTTTTGTCACCTTGATAAATATTGTGGATCCTCTAGTTTTTCTTTTACGTTTAGTATTAACAGAGATTATAGTAGAAGTTGTATGAGAGGTGTTGGTTGAATCGCCCATGTCTGTGTAAATTAAGAACATACATTCAACATATTCTTAAACTAACACGATTCATGATGGAATATGAGTTTCAATCATATATTTAACAGATATTACCTAAGAGCATACATTCAACATATGTTATACTACCTAAGAATATGCATTCAACATATACTATACTACATAAGAACAACATTCAAAATATATACTACTCCCTCCGGTCTTATTTATAAGAAGGGTTCTGCTATCCAGTGCCTTGAGGGTACTGTTTAAGGAAAATTAATATACTATGGTCCCACCCATTTAACTTTGAAATAAACAATTGTTAAGTTTAATAATTAAAATATTAAAGATTTACACGGCTGTCATATTTAAAACTACTTATTATTATCATATGCTATTTGATAGGATGTCTTGTTAATATGGGAGAGTAGTGTATACCACACGTTTCAATTTTAATTAACAATTTATTGTTGTTCATTTCACAATAAAATAGGTGGGACGATAGCTAATTTAATGCTCCTTAGCCAGTGCCCTCAGGGCACTTGATAGCATTCCCCTTATACGAAAAAGTCTTCTAAATTTTGTGACCATAAATATAAACAAATGTCAACAAATCTAGACACATTTAATGACTTTATTCCAAAATTATCTCTGCATTAATTACTTAATATTTTTAGCGTATGATAATTTAATGGTTTAAATGCACTTTTGGTCTTCATACTTTGATGTTATTTAATTTGTAGTCATTCCATTTTAAAAGTCAGCTTTTTGGTTCCTGAACTTTACATCACTTGGGATTTTGATGGTCCCCTTTCACTTTGGATACTTGGCAGTAATGATTAAGATAAAAAAATTTCATTTTTAATGATTTGGCATTGATGACTAGATTATTTATTATTTAATATTTTTTAATTAATTAATTAATAGTATTAGTTAATTTTTTTAGAAAAGTTTACTTGAAAATTTTTTATTAATACAAATTTTAATATTTAAAAGAATAATTTTGAGCTTTAGGCTAAGCCCAATTATTTAGCCCATGATTGTATAACATAATGTGTTTGCTTCACATATTTAAACACTAATATTTTTTATTGAAAAAACTATGTGGGACTTCAACAAACAGAACAAACACAACAAGCACAACATCAGCTTCCTCCACTAATCAAATCTCTTATGCATTTTCTTATTAATGAGTTGTCACAAATTAGCAGCATCTCACAAATTTGTAAAACACAAATAAACTTCCCTATAAATCATTGTACATAGATACTTCTGGTAATAAAGAACAACAAGCACAATAAGCAGCATCTCACAAATTTGTAAAACACAAATAAACTTCACTATAAATACAAAACCAATTTTTTATACCAACCAATTGTTCATTTCCTGAGAGGAACAAGCAAGTGTAACAAGGTCCAACCACACCTTATCTCTAATAGCATTCCACCTGTAACAATAGTTCAAAGAATTAATTGAATATCGGCATTGACATTAAATTGGTGTTTTGTTTTGTCTTATACACAAGAGAAAATAAAGTAAATATGAATGTTAGTATTTGAAATTGATTTCTAGTTTCTAATTTTGATGTTTTGTGTGGAACTTGTTGTAACAGTTGACGGAGCTAAAAAATGGTAAGGTATGTAGTGGTGGAACTTGTTGTAACAGTTAGTGGAGTACCTGATGAGGTATGTAGTGAAACTTGTTGTAACAGTTGGTGGAGTTATTGATATTGTTCTGGCCTGGGCCCCGGCTTGGCCAGGCAGGCCCAGCCCAATAATATCCTGCCAAGCCCAGTCCATCTTAGGCCGCAGTCGTCAAGCACAAGGTGCTCGGCGGACAGGTAATGCCCCTCCACGGGCAGAACTCGCCTCATCTGTGTCGAGCACAAGACTCCCTCAGCGACCAGACACTGCCCTCTTTGCGGCCAAGACCTGCCCCTCCGCATGCAGAACCTGCTCCCCTGTCGGGCAGAACAACGTGTCCTTCACACGTGCTCCCCTCCGCGGGGACACGTCACTGACCAACTGCCCACCTCCGAAAGAGCAGGTCAAACCCACTTTCCGGAGATCACAGGACAGTTGGACTAGGGCGAAGACCATGTCCTGGTCTTCACTACGCCACGTAAGCCCTAACAGTCACCTGGGTTGGGCCTGACAATCCAGCCCAACACAAGTGATCATTGGCCCAGCGTTGGGGTCTCTCTATAATACCTTCTTTCACAAGAGGGTCAGGTAATTCACTTCTTACCCTTTTTCTGTACTTGTGACCACTCTTCCCATACGCTCACTTTAGCATCGGAGTGTCTTGCAGGTACACCCATTTTCTCTCCTTAAATACTGGTGAGCAGGCATCAAGTCGAAGACGCGTGGCAGCCAATGATCCCCTTCTGATCAGGTCAGATCAGTGGCGCCATCTGTGGGAAACTAAAACTTTCCCGTTCCTCCGAGCAGAGAACCAAAGTTTTCACCAACATTTCGCGATCATGGCTAGCCCGCACCACGATGATGCCGTCCACGACTTCATCCTTGCCCCCGCCGCGAACGGTGGCAAGCAAACAGAGGCGTCCCAACCTCCGGAGACTGACGAGAGAGACGACCAGACTGCCTCTCCCTCATCCGCGGAAGCTGCACACCAGACTGTCCTCCGACCAAGGAGCCCAGCAGCATTCCAGCTCATCCTTGTTCCGGCCGGAGCGGACCCGACGGTGGCTGCCCTCTTCGCGGCCATCAACCAAACGAATAAGCTATTATTTCAACAGAATGCACAAATTGGCGCACTAGAGCTCGAGGCCCCAACAAGGTCCCCTCCGCGGGAAGACCAGAACGGGAACTCGAGGAGTCCCTCACCTCGTCCCAGGGATCGACAACCTCGGCTGGAGAGGCCCCAACCCGAAGCAGTGCGAGATCGGACTAGGTCCCCAACGAGACAAGTTCGGGAGAGACGGCCAACCAGAGTGGATCCCCCGGCCAGACCTCCGAGGGTCAAACCCCTGGTCAGGAGACCAAGAGCACGAAATCAGGCGCCTCCGCCAAATGGGCCCTCACCCCCTCGGTCACTAACTCTTAGTGACAAGAACGACTACAGGACCCCCTTGTCCCGAGAGATCATGGCTGCCCCCATTCCCCACGGGATGGAGAAACCCCGGCACTCTCGACGTACGACGGCACCTCCGACCCAGACGACCACCTGGAAGACATCGAGGCCATGCTCGACTACCGAAATGTCCGAGGAGCTATCAAATGCAAACTATTCCCGACAACGCTGAGGAAAGGTGCCATGAAATGGTACAAGAGCCTGGAGCCGGAGTCGGTCACATCGTGGAGGGTCTTGAAGGACCTCTTTTCGAGACACTTCACAGCATCCCGACGCCATCCGAAGACGGAAGCCGCGCTGGGCGCCATAATCCAAGCTCCCGACGAGCCCCTCTAGAAGTACATCGAAAGATTCACACGGGAGGCAGTACAGGTAAAGAAGTCAGACGAGATGAAGCGTTACTTGATGCAGCAAGGCCTACACCGATACTCCAAGTTCTACGAAGCCGTGGCCATACATCGACCAACCTCTCTACAGAACTTCCTCGACATAGCCGCGCATTACATCCGGTTCGAAGAAACTCAAGCAGCCAACTCCGCCCGGGACACACGAGACAGAGAGACCCCCCGCGGGCCCCGAGAGGATGGAGCCTTAAGCCACCGGTGCGGAGGAGATCGCCGACGAGAGGATCGTCCCCGCGAACAACACGAGCAGCGCGGCCCAGCCGGCCGGTTCACAGAGTATACAACCCTAGTCGCTTCCCGCGAGCGCATACTGGCAGAATGCGCCAAAACGGAGTTTGTCCAGGGAGGGGCCGCTTCCCCAGGCCGACACCTCCCAAGCCCAACATGGACAAATCGAAGTTTTTCCGCTTCTATAGAAGCCATGGGCACGTTACAGAAGACTGCATCCACCTCAAGGACGCGATCGAATTCTTGATCAAGGATGGCCATCTGAAGAGATACACCCGGGGAAGAGAAACCCCGAGACAAGACGCCCTCGAGGCCAAGAGAGTCAAGGACCTCCCCTCTTCAGACGGTGACAACGGTCTACAGGTTGCCCTCTGTGTCAGCCGACCTGAGGATTGGTTCGCGCACAGAGAATTTGGCCTCCCCGACGGACCTGATCTTCCCGACGAGCCTGTGCGCCCCACCAGTCGATGGGAATATTTTTTGAGGGTCATGGTCATCTCAGGCGGATCCCCGAGGAACCTATCCTTAGGATCGGTAAAGAGAAAGTTCGAGGAACTCATCACCAGCAACTCCGGCAAAATGAGCACCCTCGACAAATTTTGTGGCCGATCCAACCCGATCACCTTCTACCTCGAGGAGCTTCTAGGGTGAAACCCCAACTCAAACATCCCCCTACTAATACGAGCACGGATGGCAAACTTCGATGTCAGATGCATCCTGGTCGACGGTGGAAGCTTGGTGGACATCATGTACACCCACCTTTTCACGACCCTACAAGGGTTCAACGGGACGACAACGAGACTGTGGGGGTACATGGAGTTAAAAGTCACCTTTGAAGAGAAGGAAACGGCCAGGGAGATCAGTATCCGATTCCTGGTCATCGAATGCCCGTCCCTCTAAAACTGTATCCTGGGCAGGACGACCATGGCAGAACTCACCACGGTGCCCTCCACCGTCCACCTAAAGATAAAATACTACACAAGGCGGAGGGTCGTGGTCACCCTAAACAACGACATCGAGGCTGCCCGGAGATGCTTCGAGGCCGCGCTAAAAGGCCTAAGTACCATCGCCCCGGAAACTAAAAAAGTAGCGCCCACCGCGACGCCGAAGAGCGAACCTAAGGAACTCGTCGACTCAGTGGACCTCGACAGCCGCTTCACCGAAGAGCCCGACCGCGGGGATGAAGCCAGCGACGCTTCCCAGTCCAACGGGCAGCCCACCCACCCAGCACGCCCCATCCCAGACGGTGACTTCGAGATTGTGACCCTCGGGGACGACGAGAATAGAACCGTGAAGATTGGAGCAGGACTCCCCAACCTGGCGAGGAAACAACTGAAGGTCTGCCTCCGTGAGAATGCTAATCTCTTCGCTTGGAGCGCCGCGGAAATGCCCGGACTCGACCCCGAGGTCGCCTGCCATCAGCTGTCCATCAACCCGATCGCCAAGACTGTAGTACAACGTAGGCGTAGACAGTCCTCCGAAAAGTCGGCGGCGGCTGAAAAAGTTATAAAAGACCTCCTAGAGGCAAATTTTATTTCGGAAGCCCAGTATTCAACCTGGCTGTCCAATCTCAACCGGGCATGTCCTAAGGACGCCTACCCCCTCGCTAACATCGACAAGCTCGTCGACAACTCGGCGGGCTTCAAACTCTTGTCCTTTATGGACGCGTACTCGGGATACAACCAGATCCCTATGGATGAACGCAACAAATAAAGCATGACCTTCATGACGGAGTCGGGCAACTATTACTACAACGTAATGCCCTTCGGCCTAAAGAACGCTGGCGCCACATACCAACGGATGATGAACAAAGTCTTTCGGGGAGAGATTGGCGACATGCTCGAGGTGTATATGGACGACATGATTGTCAAATCCTACACAAAAGTCGACCACACGATGCATCTCAGAAAGGTCTTCAACATAGCGAGGAACTGCAGAATGCGCTTCAACCCGGAGAAATGCACCTTCGGGGTCCGCGCAGGGAAATTCCTCGGCTACTACTTAACCGAGCGTGGGATCGAAGCAAATCCGGACAAGTGCCATGCATTTTCGGAAATCACCATACCCACCTCGAAGAAGTCTATACAATCCCTCAACGACGTGCTCGCCTCACTTTCTCGATTCATCGCCAAGTCCGCACAGCACGTCCTCCCTTTCTTCAAGTTACTCAGAAAGGAAGCCACGTTTGAATGGACAGAGGAAAGTGATAACGCGAAATCATATCGTTTATTTGGCTTGATTTACATGCATTTATTTGTGACTTTTATTAATTTATCTTGATTTATGTTCTATTATATGATTAATTTACTTCGTTTTGCAGATTGGGGAGAATTTGGACTAAAGAAAGAAAAGGAGAAGAAACAGATGAAAAACAGATGAAAAATAGATGAAAAACAGCAGATATAGATTCTGCTGCTGTGACGACCGTCACAGGTCCATGACGACCGTCATGCGTGTGACGACTGTCACATTTCATGACGACCGTCACGCAGACAAAAAACGCAGAATCAGAATTCACGATCAATCTCAACTTAAATCCTTCCTACACTTTCTCCACTCACTGCCCACTACTGGAAGTTACTACACTTTCTCCACTCACTGCCCACTACTGGAAGTTACTACCATTTTCTCCATATCTCACGCATGATCTCAGGAAGTTGAGATAAGAAACATCTCCTATAAATAGACAAGAGATTCACAGAGAAAGGGGTGGATTCTTCATCCCGAAGTTCTGCCAAAATTCCATCAAAGTTATTTATCGTTACTTTTATTTTCCTTTCCATTTTCCTTCAGTTCAGAATATTGTATTTTCTTCCTGTACCTTTTATTTCTCGCCAAAGTAGAATCCTGCCGACATTGTGGGGGACTACCCAAGGATTTGAGATCAGTACAATTTACAGGTTTTTATTAATTGAATTACTACTTTATTTCTGTTATGATGCACGCTTTATTATTCCGTTGTTTATGTCTATTTCCGTTCGCATTAATTATCATGTCTGACTAAGTTAGTTTTATCGGTATGTAACCGAATTAGTAGGATAGGATTCGATAGTAATCGGCATCGTCCCTTTTTACAAACAACCTTTCTGGCCGTAGTGTTTAAATTTATTTACTGAATAAACTTCGTCGCGAAAGCGAGAACTTATTTAAAAGTAGTTTTGCCACGAAAGTGGGAAATTAATTAAGGTACGAACCAACAAGCGAAAGCTGCGGCAAGACCAGATAGTAAACACTAGGCATTTGTTTTAATAACAGCGAAAGCACTTTAAAATGGATTAGAACCTAGAGATTTCCAAAAAGTAGTTTTAACCCCGAATGGGACAGCGAAAGCGTACATTCGGCCCTTAGAATTATGACTAGCGTCAACAACCATCGTGAGACGAAAGTCTTCAGATCACTATTTTCTTCTGAACAATGTTTGCAAAGAATAAGAAGCATCGGTGACCTGTCGAATCCCAGATAACTAAGTCTTTGCATACCGATATCCTTTACCGCATTTCTTTAAACCAATTTCCTTTATTTCTTTTGCATTTAATTTCATTCGCATTCAATTTTCCTAATTCCAATAGCCTTAGCTTTACGCCGTAATAATAGATAACGGTAGATTGACATTGGTCTCTGTGGGTTCGACAATCTTTTATATTACTTCGATATTTCCGTGCACTTGCGGAGCGATCAGAAAGCGAGCAAGCCCTCAATCACCTCAAATGCGTCATGTCCGAATCACCGGTGCTGACGCGACCCGTAGTGGGAGAAACCCTATACCTATACCTGGCCGTGGCTAACGAGGCCGTCAGCGCCGTCCTAATCAGGGAAACCCAAGAAGGGCAAAAGCCAATCTACTTCACGAGCAAAGCCCTCCACGGTCCCGAAGTACGATACCAGCAGATCGAAAAGGTCGCTTTGGCCCTCATCACCGCCGCACACTGCCTCCGACATTACTTCTTGGCCCCACACCATTGTGCTCAGAACCGACCAGCCCGTCAAGCAGCTCCTCGGCCGTCCAGACATGGTCGGACGAATGCTGAAATGGTCGTTAGAGCTATCTGAGTTCGACATTGTCTACGAAGGAAGGAAGGCCCTCAAAGCCCAAGTCCTGGCCGACTTTGTCGCCGAGATGACCCCCTCGCCAGACCCTACCACAGGGAGCCACAAGTGGACTATCTTCGTCGATGGCTCCTCAAAATCCACAGGCAGCGGAGCATGCATCATCCTCGACAACGAAGAAGGCACCACCATAGAATTCTCTCTGACACTGGCCTTCCCGGCGATGAACAACCAAGCCGAGTATGAGGCATTCCTGGTCGGGCTTCGCTTGGCATCAGACCTCGGGGCCAAAGAAATTAAAATCTACACAGACTCCCAGCTGGTCGCCTTACAAGTACGGGGGGAATATCAGGCGAAAAACGATAACCTCTCCGAATACCTGGCACTCATTACCGAAAAAATGCAAAGTTTTGACTCCACGGAGGTTCAACACGTTCCACGCAAACAGAACACCCGAGCAGATATTCTCTCAAAACTAGCAAGCACCAACAAGAGGGGCGGACACAAGTCGGTCATCCAGGAGATCCTATCGCAGCCAAGCACGAAAAAGGCCGAAGTACTGCTCGACGTCAACGTCATAGGGGATATCAACTGTTGGATGACACCGTTGCACGCCTACCTCAGCACAGGCCGCCTCCCCGCCGACCCCAAAGAGGCCAGCACGATCAAAAGACGGTCCTGCTCGTACGTCCTTCTCGAAGACAAATTGTACCGCAGAGGCTTCGCGGTCCTACTCCTCAAATGCATCGACACCTCCCAGGCCGCTGTCGTTCTGGAGGAAATCCACAAGGGCATCAACACGCAGCACCTCGGAGGATGATCCTTGGTGAGAAAGGCCCTGCGAGCAGGATACTACTGGCCATCGATGCAAGTGGACGCGAGAGAGCACGTCAAGAAATGCGACAGATGCCAACGACACGGGGACATGCACCTCGCCCCACCGAGTGAGCTCAAATCCCTCTCCTCCTCTCGGTCGTTTGCTTGGTGGGGATGGATATCCTCGGTCCATTCACCTTAGGTTCATATCAGAACAAGTACCTGATCGTGGGTGTCGACTACTTCACCAAGTGGATCGAGGCCGAAGCCCTCGCCAAAATCAAGGCCCACAACATACTCTGATTGTACAAAAGAAATATCCTCGCAAGATTCGGTGTCCCACTCGCTATCGTCACCAACAACGGCACGCAGTTCACCGATAAAAATTTCCGGGACTTCGTCACCAAACTCGGGACCAAGCACCACTTCACCTCGGTCGAGCATCCTCAAAAAAACGGCCAAGCCGAATCCGCGAATAGGGTGATACTCAGAGGACTAAAACGAAGACTCGGCGACTCTAAGAGGGCGTGGGTCGAGGAACTCCACAGCGTCCTATGGGCATACCGAACTACGCCTCACTCAACCACGGGGGAAACACCATTCCGCCTCACATACGGAACCGAGGCGGTGATCCCGGTCGAGATACGAGAGCCATCCAGACGAACTGAGGCTCCCTTCGAGACCGAAGACAACAACGATGCCCTCCGAGAGGAACTCGACCTAGTCGAGGAAATTCGGTCGGGGGATGCTCTTCGAGAAACCCGACTGAAACAGCAGGTAGCACTTCACCACGACAGCAGAGTCCTGAAACGTGAGTTTCATATCAGCGACTTAGTTTTGCGAAGAAACCAGAAGGACTCCCACGAGGGTAAACTAGTCGCGAATTGGGAAGGCCCGTATCATGTCTGCGACAAGACGGAGCATGGGGCCTATTACCTCGAAAACCTACACGGGGAACAACTAGCTCGATCATGGAACGCCGAGAAGCTGAAACGGTACTACAGTTAAACACTTCCCGCGACGCCCAGGCGTCGCGACCACAGGGGGGCGACATGGTACCACCGCACCTCCTCGCGTCTTCTACAGACCAACAAAAAAGCAAGCCCTGCCTTTGTGTGCACGGGCAGAAGGCTCTGCTTGATGGAGAACCCCTCGATCGAGACTCCTCTTTGTTGTACCAGAATCGGCAGGACACCCAGCTCGTGATGGGACGTTCAAGCCGCGAGGATAAACTACCCCCGTAACGACCAGGTAACAAAATCGTTCTGCCAGCCAGTTCCCCATAATACCGGAAATAATTACCGTCGAGCTACCACCCCGGAAGGACCCAAAAGCATAACAAACATGCGATTTAAACATACAAACATATATCTCGAGCATACAAAAGTGCAAAAATAAAACGAGCATAACGTCATGCAAAAATAAAACAAAGCGCACACTCAAACAAATTTCCAAAAGTACCATATAAAAGTGGGCACCATCCCAGTAGTTAATATTACATCACCAATAAGGGCATGCAGGCCAGAATACACGGGCACGCAGGCCCGGAACTAATCTATGCTCCTTCTTCCTCCTCCCCTTCAAGCTCAACGGGAGGGACAGTGGGACCGGCCTCCTCGGCGCTGGGGTCGACCACCCGACCATCGATTATCTCGTTGAAAGGTCCTATGTCGTCCTCGACAAAGGCAACACCGGAGTTTACCACTTTAAGTTGCGTGACAGCACCATTAAAATCGGCGGCGAAAGCGTCCAGACAGTCACCTTCCAGCACCGGTATCCTAGCGAGCAGATCAGCCCGGGTAACCATCTACCTGTCTTCGTCGGTCTCATCATCAGCAGGACGAAGACCACCCTCCAACTTCTCCATGCAAGCCTTCAGTGCCCGCACTTCCTCCTCAGCGGCCTTCAGCCTCTCCTCGACACTATCCCTCCTCTTGCGCTCACTAGTTACCTCCCCCTGACTTTTCTCCAGCTTCTTGGTTAGCTGAGTCACCTTTCCCCAGTTCAGCTCCAGGTCCTCAACGGCCTTATTCAGACGAGACTGCGTGAAAGCAAGGTCCCCCTGCAGCTTGGACAGCTCGACGGCCGAGCAGCTTTCCTCGCTTAGAACCATCGCCGTAGTAAAATTTTGCATTAAGGCAGCCAAATCCTCCGTCAGGACCTGCCTCTGCTTAGCCCGGCCATCCTGATCAGCTGAAGCCTACCCGACCAGCTGGGCAACCCTCCACACACGCAACTTCTTCACTCGCTCCTCGATGGAAGACATGTTCCCTTCAAAACAAAGAAAGTGAGTCAATAACAGATAAAGAGTATCAGATCGTGAGAGGGGAGAGGTGTCCACCACCTAGGTAGCGAAGGGCCTTCGCCTCCGAGGGACACGCGAGCAGAGCCTTTGTATTGATCAACCTCACTGTCTCACGGATATTCCCTTGGCTGTCGAGGATGTACTGGCCATCGGGGGTCACCAACTTCGACGGCGGCAGGCTGCGCACGAACGAGACTATCTTCAAATAGCCGGCCATGTCCTCTTCGTCAAGCGATCCCGCACGCACTATGTACCGGTCTGTCTCTTGAGAGAAATGCTCCAGGGACCATTCCACGTGCACCCGCGGCAACATGACGGCCTCTCGACGGCCATTCACGATCCGCTCCCCTTCTGAATATAAAGAGCCAAACCCCGCATGCGTGATCAGGCTGACGACGAAGAAATGACCCTTGAAGTCCCGAACAGAGTCCATGTACATTTTGAAAAGCCTGTCCGGTTGCTTGAACGACACCCAGCCATGCCGGCTGTTTACCGTCTTCCGCTGCAGATGGAAGATGCGGAAGAAAAGCGGCAGCGTGACGCCGACTTGGAGATAACGGCACACGACCTCAAATGCCTGAATAAAAGCCAAGGCATTCGGATGCAGCTGCGAGGGGGCCAGCCTCAGCCAATCAAAGAGGCCCAGGTGGAAGTTTGAGAATGACAACCTGAGCCTGACCTCTTTAAAATAGAACTCGTACATCGGGAATTGCATCCTCCCGTACTTCGAGCAGATTCGGTTGCCCGCCCGAGGACGATAAACTTGCCAATTCCGGGGGTCACCTTCTCTCCGGTCCTCCACGGTGGCGTAGGCGCCCGTCGGGTCAGAAGCGAAACAGGAAGGCATGGACAGAGGCTCCTCGGCCACCCACTCCTCGAGAGGAAGGACGCGCTCGTCGAAGTGTGGAACGTCTGGTTCATTGTCCTCGACCATTGTTCCCGAGACAAACATAGTCATTAACACCTGAAAAGCAGAAGGTAACGGTGAATTCGATGACAAAGATCAAATTCACCCTTCCACCGCAAGTCAAGTGAAAGGGAAACGAGGGCATACCGAGCATCGTCCCCGGTGGCTCTACCCAAAACCTACCACCTCCCCGGAGAACCGACATAACCTAACCTACACGCTCTCCCCGAGGCATTCATCAGAATAGACGCTGCTCCCCGGGACGTTCATCGGAATAAGCGTCTTTCCCCGGGGCATTCATCGGAACAAGCATCTGTCCCCGGGGTATTCATCAGAATTAGCGTTTCTCCTCGGAACGCCCATGATAAAACCCTAGAAAATCCCCCTACAGCGGCAGATATCCTCACCTCTCCTCGGGGCACTCAACATGCCCCGACCACAGTCCTAAAATAAAAGGGAAAAACGAAAGAAAGGAGAAGAGAAACTTATTGTATTGCGATCTGCGGCAGAGTACGTGGCGGCTACTGCGACGGAGGGTTCAAACGGTAGCAAGGCGGCAAGGCAGGGAGTTTGAGAGCAAGGGGGAGAAAAGTGGAGAATGAGCGGGAACTCGCTTACTTATACCCCAGCACGGGACTCGAAGCGTCGCTAGACACTTGAGTACCCTAAGGTAGCCGCCCTAGCGGCCACCCAACGCATGACACATGTCTCCCCGCTGACACGTGTCTTCAAGCCCGAACACCCGACAACGAGAAATGGCTTGCGTACTCGCGTCCTTGCTAAGCACGAGTCAGAGAGTTCTTCTTCCTCGGGCAAATCTCTTCTCCCCGGCACAACGTCATCAAGTCCTCGCTCCCTCCCTCGGAGCTACAACATGGGGGGCTCCTGTTCTGTCCTGGGCCCTGGCTTGGCCAGGCAGGCCTAGCCTAATAATATCCTGCCAAGCCCAGTCCATCTTGGGCCGCAGCCGTCGAGCATAAGGTGCCCGACAGACAGGTAATGCCCCTCCACGGGAAGAACCCGCCTCATCTGTGTCGAGCACAAGACTCCCCCAGCGACTAGACACTGCCCTCTCCGCGGGCAGGACCTGCCCCTCCGCAGGCAGAACCTGCTCCCCTGTTGGGCAGAACAACGTGTCCTTCACACGTTCTCCACGTGCTCCCCTCCGCAGGGACACGTCACCGACCAACTGCCCACCTCTGAAAGAGCAGGTCAAACCCACTTTCCGGAGATCACAGGACAGTTGGACTAGGGCGAAGACCACGTCCTGATCTTCACTACGCCATGTAAGCCCTAGCAGTCACCTGGGTTGGGCCTGGCAATCCATCCCAACACAAGTGACCGTTGGGCCAACGCTGGGGTCTCTCTATAAATACCCTCTTTCACAAGAGGGTCAGGTAATTCACTTCTTACCCTTTTTCTGTACTTGTGACCACTCTGCCCATACGCTCACTTTAGCATCGGAGTGTCTTGCAGGTACACCCTTTTTCTCTCCATAAATACCGGTGAGCAGACATCAAGTCGAAGACGCGTGGCAGTCAGTGATCCCCTTTTGATCAGGTCAGATCAGATATGATGTCTAATGAGAATTCTTTAGTTTGTTTGCCACTTAATATAATTAGTTGTAAGAGTTAATTGTGAGAGTAGATCAGAATAATAAATTCTTATTGATGGATCATTATAAGGGGGAAACATGCACATTAGATTAAACACTCGCCTAAAGGTCAAAGACTCACCCAAATAAGTAAGAGAGACATCAGATATTCACCAAAAACCTTAAGGTGGTAGGTGTATGGATCATCTTACTTATAAAGAGCTTAACCTCCACCTTTCTAAGAAATGTGGGACTTAGAAGTCACACTTTTTTATCAACACAACTCACACTTTTTTATCAACACAACTCACACTTGTTTCTCAACAATCTCCCCCTCAAGTGTGAATCCATCCATTATGCTTCCCCTCAAGTGGAAGCTCTTTCACCCACATGTTTGTACCGCCATTGAGAGACACCATTATCTCGTCATTGGTACTTCAACAGAACACGTCGCCTGACCATCATGTCAGGAAGACTTTCGACACAAGGAGTCGGTCTCTTACTCAAACCATGCTCTGGTACCATTGATGAGTCATCATGATGGGGAAGCATACATATTATGTTAAACACCCATCTAAAGATCTAATACTCACCCAAATAAGTGAGAGAGATATTACATATTCACCCAAAACATCAATATAAAAAAAAAAACAAATTTCTACACCCGCAGATGCATACCCACAAAAAAGAAAAGGAGAAAAAAATTCAAAAACAAAACTCACAAATTCATTATTAATCTTCTAATCTTTACAAACATAATTACAAACTCTCTCATTAAATATCAATTTTAAGGAGAAAATTGCAAACCCTCCAACAATTTTAAACAACGTCCAACAATCAGTGAGGAAAAGGTTTCCAAAATTTAAGCGCAACAACATCCTAAAAACAAACAAATAAAGCAAGCACATCTCACTAATCGGGCAAGAATTGAGGGTCCAATTAAACCACATGGAAACAAGCCAAAATTCGACATTCAAGCACCAAACCAGCACTCAAACAAAGTTAAATCACATGTCAAAACATGGTAAAAAGCATGGCTCAAGCAAGCATACACAAAGCATCAAGAATCAAAACCCTAGTTCAAGGGTAGCTTAGTAATCATCTTTTACAAATAAATAGAAACAAAATAGCAAAAATAAATTAAAAATAAAATATATGATAAAAATCTTAAGACATCAAAGTGTGTGAAAAATATTTTTAATGATTTTTATGTCAAATAAAAATAGAAAATAAAATCAAAACTTAAAAGAGAAAAAAGGAAGTAAAAAATAAATAAAATAGAAATAGACAAGGGGATGCATAAGTAAAAAGCAGAAATAAGGTGTTTTTGTTATAAGGCGCTTGGGCCTAGAATTAGAGGGGTGTGGATAGTGAAAGAAAGCCATACCCAGACCACAATAAAACATCTTCAGAAGAAAAAAAAAGAGGCCACGCGGGACCTCATTAAATGACATGACGGTGAGTCAGCGTCCAAACAAGCGGTCAAATGGTTAAAACAGGGAAATGAGTAGATGCCGGAGCTAGGGCTCCGGTCGTCTTCTCTGGAGCTCCCTGCAAAACCCCATGAAACTCAAAAAAATTGGTACCTTTCCACTTGATTTTTCATGCAGATTAATATTATCACATTATTTTTTCCATTTGACTACTCTAAACACATGGGAAAAAAAGCCACGAAAGTTAAGGTGTGTTATAACATAATTTTTGACCCTAAGATCCCACATCATTTATATTTCATTAGCATCATACATGTGTTTACTTTCATGCATCACTAACCCATTTGGAAATACAAAGATTGTTGTTTGTTTCATTTGATTACAAATTAGGGTTTTCAAGCCTCAAGAGAAGCGCAGGCAAAAGATCAATCAAGAATGGGTGGTCTTCAACTTACCAAGTCCCTTATTCATCCAATAAAGATCAAGAGATCTCTTCCATCAAGGGTAAAGTATAAGTCTACATCATTTCAAGTCAATCAAGCCCCAAGTTCATCTAGTGCACCAATTAGGGTTTTGGTTTATCGGGGCCTCCAAAGTGAATTTTTCATCTGAGCATGAGCCAATACCTCAAGATATGTTTTAAGGACCTCAAATTCCTCATATTAGTCCATTCATATGACTAGATTGATCCAAAGAACTTGATTCACAAGCAACGAAAGGACTCAAATTCATCTGGACCACAAACTAGGTTTTTATGAAAAGTCAACTGTACCTTTGAATTTTGACCAAAACAACTACAATACTTGTTTTCTCACAAATATCCATTCTTGTCAAAATTCAAATTCCAAAAGAGTGAGAAATCAAATTTTCAAAACCAGTCCAAATTTGCTCAAACCAACTATCCAAACACTTTACATACATTATGTAGAAGTGATCCAAACACTTAAACACCATCTATAACATCAAATTCATCAAGATCACATCTCACCTTGATCAAGCTACATTTGGATTCGGTCCAAGAAATCTAGGAGGTTTCAACTTGTTCTAAGCATCTCAACACAATCCTTGAGGTCCAAGGAAGCTGTCTAGATCATCATTTCACATATGTAACACCTCCAACCGAGGATTCAATTTCCTATTGCAAGGTAAGCCTGAACTTTTCAAAACCAATGATTCATGCATCATAAATGTTATTTCAAGTTACCATTGTGTTTCTGGAAGTTCATAGATCATTTACCCTCAATCAATTGTCATTTATATTACGTGTAAAGGATTTCATGATAGTTTTTGCAAATTCTAGGGTTTCTATGTTCATGCTTAATAACTCATGCCACACTAAAAATAAATAAAATAAAAAAGATTCATTCAATTCCTTGTTAAAAAACATACAACTTTGATGTTTACATCTTTCAAAATGGTTGCGTATTGAGAGAGATAACATAGTTTTTGCAAATTTAGAAGTTGGCTCAAGGAAGAAGATGAAGTTGGCGCGGAATTTGATTTTTACCATGCATTTTTAATATATTATGTGTGGGTTGTGTTTGGATAAAACCAACTTGCGTTAACTCAGTTGGCAAAGGCTTGTTTTGTTGTTGTAATGTGTGGGGTCGAGGGTTCAAACCCCACCCATGTCATTTTTTCATATTTTCTTATTTTTCTTTCAAAAATTTAATTAATTGCTTTAATACTCAAAAATAATTATTTTTAACTAATTTTTTGAACACATGTCATTCATACACTCTATTATTTTAATACATGAAAAAATTCCAAAAAAGATATTTTTTAATCACTTTTTTATTAGATAAAAAAGAAGTATATTTTAGTGTTTTTTTTTACCTTAAAAAATTGATTTTATTTCAAATATTTATAAACCTAATCACACTTAAGTTTTCATATGAATAATATGCCTTGATTAAAATCTTGTTGAGTATTCATAACATTCATAATTAGATTTACACACTTTTTATACCATGACTAAATCCATTTTCTTTTGAAAAATATCTTTGATTAAAAGATAATTATGGTTTCACCTTGAATAAATATTTTCAAAACTTTTTGTATAAAATCATGGGCCTCCACTTGGTATAAGTCCCTTCCATTTTTAACTCACATCATGATTAGATATTTGTTCATGTGAGTACTTTATAAAAATCATACATGTTTAAAACATTTCTTTCAATACTTACCCATTCAAATTCTTTGTGTCTCTATAAGAGTGTAAGACCCATTACCTTTTCAAACTCTTTGGGCCTCTATAAGAGTCTAAGACCCATTACCTTTTCAAAACCTTTGGGCCTCTATCAGTGTGTAAAACCCATTACCTTTTCAAATCCTTTGGGCCTCTATTAGAGTGTAAGCCCCTACCCTCTTCCTCAAAACTTTCTTCAATTTCTCAAAGTATTAAACTCAAAACTTAATCAAACAAAGCCCAAGTTTCACGCAAATTACATTTTCAAACTCTTTGGGCCTCTATAAGAGTGTAAGACCCATCATCTTTTCAAGTTAACCATGCTTAGACATGGGCCTCTATAAGAGTGTAAGACCCTCCACTTTCAATTCATGTCTATACTTGTTAAATACTTGTCATGTACTTATTCATGATTAAGTTTCTCTTGACATTTATAACACCTAAACTACAACTTAGTTTAAACCCTAGTTCCCCTCAAATACAAACAAACTTTTTTAGCTTCACATCTTGGACTTTTAGCAAGATACAAACAAACTTTTTAGCTTCACATCTTGGTCTTTGAACAAGATATAAACAAAATTTGTAAGCTTCAACATCTTGTGCTTTGAACAAGATACTCAAATAAATTAACTTTTCCCCAGAAATGAGACATTGAGTCATCTCTGCAAGAAGATATCTCTTCTGTGCACCACAATTCAAAATCAAACATTAAAGACTTTTATTTCGTATAAGTGATGTAAGTGGCACACTTGTTGATTCAAAATCCAAGCTATAGTCCTTCTCTTATCATGGTCCAAAACTTTCCTTTCATCTAAGTGATATAAGTGGCACACTTGTTGGTACTATATCCAAGTTAAGGTTCTTTTCTTAGCATGCAAAGACTCATAAAGGAAGATGTGGCACTGCTTAGGATTATTTAACGTCCAAGTTCAAAGCTTCTTCCCTTATGATATTATTCTCAAATGTTTGTGATGATAGGTGGGATATCCCCCTTTAAGAATGAAAATTTTCCTTTTCTTTCTAAAACCAACAAAACTTTTAGCTTCATCATCTTAAGCTTTGAACAAGATACACAAATACCTTGTTAGCTTCATCATCTTGGGTTTTGAACAAGATACAAATTCCATCCATAGTTAGATGAAACTACGAATGCTCTGATTTCTCAATTTTCCTTTGAGAATACGTAAGCATAAGATTGTGAAATTTTAGTGAGCACACCTTTAAATAAAACCCCTTAGGTCCCCATACCATTCTTAAAACAAAAATTCTCAAAAACATCTCATATCTCATCATCACCTATAGGTTAAAACTTTCCCAATCGACAGTAAAAGTAGATGAAATGATTGATAGTACAAAGTATACAAAATCTTCCTATAGAGTACTATAGATACTCATGGTGTTAATAGCTTTCCTTAGTATAACCAACTATCGATTCCAGATATCTTTGCATTTGTAGGGATAACACTTGCACGCAGGGTTAGTTTATATTTTTCCCCTTCCTTTTAAGCATCATAGGATAAATATTAGAAACTCGAAAGTGGCATCAAGCATGGTTCACAGGAATCTCACAATCTCAAGATTGGTGGGGTCATGAAAATCAGTCTAAAAGGTGTTCAAACTGAAACTCTCATGAAATGAAATAACAACAACCCAGAACTACTCTACATCAATCCAATTTTATAAATATGCAAAAACAAAGCTTGTAACGCGTGAAACATGAGAGGAAAAGATTGAGAAAGAGTTACCAAAGGTGAAGCTTTGTAAATTCTATTCATGCTCCAAAAGCCCTTCCAATCTTTACCAAATGACTTCTTGAACCTTGAGGATGATGAATGGAAGAAAAAGGAGATCAGAAACTTGGAGAAAGGGAGATTATAAGAACTAATATTTTTTGAGAAATAAGGTGAATTCTTGTTTTGCTTTCGTGCATGTATGCAACAGCCTTTTCTTGCTAGTTTTTTTTGGTATATATGTGTGGTTAAAAACCATTTACTGAGATTAAAATTGTTGGTGAGATTAAAAGTGTATGCAGCTGCCTTTCCTTTCAAGGGTTGATGAGGTATGCTCGGTTCAGTCAAAGCTCAGGTTTTATTTGATTATGGCTTGTTTGTTTTTTATCAGAAAATGTAGCATAGGGAGAGGGAAAGGCCATGAAATCTTGTTGCACAAGTTTTGGTTATTTTCTCATTTCATGAAAGTGTCATAATGTTCATATCACGTGTCATGCAAAAGGGTTTATTTTGAGTAATGTTTGGGATCACAAATGACAAGTCTATGCGCATGGGTTGAGGTAAAACAAGGATGCAAAAGTTTGGTTCAATAAAAGTGCATGAAACATAACATATAGTATGGCATTATCATGTGCATGAAGCCCACTTTAAGACATCATAACTCTATGAGTTTTGGTTCAAATGGTGAAATCTTGGATTCAATGGAAAGTAGGGAGATAGGTGAGAAAATTTCATGCTGAACCTCAATAAGAGTAAGATTAATAAAATGCAGCATAGTGCATAATGTCTAACCTCAATAATGTTTAGGAAGTTTAGCTTTAGAGAGCATACACCTCACTCTCTCAACTAGTGTTTGATTCATCCTCTCTTTTAAACCATTTAGAAGATGAGTTTTAAGAGAAGTATTTTCATATGAAATAGAATGCTTCTTATAATAGAAATAAAAGGGTCCACAATACTCGTTATTTTTGTCAATGTGAACACGTTTCAACTTTTAACTTGTCAACCTGCCAACCAAAGGATAACATTATTTGAACTTTTCTAAAACATGATTTTTTTTCTCTTCAAAGCATAAACTCGCGGCTTTCTGGAAAAGTGATCAATAAAAGTAACAAAATATTATGCACCACCAAAATATTTTACCTCTAAAGGGCTACATACATCATAATGCACCAAAATAAGCAACTTTAACTTTGTTGAAGGTGGGGTGGAAAAACAAGTCTGACCCGTTTGACATGCCAATTTTGTCCACACTTTAGTGCGGGATGTAACACCCTAATTCTCAACTCGACATAAATTACGATGATATGACAAATAAACTCCATAATTAGAGTGCTACTCATGATCTACCGATCATAACAACCACAAAACCAAATAATCTTTTGAAATACGCAGCGGAAAACAAGTATGTTTGACATCATACTCTCATCAAATTGTAAAATTACCCAAAATGATTTAACAACTTTGAAATAACTTTAACAAAATGGAAATAAAACAAAGAACAACTTGTTCCCCCAATGTTACATATCAGAGTGACTCCACTAAGACCCGAACAAATAAGCAACTAAGAAGGCATTGAAGTCGTCCGCTACCTCAAGCAGTTATTCCTTATCATGCTTGCCTGTACTCCACAGAAGCACAGACACTACAAATAAATAAAAAAGGGTGAGAATACACTCAAAATATGTTAACAATGTAAAATAAAGCATGGGTAGGATAATTATATAATCATCATGTATACACGTTATTCATTAATTACATCAAGTATTCTCGACCAATCAACAACATCATGAATAATCAATTATATATGCGATCATGTATGTAATGTACTCCACCACTGACTCATTATGCCTGTGGTACCATTCATAGACAACACGTGCTCAGGCCGCTCTTGAATCCATTCTATCAGACCATAGCACACCAAAATTACTATTAATCACCATATATTAACACATCACTAATTCCTCATTGGAATTAGCTAATCGCTCCTGAATCTACACCATTGGGTCAGAGCACACCAAATTGTTACTCCCTTCGGTCTCAAATATAAGCAACAAAAAAATTCAATTGTCTTAAATATAAGCAAAAGAAATTCATAATTATTACATTTAATGTCACTATTGCAAATATATCCTTAATTTTTTTTCACATTTCCATGTTTCTAACGATTTCCAAAGCAAAAAGTAGGGGTAAAATTAGAAAGACGGTAAGATTTAAATGCACTCAAACATTTTGCTTAAAGGGTGAGCTTTTTTGTAAAATTGCTTATATTTGAGACCGAAGGGAATACTAATCACCATATAGTAACCTTCACTAATTCCTCATTGGAATTAGCTACTCGCTTCTGAATCCATACCATCACACCATAGCACACCAAAGATGAATTGAAGTTTGTATACCATGATGCATAATTTTCAACAATGACATGCAAACAAACATATGCACAAGTGGCCCTCCATCTGACTGTACGCACCACCACTAATGATAATTCAACAATTCCAATAGGCATACATTCAGGCACATAATATCACCAAATTATCACCATTCATACATGCATATCATGTCCACGCCAATATCATACACCAACAATACATAGATTAAATAATCAACACATCATCAAGAATTAATCTTCATCATAATTAATTAACTCCTCATTACTAATCATACTTATACAATTATCCTCATAAGACCTCACCATACAATAGTACTACGTGTTAGCTTTCCAACACTTCAAATCGCGCCTCAATTGGAGTCATGTAGCTCGAGTTATGGTTAGAACAATAAGTGAGTCAATCAATTGACATATATGACCAATTGATTGTCTTCAACTCCCTGTCTTCATTTTTTTTCAATTTTTCAAAGGGACCAATCGATTTCCCTAGGGGACTAATCGGTTGATCCAGTCTTTCTATACAAATTTTGTTCTATTTTAAGATGAAACCAATTGATTGCTTCTGAATGTCAATTGATTGCTCATTGCAATTTTTTCCAAAAATCTCACCTTTCAACAATTTTAATCACTTTTAAACCCCACCCAAACATGCCCTAATATACCTAAACAACTTATTCTGAAAATCTAACTTTATACACCAATTATCTACTATTACCATATCATATACACTAACTAACATGCAATCATCACCAATCACTGCATCAACAACTATTTTATCATGAAAATCATCTCATGTTCATCATCACTAATTTAACACACCAATCATCAATCTCATGATCAGAATTATTTACGTAGAATTCATTAATTCCACAAACTCTCATTATCCTATTTTTCTAATTAAATTATTAAACTCATACTAATAATAAATTTAATTTTATACCCAATCTCCTATTTTCTCATCATTTAATTACTATCATATTACTTAATTAAAATAGAATTATTCTAAATCCTAATAAACTCAATAAATCCACATTTATTCTAATAGTTCACATATTCATCAATAATCGCATAATTTCAATATATAATAAATCGTGAATAATTCATTGAGCATTATAAAATAAAATAAACCAAAAATTGCGGTGTTAAAACTCTTCTCCACTTAAAGAACTTTTGCCCTAAAAAATTACCTTAAGAAAACAACTCTGGATATGACTCTCTCATCCGACTCTCTAGCTCCACGTCATGCTTCTACCAGCAGGTCCTTCGCACACCACCTTTACCAACGCAATTTCCTTGCCTCTCAAGTTCTTCACTTTGCGATCCTTTACTCTCCAAGGAGATGCCTCAATGATAAGTTATCTCTAACTTGCACATCGTCCACTTGAATCACATGATACGGATCAGGAATGTACTTCCTTAGTTGAGACACATGAAAGACATCATGAAGATTCGAAAGAAACAGTGGTAACGTCACTCTGTAGGCCACTTATCCTACACGCTTCATAATTTGATACAAACCAATAAAATGTTGTGTGAGTTTTCGACACTTCAAATCTCGTCCAACTCCAGTTATCAAAGTAACTCTAAAAAATACATGATCTTCCTCTTGGAACTCAAGTGATTTCCTCTTCATATCATGGTAACTCTTTTGGATACTTTGTGAAACTTCTATATTTTCTTGGATCATCTTGATCTTCTCAGAGGTTTGTTGCACAATGTCAGGTCCAATCACATCACTCTCACCCAATTCATACCAACACAAAGGAGTTCTACACATCCTACCATACAAAGCCTTAAACAGCGCCATTCAAATACTAAAATGGAAATTGTTGTTGTAAGTGAACTCAATCAACGATAAGTAGTTATCCCAAACTCCTTCTTGTTCTAGCACACAAGCCCTCAGCAGATCCTCAAAGTATTGAATAGCCCTCTACATCTGAACGTCCATCTACAGATGATAGGAAAAACTCAACTTCATCTTAGTATCCAACGCTTCCTTCAACCATCTAGTTTTGTAATTTAACCAATACATGTAGTAAGGTGTCTCACTGAATTCACAAAATGTGTATGTGAAAGTCATATTAGCATGTAATCACTTGCCTACAAGCTATTCAAAGCAAGTTATTATTGGAAAACACTGATGAAAGATAATGTTGATTTTGTAAAAAAATGCAAAAAATGTCAGAGACATTCCAACCTTCTCCATGCGCTGAATGGGATTCTCTATTCTGTCACTTTTCATTGGCCTTGCTACCAATGAGCCATAGGCATCTTGGGTCCTTTCCCCTTGGGGATAATTCAACTAAATTTTTTATCCTATGGGTCGACTATTTCACAAAATGGATAAAGGCTGATATTGTGTCCAAAAATCAAAACACAATTAGTGCGAAATTTCTACTGGAGACATCTTTTTTTGCAGGTTTAGTTTTCCAATAAGTATCATCTAAGACAAAGGAACCCAGATCGCCAAATCAACCATGGTAGAGTTTTATTATCAGCTAAGAATTTAGACAAAGTTCATTTTTGTCATCTACCCGCAAGCGAATGGACAAACAGAATCAACCAACAAGTGATATTTTGTGGGATAAAGAAGAGGTTGGACAAATCCAAAGGAATCTACACGAAAAATTTACATGAGGTATGTATTTTATTTTTAATCAGATTTAATCTAACATTCCTTTACTTAAGGCATGTAGTGGTATATAATTATTGTCTATAAAGGTTCTATTCATGTATCATGCGACGCCCCACTCAACCACTAAGGAAACACCATTCAAGATGATTTATGGTATGGATTCCATGTTGATAATGGATATTGACAGCCCCATTTAGTGTCGTGGTCATTCTAATGAGAAAGAGAATGAAGCAAGACTGAGAGTTACTTTAGACATGATTAATGAAGCTAGAGAGATCACCCATATCCACGAGTTTTATAAAAAAAAGAGCCTCAAAGTGATAAAACTCCACGGGGATCCCAAGGGAAATAAATGAGGGAGATCTTGTGCTTAAATAGGTCATGGCACCTTCCCTAATTAGGAAGTTGCTGCCCTATTGGGAAAAACCATATCACATACACCAGAAATTGCCACATGGCACCTACAAGCTAAAAGAACTGGATGAAAAGCTCATCTCCAAGAACTAGAACTTAGTAAATCTGAGATGCTTTTATAGTTAATAATGACTTTTTTTGTCAATGTCATAAGGCGAGGATGTTTGTCCCATGAATGTTCAAACTATCATCATTTTTCAATGAATAATGGGGATATGGTAGCATTCTTTTCGCCTACGATAGCAGAGGTTTTTAACGAGGTTCCTTATCCTTTGAATTATCTTCTAGAATCGTAAATGTTTATAAAATGTTACAGGTGAATAATTGACCTTCATTGATGGATCATTATCGCTTTACCATGCATATTAATTTGGACTTTCACTGAATGATCTTTGTTGGCTTATCAAGCATATTGGTGTTGTACCTTCAATGAAGGATATTCTTGCCTTATCATGCATATTGAGGATGGTGTGGAAACTTGTTTTCTTGGTGATATGCTTTTAACAAGGACAACTATTTTACTTTTAATGATGATAACATTTGTCCAATGATGGCAACTATTAAAGATGCAAAAAAACGAATTAAGGTTTGTTGGACTTGGCTATTTGATGATAGCAACCAAGTAGAAGTTATATCAAGTATCATCTCAAGTAAAATCAAGCAAGTGTCTACAAGAAGGAAAGTATCTGACAAATTCTTGAAGTACAATAAAGTCATGCCTTAATTAGTCTGGGCGAAAACTATGTAATGTATAAAGGGCATTTTTGTAAAAGTGTTTAGATAAATGACGCACACAAAAACATTTTCCAAATTATTTTTTATATCAAAGAAATAATTTTAAAAATATCTTGAAGTCATGTCAAATGAGTTGGAAGCAGTTTGAAAAGATTTGAGCAACATTTTGTCTTTACCAATCGATTAGAACCTTATCCCAATTGATTGGGAGATTTCAAAAATATGCTCTAATAGATTAGGAAAACATATTAATGATATGTAATGGCTAGATATATGTTATTTCCCTTTTTAGCTAGGTAATTGATTGTAAAGGAGCAAACTAATCGATTGGGACATGTTGCCAATCGATTGGCATGTCATAAAATTCCTTTAAAACGATTTCCTTTTCAAGCCAACCTCTAGCCTATAAATAGAGGTACCTTATCTCATTTCAAATGATCCAGAACCATGTTTCATTCCATATTTCTCTCTCTCTCTCTCTCTCTCTCTCTCTCTCTCTCTCTCTCTCTCTAAACTTTCCTTTTTTAATTTCTCTGACTAAATTTTAGCCAAAGTGCTTTTCGAGAAATCCCTTTTGCGTGTGAGAAGTTGTAATCCTGGAAGAGTAGATTTGTAAGTTCACCAAGGAACTATTTTTATACTTGGTTGTATATTTTATCCAATTAGATATTTTTTGTTTGGGTTAGAAGCTAAACCCGTAAAAGCTTTGGTTTATGGATTGTGTGATCAAACCCACAAAAGCTTAGCCCGATATTAAAAGGTTACTAAGGTTCAATATTTGCTCAGTGTTAAAGTCTCTTAGGTTATTGGTTAGTGTGTGGTATAACCAAGGTTTAAGGTTTGTGAGCTCAACTCAGTGTTAAAAGCTCTCAATGTTTATTTAGAAGCTTGAATACTAACCGCTCCAAGATTCTCGTGGAAAGAAGACTAACCGCTTTGATTAGTTGTTTAAAAGGAAAACTCATCATTACACTTTGTTGTTTATTGTTTGGTTGGAAGTGAACTTTAAACCTCATTTTTTCCTTGTACAAGGAGGGTTCTTAAGTATAACCTACTAAAAACTCTCAAGTTTATTGGATACTCTCGAGATTAATTCTTTGGGAGAGGAGTAGGTATTTTTATTTGTTTGAACGAACCTCTATGATTCTCGGTGTTCTCTTTTTTCCCTTAACTCTTTAATTTCTGCAATTTATATTCTGATATTTTATTTTTCCGCTGTTTAATATTAAAATAACTCTTAAAATGTTTTAAAACTTTGATTCTAACCCAAAAGGTTTTTCAAAACCACGTTTCTCGAAACCACATAATTCACCCCCTCTTGTGTGGGAAGTCACATGTTCAACAAATGGACCACCACTAAAGGATCCTTATGGCCTCTTCAAACATGTTGATATTAGACTCATTGAACGATCCTTGTCATCTTATCATGCATATTAATTTGGGACCTTAATTAAAGGACCTTTGTCACCTTATCAGGAAAATTGATGTTGGACCTTCACTAAAGGATCCTTGTTTCCTTATCAAGCATATTTATGTTGGACCTTCACTAAAGGATCCTTCCATCCATATCATGCATATTGATGTTGGACCTTCACCGAAGGATCCTTGTCGTCTTATCACACATATTGATGTTAGACCTTTATTGAAGGATACTTTTTGCTTTATTAAGCATATTGTCATACCCTGAATTCGTCCTACGTGACGTATGGTCAAACATTCCAAGATTTAGCCAATGGGTTTGAAGATTTTTTTTTTTTTTTTTTTTTTTTTTTTTAGTCTTGTTTCAAATCACTTTGGGCCATGTTTTAAGTGGATATTTAAGTTATGTGGAAATCCATGGCGTAGTCTATTTGTAATTAAGGCGTATGGTTAATCCAAGTCATGTTGAAGTTTGGGTTTGTTTCAAGTCTCAAGCTTCAAAGTGTGGTTGGTAGCAGGAATGACTCGTGGAAGATTTTAACTTGATTAGTTTTAAGATTGATTCCAAGATTTAATAATTTTGGTTTGCCATCTATTTTTAGAGAAATTTGCACTATTGGGAAGGAGGAAAGGTGTATGAAAGCATAGTACATGAGGAAATTGTAACAAGTCCATTCCATTTGCGTTGCATCCAAAGTCTCATAAAAATGGAGCGCAAAACCAAGTGGATTAAGAAATCATTCAAAATTCCTTAGTAAATGAATATGGAATTTATTAATTAAGATTTAAAGGTACAGAGAACAAATCATGGGCAAAAGAAATTACATGAATTACAAGCCTAAATTCTACAAGTCCTAGGCTAAAGAAATTGCAGCAAGAAGTTGTATCCATGCAGCTGGGACCCTCCTGCAAATGCCAAAAAGCTAGCTGCCCTTCAATGCACAACCGAGTTACGTTTTCCGGGCACTGTGATTACACAACCAAACCTCATGCCTGCGAAAAAACATTTCCAGATGAAGGAAAATCCAATCAAAATGGTTTTGCTGCAGTATTTGAGAAAATTGAAAGAGCGATCAAGGCATTACCTCAAGACAACGCGGAATTCGTCACTATCATGATATATGATATCTCTTTTCTTGAAGCTGTTGCCAGTGGCCTTTCAAAAGATGTTTTAGACTTCCTGCATGATTGCTATACACTAACATCAGAATATGTTTGTACATTCATTGCACTTGACCACAAGAATATTTATTTGAATGAAGAAAAGCCACAACAATGTAAGAAATGCCGCAACCTGTAGGATAATGAGAAGCAAAAACGCATACCATGGTACAACCTGTTACTCACACCTTGAGTCACCTACAGAAGAGGAGGGGGTGAATTACTGCAGCGGCATGCAATTTTCATACAAAAGCCGCAATTACCAACATACTCACAACTTTCCAAAATGGCACCTGCAAAATCACAAGAGAGGAAATCCATTACGCGGGGTCATGAGCCACCATCAATTCGCTAACAGCAAAAAAAAACAAAAGGATGAAAATCAGAAATTATGGACTGGTACAACAATCCAAAGCAAGCCCACTCCACCCGGAACTGCTTCAAATCCTCTTCCCCCAACCTCCTGCTCTTCTTTCTGTGGTTAGCAGAATAAAAAATGTTAATGCCGGATGGCTCAATACGGTTAGTAATGCTGCATCTTCTGCAGCAGGGAAAGTCTCAGTTCCATCTGGTGCTGTTTCTGCTGTCTTTCATAGTTCTGTTTCTCTTGATTCACACAACGCATACGCAAAAGTTCATGTATTGGAACACTTACTGGTTTATACGCCTTCTGGTCACTTAATTCAATATAACCTACTACCATCATTGATGGCAGAGCCAAATGAAACTGCTTCAAGAACAGCCCAAGTTCCTTCACCACAGATACAAGAAGAAGATTTACGAGTGAAGGTTGAACCTGTTCAGTGGTGGGATGTCTGTAGGAGATATGATTGGCAAGAAAAGGAGGTATATATATCAGGGAATACACCTGGTGGACTGGATGCTGCTGAAATGATCTTAGATGTTTCAAACTGTGAAAATTATAGTGTTGGGAACGATGATTCTATTAAACCTAATCAGGATTGTCACTTCTCAAATGCAGAGGTACATATAAGCTCTGGGAGGATACCAATTTGGGAGAAGTCTGAGGTGTCTTTCTTTGTGATGGGCTCTTTTGAGACTGGAGGGCTGAATAAATTTGATCTTCTAACCAATGGAGAGATTGAGATAGAAGATATTCCTGTTAACGAGGTTGAAATAAGACAGAAGGTTTTGTTACCTGTCTATGATCATTTCCACAAAATTCAGTCCACTTGGGGTGACAGAGGTATTGTTATAAGAAGATGCTCCGGCTCTTCATCAGATTCACATGCCACTGAAGAGAAGGGTTCAGAAGACGCTGCTATTTCCCATCCAAAGTTAATAGTACCTAGCTTAGCTGGAAAAAAAGATGTTGGTGCCTCAAATTTTGCTGATAGTATAACAAAGGTTAAATCATCAGAACATGGTGACAGTTTCAATTCAAGTTTTAGTGGTTGTGATATGAATATGCATGTTGCTTGTGAGGAGTCACTCCGTGACTCACCAGACTACGAGCAATTTTTTCAAGAGGGTTATTGTAAAGCCTCAGTTGACTGTCATGAATCAGCAGAAATTACTACTGATATGGATTGTAGCAGTCCCTCTGGTAGGGAAAAGTCTGATGAAGATGGTGATAATGATGACATGCTTGGTGATATATTTGACTTCTCCGAGGAAGGTGATTTCCTTGCAACAGCTAGATGCTGATCGTTTGGAGCAGCTGATGAGCAGATTTGGTGCTTTTGATCTCATTGTTGGTGGGAGTCCATGTAATAACCTGGCTGGAAACAACAGGGTGTAACCGAGTTAGTCCTCATAGTGTTATTTCTATCCAATTACCCATACCAGAAGTTGAGACCACATACAAGAGTTCTATGCATAAAACAGGAATGCAACAAACTCATAATGTAACATCAATTGCAGGGTACAGAGGCATATTCACAAAAATGGCAAAAACACCAATGACAGCAGTTTCACAACAGGTTTAAACATCAAAAGGGAATAAAGCAAACTATGGAAAAAAAATACAACCATAATAGAGCAGAAATTTCAGAAGGTGTGGCAGAGATTGTCTGCTAAACCTAATTGATTGGATATATATAACAGCATTATTCACTCAGAAAAAAACCCTAACAGGCAGCAGCTGCCTTCTCTCATAACTCACCTTCATACAAGATACACATAAAGAATTAAGAAGAGAGATTGGAGAGGGAGCTTACCTGCTTTCAGCATTGACAATTTGGTGGTATCACTCCAGCTCTGTAAGTATTCTTTCGCCTCTTTCTGTCTTTATAATCTTAAGATTTTTGCCTTTTGAATGTTGTAACAAAGAAGAGTGGAGTGAAGAACCATTCCATTGACAACACTTTTTTTTCTTTAAACCTTCAACACGAACCCAGTTCTCCCCTGTTCCAATGTAAATCAAACCTCTTCACCTCCTTCCAAAAGCCCTTCACTCAGCCCTAATCGAGTGAACAAAACCTTCACTAACTCAAAATCAAAACAACATCTCCAAACAACCTACCATTCCAACATGTTTGAATATCCTCTTCCATACAACATCACCATCCTAGCCATTTTTTTCCGACCACAACTCCCACACTTCTTCACCTCCTCAAACCCGACCACACAAACAAAAACCCACTTGAAAACTCAGAAACTTTCTTCAACACTCCAAATCACCAACTTTTTTCCGTTTTCTCCAAGCGTGTTCAAACCGACCTAGCGACATTCCCAACCTCATCAAACTGACGCCGCCGTCAACAACAAACGAACATCCAAATCTCACCTCCTTCAAACGATTCTTCAAATCTCAACATCATCAACCTTCAAAAGCTTCCGCCCTAACCCAGATTCCATGAACAACCATTCGACCAACAACCCCTTTCTCAAACTTCCGAAAACCCCAACCTCCATAAAAACTCAAATCAACAACAAGAAAATGAGAAAATAGAAACTGAAGAATAAAATTGATGAGAAGAAATTGAAACAAAGAGAGACACAGTGAGAGTGATGAGATACGATTTGAAGAAGAGGATCCGCGTTTTTTTATTTTTTCCTTTTTGCTGATCATTATTCATCTTTCCATTTTATTACTTGTTTGGGTTGGGCTTTCAGCCCACCGAGTCTCTATTTACACACCATCCGTTTCTGTTTCGAACCCTGTTTTTTTATTTTTTTTATTTTATTAATTTAATTTTATGATTTGTTATTATTATTAGTATCTTTCTGTTTGTATATAATTTAATTTTAGTTTTAAAAACAGTTTGTTATAATGTATATATTATATAGACTGATCTTATGTATTATATTATTATGAAAATATATTATATTTTCGTTATAATATCTATTTTGTAAATATATTTATATTATTTTCTTTTTTAACATTTTTTTTATAATTTTACAAATATGTTAGTTTTTTATTATATTATATATATAGAATTTTTTTATATACTTTCTTTTAGAGTTTATGTATACTATTTTATATTTTTATATCTTATTTAAAAGTTAGTATTAACTTTTCTATTTAGATTTTCATATTTTATAGTTTAGAGTTGAATTTTATTTCTCTTTTTGTTATTGGACATCTTGTTCCACTTTTTGGGTCGATGACGAGACCTCCGTAATTCATTACCAGTCAAATTATTGATAGGTAATGTTGGATCTGAGACCACCTCTTTTCTCTCTTCATTACTTGTCCCGACCCGATTCAAAACTTTGTCAAACAATTTTCAAAATCAAATTATCTTTGTATTGAATTAAAAAGAGGGGATTAAGTGTAGACTTTCTTCCTCTCTGAGTGTTAGGATGCCCACTGTAGTGAGGGTGGTTCCGACACTCGTCTTTCAATACGAAGACGCTTCCCGTCCATTTTCAAATCTCATCTCCTTAAAATCATTTCTTTGTATTGAGCTAAAAAGAGGATTGGGTGTAGACCCCTTCTTCTTCGAGCGTAGGGATGCCCACTGTAGTGAGGGTGGTCTCGATGCTCGTTTGTCAATACAAAGACGCTTCCACCCCTTTTGCTCTTAAAACCTCGGTCTCGTACTGAGTCCATTTTCAAACCTCTTCAATAATAAATCAACTTCTCTTTGTATTGGACTAAAGAGAAAGGATTAAGTGTAGACTTCTTCCTTTCCGAGTGTCGAGATGCTCACTGTAGTGTGGGTGGTTTAGACACTCGTCTTTCAATATGAAGACGCGACTTCTTCCACTACCTCTCCTTTCACAACTTCCTTCCACAATTTTCACACCTAAAACCTCGGTCCTGTACCGAGTGCATTTTCAAATCTTTTCATAACAAAAACTTGAATGGTCGTGGAGTGGTTAGGCGTAGGCCTTCTCCTATCCCGAGTGCTGACGTTTACCGTAGGGTTCTCTGTCGCAAAGCACTTACCCTTCAAAACCAAAAACATCTTTAATAAGAGAACGAAGTTCTCTTTGCATTGAATTAAAGAGAGAGGATTGGGTGTAGACCTCTTCTTCTCCGAGCATAGGGATGCCCACTGTAGTGAGGGTGATTTCGACGCTCGTCTTTCAATACGAAGACGCCTCGTTCACCACACCCTTTTATAACAAAAAAACTTTGAGACAAAGAATTGGGTACTACCCGTAGGGGTTACTATCCGAGGACATGTCTCTCCCCCTAAAAAACAATCCAATCAATCAAACGTGACTTCTTGCCCCGCGTGGCGAAAACTAATCAATCTTTCAAAAAGGATATGTTACGTCCGTTCTACCGCAAACAGGTACCGCCTAAGTCTCCAACGAGCGAGCAGCGAAACACCTAACTGCTAGAATGCGCACGATAGCATCATCCATAAAAAACATCAACAAACCGTAGGCCGAACTACGGCTGCTCTGATTTCTCATACCAGATGAGAATACGTAGGCACAAGGGCCACAATCCTTGGCGAGCACAATCCCCCCATATCTGTAGTTCCCCGAACTACGTCGACTCTGACTTTCTCACATCTATTGAGAATACGTAGGCATAGGACTGCGAAGTCCTACCGAGTCCGTTCTTTCTCCACTCCCCTCTGTTATCTCTCTTCCCTCCCAACTTTCTTGTTTCTCACCCTTCTTTACCCAGTGAAACACTCTTCTTATAGCATAATATTTTAGCAAATAAATTCACACATCGACAAACAAAAGGTTCCCATCGAGTACGATGGATGCGAGGGGTGCTAATACCTTCCCCTCGCATAACCGGCTTCCGAACCCGTTCTTGGTCGCGAGACCATCTTATCCATTTCTTTCTTAAGGTTTTCTCGATATTTTCCTTTCCCCTCATGGGATAAATAAAGTTCGGTGGCGACTCTTCTGTCCTTTCTCTTTCGCCTCCCCGTCGTTGCACGATGCATTTTTCGAGTAGCGACAGCTGGCGACTCTGCTGGGGATGCCTAGCGAGCCAGACCTAATTTGTTTGTCGTGTTTGTGTTTTATTTGCTTTTATTTCTTATTATGTTATGTTCACTAACTGTTGGGTTTATTTGGATGGTTTGTGAGATAAAGCTTTCTACCCGAGCTTTCAAGTACACACTAAGATAGGAGGTGGGTTCTTTCTGATTTGCGAGACTTAGGACTCGTTGAGTTGGATCGAATTCCACCGCTCAGATGAGACCCCGTTGGATTGATTATGTCTTACGTGTAGTCGTAATGACGTCTTTATTTCCGACGTGGGAGTCCGCGACTCTGAGGACCTTTGTAGAACCTTATTCCAAGGGTTGCTAAGACATGACTCTGTGTTCATCCTTTGAAGGGATTACCGTCTTACGAGTAGTCGTTATGATGGAAAACTTTCGAGGGCTAGTGCATGGGACTTTGTTTAAAAGCCTTTGGGATGCCCTCTTACAAACCAATAGATAACCCACCCGATGGGAGAAATATTTTATGTTGTTTTGCAGGACCAGTGATCTTGATCTCGTTTTGTGCTCTTTATCATGTGCATTCATAAAACATTGCATTGCATATCATTTCTCGCATATCAAGAGACTTAAGAGACTGTGATTATCTCAGGTATTGGTGAATACAATGACTGACCAAAGAAAGCGAAGCACAAATTCCATCAAGTTTAGAGAACCAAAGCTGGAACTAATTCAAGACATTCTGATTGACGTACCAAAGGCTATCAAGATCAACTTTCAGGGAAAGTATGGGAAACTGCTTGATCTCCTCCATTCTAGGGTCGACACTTGGGCTTTGTTCGCTATGGCTCAGTTCTATGATGCACCTCTCCGATGTTTCACTTTTCAAAACTATCAGTTGGCCCCTACTCTTGAGGAATATTCTCACATTTTGAACATCAAGATTAAGGATCAACCTATATACACAGGCTTGGAAGAAGAACCAAAACCTCCTGCCATTGCTCTTGCCCTACGTATGACCAAAGAGGAAGTCAAAGAGGGTCTAACCAGTAAAGGGGGTGTTCAAGGTTTTCCATTGAAATTTCTGCTAGAAAAGGCTGCTCAATGCAAGGTGGATGAAGATTGGGAAAAGTTCGGAATAAGCGTGGCTCTAATGATTTATGGGATTGTCCTCTTTCCAAATGTGGACAATTTCATAGACATCACTGCCATCGTTCTCTTCATACAGAAGAATCCTATCCCTACACTCCTTGCCGATGTTTATCACTCCATTCATTGGAGGAATGAAAAGAAGGCGGGAGTGATCCAATGCTGCTCTCACCTACTATACAAGTGGTATGTTTCTCATTTACCCAAGAAAGGGCCGTTCATGGAAAACAAGAATAAATTAAAATGGTCTCAACGCATCATGTCTCTGGAAGCTAGTGATATTGCTTGGTACTCTCCTGAGTACTATGATGTGGAAATCATTTTCAGTTGTGGAGAATTCGGTAATGTACCTTTGATCGGTAGGGCCGGTTGTATTAATTATAACCCAGTCATGGCATTACGTCAGTTGGGCTATGCTATGGAGGGCGAGCCCGAGGCAGAGAAGATTCAGAGTTTCTTTTTGCTAGCCACATCAGAGGACCCTGCGTTTGTCAGGAAGGTTGCTAAGGCTTGGGGTAAGATTCATACAAAGGGGCGGAAGGAGTTAAAAGCGAAGAATTGCGTGGCAAAGGAGCCATACAACCGGTGGTTACTAGCTAGAGTAGCTGAAAGGCCGTTACCATTTCCCTTAGAGCCCTCTATGCAAGAAGCACCTCCTGCTCCCACTCATGTGTCTATAGAAGAATATGAAAAATTGAAGCTAATAGTGGAGAGATTGACTAAGGAGAACCAGGACCTTCAGAATGAAGTCCACCAAGCAAAGGTGGAAAGTGGTCAGTACAAAAGAAAGGTGGAGTTTGAACAGGATCAAGCAGCTGAAAGTAGCAAGAAGCTAAAATTAGAAACGGATCTGAGAGTCAGGTACCAACAGGGTTACGAAGGGGCTGATGCATCATTAACAACTCTCCGACAACGCTTAAAGGACACCAAAGCTTCTTGTGATAGGGCATGGCACTTCTTTGAGATAGCATCTGCCGAAAAGAAGGAAATCCGAGAGAATCTTGAGGCTGATATTGGGGATCTTGAAGAACGACTGAGAAATGCTTTGACCCTAGCGGAAAATGAACGAAGACTCAAAGAGGAGGCATTGAAAGACTCATATGTCACGTCTGACCTGTGGAATAACAAATGTCAAGAATTGGAAACTGCCCAAGAAACAGCCCTTTTGTGGAGGAATCGTTTCGAGGCTTTGCAAAGAGATAGTGCGCAGTGGCTCGAGAAGGAGGCCCAGCTCAATGAGTTGCTAGACACCCATGTGGATTCCATTTGTTATTACCAGTCGACTCTAGATATGTGTCGTGCTAGATACAACAATCTGGTGGAGCATTGCAACCTCATGATCCGTGATATCCCATGGAGGTTGGAAAGCGCCATTCAAGACCTGGAAGGAAATGATATCCCCCCTTCTGTTCACCACTTTATCCAGCTCTGCGACCAAATGGTTAGGAGGTTCATGTTTGAGACGAAGAAGCTTGAAGAACGTCTCCAAAAGAGAGAATTTTAGTTATTCAATTATCTTTTGTAGCACGACTTGTAGTTTCGGCTTATTCAACTTTTTGTCTGTATGAATTTTTTCTAAAAAATTTAATGAAAGATTGCTTTTTGGTCCAAATTGTGCACTTCTTTATTATTCAGTCATGATTCTATGATACCAATGATAATCACAAGCCTCGAAAGTCTCTCGAGCATTTTGCATACGTTCGCGCATTTTTTCTTTTTTCATTTCCTACAACCCGATCTTACACACCGCTTACCCCTTTCAGAAAAGAGTAAAGCAAGCTGACTTCACGGCATCGATATAACACAAGGAATAGCCAGAAGAGAATCATGGATCAGATAGAGCAGGACCAGGCTACTATGAGGAGCGAGATGCTAGGCATGAAAACGCAAATGAATCAGCTCATGGAAGTGATCCAGAATATGGCCAGAAGTCAAGAAGAGATGAGACAAGCAGCGGAGAGGAGCGCTAATCAGACTTTGGCTGGTGCAATTCCCAATGCAAGTGGTGCAATTCCAATTCCTGTTGATGCCACCCCAACCCCTGTTGGGGCAATTCCTACTTCTGCCGGCGCCGTACCTATCAACACCGTCCCTCCGCCAGTCGGTACGACTCATCCTCATGGTACTACGATCCCAACACAAGTCCAGTACGACGATCATGAAGGTTTCTATGAGAATTCAGGTGAAGCGTATGGATCACAGACCGCCGAATTAGAGAAGAAGTTTAATGCTTTACAGGAGATGGTGAAAACACTGCAAGGCCCCGATGTTTTGGGACTGGATGCCGCTGAAATATGTCTTGTACCCGGAGTTAAGATACCTCCAAAGTTTGTAATTCCAACCTTTGAGAAGTACAAGGGTAACAGTTGTCCTAAGACCCACATAAGGTCTTACTGTAGGAAGATGGCCGCCTATTCTGATGACGAGAAGCTGCTAATCCATTTCTTTCAAGATAGCTTAACAGAGGCATCCCTAGAATGGTATATGCACCTTGAACGATCCAACGTAAGAAGCTGGAAAGAGTTGGCAGACGCTTTCGTGAAGCATTATCAGTATAATACTGACATGGCTCCGAATCGTATGCAGCTTCAGAATCTGACTCAGAAGCCGAATGAGTGTTTTAAGGACTTCGCGCAGAGATGGAGGGGAGTAGCTGCAAAGGTACAACCTCCACTGATGGAGAAAGAACTGACAGACCTATTCATGAGCACGCTACAAGGACCGATCTTTGAACGGTTGGCATCCTCAACATCCACAGTGTTTTCTGAACTCGTTATGGCTGGAGAGAGATTAGAGAGTTTCATGAAGGCGGGAAAAATTCAGAATGCAGGCGGATCTGCAAGCGGGGTCAAGAAGCCTTATCAGGGCTTCGTTAAGAAAAGGGAAGGCGAGGCTAGTGCAGTGTTCACCAATGGAAGGAGAACTCACCAAGGTTATCACCACATTGCTACTATCGCTCCACAACAACCACTTTCTATTCCGGCAAATCAGTCTGCGCCTCAGCAAAATCGACAACAACAACCCTATCAACCAAGACCAAATCAGTATCAAGGGCAGAGAAAGCCGGAAAGGAGGCTTGATCCAATTCCGTCCACTTACGCCAAATTGCTTCCGTTCTTGTTGAAAGCAGGTCTCGTTCAACTTAGGGAAATGAAAGATCCTCCGGCTGTTCTCCCCTACGGCTACGATGTAAATGCGAGATGCGAATTCCACTCTGGCGCCCCGGGCCATAGCATCGAGAATTGTAAAGCTTTAAAATACATTGTGCAAAATCTTATCGACTCCAAAGCGATAAACTTTACCCGAAATACTCCGAACATCAAATCTAATCCAATGCCACCTCACCACTCAACAAACATGATTGAAGGCTCTAAGGGGATCCGATTAATTTCGGATGTTGAGAAATTGAGGACCCCACTTTCCGCTATTAAGGAGCAACTCTTGTTGAAAAACATTTACCCAGGATGTCCAATTGATTGCCATGTTTGCATGGACGGATCTCAAGGATGCGCTGAGCTGAAGAGGGGCATACAAGGCCTGATTGAGCAGGGTGTATTAGTAGCAGAACAACCATCAAAGATTGAGGAAGTTGCTACTCTTGAAATTCCGTTCGAAACATTGGAGATACCATATGATGATGGATATGAGCTTTGGATCCCAGTTAACAATTCGAACCGCACACCATTGACCATACCGTGCGATGAGGAAGAATGGGACAACGTGTATGGACGTACTCCGATCCCACTGCAAATCCCGTATGATCCAGTTCAGATACCTATGTCTCCACCGTCAATGAACCAGCTTGTCATTTCGACCCCATCTCCTTTTCCGTACGAAAGCACCAAAGCTGTACCTTGGTTATATGATGAAACTGTTTTTCTCAACGGACAGAAGGTGGCAGAGGAAGATGTAATGGAAGAAAAGAAGACTGTAGGGAACATCGTGGGAACCGGAGGCGTCACTAGAAGTGGTCGAATATTCGCTCCGACTGCACCTCCTGTCAACGGCAGTGACAATACAAGGAAAGGTACTGCCGTACCAAGCACCAATGAACAGGGGCAGTCATCTAAACAGAAGGGCATCCCAAATGATGAAGCGGAGGAGTTTCTAAGAATCATTCAGAAAAGCGATTACAAAGTGATTGATCAGCTCAATCAGACGCCCTCAAAGATATCCATGCTGTCATTGTTAATGTGTTCAAAGGCCCATCAAGAAGCACTGCTGAAATTCTTAAAGGCAGCCCATGTGCCAGAGGAAATATCAGTAGTACAGTTTGAAGAAGTGGTGGGAAATATTGCATCAGGTCATATTTTGAGCTTTAATGATAGTGAATTACCTCCCGAAGGTAAAAATCATAACAAGGCCCTGCACATTACCATCGAATGTGTGGATGTTGTATTCTCTAGGGTGCTTGTTGACACTGGATCATCGCTGAATGTATTACCCAAAAGCTCGTTGTGCAAGCTGTCAATTGAAGGACTTGTGATGAAACCAAGTCAAACCATTGTAAAAGCATTTGATGGAGCTAAGAGAACTGTGGTAGGCGAGGTTGACCTCCCGATCAAGATCGGACCTCATACTTTCATCATTACATTTTACGTAATGGATATATACCCCGCTTACAGTTGCCTTCTTGGTCGTCCGTGGATTCATTCCGCGGGCGCTGTAACTTCAACCTTGCATCAAAAGATCAAGTTTATGATTAACAATCAGATGGTCATCATTGAGGGTGAGGAAGATGTTCTTGTGAGCCATCTTGCCTCTTTCCGCTATGTGGAAGTAGGGAATGAGGTGCATGAGACACCGTTTCAAGCTTTTGAAGTGATCAATGTTGAAATGATTTACGAAAAGCCAGCATCTTCAATAGTGACTTGGAAGGACGCGAGGACGGTGATAGAGGAAGGACATCCGCGAGGATGGGGCAGGGTGTTAGAATTGCCCGTCAACAAAAATGGAGCTGGTCTAGGCTACAAGCAGAAGAATGCAACTGATAAGGGCAAAGAGCTTGCAACTCCGTTGGTTTTTACTAGTGGAGGCCACCTTGTCGATGGTCAAGTCATGTTTTTGGAAACTGAAGCCGAAGATCATGAAGAGCTGTGTATGGTGTATCCTAGGGCGCCTAATCAAGTCTTGAACAATTGGAGAGTCGTCGAAATCCCCGAAGTTACTCTAGTAGACGAGTAATTCCCTTTTATTTTACCTAAAAAAAAAAATCATATGCTCTGCCCAAGGCATATGGATCATGTTGTAGGGCCTTTTGCTTTTTAAAGCACAACTTATCATCAATAAATAAACTTTCGCATCCAATTACGCTCTCTTTCTTTCATTTTTACTTTTTGCACATAAAATTATCTTTGAAAGACAATGTTTTGTTTTATTTTCCTTTTTCTGTTAACCTTTTCTAAAAATATAAAAAAATAATAATAAAGCATGAAGTCATTCATCGTGCAGATCTTCCCTTGCTCCTGTCAATAACGACCCCGCTATGGTCCAATATGACTTTGATAACCCGATATACCAAGCCGACGAAGACTGCGAGGAAGATTGTGATCTCCCAGAAGAGCTAGCTAGACTATTGAAACAGGAGTCAAAGGTCATTCAGCCCTACCAAGAAGAGGTCGAAGTCATCAACATGGGAACTGAGGAGGATGCCAAAGAAATCAAGATAGGCGCAGCTTTGGAGTCAGAGATTAAGTCAAAACTGATAATACTGCTTCGAGAGTATGTTGACGTTTTTGCTTGGTCTTACAAAGATATGCCCGGTCTAGATGAAGAGATCGTGATGCACAAACTACCTCTCAAGGAAGGCTGCCCGCCGGTGAAGCAAAAGTTGAGGAGAACAAAGCCAGAGATGTCTTTCAAGATCAAAGAAGAGGTACAAAAACAATTGGACGCTGGTTTCCTGGCAGTATCCAACTATCCGCAATGGATAGCGAATATTGTCCCAGTACCTAAAAAGGATGGGAAGGTGCGAATGTGTGTAGATTATAGAGACCTTAATAGAGCGAGTCCGAAAGATGACTTCCCTTTGCCACACATTGATGTGCTAGTGGACAACACAGCCCAATTTTCTGTATTCTCATTTATGGATGGCTTTTCTGGATATAACCAAATTAAGATGGCGCCCGAAGATATGGAAAAGACGACTTTCATCACTCCATGGGGAACTTTTTGTTACAAGGTTATGCCATTTGGACTCAAGAACGCAGGCGCAACATATCAGCGAGCAATGGTCACTCTTTTCCATGACATGATACATAAAGAGATTGAGTGTTATGTAGACGATATGATTGCGAAATCCCAGACTGAGGAAGAGCACCTTATCCACTTGGGAAAACTATTCGCCCGGTTAAGGAAATTCCAGCTGAGACTAAATCCCAACAAATGCACTTTCGGTGTAAGATCTGGTAAATTGCTAGGTTTTATTGTGAGCCAGAAAGGGATTGAAGTCGATCCAGATAAGGTCAAAGCTATCCAGGAGATGCCGATTCCCAAAACTGAAAAAGAGGTCCGAGGATTCCTTGGGAGGTTGAATTATATCGCCAGGTTCATATCCCATCTAACGGCCACTTGTGAGCCCATCTTCAAATTACTTCGGAAGGATCAAGCCGTGGTATGGAACGATAACTGTCAGAAAGCCTTTGAGAAGATAAAGGAATACCTACAAGAACCGCCGATCTTGATGCCTCCGGTGCCCGGACGACCCCTGATCATGTACCTGACTGTGTTAGAGGGATCCATGGGATGCGTATTGGGACAACATGATGAAACCGGCAGGAAAGAGCATGCAATCTATTACCTCAGCAAAAAGTTTAATGATTGTGAAACGAGATATTCGATGCTCGAGAAGACATGTTGCGCATTGGCTTGGGCGGCAAAACGCTTGAGACAATATATGCTCACCCATACGACTTTGTTGATCTCCAAAATGGATCCCGTCAAATACATATTCGAGAAGCCCGCTCTCACTGGGCGGGTAGCTCGTTGGCAAATGGTGTTAACAGAGTATGACATCCAGTATGTTACACAGAAAGCTATCAAAGGGAGTGTGCTCTCTGAATACCTTGCCCACCAACCTATGGACAACTACCAGTCTATGCGTTTCGATTTCCCCGACGAAGACGTCATGTTTGCCAGAGATTATGCCACACCAGACCCAAATGAGGGACCCGAACCAGGATCGCGATGGACGCTCGTGTTCGATGGTGCCGCAAATGCCAAAGGTTGTGGAATTGGGGCAATCATCACTTCTCCAACTGGCTTTCATCTACCATTCACCGCCAGATTATGCTTTAAGTGTACTAACAACATGGCCGAATATGAAGCTTGTATTTTCGGAATTGAAGCTGCCATTGATAACAGAATCAAGATTCTAGAAGTCTATGGAGATTCCGCGCTTGTCATATGCCAGATTAAAGGGGAATATGAAACACTGGACCTCAAGTTAATTCCTTACAGAGATCATGTCTTGAAGTTAATCCCGTACTTTGATGAGATCACGTTCCATCACATTCCCAGAGGAGAAAATCAGTTGGCTGACGCTCTAGCAACACTAGCATCTATGTTTCAAGTCAAGTGGGAGAATGAGGCGCCATCCATCCGTTTAGAATATTTGGACGAACCCGCTTATTGCCTAGTGGCCGAGGAGGAGGAAGCTAAAACTGATAATCATCCTTGGTTCTATGATATCAAGCGATACCTAGAGACACAAGAATATCCAGAAGGTGTAACCATCACTGACAAGAAGTATCTCAGAAAGCTCTCCTCAAAGTTCTTCCTCAGTGGTGACGTGCTATACAAGCGAAATTACGATTCAGTTCTACTCAGATGCGTGGATAAACACGAGGCAGAACGTATCATAAATGAGATGCATGAAGGATCTTTTGGGACACATGCTAGTGGTCATACTATGGTTAAAAAGATTTTGAGGGCGGGATACTATTGGATGACGATGGAAACGGATTGTTGTCTCCATGTCCAGTCATGCCACAAGTGCCAAATTTACGCAGACAAGGTCCATACTTCACCACTCCCTCTGAATGTTATGACTTCGCCCTGGCCCTTCGCTATGTGGGGTATAGATGTAATCGGACGCATCGAGCCAACCGCTTCAAATGGGCACCGTTTTATCTTAGTGGCCATCGATTACTTTACCAAATGGGTAGAAGCGGCGTCCTATGCCAACGTCACTAAGCAAGTGGTGACTCGCTTCATCAAAAAAGAGATTATTTGTCGATATGGAATCCCGAACAAGATCATTACGGACAATGGTTCAAACCTCAACAATAAGATGATGGAAGAGTTGTGTGAAAATTTCAAAATTGAACACCACAATTCAACACCTTATCGCCCTAAAATGAACGGAGCTGTTGAGGCGGCAAATAAGAACATTAAGAAAATCGTCCAGAAGATGGTGAAGACTTACAAAGACTGGCACGAGATGTTGCCATTCGCGTTGCATGGCTACCGCACCTCAGTGCGCACTTCCACAGGGGCAACCCCGTTCTCTCTCGTATATGGCATGGAAGCAGTATTGCCCATTGAAGTAGAGATTCCCTCCTTAAGGATTTTAGCAGACGTCAAGCTAGATGAGGCCGAATGGATACAAGCCAGACTCGACCAACTCAATCTCATCGACGAGAAACGCATGACGGCCATCTGTCATGGACAATTATACCAAAAACGATTGAAAAGGGCCTTTGATAAGAAGGTTCGCCCACGACACATCCAGGCAGGAGATTTGGTGCTAAGGAAAATTCAGCCAACTCACGTCGATCCAAGGGGAAAATGGGCACCAAACTATGAGGGTCCGTATGTAGTAAAGAAGGTTTTCTCCGGAGGGGCCTTGATCCTGTCAACCATGGATGGTGACGATCTCTCATCCCCTGTGAATGCAGATGCAGTTAAAAAATATTATGCCTAAAAGATAGACCCGGTGGACCCAAAAAGAAAATCCACGCAAAAATGGGCGTCCTGGTGGACCATAAAAATGGTTCAGGCAAAATTAGGGACTAGAAAAAAGAGTATCCTGATAGGCTGAAAACCTGAAAAGGCGGCCTAGGCAAAAGTTAGGGATTCAAAAAAGGCAGAACTGCATCTTGAAAAGACATGTGAATTATTCCTCGTAACCATCAAGCTCTCAACTGAGGAAGATCAATTCGATTCTAGGCTCAAAAGCAAGGCGTGAAGGGTCTTCAGAGACATATGGGCCATAGCGGATTTGAAACCTGGCAGGGACCATTTTCAACATTGTCTTAGTCTTTATTTTCTCTTTTTTAAAAGCAGTTACCTCTTTCAGGAATTGCTTCCCTTTGTAATTTTCCCATTTATGGGTTTTCATCAATAAAATTACTTTCATCAAAGCTTTTTTCTATTTTTATTTACCGTTTGGTTGCAAGTTTCATTTATTTGATGATAGGTTTTGCATATAATGACATTATGGTAAATTAGACTAAGGGATAACTTACCCTCTTGAGGTAACTAAAGGGTGACCATGACTCTAAGGAGTACGCAGGAACATCATTCTAAATCTTGTAACAACTTGACTGACGAGGTCGTCAAACCCGGCTGAGCAGGCCATGAGCTGAAAATCTCAACGCATCCAAGTTCTTTATACATCATAAATAGATGATGTCGGGAAGTCATGCTTATCTTTCACTTTCCCACCACCAAAGTCCGCCATGTCGGCACCTGTATTTCCATTGCCCGTCCGCAATCATACGCATCATACGCATCGCATTCGACATCATAAGCATCTTGCATCATATACATACCTATGATTACATCATACTTTCCTCAGCTCTTGCATCACCGCGTGTTAGCATTTGCATTTGCATCTCCATTTGTTATGGAACGTCATTATCATCAAGCATTTACATATACGGGATCAGATCCAGGATTAATTTCGAAGATTTTCAAGATCTTAATCAGCCTAGTCAGGGGCATCTTTTCAAGACCATGGGCGTATTGCATGATGTATTGCAACCTCGTGGTTAATCAGACCTTCAAAATCAACATTCAGCCCAGACAGGGGCATCTCCAGCAAATCCATGGGTGATCCCCAGTGAATTGTCTCCAGCAGACTTCAACGATAAGTGGCAATCTCTTCAGAGAAGCTTATCCATCATCAACGATAAGTGGCAATCTCTTCAGAGAAGCTTATCCATCTTCAGCGATAAGTGGCAATCTCTTCAGAGAAGCTTATCCATCTTCAGCGATAAGTGGCAATCTCTTCAGAGAAGCTTATCCATCTTCAGCGATAAGTGGCAATCTCTTCAGAGAAGCTTATCCATCTTCAGTGATAAGTGGCAATCTCTTCAGAGAAGCTTATCCATCTTCAGCGATAAGTGGCAATCTCTTCAGAGAAGCTTATCCATCTTCAGCGATAAGTGGCAATCTCTTCAGAGAAGCTTATCCATCTTCAGTGATAAGTGGAAATCTCTTCAGAGAAGCTTATCCATCTTCAGTGATAAGTGGCAATCTCTTCAGAGAAGCTTATCCATCTTCAGTGATAAGTGGCAATCTCTTCAGAGAAGCTTATCCATCTTCAGCGATAAGTGGCAATCTCTTCAGAGAAGCTTATCCATCTTCAGCGATAAGTGGCAATCTCTTCAGAGAAGCTTATCCATCTTCAGTGATAAGTGGCAATCTCTTCAGAGAAGCTTATCCATCTTCAGTGATAAGTGGCAATCTCTTCAGAGAAGCGCGATAAGTGGCAATCTCTTCAGAGAAGCTTATCCATCTTCAGTGATAAGTGGCAATCTCTTCAGAGAAGCTTATCCATCTTCAGTGATAAGTGGCAATCTCTTCAGAGAAGCTTATCCATCTTCAGCGATAAGTGGCAATCTCTTCAGAGAAGCTTATCCATCTTCAGCGATAAGTGGCAAGCTCTTCAGAGAAGCTTATCCATCTTCAGCGATAAGTGGCAATCTCTTCAGAGAAGCTTATCCATCTTCAGCGATAAGTGGCAATCTCTTCAGAGAAGCTTATCCATCTTCAGCGATAAGTGGCAATCTCTTCAGAGAAGCTTATCCATCTTCAGCGATAAGTGGCAATCTCTTCAGAGAAGCTTATCCATCTTCAGCGATAAGTGGCAATCTCTTCAGAGAAGCTTATCCATCTTCAGCGATAAGTGGCAATCTCTTCAGAGAAGCTTATCCATCTTCAGCGATAAGTGGCAAGCTCTTCAGAGAAGCTTATCCATCTTCAGCGATAAGTGGCAATCTCTTCAGAGAAGCTTATCCATCTTCAGTGATAAGTGGCATTCTCTTCAGAGAAGCTTATCCTCCTATATCCTTTTGGTGTTAGGGTTGATCTTGCTCCGCTCCATCATCCTTTTGGTGATGGGCCTGACATCCTTTTGGTGTCATGACTAGCGTGTTTTCCGTTATCCTTTTGGTAGTGAATCTCTTACTTTCTTTTGATTTCAGAGCAGTGTGTGTGAGTGTACTATCATCCTTTTGGTGATAGGCTTGTCATTCTTTCGGCATCAAGTTTTCTCTGTTAACCTCCTTTTTGGCGTTAGCAAACTTTGCAAGGTATCCGTTGTTTCATTTCCCAAGCCTTCTTTTGCTTTTCGGACAAATTCAGGGTCTTCTATATATCTAATCATCTTCCACCTCAAAAGAATGAATGTCATATCATTTCATCTTACTCGGTCTAAGTTAATTAGATAGGGGCATCTGTCATACCCTGAATTCGTCCTACGTGACGTATGGTCAAACATTCCAAGATTTAGCCAATGGGTTTGAAGATTTTTTTTTTTTTTTTTTTTTTTTTTTTTTTTTTTTAGTCTTGTTTCAAATCACTTTGGGCCATGTTTTAAGTGGATATTTAAGTTATGTGGAAATCCATGGCGTAGTCTATTTGTAATTAAGGCGTATGGTTAATCCAAGTCATGTTGAAGTTTGGGTTTGTTTCAAGTCTCAAGCTTCAAAGTGTGGTTGGTAGCAGGAATGACTCGTGGAAGATTTTAACTTGATTAGTTTTAAGATTGATTCCAAGATTTAATAATTTTGGTTTGCCATCTATTTTTAGAGAAATTTGCACTATTGGGAAGGAGGAAAGGTGTATGAAAGCATAGTACATGAGGAAATTGTAACAAGTCCATTCCATTTGCGTTGCATCCAAAGTCTCATAAAAATGGAGCGCAAAACCAAGTGGATTAAGAAATCATTCAAAATTCCTTAGTAAATGAATATGGAATTTATTAATTAAGATTTAAAGGTACAGAGAACAAATCATGGGCAAAAGAAATTACATGAATTACAAGCCTAAATTCTACAAGTCCTAGGCTAAAGAAATTGCAGCAAGAAGTTGTATCCATGCAGCTGGGACCCTCCTGCAAATGCCAAAAAGCTAGCTGCCCTTCAATGCACAACCGAGTTACGTTTTCCGGGCACTGTGATTACACAACCAAACCTCATGCCTGCGAAAAAACATTTCCAGATGAAGGAAAATCCAATCAAAATGGTTTTGCTGCAGTATTTGAGAAAATTGAAAGAGCGATCAAGGCATTACCTCAAGACAACGCGGAATTCGTCACTATCATGATATATGATATCTCTTTTCTTGAAGCTGTTGCCAGTGGCCTTTCAAAAGATGTTTTAGACTTCCTGCATGATTGCTATACACTAACATCAGAATATGTTTGTACATTCATTGCACTTGACCACAAGAATATTTATTTGAATGAAGAAAAGCCACAACAATGTAAGAAATGCCGCAACCTGTAGGATAATGAGAAGCAAAAACGCATACCATGGTACAACCTGTTACTCACACCTTGAGTCACCTACAGAAGAGGAGGGGGTGAATTACTGCAGCGGCATGCAATTTTCATACAAAAGCCGCAATTACCAACATACTCACAACTTTCCAAAATGGCACCTGCAAAATCACAAGAGAGGAAATCCATTACGCGGGGTCATGAGCCACCATCAATTCGCTAACAGCAAAAAAAAACAAAAGGATGAAAATCAGAAATTATGGACTGGTACAACAATCCAAAGCAAGCCCACTCCACCCGGAACTGCTTCAAATCCTCTTCCCCCAACCTCCTGCTCTTCTTTCTGTGGTTAGCAGAATAAAAAATGTTAATGCCGGATGGCTCAATACGGTTAGTAATGCTGCATCTTCTGCAGCAGGGAAAGTCTCAGTTCCATCTGGTGCTGTTTCTGCTGTCTTTCATAGTTCTGTTTCTCTTGATTCACACAACGCATACGCAAAAGTTCATGTATTGGAACACTTACTGGTTTATACGCCTTCTGGTCACTTAATTCAATATAACCTACTACCATCATTGATGGCAGAGCCAAATGAAACTGCTTCAAGAACAGCCCAAGTTCCTTCACCACAGATACAAGAAGAAGATTTACGAGTGAAGGTTGAACCTGTTCAGTGGTGGGATGTCTGTAGGAGATATGATTGGCAAGAAAAGGAGGTATATATATCAGGGAATACACCTGGTGGACTGGATGCTGCTGAAATGATCTTAGATGTTTCAAACTGTGAAAATTATAGTGTTGGGAACGATGATTCTATTAAACCTAATCAGGATTGTCACTTCTCAAATGCAGAGGTACATATAAGCTCTGGGAGGATACCAATTTGGGAGAAGTCTGAGGTGTCTTTCTTTGTGATGGGCTCTTTTGAGACTGGAGGGCTGAATAAATTTGATCTTCTAACCAATGGAGAGATTGAGATAGAAGATATTCCTGTTAACGAGGTTGAAATAAGACAGAAGGTTTTGTTACCTGTCTATGATCATTTCCACAAAATTCAGTCCACTTGGGGTGACAGAGGTATTGTTATAAGAAGATGCTCCGGCTCTTCATCAGATTCACATGCCACTGAAGAGAAGGGTTCAGAAGACGCTGCTATTTCCCATCCAAAGTTAATAGTACCTGGCTTAGCTGAAAAAAAAGATGTTGGTGCCTCAAATTTTGCTGATAGTATAACAAAGGTTAAATCATCAGAACATGGTGACAGTTTCAATTCAAGTTTTAGTGGTTGTGATATGAATATGCATGTTGCTTGTGAGGAGTCACTCCGTGACTCACCAGACTACGAGCAATTTTTTCAAGAGGGTTATTGTAAAGCCTCAGTTGACTGTCATGAATCAGCAGAAATTACTACTGATATGGATTGTAGCAGTCCCTCTGGTAGGGAAAAGTCTGATGAAGATGGTGATAATGATGACATGCTTGGTGATATATTTGACTTCTCCGAGGAAGGTGATTTCCTTGCAACAGCTAGATGCTGATCGTTTGGAGCAGCTGATGAGCAGATTTGGTGCTTTTGATCTCATTGTTGGTGGGAGTCCATGTAATAACCTGGCTGGAAACAACAGGGTGTAACCGAGTTAGTCCTCATAGTGTTATTTCTATCCAATTACCCATACCAGAAGTTGAGACCACATACAAGAGTTCTATGCATAAAACAGGAATGCAACAAACTCATAATGTAACATCAATTGCAGGGTACAGAGGCATATTCACAAAAATGGCAAAAACACCAATGACAGCAGTTTCACAGCAGGTTTAAACATCAAAAGGGAATAAAGCAAACTATGGAAAAAAAATACAACCATAATAGAGCAGAAATTTCAGAAGGTGTGGCAGAGATTGTCTGCTAAACCTAATTGATTGGATATATATAACATCATTATTCACTCAGAAAAAAACCCTAACAGGCAGCAGCTGCCTTCTCTCATAACTCACCTTCATACAAGATACACATAAAGAATTAAGAAGAGAGATTGGAGAGGGAGCTTACCTGCTTTCAGCATTGACAATTTGGTGGTATCACTCCAGCTCTGTAAGTATTCTTTCGCCTCTTTCTGTCTTTATAATCTTAAGATTTTTGCCTTTTGAATGTTGTAACAAAGAAGAGTGGAGTGAAGAACCATTCCATTGACAACACTTTTTTTTCTTTAAACCTTCAACACGAACCCAGTTCTCCCCTGTTCCAATGTAAATCAAACCTCTTCACCTCCTTCCAAAAGCCCTTCACTCAGCCCTAATCGAGTGAACAAAACCTTCACTAACTCAAAATCAAAACAACATCTCCAAACAACCTACCATTCCAACATGTTTGAATATCCTCTTCCATACAACATCACCATCCTAGCCATTTTTTTCCGACCACAACTCCCACACTTCTTCACCTCCTCAAACCCGACCACACAAACAAAAACCCACTTGAAAACTCAGAAACTTTCTTCAACACTCCAAATCACCAACTTTTTTCCGTTTTCTCCAAGCGTGTTCAAACCGACCTAGCGACATTCCCAACCTCATCAAACTGACGCCGCCGTCAACAACAAACGAACATCCAAATCTCACCTCCTTCAAACGATTCTTCAAATCTCAACATCATCAACCTTCAAAAGCTTCCGCCCTAACCCAGATTCCATGAACAACCATTCGACCAACAACCCCTTTCTCAAACTTCCGAAAACCCCAACCTCCATAAAAACTCAAATCAACAACAAGAAAATGAGAAAATAGAAACTGAAGAATAAAATTGATGAGAAGAAATTGAAACAAAGAGAGACACAGTGAGAGTGATGAGATACGATTTGAAGAAGAGGATCCGCGTTTTTTTATTTTTTCCTTTTTGCTGATCATTATTCATCTTTCCATTTTATTACTTGTTTGGGTTGGGCTTTCAGCCCACCGAGTCTCTATTTACACACCATCCGTTTCTGTTTCGAACCCTGTTTTTTTATTTTTTTTATTTTATTAATTTAATTTTATGATTTGTTATTATTATTAGTATCTTTCTGTTTGTATATAATTTAATTTTAGTTTTAAAAACAGTTTGTTATAATGTATATATTATATAGACTGATCTTATGTATTATATTATTATGAAAATATATTATATTTTCGTTATAATATCTATTTTGTAAATATATTTATATTATTTTCTTTTTTAACATTTTTTTTATAATTTTACAAATATGTTAGTTTTTTATTATATTATATATATAGAATTTTTTTATATACTTTCTTTTAGAGTTTATGTATACTATTTTATATTTTTATATCTTATTTAAAAGTTAGTATTAACTTTTCTATTTAGATTTTCATATTTTATAGTTTAGAGTTGAATTTTATTTCTCTTTTTGTTATTGGACATCTTGTTCCACTTTTTGGGTCGATGACGAGACCTCCGTAATTCATTACCAGTCAAATTATTGATAGGTAATGTTGGATCTGAGACCACCTCTTTTCTCTCTTCATTACTTGTCCCGACCCGATTCAAAACTTTGTCAAACAATTTTCAAAATCAAATTATCTTTGTATTGAATTAAAAAGAGGGGATTAAGTGTAGACTTTCTTCCTCTCCGAGTGTTAGGATGCCCACTGTAGTGAGGGTGGTTCCGACACTCGTCTTTCAATACGAAGATGCTTCCCGTCCATTTTCAAATCTCATCTCCTTAAAATCATTTCTTTGTATTGAGCTAAAAAGAGGATTGGGTGTAGACCCCTTCTTCTTCGAGCGTAGGGATGCCCACTGTAGTGAGGGTGGTCTCGATGCTCGTTTGTCAATACAAAGACGCTTCCACCCCTTTTGCTCTTAAAACCTCGGTCTCGTACTGAGTCCATTTTCAAACCTCTTCAATAATAAATCAACTTCTCTTTGTATTGGACTAAAGAGAAAGGATTAAGTGTAGACTTCTTCCTTTCCGAGTGTCGAGATGCTCACTGTAGTGTGGGTGGTTTAGACACTCGTCTTTCAATATGAAGACGCGACTTCTTCCACTACCTCTCCTTTCACAACTTCCTTCCACAATTTTCACACCTAAAACCTCGGTCCTGTACCGAGTGCATTTTCAAATCTTTTCATAACAAAAACTTGAATGGTCGTGGAGTGGTTAGGCGTAGGCCTTCTCCTATCCCGAGTGCTGACGTTTACCGTAGGGTTCTCTGTCGCAAAGCACTTACCCTTCAAAACCAAAAACATCTTTAATAAGAGAACGAAGTTCTCTTTGCATTGAATTAAAGAGAGAGGATTGGGTGTAGACCTCTTCTTCTCCGAGCATAGGGATGCCCACTGTAGTGAGGGTGATTTCGACGCTCGTCTTTCAATACGAAGACGCCTCGTTCACCACACCCTTTTATAACAAAAAAACTTTGAGACAAAGAATTGGGTACTACCCGTAGGGGTTACTATCCGAGGACATGTCTCTCCCCCTAAAAAACAATCCAATCAATCAAACGTGACTTCTTGCCCCGCGTGGCGAAAACTAATCAATCTTTCAAAAAGGATATGTTACGTCCGTTCTACCGCAAACAGGTACCGCCTAAGTCTCCAACGAGCGAGCAGCGAAACACCTAACTGCTAGAATGCGCACGATAGCATCATCCATAAAAAAACATCAACAAACCGTAGGCCGAACTACGGCTGCTCTGATTTCTCATACCAGATGAGAATACGTAGGCACAAGGGCCACAATCCTTGGCGAGCACAATCCCCCCATATCTGTAGTTCCCCGAACTACGTCGACTCTGACTTTCTCACATCTATTGAGAATACGTAGGCATAGGACTGCGAAGTCCTACCGAGTCCGTTCTTTCTCCACTCCCCTCTGTTATCTCTCTTCCCTCCTAACTTTCTTGTTTCTCACCCTTCTTTACCCAGTGAAACACTCTTCTTATAGCATAATATTTTAGCAAATAAATTCACACATCGACAAACAAAAGGTTCCCATCGAGTACGATGGATGCGAGGGGTGCTAATACCTTCCCCTCGCATAACCGGCTTCCGAACCCGTTCTTGGTCGCGAGACCATCTTATCCATTTCTTTCTTAAGGTTTTCTCGATATTTTCCTTTCCCCTCATGGGATAAATAAAGTTCGGTGGCGACTCTTCTGTCCTTTCTCTTTCGCCTCCCCGTCGTTGCACGATGCATTTTTCGAGTAGCGACACATATTGATAATGAACCTTCATTGAAGGATCATTGTCACCTTATCAAGCATATTAATGTCATACCTTCAATGAAGGATCCTTGTTGCCTTAACATGCATACGAATGTTGAACCCTCATTGAAAGATCCATGCCAAAGAAAATCCAACTCAAGCAAGGTTTAAAGGACTCGCCCAAAGCGAGGACTTTATTCATTTAAGATAATGGGAAAAATAACATATCTAAACTAATTGAAATTACAAAGGAAGACATCCAAGTAACATAACGAAAAAATTGCCACGAAATCTAAACATTTTTATTGACAAGACCCAAAGGAAGTAATTACAAGGGGCAGCAAGGGTAGCGATACAAGCATTAAAAGATTAAAAAAACATCAAAGAATTATAAGTCCAAGTTTGGTTTGATTCATGTTCCTATGGAGCTGACTCCTCTTATAATGATGGTGTAGCCTTCGAAGAAGTGGTGTTTTCCCTTTCTACTTCAGGTGCCACTTCCTAATCCATTGGGTCCTCCACATCCACCATATGTTCAGCTTTAACAACCTTGAAAATTTCAAGCTCGTTGTGATCCATTTCATGGTAGAGGAAAGCTACTTGAGCCTTTGATTTTTCAAAACCCATGTCCTTAGATGTGACAATTTCATTATCAGCATCCTCTAAGTCTTCTTTCAACCTAATTTTATGGAGAGCTTCTGCCTTAGTAGGCTCCTTCATTGTTTCTAACTCTATTTTTACTCAGGAGAGCTTTTCTTTAATATTATTAGCCTCTTCATTTTTGGCTTTATACAATTCTTTCATCTGGTAATGCTCTTCATTAACGAACTTTAGAGAATCTCGAGCCTTGTTTTTTTACCTTTCGATGGGTATTGAGATGGACTTTTAAATAGGAAGCCAACTTTTCAGACTGAGAATAGGTTTCAAACATGGTATGTTTCATCTGGAAGCCCTTTAGAATATGGGTCACCAGCGCGTTCGTTATCTGGATCCCATATGAGCCTCCATGTGATGGTCATTTAGGAAATATACTCAGAAGTCCATGTGAGTATACATATAACTCTCGGTGTTGAAATCATCTCCCTAGAGGAACCACACCTTGTTTCCATGGGAAGCGGTAGAAATTCCCATTTCTTAGGCATTCCATCTAGTTCAATGTTTCTAGGCTCCAAATCCAAATTAATGGTGGGAAAGGTTTGCACCTTGCTATAAAGGAGACTTTAGGAAGTAGAGCCTGCCTTTCCAGCCATAACATGCTTCATGATATTCAAAGGGCAAATGAAGATGATGGTTCTCACATCACTTCTTTTCCTTTTCCCTTTTCCCAATAGACCTCCATGATGGCTCATGGGATCATCAAACTATTTTCCCCTGTGAGAAGCCTTTTGCTTAGCGTGAAGAGTCTTTTTTTGTTCGATGGTGAGTGGTACCATACGTCCTGCAAACAAGAGGAACTATATCAGTAAAAAATAATAGATATGAGGTAAATGCCCCAATAAGGAGTAAACTTATGCAAGTAGTCACTGATCTCTTTGTCGTCGTTATTCCTCTTGTCAAACTCCATCATATCTCTAGAGTTCATTATACAAAATTCGTCCAAGATATAAATGATCGGCCTATTTTTTAGTTGTAGTAAGAAATTCATAATTGAACCCATCCATTAGTTCTCGTCAGGAATTATCATAGATATTTCTCCCTCACTCTCACGGGCTTATCTTTCCATTTCTTATAATTGTTTGAACAAAGAGAAAAAATAACTTTCCCATATAGCAGGTGACCCGACCATCCTTTCTAGTCGACTTGGTGCCATAAAAAGAGAAGGAAAAACCCACATTTGGGGAGATCTCTAAACTTCTATACAAAAATTCAAACACTTTAATAAAGGCCTATCCATTGTGCATCCATTGGGAAGGGGAAATGTTGATGGTTTTGAGTACCTCTGACTCAAACAAAGCGAAGAGGATTAACACCTTAAACCTTGGATTATAAAAAGGTACATATAGAAGAAGTCTCCCTTTAAATCATCAAAGTGTACCATGTGAGCCCTTTTATCTTTAGAGTATGGCTTTAATATGACATCCCCCTCATCCCCTGAGCTGGAAAATTCAAGCCCTTACAGAAGGAGTCCATATTCCCTTGCTTGGTATACAACGTATTGTAATCTTTGACCCCCCATTCTTTTGGATGAGCTACACACCACCAATAACCTTGAAGCTTATAAGAAATCAAAGGGGAAAAAGAGGCCACTATCATTATCACTATCACTCATCTCATAACTCTCAAACATCACTATTTTGAAAGTTCTGTAATCAATCGTCCCATCAACATGCCTATATTTTTTCATGCAATCCTTATCTTAGTGAGATCCTTACCCTTTAAGGGTTTGATCATGTTGGCACTCTCATGCAAATCCCTAATAATGGCCATTACCAAAAAAATGAAAAGGAAAGGATGGAGGAAAAAGGGGAAAAGTGTAATACTTGAGGTTAAGAAGGATCGATATATGGTAAAGCATAAGAGAAATTTCTAATAAAAGTTCTTGCTGGGAGAGGAAGAAATTTTTTTTAAAACATGTGGAGAAGTATGACGCATAACACTATTAAGTAAGAAGGTAATTTCCCAGGTCACATAACCATCATTGCTCTAACATAGACATGCAATTGGAAATCATAAACATCAAAGGATGAAAATGTCCGCTTGCATATGATCAACGGTTCGCCGTAGTTGCGGCTTCTTAAGACTAGGGTCAAAGTTCCTAAGCATTAAATTTTGCATATACTCCAAGTAAAGTTTGAGCGACTTGCCCCAAGAAACGTTTAAGGGACTCACCCCAAATAATGCTTGAGAGACTCACTCAAAGCAACCCTGGAGTAACCCACCCCAAACATCGCTTGAGGGATCCACCCCAAGTAATGCTTTAGGGACTCGCTCTAAGCAATGCTCGTGAGACTTGCCCTAAGTATCCTTTGAGGAACTCGTCTATAACAATTTTCAAGTGATACCAATAAGACCGTCACCCGATGTAAGTTAATCACTCTGTCATTCTCAAGTCTCGTGCTTGAGAGACTGTGAACTGTGATAATTTTATTGGGCCTAAAAAGGGACAACATATGACTAAGTAGCCTAAACCAAGTACATTAAAACTGGGTGGGCACACTCCAGGTCGCCTGATTAGGTTTGAGTTGCTCTGCCCCGAGTCAAAATCCATGCTTTATCCCTTATTCACACATGGTGGTGTCCAATGAATAACAGTTAGGGTTGTTGCAATCAAATGGAAAACAACTTCTCCATAATTTAAGGAAGAATTGGTCATCTCTTATTTCGACGCCTTCATCAAGAAATTAAGAAAAAGTGTTTCTCTCATTTTAATAAGATCCAAGAAATCCTAATAAATATTTCATATTCGAGACTTGAAGATTTTATTCACTAATTTTATCAAACTTAACATATAGAATCTCTTACTATCAAATTTGTGAGCAAACTCTTAACGACCTATATTGTATTTTACAAGCACATAGACTATTTTTTTTTCGATTCAATAATAAGTATCAAGAGTTAAACCCATATAATGTTAACTTAGAAGCCTTTATAACAAATTCACCTGTCATTAAACCAACACAATTTTACAACTTTAAATGAATATTTATCATATTAAACTAAAATTGAAGATGAAAATGTAGAAAAACAAAAAAATTAGGGAGTAAAAATGCAAGGTAGTAGCCAATAGGGTGGCAAAACAGGCCACCATCCTTGCCCTATATTAAGCTTGCAAAAGAAAGAAAAAAAAAGCGAGGCGGGTTGAAATTGGACTTAAAAATTTAGTCCACTCCGCCAAGGTGACGGATTGACGGACAATGGACTTGTCCGACTATTCTTTTTAAAGATTTTTTTCTTCATTTTTTTAATAGATTAAAAAACTTTTTCTTTAGATTTCAATTAAAAAGCATCAAATCAACAATTAAAAGTATAAAATGGCAACTAAAAATCTAAAATCATCAAAAAATTTCACCTAAAATAAAACAATTAACAAGAGTTTCAAAATTATAATTCAAGTATTAACCTTCAACCAATTAAAATAAATACTTTTTGAGTGTTTAATAACAAAGTTGGCAAGTTGGCGAAGCAATCCGTTTTTTTTTTTCCGGATTTAAGGCGAAATGAGCTGAATGGGTAAACAAACACAAAATTTCAACTCAACCCATTATTTTTTAACGGATGCGTGGACCGACCTAACATATTACAACCTGTTTTACCACCCTAATAATCATTCATATTAAATTAAAAAAGACTTTAAAATGGTTTGCGACGACTATGAGTTTTGATAGAAAGTTTAAGAGTCTTTTTCAAATAATGCAATTAAAATTTTAAAAAATTGATTTGAATTTATATAATATTAATTAATGTCAATTTGATATTAATTTCTTAAAAAAAATAATATGAATTTGCATATTTTTCATAAAATAATATTAATCTTCACATTTAAGAAGTTAAATTAAATATTTACATTTAAAGACTAAATTGTTATCAATTTAATAAATAATGATACATAAAGTAAGATTTTTACGCATATTTCGCTTCTAAGTTTATTCTCAACATTTAGTTTACTTTTTTTTTAATTGGACTTTTAATTGAACTTTTTATTATTAACTTAGATCCTATATACGTACTAAATATTTATTTTTTAAATTTATTTTTTAATTTTATCTTAACATCATTTCTTTCAGTTTATTCAGTTTTTGATTATGTGTAATATCAACAAATTATTTTAATTTTATTTATTATGTATATGTGTCACTCGCATATTAATACTTTTTAATCGGTATTATATTTTTAATTACTCAACTTTTATATTTATGTAAGACTCGTCAAAATCATCATTAATTAATTCTGTAAGAAAAATAATTAGAAAATTTATGAAACTATTCTTTATAAAAAAAATTTGAGAGACTAAAAATAAATATAAAATATTTTCCTTTATTTTATTTCGACTACTTTATATTCACTATAAAAGTTAATAATTTTCTAATAATAAATATTACTAATAAAATCACTACATATTAAATGTGGCAAGTATAATATTTTATGATCTTATATTTATCAATCCATCCATAGTTTTAGAAGCCAAAATTCAATGTTTTGAGTTGAAAGATCACAATATCTAGTCAAAAAAGTGAATTATGAAATTCATTGATTCAAGACAATATGGAACATCGATGTTAAAGAAAGGTTTAAAACCTTCCACGTGTACGGTTAAACTTTCCAACCAATCAATGCAAGAAACGTGGCACAACCCACGAGGAATTCAGATAATTTGAGACAACTCTCTCACGTGGGTCCCACAACAGACATAATCCTCGGTGACGGACTTGCCGAAAGACAATGGATAAGGACGAACTCAACGAGAAGTTATATAATACAACCCAACACACATTAACATAATCAATCTCTTAATCATGACCGTCCATTTAGATTTCCACAAACCCTCCCTCGTTCATCCAACGGCCCGAAGTGATCCTCTTGTTTTTCATAATTAAAAAATTGAAAAAAATTCCAAAAAAATAATTTTTATTTTTAATTTTTAGTAGTTGACCCATGAAAACAAGTAAGCTTGTTAAAAGATCATAACACTGTTGCATGCTGATTTTGTTCAGTGCAGAGAGAGAGAGTATGGAGTTGGGTGGCTTTTGTGATCAAGGAGAAGCCATTGAAAGTTAAATTCATTTTTTCTTAATCAAAATCTTTTAATATTCTTCTCCACTGTGCACTTAATCCAACTGGAATTGAAATTCATGTCTCAAAACCAAACCTGGTAATTTGTTAATTCCATTTCTGTTCTGTTTTTTTTTTTTTTTGTTAAGCTGTTTTGTTTCAGACACCAATCTCTTTGTGTGTTGTTTTTGTTGTTGTGATCTGAATCTGTTTTTTCATTCATTTATGAGACTAATCTGTTGTAAAGTTATAATCTTTACACAAATTCTTCACACCCTTTTGATGTTTTCCTTTGTTTGTCATCATAGATTCACAACTTGTATATCTTGTCATTTCATGCTTTGTAACTTCTCTTTCACTCAGTTTAGAACTAGTATTAGTTGACCCAAATCTCAAAAGCTAGTCTTTTTCACTTCACAATCTTTAGTTTTTCATTGGCCCTTTTGGTTCACTTGGGTTTTCTATTTCCAACCTTGGATTGACGAAGTAGAGTGTGTTAGGTTTTGTTATTGATTACAAATTTACAAGGATGGTTTCAAGATCTTATTCAAATCTAGTAGAGTTAGCTTCTGGTGAAGCTTCGTCATTTGGTTTGATGAATAGAAGAATTCCAAGGATTATGACTGTTGCTGGATTGATATCTGAATCTGATGTTATTGTTGATGATGATCAAGTGGAGAGTGTTTCTTCGGATATCTCTTCGTCTTCGGTGCACCGGGACCGAATCATAATAGTGGCGAATCAGCTTCCTATTAAGGCTCACAAGAATCAAGATGGTGATAGGAGTTTTTGGTCTTTTGATTGGGATGAAACTTCGCTTCTTCAATTGAAAGATGGAATAGGTGATGATGATATTGAGATTATTTATGTTGGATGCTTGAAAGAAGATGTTCATCCAAATGAACAAGATGAGGTTTCAATGATACTTCTTGAGAATTACAAATGTGTCCCGACTTTTCTTCCGCCGGAGATGTTTACTAAGTACTATCACGGTTTTTGCAAACAACAGTTATGGCCTTTGTTTCATTACATGTTGCCGTTATCGCCTGAGCTTGGTGGTAGGTTTAATCGGTCTTTGTGGCAAGCTTATGTATCGGTTAATAAGATTTTCGCTGATAGGATTATGGAAGTTATTAACCCGGAAGATGATTTTGTTTGGATACATGATTATCATCTTATGGTGTTACCGACTTTCTTGAGGAAGAGGTTTAATCGGGTGAAACTTGGATTTTTTCTTCATAGTCCATTTCCTTCATCGGAAATTTATAAAACATTGCCTATTAGGGAAGAACTATTGAGAGCTTTACTTAATTCGGATTTGATCGGGTTTCATACTTTTGATTATGCACGGCATTTCCTCTCGTGTTGTAGTCGGATGCTAGGTCTTACCTACGAATCCAAGCGGGGGTATATCGGTATTGAGTATTATGGTAGGACTGTTAGTATCAAGATTCTTCCGGTTGGTATACATATGGGTCAGATTCAATCGGTTTTAAGGCTGCAAGAAACCGAGGATAAAGTTTGCGAGTTGATTCGACAGTTTTCGGATCAAGGAAGGACAATGTTGCTTGGTGTAGATGATATGGATATATTTAAGGGAATAACGTTGAAGCTTTTGGCAATGGAGCAACTTCTCATTCAACATCCGGAGTATCGCGGAAAAGTGGTGTTGGTTCAGATAGCGAATCCTGCTAGGGGGCGAGGGAAAGACGTGCAAGAAATGCAAGATGAGACGAAGGCAACGGTGAAAAGGATCAACGAAATGTTCAGGAAACCAGGGTACGATCCTGTTATTTTGATTGATGAGCCGTTGAAGTTTTATGAGAGAGTTGCTTATTATGTTGTTGCCGAGTGTTGTTTAGTCACTGCGGTAAGGGATGGGATGAATCTCATACCGTACGAATATATAGTCAGTCGTCAAGGAAATGAAACTTTGGATAAAGTTTTGAAGATAGGTTCCTCCCCTAAGAAAAAGAGCATGTTAGTTGTGTCCGAGTTCATTGGTTGTTCGCCGTCTTTAAGCGGGGCAATCAGAGTGAACCCGTGGAACATTGATGCTGTGGCCGATGCAATGGATTCTGCGTTAGGAATGGCCGATTCGGAAAAACAGCTTCGACATGAAAAGCATTATAGATATGTTAGTACTCATGATGTCGGGTATTGGGCCCGTAGCTTCTTACAGGATTTGGAAAGGGCTTGTAGCGATCATGTACAACGAAGATGGTGGGGAATTGGGTTTGGATTAAGTTTTAAAGTCGTAGCACTCGATCCAAACTTTAGGAAGCTTTCAATGGATCACATAGTTTCAGCTTACAAACGGACGGCAAATAGGGCAATCCTTCTCGACTACGACGGTACACTAATGCCTCAGGTTTCCATCGATAAAAGTCCAACAGATAAAACCATTGAAATTCTTAATAGCTTGTGTCGAGATAAGAACAACATGGTGTTTCTTGTTAGTGCGAGAAGCCGATCGATACTCTCGGAATGGTTTTCTCCTTGTGAGAATATAGGAATCGCGGCCGAACACGGTTACTTTCTGAGGTAAGATTCTTTCTAACCAATGCTCTTAACCTTTTCAGGATTGGCACCGAATTTGATTTTTTCTATAATGTGTGGTTTCAGAATGAAGCGAGACGACGAATGGGAAACCTGTGTTCCTGCAACCGATTGTAGTTGGAAACAAATCGCCGAGCCTGTGATGAAACTTTATACCGAAACAACTGACGGATCCACCATTGAAGATAAAGAGACTGCACTTGTCTGGTGGTACGAGGATGCAGATCCAGATTTTGGTTCATGCCAAGCAAAAGAACTTCTCGATCATCTCGAAAGCGTGCTGGCAAATGAACCGGTGACCGTGAAAAGTGGCCAGAATTACGTCGAGGTTAAACCACAGGTACCTACAACATTCTAACTGATATTTGCGAGAACTTATAAAAACAACTTACAAGACTTGTTTGGCTGAAAAACTTCGTTCGCGCAGGGTGTGAGCAAGGGAATAGTGGCGAAACGTCTGCTTGCATCGATGGAAGAAAAGGGAATATCTCCTGATTTCGTTTTATGTATAGGAGACGACAGATCAGACGAAGACATGTTCGAGGTAATCACGAGTTCGATGAACGGTCCAATAGCACCGAAAGCGGAAGTATTTGCTTGCACGGTTTGTCGGAAACCGAGTAAGGCTAAGTACTATCTTGATGATACTGCTGAAATAGTGAGATTGATTCAAGGTTTAGCTTGTGTTTCAGATCAAAAAGTTTTATGCTATGCTGAGGAAACTTGATGGTGAATTTGTATTATGCTCTTGAATATGTTTGAAACTCAGAAAACATGTACATATTTGGTTTCAGTTATAAATTCTCTTTGTGCTGGTAAATTTTGCATTCTGTTGTAGATTTTTATGATAAGTTTTTAAGTAAGCATCAAGTATAATTCTAGCAGACAAGAAATGTGCAACAAAATAGATGGTGTCAATTTAACTTAGCCTTCAAGTTTTTTATTTTATTTTGATGCAACAAAATACTATTTATTTTATTAAAAAATATCAATTTTGAAATATTAAAATTGATGGAATTACACATCTGAAAATTTTGAAATATTAAAATAGTGAAAAACACATTAAAAAATTGTATATAAATTTTCTCCACATAGAAAAAAAAGAATTAAGCATATTCAAATATAAATTAATTTGTTGTATTTTGTTCTTGAATCAATTGAATTGACTGAGTTATTAATAATTTGATTTTTGTGTGATTCATGAATTGGAACAATTATATGTGAAAAGTTAAGAAAAGAATATTTACATTGGTCAAGAGCAACTAAATAGGTAAGAAAAATTAAATATGTAAGAAAAATTATATATGAATTACTAATTTTATGATTATTCTTTCTTTCATTTATAAGTATTAGATGATAATTCTATTTTTATTTCCTTAAGTCATGAGGTAGTTACTTATATTTAGTAAATAAATTATATTAATCTCTTTTCACTTCATGTTTGATCCGTCTTTTGGTGCTTGATCTTTGGCTCTTTTGCTTCCTTTCTTTTTTCCTGTGAGTGTATGTGTGTTTCAGCTCCTTTCCTCTCCATGCGTTTGCTTGTGATTGTTTCATCGTTTCTTGGTCCTCTTTCATTTTCCTGTGGTAGTGTCTAGATCTTGGCTCGTTTCTGGTTGTACTTTCCAGTGCAGATTTTGGCGGTGACTGTTGTGGGCTGGTTCAATGGCTTCAATGGAGCACATTGGCACATAGATATTGTTCAACAAATGGTTCCTATGAAAAACAAGAAGCAACATCAACCCAATTCCTAGTATTTAACAATTGCAAGGCAAGATTACTCATCTTGACGGCTAATTAGAACTTGAAGTGGGCCGGGGACAATCGTATGTGATGCTGGATTTGAGAGAGGAGAAATGGGGTGTACTTGCAAGACCCTCCAATGCTAAAGTAAGAATCAGGAGAAAGAAGGAAAGTACAGAATGTGTGTATTAAGGTGAATATTGAATACTGACCCTCTCAAATGAAAAGGTTTTTATAGTGCCTCCAATGCTTGGCCATTGGTCTCTATTTTCGGGGCGAGATAACTGTTTTTCAAAGAACAGGTAACTGCCAGAAACTAGCCGTTGGGACGGGCAGAGGTGTCCATAATTAGTTGTTGCTACGTGCATAGGCGCAGTAACGGACACAAGCGTCGTGACTGTTTTTGGATGGTGGAACCGCGCGTGACGGGTAAGGACTGATGAGGAGAGGTACTGGCCCAGGTGTAAACCAGTCAACCTCCTCTGATGGAAGGGCAGAAAGATAAATGTTTCTCAAATTGGTTGGACTTAGAAAATTGATTCGTTTTAGGAGCAGAAGTGGATTGGGTCATGCCTAGTCATTGGGCCAGTCCGGAACAGTAGACCCCAAGTTGTTGCTTCTGAGCATGGGAGTGGTGACTTAAGGACAGTTCGCACTCCGGGAAAGGTCGTCGCTTGTTGCAGAGATGAGACTGTTACTTGGTGCCCGAGGGAATATATGCCCGGGGACCTGTAACGCTGCATGTCGAGGAGCTTGAGATACGCGGAGATTAACAGTTGATGGGATCTAAGAAGGTGATGTACCACGCGTGCCTCGAGTTGTATGCCGCATTTAATGCGCAATGATGGCTAGGCTAGGGTTATGATGATGCCCCTAGCCACGCGTGCTTGTGCACGTGCCATGGGTTGTCTATAAATAGAGCGAGAAGTTGCTCATTTGCATTTTCGCTTCTCTCTCTACTATTGCTCTCTGTCCGCGTTCCGCTGTTCGGCGCCGTCTAGTTCCTTCCGACCAGCGTACATTCATTGGTTAGAGTTGTTCCACCCCAGAATATCGTCCTCGACCATGTAAGTACCTAAATTTCTTTCTTGTTGTAGCTTTTACTATTCTCTGCTTCTTAGAATGCATGCGGTTAGGGTCGTAGTGAAGTAGCTTTGAGGCTGTTTTCCGGTGGCTGTTGGTGGCAGACGGTTGTTTGACCACTTTCTTCTACTGCTGGCGTCGCCGAAGCTTTTAGAAGCTTAGGATTTTTAGTTGATCATGATGCTGTTGCGATACGGAAGCATTCGTCGCCGTGGGAACCATGGATTTCCGGTTTGCCTATGAGCTTTCCAGTGGTTTCCTAGCGGAGATTCCGGGTTTTGTATCAGGGGAGCTTTTCTCCGAGCATGTTAGAGGAATTGTCCTGGGCATCTTCTCGTGTAATGGTTGTTCCATTTGAGTAGGGCTTAGGTCGGGGACGTTGTCGTCGGGCCTTCGCGTGCCCTTTCACTTGACTAGTGGTGGAAGGGTGAATTTAATTCTGTCATCAAATTCACTTTTATTCTCTGGTTTTCAGGTAAAGGAGATGTCGTACGAAGCTGAAGAAGAGACCTTGAGAGATTTGTCTGAGGAGAGCTCCTCGGAAGAAACTGAGATCGATGACACTTCCACACCTCAGGATGCTGGGGAAGTGCTTGTTTCGAGGACCACCGTCGAGGAATGGTTTGTGACCGAGCCAGGGGAGCGTGTCTCTCTTTTCACCTCTTACACTGGGAATGTCTTCAGGATGGTGGGGGCCGAAGGAGCTTGGAAGGTCCACTTCCCTAGAGAAGACGACCGTATCTACTCGTCGTACGGGGAGAGGTTCCCCATGTACGGATACGTTTTCAAGGAGATAGGGCTGAGGCTGCCCTTTCCATATTTTCAAAGGGAAATCTTTGTGCACTTAGACCTGACGCCTTCGCAGCTGCATCTGAACTCGATTTCTTTTATACGGGCATTCAAGTTGGTATGTGAGTATTTGGAGATTGGAACTACTCTCCTCCTCTTCTTCATTGTCTTCCGCCTCCAGCAACAGCTCTTGGGGAGGAAATTTGGTTGGGTCTCTCTAAAGCAGGGGAGGAAGTCAACCTTTTTCTGAGTCCATCAGGACTTTCAAAGAGAGGTTCTATATTATTGAGTCTGTGTCAGAGAAGGTCACCGACTCAACTTTCGTATGGGAGTTCTCGACGGATAAAGACGGGGAAGACTTGGTATACGAGCATGGCAAGTAGATTGCGGGAGGTTGTTCAAGTTTCCTTTTTGTTGGAGCGAGACCCATTTTACCCACTCAATCGACGAATATATCGCCACTCCTTATCAGTTGGGGGATGATTATCGAGCCAACTATGCCAAGCTAGTGGCTTTTGTGGATGACTTTCTCCCTGCCTAGTGTGTGACCCGTGCTAGGAAGATTATTTACGAGGAAGATGGGGGGACCTCAGGTGGAGGCCCGATACATTCACACGAAAGAGCTCCTCGAGTGTAGCACTTGTGAGGGGGACTGGTCGAAAGGCTCGAGTAGCTTCCGGATAAGGGAGCGGAGCTCAGGTCGCGTTTGTGGCCTGAGTTCGCGACGTGAACTTCCCATCGCGAGCTGAACGTTCTGCCTTCCATGGCACCTTGGCGACGGCGGGCTCGGTCGAGGGACCGCCGTCGGGCATGGGTTTTGTTCTTTCTTGAATAAAACCATGCCTAGGTTCACATTGGTAATGTAGCGCCTGTACTTGAGCGCGCACCTATGGTCGGTATATCACGTTCGTTGCGTGGACGAATCATGCCGACAATAGAGGCCTTAGCTGTAATATTGTTTCAGCTTTTTGGCGTTCCATGGTCGAGTGAGTTCTTCCCCTTTAAGGTTTTCTAGGTAATAGGCCTCATTCTATGTTTTTGCTCTAACACGGTGGGGTCCTTCCCAGTTTGAGGCGAGTTTTCCTTCTCGGGAATCTTTGTGATTCCTTCTTAGGACGAGACCTCCTACTTGAAATTTTCATCGTATAACTTTGGCATTGTGCTTGATTGTGATTTTTTTCTTTAGCGAGGCCTCGCAGAGGGATGCTTCTGATCGAACCTCTTCAACGAGATCAAGCTCTTCCCTTAGTGCTTCGTTGTTTGTTTCCTCGTCCAGGGGCGCTTCAGTCCGCCTGGAAGGCACATACATGAGTCTCAATGGGGATCACCGCCTCTGTCTCGTATGCTAGGCAGAAAGGGGTCTCCCCGATTGAGGAATGGGGTGTAGTACGATAGGCCCAGAGCACGTTGTGCAACTCCTTGACCTACTGCTTATTCGTTTCGTCTAGTCTCCGCTTGAGGCCCCGTAGAATTACTCTGTTTGCTGCCTCAGCTTGCCCGTTAGTCTGGGGGTGCTCGACGGACACAAAGTGTTGTTTAGTTCCTAGTTGGGCGACGAACTCCTGGAACTTTTTCCCGTGAACTGTGTCCTGTTATCGGTGACGGTCACTTGGGGAATGCCGAAGCAGGCAAGGATGTTTCGCTTGTAGAAACGAAGTATGTTGTGGACCGTTATCTTGGCTAGAGCCTCCGCTTCAATCCACTTGGTGAAGTAGTTTACGCCTACTAATAGGTACTTGTTCTGGTTTGACTCTACGACAAATGATCATAGGATATCCAGGCCCCACCAGGCGAAGGGCCACGAAGAGGACATTGCTTTGAGTTTATTGGGCGGTGCCAAGTGCATGTTCCGGTGCCGTTGGCACTTGTCGCATTTCTTCACGTGTTCCTTCGCGTCATGCTGCATGGTTGGCCAGTAATACCCTGCACGTAGGGCCTTCTTGGTGAGACATCTCCCCTCGAGGTGCTGGGCGTTGATGCCCTCATAGATCTCGTGCAGGACGTGGGCGACCATCTCTTCCTCTATGCATTTGAGGAGAGGAAAAGAAAACCCTCGCCTACAAAGCTTGCTTTCGACTAGGACGTAGGAGCAAGCTCTGCACCTGACTATGTTGGCTTCTTTGGGGTCGGACGGTACTTCGTCCTTGGCGAGGTGATTATATACGGGGTCATCCAGCAATGGTTGTCACTGACGACGTGCACGTCGAGGATCGCATAAGCTTTCTCAATGCTAGGTTGTGGAAGTACTTCCTGGATGACAGATTTGTTCCCCCCTTTCTTTTTCGTGCTCGCCAGTCTTGACAAGACATCCGCCCGAACGTTGTGTTCGCGGGGAACATGTTTTACTTCGACGGAGGTGAACTAATTTTTCTATGTTGGGGAGGGGATATGCGTCTTTAGGCAGGACCTATTAAGATCGGTATAGTCAATGCACATTCGCCATTTTCCATTATTTTTCTTCACGAGTACAACATTGGATAGCCAAGTAGTGTACTTGGCTTCCGAGATAAATTTTGCTTCTAGGAGGTCTTTTACAGCATGTTCGAAAACCTCTATTTTCTCCAAAGATTGCCTTCGTCTATGTTGAGCTACAGCCCTAGCGGCTGGATCGATAGTGAGATGGTGACAGGCCACGTCAGGGTCTAGTCTGGGCATCTCCGTGGTGCTCCATGCGAACAGGTATGCATTCTCCTAGAGGCAGGCTCTTAGTTGTTTCCTCGCAAGGTCGGGGAGTCTAATCCCAAACTTCACTCCTCACTGGGGTTCATTTTCGAGCAAGACAAGTTCTAACTCTCTATCCGGAATTGAGCGCATCGGATGGAAAGCTTCGCTAGCAGATGTGGAGGGGCTGCTCGAAGATGGCTGGATCTCCTTCCCTTTCACTTTCTGAACCCTCTGGTCGTCTTCGGAGAAACGACTGTCCAGGTCGATGGAGTCGACGCGGGGCAGCAGCTTTGTCTCTTTGGCGCTGCTGGACATAGGCGACCTGCTGAGAGTCCTTGGCCTGGCGGCGATGGTATTCAGCCTTTTGGAGGTTGCCTCGAAACATCTCCTGCCGCTTCAATGACGTCGTGTAGAGTTTCCATGAGACCCTTTGAAGTGTAATACTTCATCTTCAGGTGTACGGTTGAAGGCACAACTACCAATTTGGCCAGAGTTGGTCGCCTGAAGATACATTGGTACAACGACGGGCAGTCGATGACCAGGAACTAGACCTTGATAGACCTGGCCGTTTTAGCGGACCCGAAAGTTACGATTAGCTCTACGTAACCTAGGGCTTTGTCCCCGACCCATTGAAACCCCGCAGATCAGAGCCCATGTAGGACGTCAGGTGTGATTCGTCCAGCTGGAGAGTGGAGAACAGTTGGGAATACATGATATCAACTGAGCTGCCCTGATCGACGAGGATTCGTCGGACATTAAAATTGGCTATCTAGGCTCTCACGAGTAGAGGGATACTGGCGTTGGAGGCCTCGCTGAGGAGCTCCTTGTGGTAGAAGAAGATGGGAATAACCTCCCCCAGACCCTGTCGAGGGTGGAGTTTCGGTTCCAGCTGTTGCTTATAAAGTGCCAGAACTTTCTTTTGACGAACCTTATTGTAACCTTGTCGAAGGCCCCTCCGGAGATGACCATGGCGGAGGGGAAGGTCTCCGATGGGATATGTGCGGTGAAGTATGGAGGGGCGCTGAGTCCCTCGGGGATGTAGAAGTCCTCAGGATGCGAGATGCTCATAGCGACCTGAAGGCTAGTTTTTTCCGAGGAAGGCACCTCTTCCTCAACCTTCTTAGACTTCTGGGCATCTTGGCGAGGAGCATCCTTCCTTTTGGCGAACTGCTTTAAATGTGCGTCCCTGATGAGTATCTCTATAGTTCCCTTCAGGTGGATGCAGACGTCGGTCATATGGTCGTGGCTCTTGTTGAACTGACAATATTTCGACTTGTCAGTGTTTGGCTTGGATGGTATTTGTTTAGGGAACCAGACTTCGGCTTGCCAGAATTATGAGTTCGCACATTCGGAGAGGTTCTTTTCTCGAGAGACCTTTAGGGGAGTATATTCATAGAACCGGCCGGTAGTGTAACACCCTTTTCTACCCCACAGTTAAATTCAATAAAAGCCACCACAAAAGGGTGTACATTTCCCAATAAATCAAAATAAGTCAAGGCTCCGTAAACAACGGGTTTTCCCAAATAAACATCAAAAATTTCACAAAGGCAGCGGAACTCAAAGGCATAATCCAAGGTTCTCCTTATACGGAAAGATAATCAAAATAACTCAAATAAAACATAATTTAACTCAAAGACCCCAATTCGATGTTACACTATTAGAGCAAGACCCTCTAAGTTAACCAAAAGGTTAACAACTCAAAAACATCAAAAGTCCTCAACGGCGTCCACGGCTAAACCTGGTCATCTGCACGTTACCCACGAGGAGACAACATTCAAACAGGCAGGGTGAATAAAACGATTCATAATAATCAATGTAGAAAATCAACATATAAAATGACATCATTTTCATATTCAACATCGTCATATTCGTCAATATGCATCAAAGGACACAACATCACAATTTACTCACAATCATCTCATAAATGTAAATGCAACAAGACTTAATGCATGTGGTACCAATCATCACAACTCGATGGACACTGAGCCATCAACACTCCATAGATCCCCATCAATAGGATCAATTCTACTTGAGAATCGGAGCATATCAAAATACTTCACATCCACACAATGGGATTGAAGCCAAAGTAATCGAGGTCCTAAACCGAAGTTTGAATGTACATGAATGCATGGTGCACACGTCAATCATCATACTCATAATAACAGGATATGTGCATCATCATTCATCATAATCATCATCATCACAATCATCATCGTATCTCATGTCATCATAAAATTCATCAAAATCATGGTAATATAATCATATTACATCATAGAAATCGTCATGTAACCATGTACAAATCACATAGAACTCACAGTCATACTCATATTAATTCATCAGAGAAATCATCGCTGCACAAAAATCAGCATTCGCGAAACTCTGCTACGTTCGCTGGCATATTCGCTAGGCGAGTCTGGGGCGAGTTTCTTCGTTGTGCGAAGGATTCTTCGCTAGGTGAGTCTGGGACTAAATCGTTCGCCGTGCGAAGCATTCCTTGCTAGGCGAACAGCGCGGTGACAGCAAAACTCAGCTACGCACCAGAACCTAAGATCATCCTAAAAGCTCCACGATTCACTTCCCCAATGCCCCCCCAAAACATCCCTAAATCATCCCTAAGGTCTTACGACGATAAAGGCACGAAACCTACAGTTCATTAGGCCAATCCTGTATCATATTCACGCCCTAAATCACAAATTCCTCACAATTACCCTGCAGACATCAGAGTTACTCAATATCTAATATTCCTATCCCTTCAGGGTTAGACAAATAACAAATCATGGTTTTGGTCACGAAGGCCTAGCTTTCCCTTTTCCCCAATGAATTCCACGGTTAGATTCACAATAATAGATTTATGCCACGAAGGCCAAATATCACTAATTCTCATATCCACCCTCAAAACCCTTAAACTTTAAATCAACCTTAAATACATTGAAAGTTACACATGGAAAATCATGAAGGTAATACTCCTCATACCTTAATCGTCGACTCAAAGCCTTCTCAAATATTTCAGAAAACCTTTCGAAGCTTTTGCCTCCAATATTCTTCCTCAGAGCTCTGACCTCAATTCTTTTCACGGTCTAACAAATGAATCTTAACCCCTTCACAATTTCCTTTTTGTTAAACCTAGTCTTGGGCCTCACAATTGGGCTTTTCCCATATTACCCTCACTAACTCCTCTCCATTGTCCAATTTACCCTTATTTCACTTATATTTATTTTAATTAATAATAATACTAATATGTTCATATTATATACTATTAATTAAATAAATAACCCAAAAATGCATAATTCTCAATAACTCCACAAACCACCAAAAATCACCGAAAAAATGAATATTCTTATTTAAACAATTAAATAAATATTCCAATTAAATTTGGGGTGTTACAGGTAGTCCCTTTGTTGTCCCAGGGCTCCCGAGGCGGTCTTCGCGTCTTCTATCTCCTCGACGAGATGTCGAGGGTTCGCTGGGATTGGAGGAGCAGTCACTCTCTCGATGCCTCGAATCCCGAGCAGAACTGGCGGCCTCATTCTCTTCGTACTGGATGTACGCTTGTGCTTTGAGGTGGAAAGCGTCCAACGTCGTTGGGGGCTGGATGCCCACAACTTTGGCAAATTCAGTACGGGGATGGAGCCCGCGCTTGAGCAGAAATTTCTTCATGTCATCGGTCGTGGAGACCTGGACAACTTCCTTGTTGAACCTTTCTATATAGGCTCGAAGAGGTTCATCCTTCCCTCGAATGATGCCCTTAAAGGAAGCTTCGGTCTTTGGGTGTCGATGAGAGGTCGTAAAGTGTCTAGAGAGCATTCTCCCCAATTACCTCCATGATGTGATGGAAACATCGGGGAGTCTTTTGTACCAGGTCATTGCTCCCTTCTGGAGCGTGGTTGGGGACAATCTACATTTGATGGCGCCCAATACGCCATGGTAATTGAGTAACACATCGATATTTTTGATGTGCTCGTCAGGGTCCGTAGTACTGTCGTATGTGCCCAGAGAAGGGGGTTTCTCCATTCCTTTCGGTAAGCGCATGACCGTAATCTCTTGGGATAAGGGACCGCGAGGCTCGTCATCGTTGTTGCTGTTGGATCATGACAGGGAGCGGGTGCCTCGTATATTTCTAGGATGGTGATCTCGACGGGGAGATGGGGTTCGTGCTCGGCCCTTGGATCTGGGAGGAGGCGAACGCTGGGACTCTGTTCGTTGATCCTTTCTGGTCCTCTTGAGTCGTAGGGAATGCTGGTTCTAGGGAGAGATGTGGTCGCGCTTTTTGACCGTCTGGGTTTCTGGCTCTAGATGTGCCCGACGGTTTCTTTCTGGTTGGGAAGGTGGACTCTGTGATCTATGAAGCTCTTTCCTCGTCGGAGGGGATCTTGGATGACTGAAATCTTCTAGGGATCTAATCCTCGCGTTCTGATGGAGGATTATGAGGTTGGTCTTGTTGAGAGCCTCGAGGAGGGCCGCCATGGCCAGGTCAGCGCTGGGCGGAACTAGAACTGGCAGGTGCTCTGGGATGAGCTGGACCTCATTGTGATCAGTGCGAACGAGGGAGGAAGAAGCGGTGGCTCAGTCCCTTTGTTGGTGGGCGTCACCCTCCAGAGAGGTAGTTGCTCCGTCGGTATCAGTCTTGCTCACGGGGAGGAAGGCAGAGTTGCAAGCATCATAGGTGTTGTCATGGCTGACCATGATCGAAGTTTGGAAAAATTGTTTTGGTCTCGAATCTACGATGGAAGAAAGACGGGGATAACAAATTTCTCACATATTTATGGGGGATTCTAAATAAAACTACACAGGTAGAATTAAGAAGAAGGGCATTAAACACGGAGTTGCTCATCTAAGACACTTTATACTAATTCTATTGAAGAGTGAATTTCCTTTCATGGTTTGGAAGTCCCCTAGATGTAGGTGATGTTTGCACTGAATTGGGTTAATAATTCTTTATTTTCTTTTATTAATTTATCATTTACATCTTGTTTATCAATAATCTATCAATTTTGGTTTAAGATGTTGATCACCTTAGCTTAGGCATATGTTTTAATATTTTTCCTCTTAAGAACATAATTTCAATTGGCATTAGAGCAGACACCTTCTTCTTTTTGGGTGAGCTTCAAGGAAGATATTTTTTGTTCAAATGGACAACACTAAGAATGAAGAATCTGTTAATAGACTACATGTCTTGAATGACACCAACTATGATTATTGGAAGGCTAAGATGGTTGCTTTTCTCAAATCCGTGGACAACAAAACATGGAAGGCTGTTATAAAAGGTTAGAAACATTCTATGATTACCTCTTAAGATGGAACATCAACCTTAAATCCTGAAGTTGATTAGACAAATGATGAAGATAATGAAGTTCTTGGAAATTTCAAGGAATTAAATTTTATTTTCAATGGTATTGACAAGAGCATGTTCAAATTGATCAACACGTGTACTAAAGTCAAAAAAATGCATGAGATGCTCAAATATGCTCATGAAGGCACATCCAAGGTTAGAATGTAAAGCCTGTAGGTCCTCACTACAAAGTTTGAGAATATGAGAGTGAATGAAGATGAATCTATTGCTAACTTCAACATCAGCTTGTGTGACATTTCCAACACCTCTTTTGCATGTCTCATGAAAAGTTGGCCAAAAAAATCCTAATATATCTGCCTATGATGTTTGATATGAAGGTCACAACTATTAAAAAGCCCAAGACCTAAGCAATATCAAATTTGATGAACTCATTGGTACTTTACAAACCTTTGAGTTTGCTTTGAATGATATATCTAAAAAGAACAAAAATATAGCTTTTATGTCCAACACTAACGAGGATGAAGTTTAAGTTGAGAGTCAAAAAAGTCTATCAAATGCTATAGCACTTATGGGTAAAATTTTTAACAACTCCTTGAAGAATTTGGACATATATGTTAGTCGTAAAGGTCAATGTATTATTTCATCATCCATATCAAGCGATTAAAAACAAATTGGAAGTATAAAACAAAAATACAAATCAAACCAACAAATAAATCACAAATTACTATGTATGCATGCACCAAAACTAAATGATACACGTAAAATTCACGTACACCATAAAATTCACTCATACTAATGGGGAAAAATACAAGTACACCCTTACGCACAAACACATACAATGCTTATGACATGTTTATGCATTCCAACAACAATTTTCTATCGAAACTCGTATAACCATAAATCATTTAAAAAACATACTCATATAATCACCATCATACCAATATAGTTTTAAAACATGTCCATATGGCCATCATCGCATCATTACTTTTCAACAAATCACACATAACCATTATCATCACAAATTTAAAACAAAACACATACTATCTTTATATCAATATTCTATACGACTAATTCACGGATAATATCTTGTATGGAGAAAACAATCATTACCTTGGGTGTTGTTTTTATTTAGCAAATAAATAGTCTCACAAATAGACGTAAAGAAATACACGATCCAACATTAAGAAGAGATGAAATCTTCGAGAGAAAGTAATTATTAAGAGAATGATTGAACTATTGAATCAAAATAACGGTATATGGATTTACCTAAAAATTTCACAAGATTAGTTTATGTGAAGTATTTTTATTTTTGTTTGTATTTAAGCATGAAGAATAAAGACTTAGGAAATTTATGAAAAAGTAGGAATAGAAAATGACAGTTAGGATCCGTGTGAGACTAAATTATCTTTTTAAAGAGGCCAACAACACGTGAAATTTAAAAGAGAGAAGAGGAATGAGGAGGGATGCGCGCGCGCACACACACACACACACACACACACACACACACACACACACACACACACACACACACACACACACACACACACACACACACACACACACACACACACACACACACACACACACACACACACACACACACACACACACACACACACACACACACACACACACACACACACACACACACACACACACACACACACACACACACACACACACACACACACACACACACACACACACACACACACACACACACACACACACACACACACACACACACACACACACACACACACACACACACACACACACACACACACACACACACACACACACACACACACACACACACACACACACACACACACACACACACACACACACACACACACACACACACACACACACACACACACACACACACACACACACACACACACACACACACACACACACACACACACACACACACACACACACACACACACACACACACACACACACACACACACACACACACACACACACACACACACACACACACACACACACACACACACACACACACACACACACACACACACACACACACACACACACACACACACACACACACACACACACACACACACACACACACACACACACAAGCCCGTCTTGAATTTTCTATTCACACTCCCACACACTACGAACCTAACAAACTTCTAATTGAACAACTTTTACATTTTTTAAGCACACCAAATACACATTAAAAATAAATAAATTAAATAAAATAAGATAAAAAATGGTGTTACAATATTGATGCAAAGTATAATATTTACCACTAAATGGTAATTTATTGAAATTCAAGTTCTACTACATTAATAAAATAATATAAATCATCAAATACGAAGCATAGGAAAATCATTCAAATTTATCATTAATTTGTAAATACAAGAGTAACTCATTAAATAATTAATTTTCAAAAGATAATTATTTCATCGTGAATGGATGAAATAAAATAAATAAATAAATGTGAACATAGAAAGAAATTCTTATTGATTTATTAAAAGTTTAAATATCAAATTCCAAAAATAAAATTAATAAACCTTAGTATTGACAATTTAATTAAAAATAAGGTTCTACGGAATTCTCTATGTAAAATACATTTTTGAATAAATTAAAAATAAAGAAATAATTTAATAAATATATAATAGTATGTATAAAATATTAGGGTGTTACATTATTACATTCTTAAAAATAGTTTCGTACTCGAAACTAGAAATTCTTAAATAATTCTCATATTTAAATATACTTACAAGATCGTAAAACTCATTTTAGAAAATATAAAATTAAAATATTCAAAAACCTAAATAAAATGATATACTATTGGGTCTTATTTGTATAGAAAATATCATAGTGTTGCAAATAAGAATGCTGAAATTTTCTAAAAAGATCCTTGTTGTCTACAGGGGCATTATAAATGTTGAATTTCCATGGGACATATTTTGCATAGGCCGCTCGACATGAAGTTTTGTAAGAGGAACTCAACTAAGAGTATCACTTGAGAGATTCAATTGAAAATTTTGCCATATGGACTCAACTAAAAGTGTCACTTGAGAGACTCAACTAACAGTCTTTTCTGAGGGATTTGACTGAAAATCTCACAAAAGAGACTCAACTAAGAGTAACGCATGAGGTACTAAACTGAAAATCTTGTCAGAGAGACTCTACTAAACGTCTCACCAAAGAGATTCAATTGAGAGTTTTGCTCGAGAAACTCAACTCAAAATTTCGCAAGAGACTCAAGTAAAAGTCTTTTCTTATGGACTCAACTAAAGTCTTGTCTAAGGGGCTCAAATGAAAGCTTCTCCATAGAGAATCAACTAAGAGTCTGGTATAAAGGACTCAACTAAGAGTCTCGCTAGAGGGACTTAACTAAGAGTCTCACTTGAGGGAATCAACTCAAAGTCTCGTCAGAGAGACTCAGCTAAAAATCTCTCTTGAGAGACTCAACTAAGAGTCTCGTATGATGGACTCAACTAAAAGTCATTCCAGATAGATTCAACTAAGAGTTTCAGCTGAGCTGCTCAACTAAAAGTCTCTCTAGAGATACGCAACTGAAAGTCTTGCCATAGGGATGAAGGTGAGAAAATACTTAGAAGGGGGGGGGGAGGGGGGGGGGGGGGTTGAATAAGTAGAGAGAAAATATTATGGCAATAAAAACTCAAAGATTTTTATCCTGGTTCGTTGAACTCAACTACTCCAGTCCACCCTATCAAGAGTGATTTGTCTTTCTCAACAAGGACTTAATCCACTATAAATCAAACTGATTACAATAGCAAGCACTAAGAACAACTGTTCTTAGTCTTTTTAAGAACAACTGATCACAGCTGGATCTTCTTAAGGACTTTTACAATTAAATGTAAGAACTAAACAAGTGTTTAAATGCTTCTAAGAAAGCTATATCATAACTGTGATTTTACACTTAAGTTTAAGAACAGTGAAATAAATTCAGCAAAGAATATAATTTATATGAGAGCTTGTAATGAATTTCTTTCAATATTTCGTCAACTGAAGAAGAGTGATGGAGTCTTGCTTTTATAGGCACAGAGGTCCAAGTAGTTTTCACGTTGAAGGCTGTGTACTGAAAAGGGCTGTAGCCTTTTTGTCTTCACATCACATGACCTTTCCTAGAAGTAGAATGCACAGATAAATCCTTTTTGTCTGTGTTCTTGTGTCTAGCATAAATGAGGAAAGATTCGTTTGGCCAAACCAACGGACATAACTTTGAGTTCTTCTTCAACAAGTTTCTAATACTTCAGCAGATAACATCAGAGCCTTGAATGATCAGAGTCTTGATGTTCATCAGAGTTTGCTGATTCAGAGCATTGCAGCAAGTGTGCTTTCAGCGTGTAAGTTCATTAGAGCAGAGTTTTAGGATTAGATCCTCAGTACTGGCAGCGTAGTACTATCAGAGTCTTCTGAAATAAACTCAGCTTGAAACTCTTCATACAAAAGTCTTCAATGCTTCAGATGCTTCTGTAGCTTCTGCTTCAGATCCTTCTTTAGCTTCTGCTTCAGAATCTTCTGTAGGCAGCGCTCAGAATCTTCTGCAGGCAGCATTCAAATTCTTCTAAGATATGCTTCTGACGCTTCAGAGCCTTGCATAATTTCATGTTCAGATCTAATTTGCTTTCAGAATAATATTCACTTTAATATCTGCAGCAAACATACTAAAATAAACTTTAGAGTATATAATTCTTTAATACAAAATTTCGTAAGAGTTATCATCAAAACATAGAGATATAATTAAGAACCAATTTGTGTTCTAACAATCTCCCCTTTTTTGATGATGACAAAAACATAAGAAATTTTGTTCAATAAAAATATAATTATAACTCCCCCTGAGATGATGAATCTCCCCCTGAATTGAATACTTAGAAGGAATAGAAACTTCCCTTTTTGCATGAGTATTCTTTTCAGAATCAAAGCCTAATTGTTCCAATAAATTGGAGCTTGACTTGAATGAGCGTTTCAGAATCAGAGCCTGATTGGTTAAACTTGATTTGGGGATCTCAGAGTTACTTTTAAAGAATTTGTCAGATTTTTCAAATGTTCTGAAATACTAAAAGTTCACGTTAGTTATACTTAGATATGTCTGAATTCCATTTAGGTAGAGTTTATTTGAACAGTCAGATCCATTTTCTCCCCCTTTTTTGTCATAATCAAAAAGTAAAACTTTTAAAGACAAATAAAAGTAAATACAGAAAAGATACATTCATGTAGAAAACACCAGAGTCATTCATTCATTCAGATAAACATACAAAACAGACACATCATCAGATAAAAATTCAAGTACATGTGCACAAACATCAGATACAAAAAAACATAAACTAGGTTTGCTTGGAAAGAATCATCTTCAGAAGATGAGTGATCTCAGATGAGGATTCTTCTTTCTTTGTCATCCATTGTGCCATGTTCTCATTCTTTTGATCTTTCTTAGACATCTATTGTGCCATGTTTTCAGTCTTCTGGTCTTGCTTGGCCATCCATGACTTGATCTCAGATTGCCCAGCTTCCAAAACTGCAATCTTATCTTCCAAATATGGATTCTCTTTCTTGATCTCAGTAGAGGTAGAAGGAGCAGATTCTTGTGCAGGAATAGAAGCAGAGTCGATTTCCATTAGGGATACAGAGTCAGGAGCAACAGATCCAGAGGGATTTTCAACAATTGTCAAAGCCAATGGATTTTCTTCAGAAACAGATTCTGTAATAGTTTCTGTAGCAGATACTCCAGAAGATGAAGGTACATCTTCAAGAAGCAAAGGTGCAGATCTTTTCATGTTCCATACCATGCTTCTGGCAGTCTCAGCAAATATAAGCTCCGCATCATTAGAACATACATTCTTGAGATTTGAGGCAACAATATTGAATCTGGTAATGAAGCTATTCCAGATAGAATCAGATTCATTTGCATCCATGGTTGACAAGCATCTCTTCTGTATAGAGCCTAAATGCATCTTTATTTCTTTCATAAAATTTGCAAATAAATTATCAACATTTAGCCTAGTTTTTAGTTTAAGAAGGGTTTCCAAGGTGAATGGCTTGGGTTGAGGTGGAATGGTAAATTCTGGAATGATGATCAGAGGACTAGGATATGCTGGTTTCTTCTGAGCAGGCATAATGCGAAAGAACGGTTTGATTATGTGAATGGATGGGATGACGGCTTTTGGATTATCAAAATAAGGAACAAAAGCTGATGGTTTTTGTTTAAGTGTTAGTGTTGGTTCAGGAATGAATACATCTGATGAAATAGGTGGATCTGGTTGTTGTGGTTCAAATCCTCTGAGAGAGAGGGGTGAGATAACATCTGGATGGATATCTGATTCAGATGAATCAGATGAGGTGGTTGGGGTACAGGATGTAGAGGATACAACAAACATAGTCTTGAGAGGTTGAACATCCAGAATCTCAGAGTCAGGTATGTTTGATTCAATAGGATTGGATGGTTCTGACTGAGGATCAGTAGGTTTGGATGAAGGTGGTTCAGATACAACTCGTTCAGATGCAACTGGTTCAGATGCAACAGTTTCAGATGCAACTGTGTCAGATTATATGGGTTCAGATGTAACTGGTTGTTGAATTTCGGGTTGTTGTTGTTGTGTTGTAGGTTGTTCTGTTGGTTTTGTTTGTGGTTCTGATGGAGGAATGTCAGATGATTTAGGTGGTGTTGTGGAAACAGGATCAGATGAAATTTGTGATTCAGAAATTTTTGATGGTTCAGAGGTTTGAGATGGAGCAGGAATAATTTGATTTTGAGTGGGAGGAGGTTCAGGCATAGAACTAATTGTTGATATATTTACAGCAATTTTAGAAATAGAAGGTAAAGATGATTTAGTATTTGTATTGATGCGCTTGGTAGGAACAGAGGGAACTTCTCCAGAAGCTTTTCTCTTGATCTGCTTCTGTGGTTTTTCAGCAACTCTCTGTTTCTTCTGAGCAGCAGCTTCATCTGCCTCTAATTGTCTTCTTTTCCTCATGTTCTCTTCATAAACATCTGGCATAGGTTCTCTAGCACGAATCATAATATCAGCAGGAAAATGTGTTCCATCTACTTTGCACGCTTCAATATATCTAAGAATAATATCCCTTGGTTCTTCAGCACCAAAGATTGGAAAGTCTTGAACTGGAATCCTTCTCTGACTAACTTCAGAAACATTCAGCTTCTTAGGAGTAGCTGTGAGTTCATCCACAACTTTTAGCCTCTGAAGACTCTTTCCATTCAAGGGTTTACCAACTATTGTCTCAAGCTCTTCTTTAACTCCAGCTTCATAAAGAGCAGCTACCAGACCATTCTCTGTCAGAATGTCTGAGATCAATCTTCCAAAAGGAATCCACGTCCTGATCTTCTGTCCCTTATCCTTTGTGGATTCTCTGGATGAATTGATGTGATTCCATAGATGCATAAAGAGAATGTATGGCAGATCTACCTTTGTACTCTGACTCAAGCAGTACATGAAATAGAGTTGTTCATTATTCACATAATCTGGAGAATTTGTGGATTTTCTGTGATTGATACATCCCAGAAAAATCTTTGCCCAAATTTTGTAGTCAGGTTTCAGATCCTTAAATTTGTTAGAAGCCTGTCCAGATGCAATAACTTCCTCATACACTTCTTCCATGTCAACACGCCCAGCTGACAGATGACAAACTCCATCAGTTTCCTCATACCCTATGAGTTTCCTGATGAGATCTTCAATGATTATGATCTCTTTTCCCAGAACAGAAGAGAGGATGAACTTTGGATAAACAGATGCATGAATCCAAAATTCCTTCACCAAGTGTGGATACACTGGACCAAACAACCTATCAAAATACTTAACCTAACCTTGTGCATCAACAATAGAACGCAAATCAAATCCATTGTCAGCCAGAGAGTCAAATTCCACCATGGATTCACAAAGAACTTCAAGCTTGTCCACAGGGGTTAACAACGTTCTCTTAGGTTCCTTAAAAGGAGTAACACCCATGTTTGATGATGCAACTGCAGCCATAGATGATTGAAACTGAGCTGATGTTGAGGATGATGCTGCCATTGTTGAAGATGAAAAAGATTTGGATGAAGGTTTAGGGTTTTGATGAAGAGCAAATAGCAAATAGAAATGCATATATTGTTTGTGAAGTGAAAAGTGTGAAATGGTGTGATTTGTGGTATTTATAGATAGAGAAATTAGGGCATTCAAAAAGACACATACATCACATTCCACTTAGCAATTAATGGCATTTAATGAAAAGAATAAAAATCATTTCAAAGCATTAATTGATTCTGACAAATTTGGGGGAAAAACAAGATTTTCACTATTCAAACAATACCTCAAATGTCTCTTCAGTAATGTACACACCATGTTTTCAGATTCAGAGTGACACGTGTTTGCTTGCATGTGCTTCTAAATTCTCTTGAGAAATGAAACGTTAGCCAATGTTCAGATCCTCTAAGATTGGTTAGTTCAGATACACACAAATAATAATAACTCAAGAAATCAAATAATTGACAAATGAAATACTTCAGAGTTTTAAGCATTTTGCATCTGAGAAATTTGCTTCTAATATATATCATTCTAGACAAAAATCCATACCAATATTTTTCAGAATAAACTTGAACCTATCTTCAGCAAGGGGTTTTGTGAAAATATCAGCCCACTGATGATCTGTATCAACAAAGGCTAAGTTTATAATACCCTTCTGAACATAGTCTCTGATGAAATGATGTTTAATTTCTATATGTTTTGCCTTAGAGTGTAAAATAGGGTTTTTAGACAAACATATAGCAGAAGTATTATCACAGAAAATAGAAATATTACTCTCAAAGACCTGATAGTCTTCTAGCTGACTTTTCATTCAGAGCATCTGCGTGCTGCATCCAGCAGCAGCAATATATTCTGCCTCTGTAGTTGATAGTGCAATAGTAGGTTGCTTCTTGCTGTACTGGGAGATTAAATTTATTCCTAGAAATTGACAACTTCCAGAAGTACTTTTTCTTTCCACTCTGTCTCCAGCATAATCAGCATCACAGAATCCAACTAATTTGAAATCATCAGATTTTCTGTAACACAAACCCACATTAGAAGTACCTTTCAGATACCTTAGAATCCTCTTAACAGCTGTTAAGTGTGATTCTCTAGGATCTTATTGGAATTTTGCACATAAGCATACACTGAATAAAATGTCAGGTCTAGAAGCAGTTAAGTAGAGAAGAGATCCTATCATACCTCTGTAGAGTTTCTGCTCTACTTTCTTACTTACCTCTTCCTTACCAAGTGTACTTGTTAGATGCATAGGAGTCTTTGCCATCTTACTATCAGTCATGTTAAACTTCTTCAGAAGCTCTTTAGAATATTTGGTCTGATGAATATAAGTGCAATCTGGAGTCTGGTTGACTTGAATTCCTAGAAAGAATCTCAATCCTCCCATCATGCTCATCTCAAATTCAGCCTGCATACATTGAGCAAACTCCTTTCCCAGCATAACATTGGTAGATCCAAATATAATATCATCCACATATATTTGACAAATTAACAGATCTTTCTTAAAGGTTTTACAAAAGAGTGTTGTGTCCACTTTGCCTCTGATAAAAATTTTCTCCAGAATAAAATTGCTTAATCTCTCATATCAAGCTCTGGGAGCTTGTTTTAAACCATAAAGTGATTTCTTTAGTTTGAAAACATGTTCTGGAAATTTTTCACTCTCAAAACCAGGAGGTTGGTGAACATAAACTTCTTCTTCTATAATACCATTTAGAAAGGCACTCTTAACATCCATCTGATATAGAGTGATGTTATTTTGTGCAGCAAAAGAAATGAGTAAACGAATAGACTCTAACCTGGCTACAAGAGCATAAGTCTCTGCATAATCAATTCCTTCTTGCTGGCTATAACCTTGAGCAACAAGCCTTGCTTTGTTTCTTTCAACTTCTCCCTTTTCATTCAACTTGTTTCTGAAGACCCATTTAGTTCCAATTATGTTGAATCCCTTTGGTCTTGGAACCAAATCCCAAACATCATTTCTTGTGAACTGATTGAGCTCTTCTTGCATGGCAATTATCCAGTCATTGTCTTGCAGAGCTTCATCCACAGACGTTGGTTCAATAACTGACACCAACCCAAATAATGATGCTTCAGATGATCTGAGGAAGGATCTTGTTCTTATGGGGTCATCCTTCTTTCCAATGATCACATCCTCTGGATGAGAGGCCTTGATTTTGGAAGATGATCCTCTAACATTTTACTCTTCAGAAATGTTCAAGTTGTTCATTTGAGAAGCTAAAGGAATTGCATCTGGCGTTGCTTCTGGTTCCTTCACTTGAGCTTTGTCTGCCTCTGAGCCTTCAAAGTCTATGAGAATTACTTCTCTATCTGCAGAACTTTCAAACTGCTTTGCCTTTTCAATGCCAAGCTTATCATCAAATCTAACATGTATAGATTCCTCCACAATCTGTGTTTCAGTATTGTATACTCTGTAGCCTTTAGAGCGTTCAAAATACCCAAGCATGAAACACTTCTGTGCTTTAGAATCAAACTTGTTAAGATTCTCTTTAGTGTTCAACATAAAACAAATACATCCAAAAGGATGAAAATATGAAATGTTGGGCTTTCTGTTCTGAATATAACAAGCTGTGTTTATTGCTTCTGCCCAAAAATGCTTTGCCAGATTAGTCTCGTTGATCATGGTTCTGGCTATTTCTTGCATAGTTCTATTTTTCCTCTCTACAACTCCATTCTGTTGTGGAGTTCTAGGACAGGAAAAATCATGAGCAATGCCATTTTCATTAAAATATTTTTCAAAATATTTGTTTCCAAATTCACCACCATGATCACTTCTGACTTTAATAATTTTAAAATCTTTTTCATTCTGGACTTGTTTGCAGAAGTCAAAGAACACAGAATGTGACTCATCCTTGTGTTTTAGGAACTTTACCCATGTCCATCTGCTGTAGTCATCAACAATGACTAATCCATACTTCTTGCCTCTGATGGATGCAGTTTTCACTGGTCCAAACAGATTAATGTGAAGTAATTCTAATGGTCTTGAGGTTGAAACAACATTCTTAGATTTAAAAGAAGATTTTGAAAATTTTCCTTTTTGACATGCTTCACAAAGAGCATCTGAGTTGAACTTCAATTTAGGAAGTCCTCTAACCAGATTGAGTTTATTAATCTGAGATATACGTCTCATATTAATATGCCCCAATCTTCTGTGCCAGACCCATTGGTCATCATTAACAGACAAAAGACATTTAACATTTTGAACCTTAAGTTCTGAAAGATTGATTTTATAAATGTTGTTCTTCCTCTTCCCATTAAATAGGATTGAGACATCCTTCTGACTAACAGCTTTACAACATTGTTGATTAAAGATTATATCATAACCATTGTCACTTAATTGACTTATGGACAATAGATTATGCTTTAATCCTTCTACCAATAAAACATTAGATATAGAGGGAAGGTTACCATTGCCAATAGTACCAGAGCCAATAATCTTGCCCTTCTGATTCCCTCCAAACTTCACTTCTCCTCCAAATTTAAGCTTCAGGCTTTGGAACATAAACCTTTCTCCCGTCATGTGACGTGAGCAGCCAGAGTTCAGGTACCATGACTGGCGTCTTGACTTTTCTGCTAAATACATCTGCAACAGGGATTATCTTATCCTTAGGTACCCAGATCGTTTTGGGTACTTTTGGGTTAGTTGCCTTGAAAGTTTGTCTGAACTTCTGTCTTTTTACAACAGTTTTGTTCTAACTGACTTTTGGCTTAAACACAGGAACGTTCTGATCAGAACGTATGTGTTTGATATCATTCAGATGATCAAACTTGAAATGAGAATATAAGGGAGTTTTCTTAATAACTCCCGTCATGTGACGTGAGCAGCCAGAGTTCAGGTACCATGACTGGCGTCTTGAATTTTCTGCTAAATACATCTGCAACAGGGATTATCTTATCCTTAGGTACCCAGATCTTTTTGGGTCCTTTTGGGTTAGTTGCCTTGAAAGTTTGTCTGAACTTCTGTCTTTTTACAACAGTTTTGTTCTAACTGACTTTTGGCTTAAACACAGGAACGTTTTGATCAGAACGTGTGTGTTTGATATCATTCAGATGATCAAACTTGAAATGAGAGTATAAGGGAGTTTTCTTAATAACAAGTTTATCAACAGGAATTGGACTTAAATCCTTTCTAGAGGAAGATTCATATCCAATTCCTTTCCTGTTGTTTCTGCTAACTCCATATATCATTGAAGCCATCTTGCTTCTATCTATGCTTTTAGCCAGAAACTTCTGAAAGCTGAAGTCATATTCTTCTAAAATGTTTTTGCATTTAGACTTAGTTTCAAACTCAGAGTCTTGTTGAGCTTTTTCAAAATTAGTTTTCATTTTTAAATTGTTTTCTTTTAGCTCAACAACTTCTGACTTTAACAGATTATTCTCATATTCAAGATTGCATTTAAGCTTCTTGCATTTGAGCTTAATCTGATTATAGTTTTTCAGGACTTCTGATAAAACTTTAATAAGCTCTTCCCTAGTAAGGTCAGAAAGTACCTCTTCTGAGTCAGATTCAGAATCAGATTCAGATCCAGATGATCCTTCATTCTGATCTTTCACACCTGCCATCAGAGCCATGTTGGCGCATTCTTCTTCAGATTCTGATGAGGATCCAGATTCATCTGAATCATCCCATGTTTCCATTAGAACCTTCTTCTTATGCTCAGGCTTTCTTCTAGGCTTTTCTTTCTGAAGCTTTGGACATTCATTTTTGTAATGGCCAGGTTGTTTGCATTCAAAACAAACAACTTCCTTCTTTCCAGATCTTTTTGGTCTAGAGGACTCCTTGCGCTGATCTGGCTTCTTGAAGTTCTTGAACTTCCTCTGTTTGTGCTTCCAGAGTCTGTTGATTCTTCTGGACAGCAAGGACAGTTCATCTTCTTCTTCAGAAGAAGACTCTTCAGAACTCTCTTCTAACACCTGCAAAGCTTTCACATATTTGTTAGATTTTAAGGCAATAGACTTACCTTTCTTTTGAGGCACATCTTCCTCAAGTTCAATTTCATGGATCCTTAGTGAGCTGATTAGCTCCTCCAAAGTGATCTTGTTCAGATCCTTAGCAAGCTTCAGAGCAATGACCATAGGTCTCCATCTGACAGGCAAGCTTCTGATGATCTTCTTCACATGATCAGCAGTTGAGTAGCCTTTGTCCAGCACTTTTAGACCAGCTGTTAGGATCTGGAATCTAGAGAACATTGTTTCTATAGACTTAGATTCTTCCATTTTGAACGCTTCATACTTCTATATTAGCGCCAGAACCTTGGTCTCTTTTACTTGAAGGTTTCCTTCATGTGTCATCTTCAAAGACTCAAACAAGTCAAATGCAGTTTCTCTGTTTGTGATCTTCTCATACTCAGTGTGAGATATTGCATTTAACAATATTGTTCTAGCTTTGTGATGATTTCTGAACTCCTTCTTTTGGGCTTCAGTCATTGATTTTCTATCAACTTTCTTGCCATCCCCATCAATGGGATGAACATACCCATCAACTACCAAGTCCCATAAATCAGCATCATAACCAAAGAAGAAACTTTCTATCATGTCCTTCCAATAATCAAATTTCTCCCCATCAAACATAAGGGGTTTTGTGATGATTCTTTCCCTTTCTTCATATATGTTGTTGTTGTTAGATGTTGAAGTTTCATCCATAATAACAACCAAATATATTCTCACTGGATCTTTTCTGTCACGGTGAAGTGGTAGCACACACAGAACCGGAGCTCTGATGCCAACTGAAGGTGAGAAAATACTTAGAAGGAGGGGGTTGAATAAGTAGAGAGAGAATATTATGGCAATAAAACTCAAAGATTTTTATCCTGGTTCGTTGAACTCAACTACTCCAGTCCACCCAATCAAGAGTGATTTGCCTTTCTCAACAAGGACTTAATCCACTATTAATCAAACTGATTACAATAGCAAGCACTAAGAACAACTGTTCTTAGTCTTCTTAAGAACAACTGATCACAACTGGATCTTCTTAAGGACTTTTACAATTAAATGTAAAAACTAAACAAGTGTTTAAATGCTTCTAAGAAAGCTATATCACAACTGTGATTTTACACTTAAGTTTAAGAACAGTGAAATAAATTCAGCAAAGAATATAATTTGTATGAGAGCTTGTAATGAATTTCTTTCAATATTTCGTCAACTGAAGAAGAGTGATAGAGTCTTGCTTTTATAGGCACAGAGGTCCAAGTAGTTTTCACGTTGAAGGCTGTGTACTAAAAAGGGTTGTAGCCTTTTTGTCTTCACATCACATGACCTTTCCTAGAAGTAGAATGCACAGATAAATCCTTTTTGTCTGTGTTCTTGTGTCTAGCATAAATGAGGAAAGAGTCGTTTGGCCAAACCAACAGACATAACTTTGAATTCTTCTTCAACAAGTTTCTAATGCTTCAGCAGATAACATTAGAGCCTTGAATGATCAGAGTCTTGATGTTCATTAGAGTTTGCTGATTCAAAGCATTGCAGCAAGTGTGCTTTCAGCGTGTAAGTTCATTAGAGCAGAGTTTTAGGATCAGATCCTTAGTACTGGCAGCGTAGTACTATCAGAGTCTTCTGAAATAAACTCAGCTTGAAACTCTTCATACAAAAGTCTTCAATGCTTCAGATGCTTCTGTAGCTTCTGCTTTAGATCCTTCTGTAGCTTCTGCTTTAGAATCTTCTGTAGGCAGCGCTCAGAATCTTCTGTTGGCAGCATTCAGATTCTTCTAAGAGATGCTTCTTGTAACAGCCCAATTTTCGATAACTGATTAATTGTATTAATGGATTGGTTTAGGTGGTTTATCTGATTTAAATAAGTTATGAGATTTATTTAATATGAGTTAATGGATTTAACTAATTTATTCTATTTGGTGGAATAAGGTGGGCTTAGTAGATATTTTCCAATTAATGATAAAATGAGATAATTGTGAAGAGAGAAATGGAACGGAAAGAAAATAATAGAGAGGAAGGAAAAAAAGAAAAGAAATAAAAGGATATAAAAAGGGGATTGGAGAGAAAGAGAAAGATAGAAAGAAAGAAAGAAAAGAGAAAGAAAGAAGAAGAGGAGAAATGAAGAGGAAAAAGGGAAAAAGCTTGGAGAATCTTCAAGAACCAATTTCGAAGCTCCGATTAATCGAGGTAAGGGTGAGAAACATTGCTATTTAATCATTGTATGCTATTATGTATGTTGGGTTTGGGTTTGTGGATGTTTTTCATCACTTCCCATTTTAGGGCAAGTTGGATTAATCGGTAGAATGATGATTTAATCGGTTGAAACTTGGAAATAATGCCGTAGAATAGTCGGGTAACATGAGGGTATGTTGTTTGAGCTGATTTTAATGATTAAGTGGTTGGTTGATGGTGGGATAAAGGGAGAAGACAAAATGGGGTTCTGTTCTGCGCAGGTTCGCTAGCTCTCGCCAGGCGAGTGAAGGCGAAGCCCAGCGAATGCTGGCGAATAAATATGATTAAGTCCCAGTGGACTTCGCTGGCGGGTTCGCCAGGCGAAGGGTTGTTGGTGAATGTTCGCCGGGTGAGCATGCTGGCGAATGGCGGCGAACCAAGTCAGTAGCTACTGACTTGGGCTCGCTGGGAAGTCTCGCCAGGCGAAGCCTAGCGAGTGTTCGCTGAGAGAGTTCGCCAGGCGAAGGCCAGGCGAAGGTTCGCTGCGAGAGTTCGCCAGGCGAATGAAGGCGAATGTGACATCATTTTTCTTTTGCTGTGTTGCTCATGTGGTGATTGTTTGATTGATTCACATAGGTTAATGCCTCTATGATATGAATAAGTATGTGATCCATGGTGATGATATGTGTTGTGGGTAGCCTTTGGGCGTGAATCCTGGACTTGTGGTATGAGTATTAATCAGATCGATTATAAATACATGAGAACATGATAATGATTATGTGTGTATTATTTAATAATGGTAATGTGCGTATTATTTGATGAGTTTGTGAAGGTTTGATGTAGTGTACAATTAGGTAATAAGTATGCATGAGAACATTGTGGATATGTGTGCATAGCTTATAATTGTATTATTGGTACTGTGACATGTATACCTTGTATGAAATGGCATGAGATGAATAATAAACATAATACAAAAATGTATTGTGGATGTATATTGTTTATATGCGGTTGTATGTTAAGATACATGAAGAATGCATGAGAGCATATTGATGGATATGCGTGCATCGTTTGATAAATATGATGTTTGTATTGATTGGATGCGATTATGTATGAAAAATGCGTGAGAATATATCGTGAATATATGTACATTGCGTGGTAAATGTGTTATGCGTGTAAGCATGATGTAATTCTTGTATGATGAATTACTTAAGAATGCATGAGAACATATTGTGGATATGTGTGCATTGTTTGATAGATGTTGTAAATGCATACTGTATGTATGTGATTAAATGTGAATAATGCATGAGAACATATCGTGGATATGTGTGCATTGTTTGATAACTGTGAAGAATGCATGAGAACATATCGTGGATATGTGTGCATTGTGAGTGATAATGTGGTGATAGTGTTGAATTATGAATACATCGATGAATTTTATGTGAATATGTTGTATGTGCAATCATTGTGTAATTCTTAAAGAGATGAATTATGTAAATGCATGAGATTAAGATGTCGGTCTTAAGTGCATTTGTTGTGGTTGATTGTACATGCATCATTTAGTCAAGAGGCAATGTCTGTTAGTTTCGTGGAAACTAGTGGCTTGTCCCAAACCTAGAAGTGTGGGTTTGAAGGCTTAGAGGACGGGCCTTTGTGGTTATCGGTCTAGAAGTGTGGACCCGGTTTAATGTAAAAACCGAAAAAAGATAACGGGTTATCGGTCTAGAAGTGTGGACCCGGTTTAATGTAAAAACCGAAAAAAGATAACGAGAGTCGGTACCGCATTGCATTGAGTTGCATTGAGTTGTTGAGTCACATTGTATAATGTCATTGATATATGAAGTATGCATGTGAATGAGATGTTTGTTGAATACTTATGAAGCGTGCATGAAGAGATGCTTACGTGTGAATGTTAAGATTGTGGAATTGTGGATGTGTGCATGATGTAAAATGCTTGGTGAATATTCATGTTGTATATATATATATATATATATATATATATATATATATATAAGTGACGATGTAAATGACTATGAGTTGAATTGTGGTGAGAAATAGGGAGTTAATTATATGATACCTATGTATACATGATTTTATGCTTTGATTATTATGGTAATATTTCTCACCCTTCTGCTGTTTTATAATGCTCTATGAGGCATTGCAGATTAGGTTGCTGGAGGCCTTTATGAAGTTCTGCTTGTAGTTCGAGGTCGCTACGTGTGTAGTGGTTTAGTAATTATTTATGGGTCGAGTCATGCTCTGGTCGTGTAACACGGGGATCGATTGCTTATGTTTTAGGACTACATTATGTAACCTAAGTTATGTTTTCATATTTGGAGTAATTGAGATAATGAGATGTTGGCCTTAGTGCCTAGAGATGTTGATTTTATATGATGAAAGTAAATGTTTCTTTTAAAGGATTTTCATTAATGAATCCGCTGCTAAATGGAAAGGTGTATATGAGCATGACAGATTGTTTTAATGTGGTGCAAGTTTTGTGTGATGCCCTTTTATGGATGCATGTTAACTTTTACTCTGATTATGCATATATTATGTGCGGGGTTTAGAAGGGTGTTACACTTCTGACGCTTCAGAGCCTTGCATAATTTCATGTTCAGATCTAATTTTCTTTCAGAATAATATTCACTTTAATATCTGCAGCAAACATACTAAAACAAATTTTAGAGTATATAATTCTTTAATACAAAATTTCGTAAGAGTTATCATCAAAACATAGAGATATAATTAAGAACCAATCTGTGTTCTAACAAGGGACTCAACTAAATATTATAATTTTACGTCACAAATGTACTATTATATTATTATATATGTGAGAGCCATTATTTAATTAGTCAAAACTAAAGTCATCTAAATGATATTAAGTCTATGGCTAAGGGAATATATGTCATGAAAAGTTATTTTATGGATACCATAAGTCAATATCCTAATTTGATGAGGAGTCCAATTAGAATATTGAAAACTAAGTAGTAACCCTAAGAGAGTTATTTATACGGGTTATGGTTCTCATTTATAGAGAGACGATCAATACAGTTTATCAGGTTTTCTCTCTTCATCACTATCAGAAAAGAATAATCAAATCCTAAGGTACTCTACAAATTGGAAGATCACATACCTGTAAATCTTCAACGGTCCCAATGGCTAACTCATGTATGCCTTCACTTTCATTTCATCTTGTATTCAGGTATGGGTTCATAGGATATGAGTTCATATGATATGGACTCATAGGGATTGATTCAAAATTGTGTTCTTAATTTCTATATGAGTAAAGATACATAAGGTAAAGATCAGGTATAATAAGTGGTGTCAGAGCCATCCATATTTGATTCAATTTTATTTTTTGGATTTTTTTTTAAATAAGGGTTCTAAAATTGGGATTTATTTTGATCTTCTAATTTATGTAAACGTTAATCTTATGTTTTGTGATTCATATTTTTGGTCTAGTTTAAAGACGTGCTTAATGAAATTCATATTGGATGTCGAATCAAATTTTTTTATTTTGAATTTTTTAGTTTGTCCCTGTTCCTATAAAAAATTTGCAGTCTAGGAGCAGCGACGACCATCACACTTCGAAGCCCAGGCGGGCATATTTTTTGCTGACGAAAATCATCGATGGTTGACAGGTACCCCATTCCTGCTGATGGGAACCCAATTCCAGATTACGATCCTCATAGTTGGGCGACGAAAAGTCCCTGCTGAACCTTGTCGAGTGACGACCATTATGATTACGATCATCATGAATTATTTCAATGTCGTTTTTGAAAAAAATAACATTTTTTACTTGGCTTTTGAATTTTGTAAAATTCATAAATGTATTGTTTTGTTGTACTTCGCATAACAAAGCAGACACAAATTGGAACACGTGCAGGTCATGCTGGTTTGCATTGTTGTGTCCCATAGTTGTCTTATCCATTAATTTTGGTACATTTTTTGTTCAAGTTTTGGCTACCTTTTGAATTTTATACAATATTTTAACTTTTTAAATGACGCAATTAAAATGAAAAGTCACAAAAGTGACCTCTTTTATGCAAATTACTTATAAGAAATGTTAAAAGTTCTTTTTTTGTGTCCATGCGAGTAACAATTGACCCAAAGAACAATTGATGTTTGGCTGGATTTCATTCACACCTGTATTGGTAAACAAGTCATAATTATAATGTTTCACATGTGAATTATAAATCAATCCAAAGAGGGGTTTACTATTTGACATGTTTTATTATCAATGTTTGACCATTACCACAAGAGTATCACTAGCAATTGATATTAATGTCTAAAGACTCGATATTGATGGTATACTAGGTATCTTGAGATGGGTTATACCATTATTTGAACATGATAATTATTCAGTTGTTTCTTTCTTCTTTTTATGTGAGTGTATTTATAGTGTTTCTTATGTTCTATTTTCAACTACAATTTCTTCGATATTTGTTAATCTAAATTCGGTTTTGGTCCTTAATGGGGACAATTTTAAGGACTGGAAAGAGAACATGAAAATTATTTTTGGCTGCATAGATCTTGACATTGCATTAAGGATGGAGCAACCACCTTATCCTACATAATCTATGAAGGTGAGAAAAATACACAAGAAGGGGGATTGAATTGTGCTTTCCGTTTTCTTAGTTTGCATCCGATCAGAGTTTAGAATCTAAACTGGTGTTCAGATTCTGGTTAATTCTTAGCAGCAGAATGCTAACAGAAGCAAATCAATAATAGCAAAAGACACAAAGGTTTATATTATTTCCTCCCCTAACTGAGAGTAGTCCAGTCCCTTGCTTCACAAAATATTTTCACTATAATCAAAATATGATTATAATCACTTATGCATTCAACATAAGACTTTTACACCTGCTCAGACGCACGGTCCAAGACTTATATTAAAGCTCCTTACTCGAGACTTCCTGCTCAGGTTCCACGAACCCAAGACTTCTTTACTCTGACTCCTCACCCAAGAATTCTACTATAAGTCACATGAAACGAGTCTCTCTACTTACACCCTACTGGACAAGACTTACTGCTCCAAATTCCATGCACTGAGCATTCCTGCTCAAGCCCCTCAGGCCCAAGACTTCAGTTCCAGATCACATGAAACGAGTCTTTCTCTGCTTGCACCCCACTGGGAAATGCTTACCGCTTCTAGTTCCATGCCCTGAACTATCATGCTCAAGCCACATTGGCTCAAGATTTTCCTGCTCAATCAATCTACTTGATTAAGACTTTCATTGCTCAAGCTCTTAGCAAGAGACTTACGTGGCTCAAGCATCTTGGTTCGAGACTTCCTTACTTGTATCCCAATGATACAAGACTTCTACTTAATCAATCCACTTGATTAAGACTTTCACAGCTAAATCACATAGCAAGAGACTTACGTGGCTCGAGACTTCCTTGCTTATATCCTAATGACACAAGACTTTCATCTAAATTGCTGAGAAAGCTTAGTAGAATAGAGAACAAGGTGTACATGATAAAAATTATAAGAGGTATGGAAAATCACCATAACAAAGACCTAAGCTCTTAAGATTCCTAAGATATTCAATGTGTATGAAATCTTAAGGCTTTTATAATTACAACCTACATTAGAAAAATATGCATATATATTGAGTTTATAATTGTTGATCTTTTTACTCCTTCTTCTGGTTGATCCTTGCTAAAGATTTAATTTGAACCTTCAACTATATTTATAGCCTTTTCAGAAACTAGTCGTTGAAGAGGTAACTTGATCAAGAGTCTTTGTTGTTACTCCATAGTACAAGAGTCGTTGAAGATAGATACACCAGAAGATCTTGATCTAATGTGTAACATTTTTAACCTTTGAGTCCTTCAGATAGAGCCATTGAGAGTATATATCCATAAAGCATCTAAGCTTTTCTTGAGCCTTGCAATCTGTAGACTCTAGCTGAAAAACTAATTTGACAATACAACTTGCTTTTTGCAGTACAGACAGCTTCGACTTTATCACTAACTCTGAATGGTACCAGAGGCCAATTTATATTCACTAAGTGTAGAGACACTAACATTTCTTCTTCTAATTCTGAGGCCTTCAGCTTCATAGTCTTCGCCAGACATCACTTAGCAAGTGTTCTTCAGATTCTGCCACCAGAAACTAGCAATTCAACAACTCTCAAGTTGTGTTTAATGTATAACAGATTCTAACCATAATATTTATAAGTATTAGAACCTGCACACATGTAATACACATTTAAACCATTGTTCTTTGAATACTTTATTATCATCAAAACCCAACGAAAATATGTCATGAGAAAATCTTGTTCTAACAATTTATTACCTTTTAATAGAGGAAAGATTATAAAAAGTGGGATCCCTTTAATCGCACGAGTCTCATGATTATTAAGTGTAGAATTAATGAGGTCTTTAGGGGTACTAACTCTGAAGACATAACAAATTCCAAAGACCACAGATATTTTCCTTTGCAAATATCACAGATATTAAGGATCTCAAAGATTTTCCTTTGCAAACATAACAGATATTGGATTATGGATATTGGAAGAAGAAACACTCAGAAGTACAGTTTTCGAGCTCCCGATCTTACAGATTTGAGAAAGCTAGTATCCTTGGTAGTTGATCATGTAGGCTTTAGATCTCATCATGGGAGACTTCAATTTGTTTGTTCTACCAACATAGAAGACATAATTCTTAACACCCTTGTGCAGTTTTATGATCTTGTCTACCGATGCTTTACTTTTCCTGATTATCAGCTCATGCCAACCTTGGAGGAGTATGCTTATCTGTTGGGTATATAAGTTTCTGATAAGGTTCCTTATACTGGTTTGGAGGAAATTCTTAAGCCTCAAGATATTGATGCAGTCACCCATTTAACAAAATCTGATATAGATGCTAATCTGAGGGTTAAGGGAGGAATTAAGGGTTTGACTTCTAAGTTCTTGATTGGGAAAACCATTTTGTTTGCTAACGCTGGTAGCACATTGGCGTTTGAGGCTATATTTTCTTTGCTTATCTACGGACTAGTCTTGTTCCCTAATGTTGACAACTTCGTGGATGTTAACACTATTAGGATTTTTTTGATTAGGAATCATGTTCTGACTTTACTTGGTGACACCTATTTCTCCATCCATAGTAGGACTTCTAAGGAGAACGATACCATTGTTTATTCCACACCTCTTATGTACAAGTGGTTCATTTTGAACTTGCCACAGTCATATGTTATTAGAGAGAACAAGAATTATTTAAGGTGGTCTTAGAGGATCATGTCCCTTACTCATGCTGACATTACTTGGTCTCCTTCTATTTATGCGAATGTCCAGATTATTGATAGTTGTCGGGAATTCTCCAATGTTCCTCTTCTTGGAACACAAGGTGGAATTAACTACAACCCGAGTTTAGCTCGCCGTCAACTTGGTTATATGTTGAAGGATGAGCCTACAAATTTTCTATTAGAAGGTTTGTTTCTCCAAGGAGTGGATGATTTTTTTGGTTTGAGGAGAAGAATGACTCATGCTTGGACTAAGATTCATAGGATGGGTAAATGAGAGCTTGGAAGACAAGTTTGCATTACCTTTGAACCTCATACGCTTTGGGTGAATAAGAGAGCTAAGGAGCTTAAAATTCCTTATCCTTTTGAGAAGCCCATGACTACAATGGTCGCTACGCCACTCCCTGTTTCTTCTGATGATGTAAAGACTCTTCAAGATGCTTTGGCCAAGATGAAGCAAGAGAAAGAGATGTGGGAAGGTAAGTTTCATGCTTCTGAAAAGGAGAAGACAGAGTTGTAAAAGTAGATGAAGGAGAAAGATGACTTGATTGAGTTGCTTGAGTGACGCACTATGAAGAGACATGGAGAGGATTTATTTTCCTCTACTACTTCATCATCACATCTTCCTACTTTCGGCACTTGGAAAGGTATTGTGGATCATCTCGTGTTAGAGAAGATCGCCATGAAGGATAACTATGAGAGAGATATTAAGAGACTCCGAAGGAAGTATCAGCTTGAATCATCATCAGATGCTTCTTATATTCCTTAGGATCTAGCTTTTTCTTATTGAGTTTTGATCTTCTGTAATTCGTACTTCCAAGTGTAGCTCTTTCCAATATTCATTGAAATGAGATGTTTATCAGTATTTCCAAAAGTGTTATTTCTTTACGGTGTTTGTAATTACTTTATATCTTAAAGATCTTTAAAAACTGAATGAAACATTTGCATTTTGCATTCGCATCTTGTGCATTGTGTTTTACCTTTTCCAGGTGTCTTATGTTTCTTTCGGTCTTCGTTCAGCCAAGTTGTCGCATCACTATAACACTCGAGCTAATCTAAAGAAAAAGATGGATCAATTGCAACAAGAGAACCGTGAACTCCGTGAAGAGGTGACAACTCTGAAGGATAGTATGGAAAGACTCACTGCTGCAATGGAAGCTCTGGCGGCTGCTCAGAATCAGCCACCACCGCCTTCTCCTTCTCCTGTGCAGAGGACTATGTTAGGCTTTATTGTTAGTCAAAAAGGCATTAAAGTTGATCCTGGTAAAGTTAAAACTATTCAAGAAATTCCGGCACCCAAAACAAAAAAACAAGCAAGAGGATTCTTGGGACGTTTGAATTATATCTCCCGATTTATATCCAATATGACTGCCACATGTGCGCCGATCTTCAAGCTTCTCCATAAAGATCAAGGATGTGTATGGACAGAATGTTGTCAGAAAGCTTTTGAAATAATAAAGAGTATCTTCTTGAACCTCCTATTTTGTCTCCTCCTGTGAAAGGAAGACCTTTGATCATGTATTTGACTGTGCTGGAAGAGTCTATAGGCTGTATTCTGGGTCAACAAGATGAATTTGGGAGAAAAGAATTTTCCATTTATTATTTGAGCAAGAATTTCACTGATTATGAATCTCGGTACTCAATGCTTGAAAAGACATATTGTGCTTTAGCTTGGACTACCAAGCGCCTCCGCCAGTATATGTTGAACCGTATAACTTGGTTAATATCCAAAATGGATCCAATCAAGTATATCTTTGAAAAACCTGCTTTAACTAGGGGGATTGCTCGTTGGCAAATGTTGTTGTCAGAATACGATATCGAGTACCAAACTCAAAAAGAGATAAAAGAAAGTGTTTTGGATGATCATTTGGCACACCAGCCAATTGATGATTATCAACCTATCAGGTTTGATTTTCCTGATGAAGATGTGATGTATCTAAAGGTTAAAGATTGTGAGGAACCATTACCTAAAGAAGGGCCTGAGCCTGGATCCCAATGGGGTTTAATTTTTGATGGAGCTGTTAATGAGTATGGAAATGGTATTGGGGCAATTATCATTACTCCTCATGGTTCTCATATTCCTTTTACTGCAAGGTTGGTGTTTACTTGCGCAAATAATGCGGCAGAGTATGAAGCATGTATTATGGGCTTGGAAGAAGCTATAGATTTAAGAATCAATATCATTGATGTATATGGAGATTCAACCTTGGTGATTAATCAGATTAAAAGGGAGTGGGAGACACGTCAACCTAATTTTATTTCTTATCGTGATTATGCAAGAAGGTTGTCAACTTTATTCAATAAGGCTGAGTTTCACCATATACCTAGAGCAGAGACTCGAATGGCAGATGCTTTAGCGACTTTATCATCCATGATTTTGGTAAATCATTGGAATAATGTGCCAAAAATTGATGTGATACGTTTTGATATACCAACTCATGTGTTTGCAGTTGAAGAGGTTGTTGATGATAAACCTTGATATTATGATATTAAGTATTTCCTAAAGAACCAAGAGTACCTACTTAGGGCATCCGAGAAGGATAAGAAAACTTTGTGAAGATTGAGTGATAGTTTCTTTTTGAATGGTGATGTGTTGTATAAGAGAAATTATGACATGGTCTTGCTAAAATGTGTAGACAAGCGTAAAGCAGACATGTTGATGAAAGAAATTCATAAAGGATCCTTTGGTACCCATGCCAATGGCGTGTAATGGCTAAGAAGATGTTAAGGGCAGGTTACTATTGGCTGACAATGGAATCCAACTGTTGTAAATATGTGAAGAAGTGTCATAAATGCCAGATTAATGCTGACAAAATTCATGTGCCTCCAACTCCTCTCAATGTTATCTTTTCTCCATGGCCTTTCTCCATGTAGGGCATTGATATGATTGGAATGATTACGGCTAAAACATTGAACGGACACCATTTCATATTGGTGGCTATTTACTTTTTTGCCAAATGGGTTGAAGCGGCATCATATGCCAATGTGACCAAGCAAGTAGTGGTTCGGTTTATCAAGAACCAAATCATATGTCGGTATGGTGTTATAAGCAAGATCATCACTGATAATGGGTCAAATCTAAATAACAAGATGATGAAGGAATTATGCGATGAGTTTAAGATTGAGCATCATAATTATTCTCCCTACAAACCCAAGATGAATGAGGCTGTTGAAGCTGCTAATAAGAACATTAAGAAGATCATTCAGAAGATGGTTGTTACATACAAGGATTGGCATGAGATGCTCCCTTTTTCTATGCATGTATATCGTACATTTATACACACTTCAACAGGGGCAATCCCTTTCTATCTTGTTTATGGTATGGAAGCAGTGCTCTCGATAGAGGTTGAAATCCCTTCTATGAGAGTTTTGATGGAAACTGATTTGTCTGAGGCTGAATGGTTCCAGAGTAGATACGACCAGTTGAATTTGATTGAAGAGAAAAGAATTACGGCCTTGTGCCATGGCCAATTATATCAGCAGAGAATGAAGAATGCTTTTGAAAAGAAGGTTCGACCTCGTGCTTTAAGAGAAGGCGACCTCGTGCTAAAAAAGATCTCGACTTTTACCACTGATTCTAGGGGCAAGTGGACTTCTAATTATGAAGGCCCATATGTTTTTAAGAGAGCCTTCTCTGACGGTGTATTAATTTTTACAACTATGGATGGTGAAGGAGAAGGGGGGTGTACCTGCAAACACTCCAATGCCAAAGTGAGGAGTTGGGCAGAGCGAGAGCAAAGTACAGAAAAAAGGGGTAAGAAGTGTGTTACCTGACCCTCTTGGGGAAGAGGGTATTTATAGAGAGACCTCAGCGCTGGGCCAACGGTCATTTGAGTTGGGCTGGATGGCCAGGCCCAATCCAAATGACTGCTAGGGCTTACGTGGCGTAGTGAAGACCAGGACGTGGTCTTCGCCCTAGTCCAACTGCTCCTTGATCTCCGAAAAGTGGGTTTGACCTGCTCTTTCGGAGGTGGGCAGTTGGTCGATGACGTGTCCCCACGGAGGGGAGCACGTGGAGAACGTGCGCCGGGCACGTTGTTCTCCCTGCGGAGGGGAGCTCGAGGGACTCCCTGAGAGCATGTTGTTCTCCCCGCAGAGGGGAGCACACGTGGACGTGGAAGAACCGAGGGTCTTGCTCGACGGACCGGGGGTGCTCTGTTCGACCGACAAAGGGGGCGTTGAGACGCTGCAGGACGTGTCGTCCATCCCGGCGGGGTGCGTGCCCTGTCCGTCCTACGGTGGTGCGTGTGCCCGGTCGGGCTAGTCCACTTAATGGGCCATGTGTGTTATTAGGCTGGACCGTGAGGCTGGGCTCAGACCAGAACAAATTTTTACAACTATGGATGGTGAAGAGTTCAGTTGTCTTGTGAATGTCAATGCAGTCAAGAAATACTTCGCCTAAAAAAATAAAAGAACAGCTTGCTGGGTTGAAAACCCGAAAGGGCGGCTTAGGAAAAAATGAGCGTCTCGGTGGATTGAAAACCCGAAATGGCGGTCCAGGCAAAAATTAGAGACAAAAACAGAAATAATTGTCCCGGTAGATTGAAAATCCAAGAGGATAATTTAGGCAAAAGTTAGGGATTATGGCAAGTAACTGCGTCTGGCCAGTCTTGATCGTTTGAAGCAATATTTCCTATCAAGGACTCTACTTCAATCATCCTCAGCTGAAGTCTCAAGCACAGTGGAACTCAAAGTTGTTAGGGAGAATATCGGTCATTGTATTTCAATGTAGCCCTTTCCATTGTATTTACCATTTTGAAAACATTGTAATGATCTGTGGAGTTACGCCTTTTTGCGGACTACCATTCTATCAATAAAATTTGGGTCTTTGTCCCTTTGTTTGAAATTCTCATTTTGTTTCTGTTTATAGAATTTCATTTTATTTTTTATGATGATTTTTTGAAACAAGTGTGAATAATTGATTTAAAATTTGAAAATCATAAAAACATTTTCCTTTGATTTATGAATATAAAAAGGAATGTCAATAGTTATTCCAAGAACGGTAAGATCTCGAAGCACAAAACTTAGTGTTATCTCAGTGGAGTTTGTTCTTGTTGATACTCTCCCCCAATAGAGTTTGTTTATGTTTTCTTCAGTAGGGTTCTCTCTTGCTCCTCTGGTATAATTTATTGAGAGCTTCCCAGTAGAGTTGTGTTGATGTTTCTCTAATAGAGTTTGTTGGTATTCCCTTAGCATAGTTTTGTTCCAATGGATAATCAGACGGGTGTTATTCAGTTTTTCACAGCTAAGTCTTGATTTAAATCTTCTCCTGCTGAGTATGTTTCCTTCATCCAGCCAGGTTATGGTTAGGCAGTTGAGCAGTTTTGAAGGCCACCTCTCCTTGATGTTAATGCCCACACAGATATTTGTCATTACTGATTCCCAGTAGAGGTTATGCATATCTACTTTAGATATTTCCCAAACAAAGAGCAATGCTGCTTTCTTCTAAGAAGTATTGATATAGAAATCACCTGTCGAGTTTTCTCTTGCCTTATGTTGGGTATTGATTTAAAATCTCCCACAGCTTAATTTTTTTTTGCTATGATGTTAACTTCTTATTCCCCTGCAAGTCCAGGATGTTTCTCTCAGAGCTCTTTCTTGTATCCCCAGAAGATCTATGTTATTCCCCAGTGGAGTTTGTATAGTTGTTTGCATGATTACAATCCTCAACGGATCCATTATATTTCACAGCAGATCTCTCCATCCTTTTTGAAGCGGGTTTCGATTGATTTTTATTCTTATCCCCAAGATAGGTCAGGAAGATTTGGGTTGATGTTCCCCCAGCAGTTTATCTTCTGTCCTTGAAGCAGAGTTCATGTTATTATCCCTTTTGTGGATTACTGATTATTGAAGCTTGGTCTTTGGGTTTCTTCCCAAGTAGTATCTTCATCTCCTCAACAAGATTTGAGCCTTGTAGTATGATTTATTTTCCTTTGATGGCATTTGTTTATCTCTTGCAGGATTTCTTCATTTTTATCCCTAGCAGGATCTCCAGTGATGTCTCCAGCTTGTTGAGATTAGCCGAGTATTTAGTGGTGTTGTGATGTTTTGTTCACCCTTTGTTTATCTTTGTTTGTTTTGTCATCATATTCATACTCATATGCATTTCATGCGCATTCATTTTGTTGAGCATAACATGTTTTTGTTGTATTGTGCATCTTGCATTTTTGTTGGTGCTTCCTTGTTCGCCGGTGTTGTTATACCCGCGGAGTGCGTGTGTCCTCTTTCCATTAGAATGTCGACCCTAAGTAGAAAATGCATATCCTTTCTAATTCCTCACTGAGTTTATGCCTCGTGAAAGATGTTTGTTTTAGCTTTCCTCGCCAACTTTTATTTGGATGGAATTGATCCCCAATTGAGTTATTTCTTCATTGGGTCGAGTCTTTTTTGACAGTTTCTCTCCAGTTTATTCCTGGATTGAACTTTGGTCTCTTGCAGCGGTTATTTTGATTTTCTCTGGGATGTAGATCCTGGATGATGAGAAGGTATTTATTTCTCTCTTTTGAGGATTTATTTTCCTCGACAAAAATCTGTTATTAATCCCCATCAGAAGATAAAGATCTGAATTTCCCCAGTGGTGTTTCGATAACACTCTCTTGATAATTGCTTGTGTGATTTCATGTGGCAGCCTCTTTATTTGAGCATCATGTTTGTCCCCAACAAGGTAAACCTCACCTGGTAATAAGTGGAAGCCTTTTTATTTAAGCAGTTTGTGTAATCTTCAGGAATTTATTGGTATTTCCGCAATAAATGGCAGTTCTCTAGTTCATCCTCAGCAGAGAATTTTACATTGGATCCTTATCTAACCAGTTTTTCTATCAAATGGCATCTCTATGGAAGAATTCCTGGTAAGAAGTTTGTTGTGATACCCCCAATAGATGGTTATCTCTTTATTTGAGAAGTTTGTTGTATGATTTAACCTGCCCATATCTCTTTTGAAGATCCCTGACAGAGTTATGAATATTTCATCCCCAACAGATGGTTGTCTCTTTATTTGAGAAGTTCGTTGTGTGGTTTGAGCTGCCTAGTGACAGGTAGCTAATGATATATTTCTCGTCCTACCCGGTGACAGGTAGTCGAGTATGTTTGTCCTACCCAGTGACTGGTAGTCGACCTTTATTTCTTTCTCCTACCCAGTGACAGGTAGCCGAGTTTGTTTCGTCCTACCCAGTGGCGGGTAGTCGACATTTGTAATACCCTACCTAGTGACTGGTAGCAGGTATTCCTTATGAGTTCATTACCTTTATTTTTCTACCTAGTGACGAGTAGCTAGTAATGTTTCTTCACCTTTTGAGTATATTACCTTTATTTTTCTACCCAGTGACAGGTAGTAGATAATATCCTTCATCCTTTTCGGTCAGTTTTTGTCATTTTTCTACCTAGTGACAGGTAGTCGGTAATCTTTCCTCGTGAGTTCATTACCTTTATTTTCTACCTAGTGACTGGTAGTCGATAATGTTTCTTCATCTTTTAAGTATATTGGCTTTATTTTTCTACCCAGTGACAGGTAACAGGTAACATTTGTCTTTCTTTTGGTTAGTTACCATTTTTTTCTACCCAGTAACCAGTAGTCGGTAATCTTTCCTTGTGGTAATATTCCTTTTCCTGCCCAGTAACAAGTATCCAGAAACCGATAGTTGGTAACCTTTTCCTTCAGGTTTATTACTCTCACTAAACTAATCAGTAACCAGTAGTTGGCATTGTTTCATTTCCTACCCAGTAACAGGTAGTTGATTATCTCTTGCCAAGTTAATTACTTTTATCCAGTAATTGGTAATAAGTAATACATCTCTTTATCTACCCAGTAACCGATAGATGATAATTTTTTCGTGTTTATTGCCTTTATTTTCTACTCAGTAACCAGTAGAAAGTATTTTACCTCATCTCTCCAGTTTGAGTACCTTCTCCCAGTAACCGGCAATTGGTATCTCTTCCCCAGTTGATTCTTTCCTTTTCTTTATCAGAATAGGATCTTGCTCTTTTGTTTTCCCCTGCGGAGTCTCTTTTCTTCTTTTTCTCCCCAGCGTTTGTTTATCTCCTGTGGCATTTTCTCCCCACAGAGGTCTCGTGTCTGCATATCATTAGCATAATCATGTCATTTTGTGGCTTCTTAGGGTCAAAAATTGGGTTTATTTGTTGTATTTAAGTCTCTTAAATCTGGTTGAGACAGAGATGTCAATCTTCATATCTCCGGATAGAAGAAACTTAAATAGAGGAAGTTGTAATACCCTAATTTTTACTCCTAAGATCCCACATATCATTCACATCTCATTCCACAAACAAGATCGCAAGCTTTGGTTCTATTGTCTTCCTCTGCACGTTTGTTCTTGAGAGATCACCAGGCACTCTTGCTTTCTTGTTTGTTTAATATTTGTTTATGCTTATGTTTTACCAACCATTATTCAAAATCCTAAAAAAATGTTTGTTTTTCCTTTACTAACTTTTTTCAGGAAGAATTTGGATCAAAGATATCAAATACCAGTCCCTCAGCTCGAGTGAGTTTCATTTGGAAAAATTCAAAGTTGATCGCAAACAATTCAAAATAACCTAATCAAGAGTTTCCCAAGATTTGATTGACTTTTATTCAAGAGACTCCAAGGTGCATGTGTTTATTTTCATACCTTCTTTGACAAGCAAAAGAATTGAGCCTGAGCCAAGACAGCACATCAAAAAAGCAAATTTTCACATTTTTTGACTGTTATAACCGATTACCAGCATTAGGGTAATTCATTACCCTGTGCGCATTTTGTGAAAATTTGCCAAATTCAAATTCCACAGCACTTTTGGCACCAAATTCAAATGTTTCATCATGAGAATATTTTAGATCACTTCATTTTAACTCCCCTACCTCATCATAACTAATCCCCACCATACGCCTTCACTAATCCCCATTTGATCTTGATTTTTCCTCCAAATTCAAATTTCAAGCCTAATTTTGATTCCAAACCAAACTCCAATCCACCAAATTTTCCAAGCACAAGTCCTATAAATTGAGGCCTAATTTCTCTCATTTCACAAGCTTTTGATAGCCAAAATCACCTTGTCAAATTCTTTCTTGACTCTCAATTTTCTCTAACTACCAAATTCACCAAAGCTCTTTCTTCCTTTGAAAGTAAGTTAGTTCATCACTAGAACTTACTAATATTTGAGCTAAACCTTCATCCATTCACTTTTTCATCATCAATTTCAGTAGATCAAGGCTTTGGAGTGTGGTTTTTGTGGAGTTGATTTGAAATTTTTTCAGATTTGAAGTAGTAATTTCTTGATTCACCATTTTTGTTCTTGATACATCCTTCACAATATGATCTATTGTTGATTCTTGTTACTTGATATTTGGATATTACAAATTGTGTTCTATTGGTATTGATTATTGTTATTTTACTTGAATTTTCGTGCTCAATTGCATGCGTGATCATGAGGTATTTGAAGAAATGATTGATCAAGTTTTACACATTTTAAAAGCTGAATTTTTGTTTTTTAACAAGTATAATCGATTACCTTCCTGGTAGTAATCGATTACACAATGACCATTTTGGCTTTTTTTCTTTGTTTTGGGACTGTTTTGGTTCTTTCTTCTTCTTCTTCCATTTCCTTTTGGTTTTTGCCTTGGAATACACTTTTAAAGGTCATTTTCCTCTAATAATTCATTGGACTTAGGGTGTAGATGAAGTTGGATTGACAGTCACTAATTCAAATATATCTTTAAAGTGAATTGTTCATTTCATTTTAGGTGCTTTGAGTTAATGATATGTTTAGTGCTTTAATCCACCAAAATGAGTGGATGAACTTAAAGTTGTAGTGACCTTGAAATTGTAATTCAATTTGGCATTCCCTATCCTCTTCTCTTTTTTTTTTCTTTTGATCAATAAAAATATTCAATATCATTGGAACTTATTTCAAGTTCTTGATGAAGATGAGATTGTTACCTATTTTCTTTTCGTGCGGTATTACTTTCGGAGAGTGATCTACATATCACTTCTCTAGCATGCATTAGCACTAACATTGTTATTGATCGGCCTCAGATATTCATGGTTTTTACATAAGCTCAATTACGATTGCTTAACAGAGCGCTAAATTGTCCTGTAATCAAAAAATGATCATTTGTGGCTCAAACTTATGTTTGAAAGTCCAAGTATGGTTGATTATTTGTCTTAGGTCCATTACCTATGAAACTTGTTGTTAGGAGGCTTTGATTTTATCAATCCTCTAACGAGTGTTCATTAACTTTGGCCTAAGTGCATGAATTAATCACCGTTGATCATTTGTTCTAACAACTAATCACTAACTCACTAACAATATTATTGTACTAGTTTTGTTTATGTTTCCTTCTTTCTCCCTATCTCTCTTTTATTTGTATGCTCCATTATTATCATCTCATCTCATATTATTGTTTATGTTTTCCGCCATTTTTCTTTTGTCCACTTGGACCATATATTGTTTAAAACACTAATAAAAGATTAAACCTCTAAAAAACTTGGTGCTCTTAACTTTGTGGTTATGCTCTTGGACTATTCTTATACCTTGGATCTCTTGGACTATTCTTGGACCCTTGGACTTAGAATTAGGTCTCTTTCTCTATGCTTGGGTATTATGGATCTTTGCCTTTATTTGGCTTGCTCATTTGCTTATGCTTCAAGATGAATCGAATTCTTATTTGCCTTGCTATGCAGTGTGCTACAATTTGGTTAGATCATTCTTATCTCTAGCTTTTATTTTGGTTTCTAGGGTAGTCACTTCATTTCCTCCCCTTCTTATATTTTCAAATTCTTCTCTCTTTTTCAAAAACCTTCTTGTTTTCAAACTTAAAACCGATTTCACAATAAAACCTTGACTTTTGTCAAGTGATTTTCAAACTTTGTTTTCTTTAATAAATGTCAATCAATGTTAATCATATTTTTACCAATTTCAAAAAAGATATAAAAAATACTTCACCTCATTCAAACTTTTTGTGCCTATATGCACTTTTCATTTTAAAATTTTTCATAAAGTTTAGACATGAGTCATTTTCATAGTTGAGATATAATTCTCCTATTCCCCTTAGTATTTAAGATGTTGACATTTTCCACTTAGATGTTGAGTGACAGACTTGTTGATTTTAATCCAAGTAAAATCCTCCATCTTTAGGTGATGCAAATTTTGTCTTATACTTGTGGACGACTAGTCGTAGTTTTCTTCTTAAAATGACAACTTGTCTTTACATTTAAAATCAATGATAACAAACCTTTTTTTTGTTATTTGTACCATGAACTACGGAGTTTTGATCCTATATTGCAATTTATGGGTACGTATGCATGAGGCGATAAGTCTCTCCAAACACAAAAATCTTTAAAATATATTTCTCTTCTCATCTGTTCAATCTCCTTTCAAACAAAGCTTTTCAAACCAAAAAGCGTAGATATTTCAAAGGGCTCCTATAGAGTACTATATATGTTTTGGGTGCTAACACATTTCTATCGCGTAACTAACCCCCTTACTCATTCTCTGTTTGTTCTTGTTTTAGAACTTGTTTAGGTTTTGTTCGCTCTTTTCCTTTCTTTTTTTGGGATAAAATAAAATTGCGATGGCGACTCTTGCATTTTTGAGTTAAGTTAATCAATAGCTTACACTCAAAAATTTCTCTGCTACACCAAGAACATGAGGAAAATAATGGTATGATAGAAGATGACCCAACCAACTTCTGCCAAGTCATGCAGGATTCCAACTCGAAAAAGTTGATTGAAGAAATGAAGGTTTGGGAACTTGTCTCGTTACTAGAAGGTGTGAAACCCATTGGTTGCAAATTAATTTTTAAGACCAAGTGGAATTCTAACGGTAATACAGAGAGTTATAAGGTTCGTCTTGTGGCTAAGGTTTATACCCAAAAGAAGGGGATTGACTTTACATAGATTTTCTCTCCGATTTCATCGAAAGACTACAATCATGGCACTTGTTGCACATTATAATTTGGAACTCCATCAAATGGATTTCAAGATGGAATTTCTCAATGTAAACATTGATGAAACAATCTATATGGTGCAATTGGAAAAGTTTTTGTTAATTTACAATCTATGAGGTATTTAAAGAGGATAAAATATTATATTCTCGCATGTAGGAGGTCATACCAGTTGGACACCACTGAATATTATGACTATGATTTTATTGGATGTCAAAATAGTAAAAAAAATCCACTTCATAATATATCTACATGTTTGTTAGTGGTGCAGTTTCTTAGAGCAGTGTCAAGCAAACTCTTATTGCTTCATCCATCATGGCAGTAGAATTTATAGAATTTTTTAAAGCATCAAACCATGAGATATGGTCGAGGAACCTTGTCACTAGGCTGCAAATTGTGGAAGGAAATGAAATATCACTTAATTTATATTATGACAATAAATCAGTCTTCCTATATTCCAACAATAATAATAGCTCGACCAAGTCAAAATATATTGACATCAAGTTCCTAGTTGTTAAGGAAAAGGTACAAGTTGAAAATTTCTATAGAACACTTAGGCACAAACTCCATGATAGTATATCCTCTTACAAAAGGTATTTTATCCAAGTGCTTTCAAGAGCACACTCCTCACATGGGTGTTTTACGGTATGAAGAATATTTATTTTAGTGAGAGTTAGTCATTTGTGAATTTTGTGTTCTATGTTTGATATTATGTATGGACACTCTGGTTTTGAATATATTTCTAGTTTATAAAGTCTGATATTCAGTTATTTATACTTTGTACAATAAGGTTACTGAAAGATCTCACTAAAATAAAGTAGGACCAATTGACAATCGACATGCGCATACCATATTATTGTGATTTCTATGTTACACATTTCATGGTGAATTTATGTCCTTTAGTTATGTCATTATTAGTAATTATTGATGAGTTTAGTTATGATTGATATAACTAAAATAACTTTGGTTCTATGTACTGGAATGACTAATGGACGAGATTATTTGGGTATGCTTGAAGTATATATAATAAAAAATTTGAGCTCATAAAGTCTAACGCGTGAGTAAAGTTACATATGTGAGCAGTGAGAGATTGTTAGAATTTTGGGTCACAGATGTAATATTACATGTGTTAGGGCCGTTATTTAATTAGTCAAAACTAAAGTGGACTAATTAATATTAAGTGTATGGCTAATGATATATATGTCATGAAAGGTCATTGTGTGGATACCATAAGACAATATCCTAATTTGATAAAGGGTCAAATTAGAATATTGAAAACTAAGTGTAACCCCAAGAGAGTTATTTATATTAGTTAAGGTTCTTGTTCTAGCCTGGGCCCCGGCTTGGCCAGGCAGGCCCAGCCCAATAATATTCTGCCAAGCCCAGTCCAGCTTGGGCCGCAATCGTCGAGCACGGGGTCCCCGACGGGCAGGTAATGTCCCCTCGCGGGCAGAGCAGGCCTCACCTGTGCCGAGCACAAGACTCCCCACATCGACCAGACACCGCCCTCTTCGCGGGCAAAACCTGCCCCTCTTTGGGCAGAACCTGCTTCTCTGTCGGGCAGGACAACGTGTCCTTCACACGTTCTCCACGTGCTCCCCTCCGCGGGGACACGTCACTGACCAACTGCCCACCTCCGAAAGAGCATGTCAAACCCACTCTCCGGAGATCACGGGACAGCTGGACTAAGGCGAAGACTATGTCTTGGTCTTCACTGCGCCACGTAAGCCCTAGCAGTCACCCGGGTTAGGCCTGAAAATCCAGCCCAACACAAGTGACCGTTGGCCCAGCGTTGGGGTCTCTCTATAAATACCCTCTTTCACAAGAGGGTCAAGGAATTCATTATTTACCCTTTTTTGTACTTGTGATCACTCTGCCCATACGCTTACTTTAGCATCGGAGTATCTTGCATGTACACCCCTTTCCTCTTCTTCAATACCGGTGAGCAGGCAGCAAGTCGAAGACACGTGGCAGCCAGCGATCCCTTTCTGATCAGATCAGATCAGTGGCGCCGTCTATAGGAACATAAAACTTCCCCGTTCCTCCGAGCAGAGAACCAAAGTTTTCACCAACCTTTCATGATCATGGCTAGCCCACACCACGACAATGCCATTCACGACTTCATGTTCGCCCCTGCCACGAACGGCGGCAAGCAAACAGAGACGTCCCAACCTCCGGAGGCCGACGAGAGGGACTGCCAGACTGCCTCTCCTTCATCCGCGGAAGCTGCACACCAGACTGTCCTTCGACCAAGGAGCTCAGCAGCATTCCAACCCATCCCTGTCCCAGACGGAGCGGATCCGACAGTGGCCGCCCTCTTCGCGGCCATCAACCAAACAAATTAGTTATTGTTCCAACAGAATGCACGAATTGGCGCACTAGAGCACGAGGTCCCGCCAAGGTCCCCTCCGCGGGAAGACTAGAATGGGAACTCGAGGAGTCCCTCACCTCGTCCCAGGAATCGACGACCTCGGCTGGAGAGGCCCTAACCCAAATTAGTGCGGGAGCGGACTAGGTCCCCGACGAGACATGTCCGAGAGAGACAGCCAACCAGAGGGGATCCCCCGACCAGACCTCCGAGGGTTGAACCCCCAGTCAGGAGGCCCAGAGCACGAAATCAGGCGCCTCCGCCAAATGGGCCATCACCCCCTCGATCACCAACTCTCAGTGACGAGGACGACTACAGGACCCCCTTGTCCCGAGAGATCATGGCTGCTCCCATCCCCCATGGGATGGAAAAACCCCCAGCGCTCTTGACGAATGATGGTACCTCCGACCCGGACGACCACTTGGAAGACATTGAAGCCATGCTCGATTACCGAAATATCCGGGGAGCTATCAAATGCAGACTATTCCCGACGACACTGAAGAAAGGTGCCATGACATGGTACAAAATCCTGGAGCCGGAGTCGGTCACGTCGTGGAGGGTCTTGAAGGACCTATTTTCGAGACACTTCACGACATCCCGACGCCATCCGAAGACGGAAGCCGTGTTGGGCGCTATAATCCAAGCTCCCGACGAGCCCCTCTGGAAGTACACCGAAAGATTCACACGAGAGGCAGTACAGGTAACGATGTCAGATGAGATAAAGCGTTACTTGATGGATCAAGGCCTGCACCGAGACTCCAAGTTCTACGAAGCTGTGGCCATACACCGACCAACCTCTCTACAAGACTTCCTCGACAGAGCCGCGCATTACATCTGGTTCGAGGAGACACAAGCGGCCAACTCCGCCCGGGACACACGAGACCGAGAGACCCCCCGCGGGCCTCGAGAGGACGGAGCCTCAAGCCACCGGCGCAGAGGAGATCGCCGACGAGAGGATCGTCCCCGCAAACAACGCGAGCAGCGCGGCCCAGTTGGCCGGTTCACAGAGTATACGGCCCTAATCGTTTCCCGCGAGCGCATACCGGCCGAATGCGCCAAAACGGAGTTTGCCCAGGGAGGTGTCCGCTTCCCCATGCCGACACCCCCAAGCCCAACGTGGAAAAATTGAAGTTCTTCCGCTTCCATAGAAGCCACGGGAACGTTACAGAAGACTGCATCCACCTCAAGGACGCGATCAAAATCCTGATCAAGGATGGCCACCTGAAAATATACACCCGGGGAAGAGAAACCCCGAGACAAGACGCCCCCGAGGCCAAGAGAGTCGAAGACCTCCCCTCTTCGGACGGTGACAACGGTCTGCAGGTTGCCCTCTGCGTTAGCCGACATGAGGATTGGTTCGCACACAGAGAGTTCGGCCTCCCCGACAGACCCGATCTTCCCGATGAGCCTGTGCGCCCCACCAGTCGATGGGAATATTTTCCGAGAGCCATGGTCATCTCCGGCGGATCCCCGAGGAACCTATCTATAGGATCGGTAAAGAGAAAGTTCGAGGAAATCATCACTAGCAACTCCGGAAAAATGAGCACCCTCGACAAATTTCGTGACCGATCCAACCCGATCACCTTCTACCTCGAGGAGCTTCCCGGGGGCTCCCTCAACTCAAACATCCCCCTACTGATACGGGCACAGATGGCAAACTTCGACGTCAGACGCATCTTGGTCGACGGCGGAAGCTCGGTGGACATCATGTACACCCACCTCTGTACGACCCTCCAACTCGACGAATCCAACCTGTCCCCCTACGTGGGCTCTGACCTCCAAGGATTCAACGAGACGATGACGAGACCGTGGGCGTACGTCGAGTTAAAAGTCACCTTCGGGAAGAAGGAAACGGCCAGGGAGGTCAATATCTGCTTCCTGGTCATCGAATGCCCATCCCTCTACAACTATATCCTGGGCAGGACGACGATGGCAGAACAAACCGCGGTACCCTCCACCGTCCACCTAAAGATGAAATACTACACAAGGCGGGGGGTCGTGGTCACCCTAAATGGCGACATCGAGGCTTCCCGGAGATGCTTTGAGGCCGCGCTGAAAGGCCTAAGTACCATCACCCCAGCAACTAAAAAAGTAGCGTTCACCGCAACGCCGAAGAGCGAACCCAAGGAGCTCGTCGGCTCAGTAGACCTCGACAGCCGCTTCACTGAAGAGTCCGACCGCGAGGACGAAGCCAGCGACGCTCCCTCGTCCATCGGGCAGCCCGCCTACCCAGTACGTCCCATCCCAGACGGTGACTTTAATATTGTGACCCTCGGGAATGACGAGAATAGAACCGTGAAGATCGGAGCAGGACTCTCCGACCTGGCGAGGAAACAACTGAAGGTCTGCCTCCGCGAGAACGCTGATCTCTTCGCTTGGAGCGCCGCGGAAATGCCCGGACTCGACCCTGAGGTCGCCTGCCATCAGCTGTCCATCAACCCGACCGCCAAGGCCGTAGTACAACGTAGGCGTAGACAGTCCCCCGATAAGTCTGCGGCGGTTGAAAAAGCTGTAAAAGACCTCCTAGAGGCAAATTTTATTTCGGAAGCTCGGTATTCCACATGGTTGTCCAATGTTGTACTTGTTAAAAAGAATAATGGAAAATGGCGCATGTGTGTTGACTACACCGATCTCAACCGGGCATGTCCTAAGGACGCCTACCCCCTTCCCAACATCGACAAGCTCATCGACAACTCGGCGAGCTTCAAACTCTTGTCCTTTATGGACGCGTACTCGGGATACAACCAGATCCCTATGAACAAACGCGACAAACAAAGCACGGTCTTCATGACGGAGTCGGGCAACTATTACTACAACGTAATGCCCTTCGGCCTAAAGAACGCCGGCGCCACATACCAACGGATGATGAACAAAGTCTTCTGGGGAGAGATTGGCGACATGCTCGAGGTGTATATGGACGACATGATTGTCAAGTCATACACAGAAGTCGACCACACGACCCATCTCAGAAAGGTCTTCGACACAACGAGGAAATGCAGAATGTGCTTCAACCCGGAGAAATGCATCTTCGGGGTCCGCGCAGGGAAATTCCTCGGCTACTACTTCATCGAGCGTGGGATCGAAGCAAATCCGGACAAGTGCCGCGCATTTTTGGAAATCACCACACCCACCTCGAAGAAGTCTATACAATCACTCAACATCGTACTCACCTCACTTTCCCAATTCATCGTCAAGTCCGTACAACACGCCCTCCCTTTCTTCAAGTTACTCAAAAAGGAAGCCACGTTTGAATGGACAGAGGAATGCGAGCAAGCCCTCCATCACCTCAAACACGTCCTGTCCGAACCACCGGTGCTGACGCGACCAATAGCTGGAGAAACCCTATACCTATACCTGGTCGTGGCTACCGAGGCCGTCAGCACCGTCCTGATCAGGGAAACTCAAGAAGGGCAAAAGCCAATCTACTTCACGAGCAAAGCCCTCCACGGTCCCGAAGTACGATACCAGCAGATCGAAAAGGTCTCTTTGGCCCTCATCACCGCCGCACGACGCCTCCGACATTACTTCTTGGCCCACACCATTGTGCTCAGAACCGACCAGCCCATCAGGCAGCTCCTCGGCCGACCAGACATGGCTGGACGAATGCTAAAATGGTCGTTAGAACTATCTGAGTTCGACATCGTCTACGAAGGAAGGAAGGCCCTCAAAGCTCAAGTCCTGGCCGACTTTGTCTCCGAGATGACCCCCTCTCCAGACCCTACCACCGGGAGCCACAAGTGGACTATCTTCGTCGATGGCTCCTCAAACTCCACGGGCAGCGGAGCATGCATCATCCTCAACAATGAAGAAGGCACCGTCATAGAGGTCTCTCTGACACTGGCCTTCCCGATGACGAATAACCAAGCCGAGTACAAGGCGTTCCTGGCCGGGCTCCGCTTGGCATCAAACCTCGGGGCCAAAGAAATTAAAATTTACACGGACTCCCAGCTGGTCGCCTCACAAGTACTGGGGGAATATCAGGCGAAAAACGATAACCTCGTCAAATACCTGGCATTCATTACCGAAAAAAATGCAAAGTTTTGACTCCGCGGAGGTTCAACACGTTCCATGCGAACAGAACACTCGAGCAGATATTCTCTCAAAACTAGCAAGCACCAAAAAGAGGGGCGGACACAAGTCAGTCATCTAGGAGATCCTATCGCAGCCGAGCACGAAAAAGGCCGAAGTACCGCTCGACGTCAACGCCATAGGGGATATCAACTGTTGGATGACACCGTTGCACGCCTACCTCAACGCAGGCCGCCTACCCGCCGACCCCAAAGAGGCCAGCACGATCAAACGACGGTCCTGCTTGTACGTCCTTCTCGAAGACAAATTGTACCGCAGATGCTTCACGGTCCCCCTCCTCAAATGCATCGACACCTCCCAGGCCGCTTCCGTTCTGGAGGATATCCACGAGGGCATCAACGCGCAATACCTCGGGGGACGATCCCTGGAGAGAAAGGCCCTGCGAGCAGGATACTACTGGCCATCGATGCAAGAGGACGCGAGAGAGCACGTCAAGAAATGCGACAAATGCCAACGACACAGGGACATGCACCTTGCCCCACCGAGCGAGCTCAAATCCCTCTCCTCCCCTTGGCCGTTCGCTTGGTGGGGGATGGATATCCTCGGTCCCTTCACCTTAGGCTCATATCAGAACAAGTACTTGATCGTGGGCGTCGACTACTTCACCAAATGGATTAAGGCCGAGGCCCTCGCCAAAATCACGGCCCACAACATACTTAGATTCTACAAAAGAAATATCCTCGCAAGATTCGGTGTCCCGCTCGCCATCGTCACCGACAACGGCACGCAGTTCACCGACGAAAAATTCCGAGACTTCGTCACCAAACTCGGGACCAAGCACCACTTCACCTCGGTCGAGCATCCTCAGACGAACGGCCAACCCGAATCCGCGAACAGGGTGATACTCAGAGGACTAAAACGAAGACTCGACGACGCCAAGAGGGCGTGGGTCGAGGAACTCCACAGCATCCTATGGGCATACCGAACTACGCCTCACTCAACCACGGGGGAAAACACCATTCTACCTCACATACGGAACTGAGGCGGTGATCCCGGTCGAGATACGAGAGCCATCCAGACGAACTGAGACTCCCCTCGAGGCCGAGGACAACGACGACACCCTCTGAGAGGAACTCGACCTAGTCGAGGAAATTTGATCGAGGGTAGCTCTTCGAGAAACCCGGCTGAAACAACAGGTAGTACTTCGCCACGACAACAGAGTCCTGAAACGCGAGTTTCAGATCGGCGACTTAGTCTTGCAAAGAAACCAGAAGGACTCCCACGAGGGCAATCTAGCCGCAAATTGGGAAGGCCCGTATCGTGTCCACGACAAGACGGAGCTCGGGGCCTATTACCTCGAAAACCTACACGGGGAACAATTAGCTCGACCATGGAACGCCGAGAAGCTGAAACGGTACTACAATTAAACACTGCCCGCGACGCCCAGGCGTCGCGACCACAGGGGGGCGACATGGTACCACCGCACCTCCTCGCGTCTTCTAGGGACCAACAAAACAGCAAGCCTTGCCTTTGTGTGCGCGGGCAGAAGGCTTTGCTCAATGGAGAACCCCTCGATCGAGACTCCCCGTCGTCGTACCACAATTGGCAGGACACCTAGCTCGCGATGGGACGTTCACGCCGCGGGGATAAACTACCCCCGTAACGACCAGGTAACAAAACTGGTTGACCGACCAGTTCTCCACACTACCGGAAACAATTATCGTCGAACTACCACCCCGGACGGGCCCAAAAGCATAACAAACATGCGTTTTAAACATACAAACATATATCTCGAGCATACAAAAGTGCAGAAATAAAACGAGTATAACATCATGCAAAAACAAAACAAAGCGCACACTTAAACAAATTTCCAAAAGTACTATATAAAAGCGGGCACCAGCCCAGTAGTTAATATTACATCACCAAGAAGAGCACGCAGACCCGGTAAAGAAAACACTTAGAAAAATACAAATTTTTTGGCACGCAGGCCAGAATACGCGGGCACACAGGCCCGAAACTAATTTATGCTCCTTCTTCCTCCTCCGCTTCAGGCTCGACGGGAGGGGCATCGGGACCAGCCTCCTCGGCGCTGGGGTCGACCATCCGACCATCGATTATCTCGTGGAAAGGCCCGATGCCGTCCTCGACCAAGGCAACGCCAGAGTTCACCACCTTAAGCTGCGCGACAGCACCATTGAAACCCGCGAAGAAAGCCTCCAGACAGTCACCTTCCAGCACCCGTATCCTAGCGAGCAAATCAGCCCGGGTAACCATCTGCCTGTCTTCGTCGGTCTCATCATCAGCAGGACGAAGACACCCTCCAGCTTCTCCATGCAAGCCTTCAGTGCCCGCACTTCCTCCTCAGCGGCCTTCAGACTCTCCTCGGCGCTATCCCCCCTCTTGCGCTCACTGGCGGCCTCCCCCTGACTTTTCTCCAGCTCCTCGGTAAGTTGAGTCACCTTTCCCCAGTTCATCTCCAGGTCCTCGGCGGCCTTGTTCAGACGAGACTGCGTGAAGGCGAGATCCCCCTGCAGCTTGGACAGCTCGACGACCGAGCAGCTTTCCTCGCTCAGAACCATCGCTGTGGTAAAAGTCCGCATCAGGGCAGCCAAATCCTCCGTCAGGACTTGCCTACGCATAACCCGGTCCGCACTTAAGACCGCCTTCGCCTCCCCGTCCGAAATACTGGGCGACCTGGCCTCGTGGAAATAACCAGGTGCTGATGGCAGGGCGCGATGGAGTAACCCTCCTCGGTAGAATCCGCTGATAAGTCGACCACGGTCTCCACCTCCTAGACTCTGGGCCTCTTTGGGCCCCCCTAGGATGTGGGCGACTGACTGCTGGGAGGAGAGGATGACCCCCGGCCATCCTGATCAGCTGAAGCCTACCCAACCAGCTGGCCAACCCGCGTCTTCGGAAGGGCAGCAACCCGCGACGTGCGCAACTTTTTCACCCGCTCCTCGACGGAAGACATGTTCCCTGCAAAACAAAGAAAGTGAGTCAATAACAGATAAAGAGTACCAGATCGAGAGAGGGGAGAGGCGTCCACCACCTAGATAGCGAAGGGCATCCGCCTCCGAGGAACACTCGAGCAGAGCCTTTGTATTGATCAACCTCGCTATCTCGCGGACATTCCCCTGACTGTCGAGGATGTACTGGCCGTCGGGGGTCACTAACTTTGATGACGGCAGGCTGCGCACGAACGAGACTATCTTCAAATAGCCGGTCATGTTTTCTTCGTCAAGTGACCCCGCGCGTACTATGTACCGGTCTGTCCCCCGAGAGAAATGTTCCGGAGACCATTCCACGTGCACCCGCGGCAGCATGACAGCCTCCCGCTGGCCATCCACAAACCGCTCCCCCTCTAAATATAAAGAGTCAACCCCCACATGCGTGATCGGGCTGACGGTGAAGAAACGACCCTTGAAGTCCCGAATAGAGTCCATGTACGTTTTAAAAAGCCTGTCTGGTTGCTTGAACGACACCTAGCCATGCCTGCCATTCACCGTCTGCCGCTGCAGATGAAAGATGCGGAAGAATAATGGCAGCGTGACGCCGACCTCGAGATAACGGCACATGACCTCGAATGCCTGAATAAAAGCCAAGGCATTCGGATGCAGCTGCGAGGGGGCCAACCTCAGCCAATCGAAGAGGCCCAGGTGGAAGTCTGAGAACGACAGCCTGAGTCTGGCCTCTTTAAAATAGAATTCGTACATCGGGAATCGCATCCTCCCGTACTTCGAGCAGATGTGGTGGCCCGCCCGAGGACGGAAAACTTGCCAATTCTGGGGGTCACCTTCTCTCCGTTCCTCCATGATGGCGTAGGCTCCCGTCGGGTCAGAAGCGAAACAGGAAGGCATGGACAGAGACTCCTCGGCCACCCACTCCTCGAGGGGAAGGGCGCGCTCGTCGAAGTGTGGAACGTCTGGCTCATTGTCCTCGACCATTGTCCACGGGACAAACATAGTCAGTAACACCTGAAAAGCAGAAGGTAACGGTGAATCCAATGACAAAGATCAAATTCACCCTTCCACCGCAAGTCAAGTGAAAGGGCGACGAGGACATACCGAGCATCGTCCCCGGTGGCTCTACCCAAAACCTACCACCTCCCCGGGGAACCGGCATAACCTAACCTATACGCTCTCCCCGAGGCATTCATTAGAATAGGCGTCGCTCCCCGGGGCGTTCATCGGAATAAGCGTCTTTCCCCGTGGCATTCATCAGAGCAAGCATCTGTCCCCGGGGTATTCATCGAAATTGGCGTTTCTCCTCGGAACGCTCACGGTAAAACCCTAGAAAACCCCCTTATAGCGGCGGAGATCCTCACCTCTCCTCGGGGCATTCAACATGCCCCGACCACAGTCCTAAAACAAACGTGACGGCTGCTGCAACGAAGAGATCAGACGGTAGCAAGGCGGCAAGGCAGAGAGTTTGAGAGCAAGAAGGCGAAAAGTGGAGAATGAGCAGGGGCTCGCTTACTTATACCCCAGCACGGGACTCGAAGCGTCGCTAGGCATTCGAGTACCCTAGGGTAGCCGCTCTAGCGGCCACCCAGCGCATGACACGTGGCGAAGGCTGATAGCCGCGTCCCCTCATATCTCCCCGCCAACACGTGTCCTCAACCCCGGGCACCCGACGACGAGGAAGGACTCGCGTACTCGCGTCCCCGCTAAACACGAGCTGGAGGGTTTTCCTCCTCAGGAAAATCTCTCCTCCCCGGCACAACGTCATCAAGTCCTTGCTCCCTCCCTCGGAGCTACGACTTGGGGGGCTCCTGTTCTGACCTGGCCCACGGCTTGGTCAGGCAGAACCTGCCCCTCTTCGGGCAGAACCTGCTCCTCTGTCGGGCAGGACAACGTGCCCTTCGCACGTTCTCCACGTGCTCCCCTCCGCGGGGACACGTCACTGACCAACTGCCCACCTCCGAAAGAGCTGGTCAAACCCACTCTCCGGAGATCACGGGACAGCTGGACTAGGGAGAAGACCACGTCCTGGTCTTCACTACGCCACGTAAGCCCTAGCAGTCACCTGGGTTGGGCCTGGAAATCCAGCCCAACACAAGTGTCCGTTGGCCCAGCGTTGGGGTCTCTCTATAAATACCCTCTTTCACAAGAGGGTCAGGGAATTCATTCTTTACCCTTTTCTGTACTTGTAATCACTCTGCCCATACGCTTACTTTAGCATCGGAGTGTCTTGCAGGTACACCCCTCTCCTCTTCTTCAATACCGGTGAGCAGGCAGCAAGTCGAAGACACGTGGCATCCAGCGATCCCTTTCTGATCAGGTTAGATCAGTTCCCATTTGTAGAGAGACGATCAATACAGTTTATTAAGTTTTCTCTCTTCATCCCCATCAGAAGAGAATCAAGAAACTTAAGGAACTCTATAAATCTGAAGATCACATACTCGCAAACCTTCAACAATCCTAATGGCTAAGTCAGGTATGCTTCTGCTTTCATTCTCATCTTATATTCGTGTGTAGGTTCATAGGATATGGACTCATAGAGATTATTTCATGATTCAGTTCTTGATTTCTATATGAGTAGAGATACATAAGGTAAATAGTAGATCCATCACTAAAGTCTCCCCTAAAGGGCTCAACTTAAAGTCTCGCGAGAGGGACTCAACTAAAGTGTCTCCTAAGGGACTTAGCTTAAGTCTCGCCGAAACAACTCCAAGTAAGGAAAACAAACAAAACATTTCATCATTTTCCAAACTCTCGTGCTTGAGGGATTGTATATTGGTATATTTGTAAAAGAACCACAGTAAGACGACAAAAAAAAGACTTGTTAAGAGGAGGCAATACAACAAGTCGTCCTCACCAGTCTCCTAGTCGCCCATTTTCAAGTTATGTCACTCATTTTCTGGATAACTAGTCTAATTCACAAGAACGTGAGAAGTCACGCGTCGCAGTCGACAACGGTGCGAAAAAAATCAATAAAAAATTAACTGCCTCATTCGCACACTCCGAGAGACCGTTGTTATTTTCTAAAATCCTAAATTCTAAGGCTAAGAACTTCTATGAATACCTCAAGGGAACAAATCTCATTATGTAGATACCACTTGTACAAAATTTCTCATTCAAGGGAACAAATCTCATTATGTAGATACCACTTGTACAAAATTTCTCATCTTTCTATATGAAAGAGCTCTAGACCCTGCAACATACTCTATATTGCATTTTTAACATCTACATACTTACAACATACTCTATATTGCATTTTTAACATCTAGGATACTTATGAATGATTGTGATGTCTTAATAATATAAAACTTTTTACTGCGACAACACAACAATTAAACTATAAACAAAGTGAAGTTATTTTTTATAGTTGTTTTAATAAGTCAATTTAGTATAGCTAATAAAAATAAACTAAAAGCAATTTATTATGATAAGTCTTTTCCATGAGTTATATATATTATAACAATGTCAAAAATATTTATGTAAATAAAAGACAAATGATTTCAAATAAGTCAAACCAAATATCAGACACAAATTCCATAATGCTTTCCAAAGACAATTCATTCATTCATTACACAGACAACTAATTTCTCACAAAGAAGAAAATAAGCTGATAGAGAAAACCATGAATAATACCACTAATGAGTCTTCGTCATATTTACGATCAAAATAAGAAACATAGAAAAAAACTCACAAATAATAATATCCCTGATGAGTTTGCATCATAAGTATGTACATGCAAAGTTAATAACTAAAACCAGAGTTGTTAATCCAGGCACAATACCAGAGTTGTCTAATTGTTAAACAAGACGCAATCCGCGACTGAAACTTTGCTCCATGCTAGAATGCATCCTCATTCTTGCTTTCCCCTTCTTGATTTGGACAAGCAAATTGTAAACACACCATGGAAAACTTAGAAAATGGTCCCTCTTCATACCTTCATTGTACAAACCATGGTAACTATGATGGTAAGTAACATAATACCAAGCAGAAGCTTTTGCATATGCATTACCACTTCCAGAATCTACTTCGTCATTGAACCAACTCCTCGCCTCTTTCCTTAGGGACCTTACAGCCATAGTAATCGCATCCGCATCCCTTCTTTTGGTGAAAGACTTCGACATTTTCATGATATTCCCACTAAGGATTTCTGATTCAGTTTTGATACCATAGTAGTCCATCAGATTTCCCAACTTGTAGTCATAATTGGATTTGTGATAGAAGGCATCATCGACATAATCCATAAAGCCGTCAAATTCCATGTCGGGATCATACGACTTTTTAGCCAGTTCAAGTGTGAAGGATGTAATAGAACCATCTCTTGTTGAAATTCCTTGAATTTCTCTAAAAAGTTTTCCTATTACATTTTCGGATTTGTAGGTTGTTTTGTCATGCTTCTCCATAAAGTCTGGATATTCTTTGGCGAAAAGTTCCCGGGGTATTTCAGCTGGAATGCCAGTTTTCGGAAAGTCAACTGCTACTGAGAACAGTTTTGCAAGTTCCAGACATAGATCAGACATTGCTTTTTTGGGCTCTCTATCAGCATGGACAGTGTGTGCGTTAGCAATTATTCCAAGACTGTCATTGACCAAGTAATTTGCAAAATACTCCTCCACCTCCTGCACCATGAAACCAAGTTATGTACATATAACACAGGTTATATCACAGGTTAAGAAGTTTTGCAGATCACATTACAAAGATCAGCTATAACACGGGTGGATAAGTTTATGAAAACAGAAAAGAATGTCATATCGGCTACAAAAATCACATTATACAAGTTGCTAAAATCATACAAAATACAAGAATGCATATGGATGTAAAACTCAAAGGAGAGTACCTCAATCTCCACGTCGTGATCCAATACTTTAGGTTGGGCAGAATCATACTCCATTGGAACAGTCATTTGAGGTGGAATCAATTCAGAATCCCAACAAACAAAGTAGATGTCACCGTCTAGATCACTTCCCGAACATTCATTTGGATGTGGCCTGATATTAGAAATCAGGATCAGTGTTAACAGACAGTTTAAAATAAATAAAAAACTTGACAATAGAGGGAAGCAACATCCCAATTTCCTTTTCAATAGGAACACTATAAAATGTTTTTAAAACTTAATTAAGTGAGATTAAAGTATTGTATTTATCATGTTCTTTTAAATTCTTTTAAAATATCAAATATATCAAAAGAAATGTAGTATTTTGTTGATCATGCCTAATGGTTGAGATATTGAAGAATATATCTACCTGTGACCTTTTTGAGGGAAAACAACACAATCCACCATGTGGTGCAAATCTGGCACATCAACAGCCTCCAAAACACGAACATCACCCGGGTGCAAGCAGGGGTTTTTCGCTACTACGACCTTGCCTTTAACTACATGAGAAAGAGTGCTGAACCTGTTAGAATATTGAACAAAAACTTGACCATATTCAAGGGTTTTAGTTTCATCCAGAACACCCATCATTGCTCTTCCCTTTGGAATAAATATCCTAGTTTTTTGTCGCAATTCCAACAACTTTGATGCCCTAAATGTCTGCAGCATCATTGATAGAAATGGTTCAACATTAGGCTTGTAGCCACAAATAAGCATCTCCTTCAGAATATTAGTGACCTCCCCGGAAGACATCAAGTCCAAAACCTCGTGTGCCTTTGTTGAATCTGTTAGTATAGTGTTCAGTTGATCAACAGCTTCTTTCTGTCTTTTCTCAAAAACACTGTCCTTGACATTGAGAGTTGATAAGAGAGTAATCAATTGTCGATTCAGATAACAAGGCTGAAACTTGCTACATGCTAAAACATCAAGTTTGTCATTATCTGAATCATACTTGTGCATGCTCTCCCTCAGTGACAACTTCCAATATGAGGTTGGATCAACAGCCACAACTCCTTTGTACCCGCCGTACCGAATCTGAAAGGCGGATGGCATAGAATCATAACCACATTTTTTAGCCACTTTCCTGGCAAACTCAAGAGATATTTTCCCAATTCCATCAGAGAAGACATAGTCAGTATCTTTAACCTTCAAATCAGGAATAAATTCAATTTCGTATCTGCTGACGCTTAGAGTTTCAGTAGACGAACCAAAAGATTGTCCGAGTCTAGCAGCATATTTAGCCACATTTTTTATCCGGCTAAAATCTCCCATCCATTCCCTTATGGATTCAGCAGTGACTCCAGTTGTTGTACGAGCAAACATCCATAGCGAGTTTTCACGCAATTGACTTGATGAGAAAGCAAGAAACTCAAACTTCCTACCACCAATATCTATGCCATTTCTAAGGATGGAAAGAATCCTATAGTATATCTCAGTTTTCCCAATCTCAGAAATACGTGTAGATAAAGTTGCTGAATAAAGTTTATCCAGCTCCTCGTCAACAAATGAAACACGCAGAAAGTTATCAATATGTTCATGGAAATGACGGAGAACACGATTCGAGACATTAATCTCTGGACCAGAAAAGTATACTTTGCATGGTGTTATCTGAACCCTGCGAACATATACCAACCCGTTATCCAACGATATAGATGGTGACCGAGGCGGGTTATTTGAACTCAGGTACATTCTGTACTGATCTTTCAGCCATCTTGCAGGTTCATAACAGAAATTCTTTGAAAAGTACATCCTTTCTAAAGCATGCTCGATATACTCAACATTTATTTTAATTGGATCAACGAGACGATAAAAATCACTATTGAGTTCAGAACCTGAAAGACACCCGTGCTGAACCAATGAATTAACTTTGAACAAGATGTCAAATGGAATTTGAATTCTTGGAGGAGGAACAACCATAGGGACAATATCCGGATTGCAAGAAAAAGACAATCCACTCTCCAATGTGTATTGACCCTCACTTTCCTCATAATGTGCAAAGTTTTCCTTGAAATTCGGTAAATCTCTGTTACTAGGAAGCTCTAGACAAAGAACAGAAGACTGCCCAATAGAACTGCAAGGAGTGAAATCTATTTTACGGATCCACTGGTCATCAGGGTAATCCATACAATAGTTCTTCAAAGGATCATCATATACATTTGTTGAAGTAGGAACATAAAGCTCAAAAATCCGGGGAGCACCAATTAACTAGGAACACAAGAGAAAGAAATAAGATTCGCCATATGTGATAGAGCTTAGAGAGACTAAAATTGGTTAATAAAAAAATAACACTGTTTTCCAAAGGTAAAGCCAATCAAAGTCATGACAATGCAAACAACACCCACGAAAAATATTTGTTCCTGACAAAGTTAGATGACTACTAAAAGCACTTCAAAATCAGAATATATCACGCCAATTTTTGAAGAATTAATGAGATATATCATTATCATGCATTAAAAGCAACAAAAAACATTACCAGAAAAACAATATTTAAAACAAAAAGGGAAATGAAGCACGGGGTTTAAAACACTTGATAAAAGTCAAGTTTAATAACCTGTATCAGGAGATACTTTACAGTTTTACCCCGTGGTTGACGTAGCTCAATCTTCCAAATGTTCTCGTACGAAAGTTCAAGTTTGAACTTCTTATAACCATGGCACATAGTGAATCGCCACTTTCTCATTCCAATCCCAAAAGCTACAGAAACATCCACCTTTCTCCATAAAACGGACAATCTTTCCTCTGAGATCTGACAGCCAAAATACAGTTTCACATCATCCATACTATCTTCATTTGCCCTTGGCTTCGGATCAATATCTCTTTCCATTTCTCGGACTTTTAAATCCGAGCCCCCGTACACCAAAGCTGACGAATTTCTGCTAGGTAACGACATCATATATGCAGCATGTCTAGCAGTAGTGAATTGAATAACTGCATACGCTCTAACTCTCCGGCCTTTGCCTACTCTAACCTTCATAGCAAACACACTTCCTTCACCAGTATACTGCTCTACAAATCTCTTCACATCAGACACGTTGACATGAGTAGGAAATCCATACAACTCAATTGTTTTACTTTTCCCCATCTTCAATACTACTGCATCAAGCAAATAACATCTTAAAAAACAGGTGAAAACAATTTAACATATAAGCAGGTTGGAAACAGATATAGAAACCAAATCAAAACTATATAGATTATTAAGTTAGATACTTTTCCTAACTTTTGTAAAATAAAATTGGTTAAATAATGACAGTAATTTAAATTCACAAGCATTTAATTTTTGCAACATAATCTAACTAAGAACATGTAGAATTCATTCAGCTTTATACTAAGTTTGAAAATTTATGATCTCATCTGACCTTAATCCTGATCCAGGTACTATTATTATTATTTGAAAATAAAGAGAAGTCATCTATGAAACACGGACACCAGAAACACAACAGACACCGACTCGTCCGACACAAGTAAAAATTTGAAAAAATAAATAAATTAATCGTAATTACAAGTGTCTGTGTAAGTCAAAACCCTGACACACTCTTTTTTTCAAAGTTGTCAGTGCTACAGAGTAACTGATTCAACAAATTTTGACTCCCATTTTTACACTCATACAAGTGACCCTTTCTTCAAAGTAAAAAAAATTAACAAACTATCCAAAAATCATGAAATTCAGGAAAAGAAGCACATAACCGTCAATTTAAAGAAAGCGAAAAAAGCATAAAGAAGAAAGAACCTTGACTCAAACTATGAAAAATGCAAACTTGATAAGAGAAAAACACATAATTTCTTGTAATATACAACACTGCATTTCAATTATTTGAACATTATCAACGAATTACAAAACATGAGAACGTGATCAGCGATGGTGATGGTGATGATGACTGACCTTGAGAAAGCGGAGAGACGAAGAAGAGAGAAAGAATGAATGTCGTAAATGCGATGTTAACACTGCCACTTCCCACAACTATTCGGAGTCTGTGAAAAAGAGTTTCGAAATTTTTTAATACAATGAATCAAAATATTTTCTCTTTTATTTGTGTTTATTACGCATTACCCTTTTCATCTTCAACTGTTTATAAATATTAAATACTCCTTGATATTTAATTTTTATTAGTACGGTACTATTAAATTAGTATAGGAGAAATTTAAATTTTGATTTATTATTATGGCTATGGTTAATACCGGGAAAGAAAAAAAAGAAATTAGTGATTCGAGATTAATTTTACATCATTTAAAATTAAATATATTTTAACGAAATCACTGTATACTAGTATTATTTTATTTCTTACTATATTTGTAATGTAATTTAAAAATATATGTTGTAATTCTTTTTTCATCAAGCGATTAGTTTTAATGGTTTGAAGATAATGATAGCAACTTGTTCTTATTTTGTGAAAAAATATTTTAAAATAAAAAGGATTGTTTTTGTTATTTTTCTTTAAAAAATTAATCAAATCGGTGTTATTAAATGTATTTTTAATTAAACTCGCTTAATTTTAAGAGAATTATTCTTTCGATTTTTAACGGTGAAGAGTCTCCTGTATATAATTCAAAAATGTAATTAAAATAGTATACAAGTTAACGTCCTCATGTTTTTAATATATAGAAAAATATTTGGTAAGTGAGTCATTTTATTTTGCTAAAAAAAATAGTATGAAAGTTAATTTATGTATTATTGATGGAAGGGTGAGTATGTAGGTTAACTTCTGGACTAATCCTTAAACATATTTTACACTCATAATAATGTGTATATTTTATAACTCATTAGATATTAAAGAAGTTAAATTTCATATATATTTTAATAAATCTTATATTTTAAGTCATTTATATAAAGTATACATAATTGTTATTCAATTAAACCATATATTTATGTAATTCAATCAAAATACTATATGTTAAGTCAAAATGAAAATCGTACATTGTTCACAAAATACAAATAAGAAACCAATTATTGGATATATCTAACCTCCCTGATTCCTCCTCTGCCTCCTGTATTGCAAGGCAAGTCGTATCTCGGCTATCGTGGCATCTATAGCAGCCCTACCAAAAATGCCTTCCTAAAGCTCTCATATCTCTATGTTAACTCGTCCAATAGCCATAATACGTTGACAGATTGATAACACATCAGCGACATGGTCCCCTATATCCTGTTATTCTTCCAATATCTCCTTATGAGTTGGCATAATTGGCTTTCCTTTTGTATCTGGTATCATGTAAGGATGTGTTCCTCTAAAATTTTATTGGATGTAGCTGTATGTAGTACTCCATAGTTGAAGAAGATGTATAAAGTATAACACATCATCAAGTGCAATGGACATCTCATTGATCAGAAGATGAAATAATGAAGTCTCTAAGTGTCATCTCCCGAAAAAAGAGACAACAAACCATGATTAATAAAAGTATACCCAACCCTGCAAAAATCATGTGGCTCAAATAGATACACGACATCTTGAAAATCATGCTTCATCAGGTTACAGCAACTTCACAATCTTCCTACTATGGTTGATATATTTTAATAACTCATGGTGTTATAAAGAAATATATCAACATTAGAAAGTTCAAATCTTATAACACATATGTTTAAAATAATAAATACAAATTTATTTTACCTGTCCATATATCACACATACCTAGTCGTATGGTCTACATAAATACAAAGTAGTGAGGTGTTTGAGGGGCCTCTTAAATAAACGTCAAGGATGGTAGCAACATGTTGGACTTCTGGGTTCTAAGGTAGTACCAGAGACTCATGTCTTTGGGAGGACGATGTCGTAGATATATGAACTTCGAAAGGTGATGCTCTTGTATCAAATGAAGTGACATCACTGTTCGAACGATAAGGCTTAGCTTTTTCCCTCGAAACAGAAGCATGTTTAGCCACTCTATCATGTCTCAATCTTTCTTAGTTGACAGACATTTTATCTTTAATTAACCGGTTAAATCATATCACAATTAAATAATTCAAACTCAAGGGATAAAGTAGACAAGATCAAACAAACAATGCAAATCAGTGATGGTGATGGTGAGATGACTGGCCTTGAGAAAGCAGAGACACGAATATGAGAGAAAGAATGAATGTCATCAATGCGAGGTCAAACACTGCCACTTTCCATAACTATTCGGAGTCCGTGAAAAAAGAGTTTCAAAATTTTAATACAATGAATCAGAACATTTTCTCTTTTATTTGTGTTTATTGCATTAATCACCCTTTTCATCCTCAACTGTTTATAGATATTAAATACTCCTTGATATTTAATTATTTAATAATATATGATTTTTTATAATATTTAATTAGTTTGGAAGAATTTTGAGTTTTGCTTTTTAATATATGGCTACTTTATCTTGGGAACACTAGGTTAATACCGGGAAAGAAGAAAAAAAGAAATTAATGATTTGAGATTATTTTTACATTATTTAAAATTAGTATATTTAAATAAAATCACTATATACTTGTATTATTTTATTTCTTACTATATTTATAATGTAATTTAAAAATATATGTTGTAATTCTTTTTTCATCAAACGATTAGTTTTAATGGTTTGAAGATAATGAAATCAACTTGTTCATATTTTGTGACAAAATATCTTAAAATAAAAAGGATTATTTTTGTTATTTTTTCTTTAAAAAAATTAACCAAACCAGAACCGGTGTTAGCAAATGTGTTTCTAATCCGACTCTCTTAATTTTAAGGAATTACTCTTCCAACCTTTAGTAGTGAAGTCACCTTTACAAAATTCAAAAATATAATTCAAATATTATAGAAGTTAATCTCCTTATGCCCCTAATACATACTAAACACTTTTTAAAGTGAGTCACCTCATTTTACAAAACAAACAAAAAAGTACAGAAGTTAATTTATTTATTGATGGGAGGGTGAGTATATATTAAATTTCAGACTAACTCTTGAACACATTTTAAATTCATAATAGTGTGTTTATTTCACAACTCATTAGATATTAAAAATGTTAAATTCCATATTAACTATCGGTCAATATATTTTAATAAAACTTATATTTTTAGTCACTTATATAAAATATATATAATTAGTACTCAATTATACCATACACTTATGTAATTCAATCAAAATACTATATGCTAAGTCAAAATGCAAACCATATTGTTCACAAAATGCAAATAAAAAACCAACTATTGGATATTATCTGACCCCTTTGATTCCTCCTTTGCCTCCTTATTGGAAGGCATGTCGTGTATCGGCTATCGTGGCATCTATAGTGGCCTTACCAGGAGTGCCTTCCTGAAACTCTCACATCTCTATCATCACTCTTCCAATAGCCATAATACGTTGACAGATCAATAACACATCAACGACATGGTTCGTTCTATCATGCTCTTCTTCCAATATCTCCTTATAAGTTGGCCTAACTGGCTCTCCTTCTGAATTTGGTGTCATGTAAGGATGTGACCCTCTAAAAATTCATTGAATGTAGTTGTGTGCAGTACTCCATGGCTGAGGAAGATGTATGAGGAATAACACATCATCAAGTGTGATGGACATCTCACCGATCAGAAGATAGAATGAAGAAGTCTCTAAGTGTCATCTCTCGAAAAAAGCAGACAATAAATCATGGTTAAATAAAAGTATACCCAACCCTGCATAAATCTTACAGCTCAAATAGATGTACAACATCTTAAAAACCATGCTTCATTAGGTTACGGTAGCTTCACAATCTTTCTATTGTGGTTGATATATTTTAACAACCCATGGTGTTGTAAAGAAATACATCAACGTTAGAATTTCAAATTTTATAACACATATGTTTAAAATAATAAATACAAATTTATTTTACCTCTTCATGTCACACATACCTAGCTGTATGGTTTGCATAAATACCAAGTAGTGAGGTGCCTGAGGGGCCTCATACATAAACATCATGAATGGTAGCAACATGTTGGACTTCTAGGTTCTAGGGCAGTAACAGGGGACTCATGTCTTTGGGAGGACGATGTTGGAGATACATGAATTCCGAAAGATGATACTCTTGTATCAAATGAAGTAACACCAATGTTTGGACGATATGGTCTAGCTTTTTCCCTCCAAACAGAAGCATGTTTAGCCAGTCTACCATGTCTCAGTCTTTCTTGGTTGGCAGACTATTTATCTTTAATTAACTAGTTGCATCATATTACAATTAAATAATTCAAACTCATGGGACATAACAAGCAAAGTCAAACAAACAATGCAGAACAAGAAAATATGGAAATAACTTCGATACCAGGCAAGAAGCCAGGAAATGCAGAACACAAACAAACAAACCCCCGACGCTTTAAACTTGAAAAATATATATATGCATGCATCAGAAATGATTCTATTATGCTTTTAATTATAACCTAATTAACCATAAACAACCTATTTAGCTAATGTATTCATCACAAACTAAAAAAAGGAAGGAAATGAAAAACTTATCAAATTGTGAAAAAGCTTGAAAAATTAGAAACCTCAATTGAATGGAGTAAAGTTGAGGTTGAGTGATATCCTCGGCTTGAATGCAATGCAGCAGAAGTAGAGAGAAAGTTTGAAAAATGATGGAGTGAAGTTTGCTCATGGGCTCTATTTTGGATTCTAAGTAAACTTTATGAAATGAAGAAGGAAGTGAAAAGGTTTGGCGTGTTATATGAATCAAACTTGTTTGGAGGTTAACCTTCGTATAAAATACGGATATTAACCTTCGTGAAAAAATACACACATTAACCTTTGAATTGTTTCAGCTCTTTTACTTTGCCCAGGTCTATGACTGGATTATGGTTGTATTTTTTGTGTGTCTGGAGGTTAAGTTCTAGATTTTATAAACATTATTGGTTTCTTCACTTGTGCGTGAGCACCACTAAGGGTGCAAAGAGGAATTCCATTCCAAGTAACCCTCTTTGAAATCCTAGAACCAAACCCAGTATTTTGATATTCTCTATAGACCGAAGTATCCAAAGGAAAATTACCATTCCATTCATGCCACCTAATAGGTACAATAACATCACCAATAACACTTTGCATAATGAGTTTTCTCTTCCCACCCTTAGTGGTGAAGAGCCGCTCTTATGAAATCCAAAAATGTCATTGGCACAGTCCAGAAGTTAACTTTTGAACGCCTCTAATACACACCAAAACACTTTGTAATCGAGTCACCCCCATTTTTCTAAAGGATTGATGGAAGGATAAGTTTATAAGTTAACTTTAGGACTAACCTCTGGACACATTTTGAATTCATGATAGTGTATTTATTTCACAACTCATTGGAGAATCCTGATGTTAAGTTCCAGACTAACCTTCAAGACAGTAAGTTTTCCTCTTAAGAAGTAAGTTTATTATAAATTTTACATGTTTTAATAAATCTTATATTTTAAGTCATTTATACAAAGTATGCATAATTATCAAAGTAATGAGATATTTTAGGGGCCTTTAAAAAAACATCAGGAAAAACAACAACAGGTTCAGTAGGTTGGACTTCTAGGGCTTCTAGGGCAACAAGAGGGGACACATGCCTTTTGGAAGACGATGTCAAAGACACGTGAACTCGGAAAATAATGCTTCTGCATCAAATAAAGTGGCACCAACTTTGTATATTGGGACACGGTATCATGTCTCAATTATTCTTAGTTGGCAGCCATTTTAACTTTAATTAAACCAGAAAATATATATATTATAATCAAAGAAGTCAAACCCATAAGACACAACATACAAAATCAAACAAACTATACATTTCAGGAAAGTTCGAAAGGTAACTTCCATAATCTGAAAGTTAACTTATATACCAGACGAAACCAGAAAAAAGCAAAATTTGTTGCATTTTGGATTCGTCCAAAGTATAAGTTTTATACGTTAGGGGCATTATTAGTTTTTCCTCAGGGTGAGTGACCATTATTAAGGGTGCGAAGTGTAATGCTCTAAAATCTAATTTCAAATGCAACTTTATTTAATTGGATAAAACATTTGTTTCCAACTAGGGATGAAAGTAGGTCAAACCAGTTTACATATAATATGAAATTTTCACCAAAATAACCCAGTTTTTAAAATTAAAAAAAATCTCAAAATACCCCACATTTCAAATAGTTTTCCAAAGTACCCCAGTTTGGGGTACTGATTGCATGCAGGCGTCATGTGAATTGGCGACCCCTTGTTAGAGCATGAGTGAAGTCGTCAATTGGATTGGAGACTGCATAAGGTGTCTCCAATCCAACTGACGACTGGGTGTTATTCTTAAAGGGGAATCACCAATTCATCTTTCCATAGCCAAAACGCTCAAACATATTTCCATAGCCAAAACACTCAGACATTATACCCTAGTCTATACACTTAAACATCCCAACAACCTTATGACTTTCAAACACCACTACCATTTCAACCTTTCACCAACAAATCCTTCACACCAATGCCCCCTTCAATCGTCCAGGCCGCACACCAATGACTTTTTCATCACATCCGAACTAATCTGACATGGGTCGCACGCCCAGTTTCAACACACAAGACCTCATGGAAATGCAAGAAATTCTTAAGCATTCATCTGGAAATGCTCATGAGACTTCAACTCCTCAAATACCTTACGTGAATCAACAACGAGGGAAACGAGTTCAACGAGTGAGGGTGCCTAGGGGGATGTGGAACTAGTAGCCGATATGACCAACCCGGTCGCCAACATTAGTTTACATAATAGTATTTTTAATTAATGATAATGTTATTTATTTTTTGTAAAAAAATTTACAAAATGCACCCTGTCTCCAGATGAATTGACGATCCTCTTTAAGAATAACACACAGTCGTCAATTAGATTGGAGACATCTCATGCAGTCTCTAATTCAATTGACGACATCACTCATGTCCTAACAAAGAGTCGCCAATTTATATAGTGTCTGCATGCTATCAGTATTCCAAACTTGAGTACTTTAAAAAATAATTTAAAATGTGGAGTATTTTAAATTTTTTTAAGAAAATTGAATTATTTTGGTAAAAAAAATTTAGATAATGTTGCCTATTCAAGTCTGGTATGGTATGGTTTCAACTTATTAATAAAAAGGCTAAACTTATATATTTTAGAAGCTTATTTAATTAATATTATATATTATTTTCTAATATTTACTTTAGAAAAAACTATAAAAATATTATATATTATTTAATATTTACTTTTCTTTATGTACGTTCAAATGTGTATTGTAAAAGAATAATATACAAATAATAAATATTTTCTAAAAATGCGCAACTTCTTTGAATTCTAGTGAGCTTCCGTTATCAAAACACATTTCATTTTTAGGGGATTACTATGACTATTAAACATCTTTTTGAACAATGAATTATTAAACCTAAACCTCAGTACTTTTATAAAGAAAAAAAACACTGATTGATCGTCAATGTCAGGAATCAAAGTAGCTAGGAAAATCCAAATCCAATGAAATGAATATTTTTGTGGGGTCATTTCATCATTGTACTTTTTTGCCACCAATCCAGAACAACTCCTTAATGCATAAGCATTATAGTACTAGTACTATTTTTACTATTATAAATAATACTCTTGCAAAAGGTTATTTGTCAATTTAACCAAATTCTCTAAATAAAGACAATTTAACCTTCTATTTTTCAAAATGATACATTTATTAACTTATTTAAATACGAAGTAACAATTTCGTTTTGAATTTATGTTAAAATTAAAAAATAGACAATTACACATTAATTTTATTTTATATTTTTTTTATCTATTTAGGTTGAAAGATTGAAAAGTAAAGCAAAAAGGTTTAATTATCGAGAGAGACAAAGTTATTTGGTCTTATAAGTCAAAGTCATTTTAAATTTGTCGGATGAATTTTGGCTTCACCAACAAATGAGAAACAGAAGGCAAGATTGAAAGACAAGGACAATTTGTTGGCGAATTTTAGGTCAACAATCGAACTCAGGACATAACTAAAAAGGTGAAAAGTAGGAAAAATTTGCTAGGAAAAATTACGGCTTGTCAATTTAAGATAGCAAAGCAAAGGTGATTTGAAAGCTAAGAAAACCAAAAGAAATATTTTTTTAGGAGAATTTATTGTTCCCATATCGAATGAGACTGGATCAAAAAATTCTACAAATATGAGAGTTAGACAATTAATTTGAAATATTAGTTTTATAGATATTATTAGGTTTTTTTTTTTTTGTGTGTGTGTGTGTGTGTGTGTGTGTGTGTGTGTGTGTGTGTGTGTGTGTGTGTGTGTGTGTGTGTGTGTGTGCGTGCGTGCGTGTGTGCGTGCGTGCGTGCGTGCGTGCGTGCGTGCGTGCGTGTGCGCGCGTGCGCGCGTGCGTGCGTGCGTGCGTGCGTGTGTGTGTGCGCGTGCGTGCGTGCGTGCGTGTGCGTGCGTGCGCGTGTGTGTGTGTGTGTGTGTGTGTGTGTGCGTGTGTGCGCGTGTGTGTGTGAAGATGTTCCTTATCAATCATAAGTTAGTTTTGATGAAGACAAATATTATCTTACAAGAAAAATCAACAAAGAAAAAGATTGGAATCAAGTAATCAAGTTTGCATAAGTATTGAATTTCAATGATATTGGATCATAGAAAGGTAAAATGTGCAATTCATTTGTTATAAGATTTATGTGCTCAAGAACTACTCATAACTTTTAAGCATGCATTGTTTCAAAATTGCATATTAACTTAGAAATCATTTAATATGTTAATTAAATGAAATTCTTAATCTTTCTCATAAGAATGTTTAATGAACATGTTTTTAACAAGCGAAGATTTTCTCCAATTATTGAGTGGGCATGTTAAAGTACTCAAGTTTTGTTGGTTCGATCCTTTAGTGTGTCATTTTATACTTATAATTTTTCTAATTATTTAGATAGTTAATTGATTAACCTCCCTTGTTTAATCGATTAACTATGTCTCTGTTTGAGACGAAATTTGCATTCTTCATCCAGATTAACCTATTTGGTTAACCAATTAACTATTATAACTTTAAACTAGGTTAATAGATTAACCCTTTGTTTTTTCACATATTTTTTAACGTTGAAACAAACACATTTCAACAAATTAACCTTTATAGCTTTTGAAAATATGATTCAACATGATACATTTTCATTGCATTCTGTTGCGGTTAGAATAGGATATCAAATTATTAATTAATTTGAATCACAAATCTTTAAATTCACAACCGGTCTTTAATTTATCCGAAGAAAAGGTCAAAGGAAGGAAAAACCTAATTTTGCATTGTAAACAATGCGGGGAGAGATCTAAGTTCAGGGGTTGATTAAACTTAGGGAAAATATTAGCACCCTAAACTTCTATAGTACTCTACATAAACCTTTTGTTTAAAGTTTACTATTTTGCTTGATTATTTGCTTGAGGGTATATGCTAAGGGTGAAAAGTGACAGAGAGACCTAAGGGTTAGTCCTAAGTTTACTCGTCAAGACTCGCATCTTGTGCCTACGTATCCGAGGTAGGGGATAGAATCAGAATAATCATAGGTTCCCTTGAAAGGGAGGTTAGAAACTTCTTGACGGCGGTTAAGGTTTCAATGGGGAATAAGCGTTCATAGGAAAGCGCTTACGTGGAGTGCGACGACTCCTATTTCTACGTTGAAAAAGTGAATTGAATTAAAGGGGTAAAATAGGCATTCCACAACGGAAAGCCTAAAACGGAGTGCGGCGACTCCTTGACCTAATGCTAGGGTAAAGGGTGATTTAGTCCACAGCGGGACGCCTAAGCGATTAGGGTTTAAAAAAGTCAAGGGTGAAGACTATTGACACGAAGGTCAAACGATTAGATCTAATCCTTCGGAAGGGATTTAACGGTAAATAAAATAATGAAAATACGATTAAGCGGTAGTATGAAAATACGGGAAATGTACGAAAACGATAAAGAAATTGCACAGCGACGATATCCTCACATAAATTACAACCATAAAATGAAATATGAAAAACGAAGTTTTATAATAGTACAACTGAGAAAGCAATGAATGGACCGACATAAAAATTATACGAGAATAACCGACAAGGTTCAATGTGAAATTGAAAGTGCAACATTAGACGATTTTAGGAAAGGGATTTAAAACTAAATGAGGAATTTACAAAAAAAAGTTTGAATTTAAAATGTTAATTTTTAATTTTGCCTAATTTTAATGGATTAATAAAAATCTTATTTTTCAAAAAAAAAATTTCAATTGAGGAATGTTGAATTTTAAAGAAATGTTTTAATCAACTTTTAAAAAAGGTTTCTAGTTAACTTTAAGAAAAGGTTTTAAAAAAAGGGTTTTGATTTTTTTTTTTTTAAAACTAAGGATTTCATCTTCAAAAAAGGAGTTTTAGTTTAAGGAAGATTTTTAATTTTAAAAAAGGATTTTAACTTAAGAAAGATTTTAATTTAACCTAATTAAACTAAATTGTAAAATAAAAAAAAAGGTTTTAACCTTACGAAAAGTTTTATCAACCTAATTAAACCAAAATATAAAGTTACAATAAAAATGAATGAATGGTTTTAATGAATCTAATTTTCTTAAACTATAAAAATATAAAATAATACTACTAATAATAATAAAACAATGAAATAAAGAAAAAGAAAAAAAACACAAGGCAATTGAGATAAAAATGGGGGAGGGGCGGTCAAACGCTGAGCATTTGTTACTAGGATTTTTTATAACCCTTCTTCTTTTTTGAGGCATGGGCGACGCAACTTCTCCATTGTTGTTCTTTTGAAACTTTTGGTAAACAAAAAAAACTGGTTAGTATCAAAATTGTTCACCTTTTTTTTTGCGATGTTTGAAGCGATTTGGGTTGGTTCTTTTTCTTTATTTTTTTGCTGATTGAACTTCCCTTTTTCTTCCCCTTCTGGATTTTCTTTTTTCTTTTTGATGAACTGATGGTGAGGCTGTTGTTTATATAATACTTGTTTGCTTGGGCCTGAGCATGCTGGTTGTTGCAATTTGCATGGCTGATTTGTTGATTTCTTTGACCTTGTCTTGCTAAAATTTTGGGAAAGTTGTTTCTGCTGGCTTTGACCCCGTTTGATGGCAAGGATTTTGTGAAAGTTGTTTCTGAACTTGGATATCCATTTTTCCTTGATGGATTTGGATATCCACTTTGGTTCTATGAATTTTGGACGTCTTAAGTCTTGTTTGGCTAAAACAAATAAAATCATTTTTCCCAAATAAACACTTTTCCAAAAAGCACTTTTTCAAAAAATCACTTTTCCTCTCTCTTGGAAACAAATTGGATAGATTATTGTCGGGTCCGAAAAAGTCAAAAATAATTAGAAATTAATTTGAAATTGTAATTGTCTTTACACATTGTAATAAAAAAATATAGAATTTAAATAAATAAATTCCATTTTTCTTACTAAACTGAATTTAATTCCTGATCAAATTTCTCCGCGTAAATTCACCCGCTTACACTCAAGCAACTAAATTCGCTCGATTACGTTCCACCAATCAAAATCATCCAATTAAATTCAAACCAACTAAATTCCTCTGATGAAACTCATCTAAATAAATTCGTCTAATTAAATTCATCCAATTAAAATTATCTGATTAAGCTTTGACGTTCCAAACCCCGAATTCGACAATTAATCATCTTGCACGATTTAAATCAAACGTAACTGCTGAGTTCAAACAAATCCCTTTTGCCCTTCATAGATTAAATCGCACACAACGTGATTTTCTTGCAAATAAAACCAACATACTGGACAAACTGGTTAACCGTCAGTTAAAATGCGATGCAGAATAAGATGAGATGCGAAAAGAACCTAATAATTTAAGGGTAAAATTTGGGGCATGACACATTCTTTCATAAAACATTTTCTTGAATCATTACATAATTATTCTGATTATTTTCAAATATTGTCATGATTTCCAAAGGGTTTCTTTATGACTATAAAATGCATAATTTTTTATATTGCTTGACACCTTTTTCATGAACCTTTATATTGTTTTTCAAGTGTTCGTATCATTTTATCCTAAAACTTTTTACTGCATAATTTTCATTTTAATGTGAAAAAGTTTAGGGAAACACTTGAGCATTTAAATGTTTATATTCTATTTATTTGTTAATTGAAGGAGAAGATTGAATTTTCATATAAAAAAAGGAGCAAAAACTCAAAGTTGATCGAAATTGTTGCAAAGTCTGTCTACAATATTTTTTATACAAACTATTGTATATTTCACCAAGTGTATGGTGATTCTTTATCTATAAGAAAGTGTTGTACTTATTACGTGTTGTTGCAAATAGGAAAGTTTGTTTTTCTATTTGTTGGAAAGGTCTTTTGAATCAGAGTGATTCAGAGTCCACCATAGTTATTGGTGTTTGAGAATCAAGAAAGTGGTGTGCTTCTTTGTTGTTGTTAGAAAATTGTAGGAGAAGTCTTGGTGTGAGACTTGTACAAAGATCTAACAACAGTGAAAATGTCTCACGGGGTGTAAGAGGACTAGATGTACCATTGGTTGATAAGGGGAACTAGTATAATTTCTTATGTTATTTACTTTCAGCATTTTAATTTTTTATTTCTTTTTTATTAATCTATTCATAATTTCGGAAAATATCAAGAAACCAGAAAAGTGCTTAAAATAGCTAAAAATACCATTAAACCTAACTCACCCCTCTTAGGTTATGCACCTAATACTTACATACAATTATAATAATGAAGGTCCTGTCAAAGGTATCGACCCAAGGATATTCGAAAAGGAAGTTCATCTTCACACTTTTTATCTAGCTACTGACATCACGTATAACTAAATTCTCTCTTATTCAGGTTAGATTATACATTGTTATGCATTTTATGTACTTTATGTGATCATGACATTATGCCTAGGTTAATCAATCAAACATATTTGATTTTCATCTTATTCTTAATGCTTGTTATATATGTATTATGCTTGTGGATCTATGACGTGTCGAGAGAGTCTCATATGTCTAGACCGAGGGTAGTTCGTTGTTATGCATTTTAGGACATGTTCATTTATAACATTATAATTGGATCTAGTTTATCCGAGAGGTGTTGTTAGACTTATATATAGAGATTCGTTTATCATGACACTTCTACGAATAACCTATGTTACATTGATTGGGAAAAGGTTATTACCTCAGTTTTTGGCGACATAAAGAAGGGTGTCGTGGTAAGTCGCCACTTTTCCCTCGGTACACATGCAACATAGGGAAAAGGTGGAACTTATAGTGGTTTCGAACCCAATAACTACAAATTCATTTTTTTTTAAACATAATACTTTACCTCTCAATTTTTAGATTACCTGATGGGGATATATTTATATATATTGTTCTAGACCAATCAGAGAGACCCCAGACAAACTAAGTCGACCATACAATCTCGTCCTGCAATCTAATAAAAGTTTCATCCCATCAAGAAATCTCAATCGTAAAGCATATACAAAAGACATTTGTAAAGAACGACGAACTAAATAACTAGTTTGTTATTTTTCAAGAAGGTCGCCATGTGAGGTTTCCAATAATCATAATTATTTCCATCTAGAACAGGTGGTCTATTCACAAATCCTCCCTCTTTGTCCATAGTACCAGAAAGTATTGTCCCTAGATCTCACCAAGAACCAGAGCAGGATGCCTGCTTTGATACCAATTAAAATTATGGTATCAGATATGAGATGTCGAAAGAGATGTCATGACGCTAATATCTGAACAATTACCAATATATGAACATGATAAAATGCAGTTAACAATTGTAAAAAGACACAAGCAATTGTTAACCCAGTTCAGTGCAAACATACCTACGCCTGGGAGATACCAAGCCAGGAAGGAAATCCACTAAACATAATTAGTTTAAAGACTCTCACCAAATTCTCTCTAGTTTACAATCTTCACACCTAATCTTTACCCAAGTAACTTCTATCGAAGATACTCTCAGATATGATACACCTCTCACTCCCCCTCAATCACATGCAGTGATAAAAACAGAAGATCAAAAAGTAGAAGACACACTTCAAGGACAACACTTGATCTTGCTTAAAAGGTTCAATCAAGAACAATGCATTTGTGCTTAAAAGTTTAGACTGGACAACTTACAACTCAAAGAAGTCATCCCAGTTCACACATCAAAGTGATGAATGAATGGCTCACAAGAAAACAACTAACAAAAGACTCAAACCCTAACAAAAGACAAAATGCAGCTTTCTCAAAATCTTCTCTCCACCTTGCAAGTAGGGTTAACACGTCTTTAAATAGAAGTCATTCTTCATGAGATTGGGCAAAAATAATCCATAATTAAAGCTAATTACTTTCCATATATTTTTGCACAACAATAACAATAAACCATTCTTCAAAAGGAAATAGAATATACTTGCTTCAAATAATGTCACGCCTTGATTTACGCAAGCAATCACATAACAAAGACACACAAAAGATTGCAGAAAAAACGCAACAAACAAAATATAACATTCTGACTGAATATTCTGTAAACATATGTCAGGAAATCATACTTGACATCATGAACTAAACCCTACAACAACAAAATGAACCACCTGCAGAATGTTAAAATCACATGTCAAGACATCATATAGGACATCTTGTGATAACACCAAGTTTTACCAAAATTGCTGCCAATAACAGAACTAACAATCATTATTACCACTCTTAGTTTCACACAAAAATAAAATATTATAAGAGTTAGAAGTGGTCATCTAGATTAAGGTTCTAACTGTAAGAGGGTTTCCCAATCCTCTACAGTTCCAAGATAAAATCATCCTGGCTCCATGGAAACCTTTTCCTAAAGGATTGTCAAATCCTTAATTAGTGCTATTTCTTGATTCCCTTATGCAGTTTCAATCTCCAGTAGTCTTCTCTTTTCGTTTCCATGTCTTGTTCTTTCATTACCTTACTTGTCCTTATGAGTGAGGTTGTACATTAGTTCCATCATAGACGAAGAACTCTAGAACTTGATTGGGATTTTTGCTTTTTGGTGCAGAATTTGGTAGGATTTTTTGTTTGTAGTGTTTTCTGGATTCACTGGTTTCAAGATTTTTGTGGGGAGTGATGATATTTCCTATATTGGTTTTTTGTGTGGAGATTCTTTATGTGTTTTGGAGGTAAAGAACCATTAGCAACAAGATCTTCATTACCATAGAAAACTTTTTTTTGCCTCATCAATTTTTGGGCCTGTTCAGCTGTCATCTTTTGTTTCTTGGTGCAGTTATCTTTATTTCTTGAGGATGATATGATCCAAACTAGTTCATATGTGCTCTATTGGAACAGATCGCTGGTGATCATCTTTGAGTAAAAAACAGGACTGCCACAATAGAAAAAAAGAGAGAGAAAACCCAAAACCAAGTCTAACCAACAAGAAAAATGACACCAGATTGATCTCCTAAAAAAAGAGATCACTCAAGAGAATGATAGAAAGGACGTAAGAGAAACATGAAAAAAAAGAAGAGAAAATCGGAAAAAAAAAAAAATAGATCAACTCATAGAATAAGAAAAAACACCTTTAGATTTCTCAAAAAAGAATCTTATAAATAGACTTCAGTGTTGAGAATTCTATAAAACATTCAAGACTTTTATCAACATATACTCAATAACTAAAGTGTTAAATATTAAAAAATTTATAACACAAATGAGTTATTATTTAAAGTACTAATAAATAGCAAATATACAAAATATCAAAAAGTACACTTAAAAAGTAAAATATGCTCAAAGTTATTATTGGTGCAATATTATAATCAAATAAAGTTATTGAACATATTAACTAATAAAGATATATTAATTATCTTTAAAATATTTATGAAATTTACAATCTAGATTCATATAAACTATAAAATTTCAAACAATTTTGTCTATTTTATATAAGCATTAATATTAAATACAGTTATATGATAATATTTTAGATTTTATCTAATAGATGACATAAGCAACAGTTAGTTATAGAGTTAGTTACATTCTGTTATGATGTTTGTTAGCTTTCCTCCAACTATATAGTTGATGTAATACTCATTCAATCAATAAGAGAAGATTGCATTATACTTTATCTTCTTCCTCTTCTCTTTAAGTTTTCTTACCACTCTTCAATGACCTCCATATGTGAAGCATAATATGGTATCATCGTCTTCGATCCTCTTTCCACACTTCTGCACCATTGTTTTCTCTTCCACTCATGTGATTTCTCCACTGGTGTTATCTTTCCTTTGATTTCAGCATGCCTCCGTGTAATGATCCCACTGCAAATCGAATCACTAATTGTGATGTTGATTAGGTTTACTATGTTCATCCTAGCGAAGGTCCCAATTCTGTTAGCATTCAACCTCAACTGAATGGTTCGAATTACATTTCGTGGTCAAGATCCATGGAAAGAGCTCTTGGAGCTAAGAACAAGATTGCGTTCATCAATGGATCCATTCGCGTTCCAAGTATCAACGATCTTAATCGCTCTGCGTGGGAACGATGCAATTGTCTTGGTTACTCATGGATTCTCAACTCTGTAAGTCCTGCTATCGCACAAACAATTATATTCTTGGAAAATGCTCTTGATGTTTGGATTGATCTCAAAGAAAGATTTGATAAAACTGATAGAATTCGTGTCTCTAATTTGCGTGCTGAAATTAACAATCTCAAACAAGGAAACAAATATGTTCTTGATTACTTCACTGAGCTTCGTGGACTATGGGAATAATTGAATTCTCATAGACCAATTCCTACATGTACTTGTATTCAACAGTGCAGATGTGATGCTATGCGTAGTGCTAGAGAATTTTGTCTTGAAGATCAGATTATACAATTCTTAACAGGATTGAATGAAAAAAATTTTGTTATCAAAACTCAGGTTTTGCTACTTGATCCTTTACCATCCATCAACAAAGTGTACTCTATGGTTATTCAAGAAGAGAGTAATAATACTTCTCTGATGAGTCAACTTGATTCTAATTCTACCATCAATGAAGCCAATAGCCTTGTTAATGCATATGATTCAAGGAAGTTAGCTGGTAAATCTTCCAATTCTTATGGTGGAACATCTAACAATAAGAAAGATGGTAGAGTATGCATTTTTTGTCACAGGACTGGCCATACAATTAATGCATGTTATCGCAAACATGGATTTCCTCCTAATTTTACCAAAAAGCAAGCATCAGCAAATGCTTCTACTACTGTTGATACACAGGCTGTAATGAACACTGGATCAGAAGGTTCTCACAACAATTCAAGTGCCAGCATCACTCAAGAGCAGTATGCTCAATTGATTGGTTTGTTACAACAAACAAATTTGCTGCCTCCTAACCCTACCCCAAATCCAACTGCCAACCATATTTCCACTCATCTTGGCCATACACCAAATGAAAATTCAGGTAAAAGTTTTGTTTCTATAGTTTCTTGTTCCACTTACATAAAACCTGATTTTTGGATTTTAGATTCTGGTGCCAACGATCATGTTTGTTCATCTCTTAAATTGTTTAGTAGTTACCACAAAATTCAGCCTGTCAATGTTTGTCTACCTAATGGATCTGTTGTTCTAACTAAACATGCAGGAAAAATTCAGTTTTCCCCTCACTTGCAGCTTAATAATGTGTTGTACACACCTGATTTTTCCCTAAACCTTGTGTCTGTTTCCAAACTTTGTCATTCCAGTAATTACAATATCATCTTTTTTGCTAATGATTGCTTTATTCAGGATGTGCAAACGAAGAAGATGATTGGTTTGGCTAATCAAGTGGAAGGGTTGTACAGACTCAGGACAGATATTCATTCCTTGCCTGTAGACACTAGCATTTCAAGTATTTCCTCATCCAAACCACATGTAGAAACTTCAATTCCCAACAATTGTAAAATGATCCCTAAACAAGCTTTGTGGCATTTTAGATTGGGTCATTTATCACATGATAGACTTTCCAAAATGGCTCAAATGTATCTTGATATTTTAAGTGACAATAAAGTTGTTTGTGATGTGTGTCACTATGCTAGACATAAGAAATTACCTTACACTTTGAGTCATTCTAAAGCTTCTCAAAATTTTGAATTGTTGCATTTTGATATATGGGGTCCTATATCCACAAATTCCATCCATCATCACAAATATTTTTTGACAGTAGTTGATGATCACAATCGTTTTACTTGGATCATACTACTTAAACACAAATCTGAAGTTTCTACACATGTTCAACAATTTGTTGCTCTTATAGAAAATCAGTTCCATACATGTCCTAAGTTCATCAGGTCTGACAATGGCCCTGAATTTCTCTTAGCTCAATTCTATGCATCAAAGGGTATTATCCATCAAAGATCCTGTGTTGAGTCCCCTCAACAAAATGCAAGGGTTGAAAAGAAGCATCAACACTTACTTAATGTAGGTAGAGCTTTACTGTATTATTCCAATTTACCTAAATCCTACTGGTCATATGATGTTAGCTATGCAACCTTTATTATAAATAGAGTTAACACTCCTTTACTCAATAACCAATCCCCTTATCACATACTGCATATTAAACCACCAGACATTACCCAGCTTAAAGTCTTTGGCTCTTTGTGCTATGCATCTACCTTGTCCAATCAAAGAACTAAATTAGATACAAGAGCTAGAAAATCATTGTTTCTTGGCTATACTGTTGGATATAAAGGCTCTATCTTACTTGACCTAAATTCCTTCAACATTTTCATTTCAAGAAATGTCACTTACCATGAACATATTTTACCTTACCAACAACAATCTTCATCTACCACAACTACTTGGGAATATTATAGTACCTCAGTCCCCAATCACACTTTAGTTCCAAATCCATGTCATGACAGATATCATTCTGCTCAATATGATATTCCCATTCATCAATCCAACCTTCCAAATACCATAACCACACCTGACCCAATTCAACCTTCCAACTCCCTTGCTGATTATAATCCACCTACCTCTAATACACAACATCCCACTCGTGCCTCTACAAGAGTCAGAACCTCACCATCCTTTTTAAAAGATTATGTATGTACAACCTTCATTGATCCACAATGCCAATCATCTTCAAGTAATCCTCACTCTCTTTCCAACTTTATTTCACATCATAATTTGTCTCCTGCTCATTATTGTTTCACTTTTCCCCTTACTATTAATCATAAACCTAAAACATACTCCGAGGCTAGCAAATTTGAATGTTGGAATCAGGCCATGAAAGTTGAACTTGTTGCACTTGAGCAAACTAGAACTTGGAAAATTGTGGATCTTCCACCTCATGTTAAACCTATTGGTTGTCGTTGGGTTTACAAGATCAAGCATAAATATGATGGAACCATAGAAAGATTTAAAGCTCGACTTGTTGCTAAAGGATACAACCAGATTGAAGGACTTGATTACTCAGACACTTTCCCACCTGTTGCAAAGCTCACCACAGTTCGCTTGGTTCTAGCCTTAGCCTCAATCCATAACTAGAATCTTCACCAATTCGATGTGAATAACGCATTTCTTCATGGTGATTTGCATGAAGATGTCTACATGTTGATCCCACCAGGTGTCCAAACTTCCAAACCTAACCAGGTTTGCAAACTCATTAAGTCACTTTATGGGCTAAAGCAGGCAAGCAGACAATGGTTTGATAAATTGACTTCAGTCCTCATTGCTCTTAGCTACTCTCAAGCATCTTCTGATCATTCACTCTTTGTTAAACAAACACCATCCACATTTACAATTTTACTTGTTTATGTTGATGATGTTATTTTAGCAGGTGACTCTCTACAAGAGTTTCAAAATGTGAAAAATAATCTTCATCAACTTTTCAAGATCAAGGACTTGGGCATTCTCAAATACTTTTTGGGTTTAAAAGTGGCTCATTCAAAACGTGGTATCTCCATTTGCCAAAGAAAATATTGTCTTGATCTTCTCAAAGATTCAGGTTTTCTTGGCTCCAAACCAGCTACCACACCATCTGATCCATCATTTAAGCTTTGCCAAGATGACATCCCTGCATATCATGATATTCCATCCTATAAATGACTCATTGGCAGACTGATCTACCTCAACACTACACGTCCAGATATCACGTTTATCACACAACAACTCAGTCAATATCTCTCCAACCCTTCTACTCAACATTATAATGCTGCTTGTAGAGTTTTGCGATACCCCAAACAATGTCCAGGTCAAGGCTTTTTTTTTCCACGAAGTTCACCACTACAACTAACATGTTTTTCAGATGCTGACTGGGCTGGTTGTATAGACACACGTAAATCCGTTTCAGGATCATGTTTCTATTTGGGCAACTCCCTTATTTCATGGCGAAAAAAGAAACAAACCACTGTTTCTCGTTCATCTTCAGAGGCAGAGTATCGTGCTTTAGCTGCAGCCACGTGTGAACTCCAATGGATTTTGTACTTGCTTCGTGACATGCATATTACATGCTCTCAAGTCCCAGCTCTCTTTTGTGACAGTCAAAGCACACTACACATTGCTGCTAACTCTGTTTTCCATGAACATACGAAACATCTTGACATTGATTGTCACATTGTACGCGATAAATTTTCAGCAGGCATGATGAAACTTCTTCCCGTGTCCTCCAACAACCAGCTTGTTGATTTCTTCACCAAACCTCTCTTACCCAAACCATTTCACTTTCTCAAAGCCAAGTTGAACTTGATAAACATCTACCAAAGTTCAACTTGTGGGGGGCTAATAGATGACATAAACAACAATTAATTATAGAGTTAGTTACATTCTGTTATGAAGTTTGTTAGCTTTCCTCCAACTATATAGTTGATGTAATACTCATTCAATCAATAAGAGAAGATTGCATTGTACTCTATCTTCTTCCTCTTCTCTTTAAGCTTTATTACCACTCTTCAATGGCTTCCATATATGAAGCATAATATTATCCATTAACATATTTATATTTATTAATATTATCATTTTTTAACTATTAAAAAAATCTAAATGTGTATTCTTAAAAATTTCATGCAACACACGTATAATATAATTTACCTGTTAATATATATAAAGTTTTCAACAAAAACATAATAAATTGGGGTGCTAATGTCATTTATTAAATAGAATAAATAAGCTTAATTACTATGATCATTTTGAAAAAATTATTGAAGACATCACAACTATTCATAATCATAATTTTAGATGTAGTTATAATAATAATAAAATATTTATAATAGTCCAATACTTAAGATGTGTATGCGGTATAGTTGATTATTTAAGATGTGTATGTTGTTTCCTTGGTCGTTTCCTCTTCTCCGAAGTGACTTTCAGCTCCACGTACCCCCAAGGTCTCGTCGTCGTCCCGTTGAACCCCTGAAGGTCGGAGCCTACGTAGGGGGAAAGGTTGGATTCGTCGAGTTGGAGGGTCGTGAACAGGTGGGTGTACATGATGTCCATCGAGCTGCCTCTGTCGACGAGGATGCGCCTGACGTCGAAGTTCGCCATCCGCGCCCGTATGAGCAGGGGAATGTTGGAGTTGGGGGATCCCCCGGGGAGTTCCTCGAGGTAGAATGTGATCAGATTGGATCGACTACGGAATCTTTCGAGCGTGCTCATTTTTCCGGAGTTGCTCGTGATAAGCTCGTCGAACTTTCTTTTCATTGTTCCTATGGACAGGCTCCTTGTGGCGCCACCCGAGATGACCATGGCTCTGGCGAAGTATTCCCACCGGCTAGTTGGCCGGACTGGCTCGCTGGGTAGGTCGGGGCCTTCAGGGAGGTCGAACTCTCTATCCGCGAACCAGTCCTCGGGGCGGCTGACACACAGCGCGACCTGGAGTCTGCTGTCGCCGTCAGAAGAGGGGAGTTCTTCGATTTTCTTGGCCTCGGGGGCCTCTTACCTCGGGGCCTCACCCCCCGGGTGTATCTCTTTAGGTGGCCGTCTTTAATCAGGATTTCGATCGCGTCCTTGAGATGGATGCAGTCTTCGGTCACGTGCTCGTGGCTCCTGTGGAATCGGAAGTATTTCGATTTGTCCATATTGGGTTTGGGGGGCGTCGGCCGGGGGAAGCGGACACCTCCCTGGACAAATTCGATTTTGGCGCACTCGGCCAGTATGCGCTCGCGGGAAGCGACTAAGGCCGTGTATTTCGTGAATCGGCCGGCAGGGCCGCATTGTTCGCGTTGTTCGCAAGGGCGATCTTCCTGACGACGGTCACCTCCCCGCCGATGGCTCGAGGCTCCGTCATCTTGGTGCCCGCGGGGGACCTCCCTGTCTCGGGTGTCTCGTGCGGAGTTGGCTGCTTGGGTTTCCTCGAATCGGATATAATGCGCGGCTCTGTCGAGGAAATGCTGTAGGGAGGCTGGCCGGTGTATGCCTACGGCCTCATAGAACTTGGATTCGTGGCGTAGACCCTGCTCCATTAGGTAGCGCTTCATCTCGTCTGACGTCGTTACATGCACCGCTTCCCAGGTGAATCTTTCAATGTAATTTCGAAGAGGTTCGTCGGGGGCTTGGATTATCTCCCCGAGGACGGCCTCTGTCTTCGGATGGCGTCGGGACGCTGTGAAGTGTTTTGAGAACAGGTCCTTCAGGACTCTCCACGACGTGACCGATTCGGGCTCCAAACTTTTGTACCACGTCATGGCGCCTTTCCTCAGGGTCGTCGGGAATAGCCTGCACTTGATAGCTCCCCGAACGTTTCGATAATCAAGCATGGCCTCGATGTCTTCCAAGTGATCATCAGGGTCGGATGTGCCATCGTACGTCGATAACGTCGGGGGCTTCTCCATCCCGTGGGGAATGGGGGCTGCCATGATTTCCTGGGACAACGGACTCCGGTAGTCGTCTTCGTTGCTGAGAGCGGGTGACTGGGGAGGAGATGAGCCGTTTAGGATAGGCGCCTGGTTTCGGGTCCTCGGCCTCCTGACCAGGGGTTCGACGCGCGGGTTTCTTGCCGGGATCACTGAAGTGTTTTGCCGTCTCCCGCAAACTTGTCTCGCTGGGGATCTGGTGCGCTCTCGTACCACTTCTGTTCGGGGCCTCTCCAGCCGAGGTCGGCGATTTCTGGGTTGAGGTGAGGGACTCCTCGAGCCTCCATTCTGGTCTCCCCGCAGAGGGGACCTTGGGGGGCCTTCCCGCTCCAGCGCTCCAATTCGTGCGTTCTGCTGAAACAACAGCTGGTTCATCTGGTTGATGGCCGCAAAGAGGGCGGCCACCGTTGGGTCCGCTCCCGCTGAGATAGGAATGGGTTGGAACGCCGCTGGGCTCGGGGCCGGTGGTCGGCCTGGCGCAGCAGTTTTGCGGATGACGGAGAAGCAGTCTGGCCGTCTCTCTCGTCGGTCTCCGCCGGACGTGACGTCTCCATCTGCTTGCTTCCGTTGGCGGCGGCGTTGAGCACGAAGTCGTGCATGGTATCGTCGTGGTGTGGGCTAGCCATGATCGTGGAGTGTTGGTGAAACTTTGGTTTTCTGCTCGGAGTAACGGGGAAGTTTCTGTTCCCACAGACGACGCCACTTGTAACACCCCACTTCCCCGTATTAAATAAAATATAAATATTATAATAATAATCAGAGTTTTCGCCAAAAAGTGGGATATCACATCTCCAAATTTTATAAAAATACTTTATTCATTCTTTTCAAAATAATACAGCGGAATTTGTTTCATAAAGTAAAATACATCAAAACATGATACGTCACAGGATTTCAACACGTTTGACATAAAACAATTACAACACCCATATCCCGTGTTACGTATCAGAGCATCCTAGACTCGACGGTCACACCAATATCCAAGCTAGCTAAACACCTGGATTATCTGTACTTCCGAAGAAGCACAGACCACAACAACAACAAAGGGGTGAGAAATAATGATCAGAATATAATGGTAATGTAATACATGTAAATAAGGTAGTAAAACACACCAACACACCAATATTCACCCCCAACAACTCCATATGACGAACCTACTGTTCAAATTACAATATAACATATTATAATGCAAATATGCAACTCAACACCATGCATGCGGTACCGACTCATTGGTTCATTCAATCGAACCTGGATAGATCACTTACGCTCCTCCTGAGACATGATCTATCCCCCACCATTCTCCACAAAGGAGTACGGATGAATCACTTACGCTCCTCCTGAGACATGATTCATCCCACCAAAACACCATGATATGCACACACCAATGCATAACTAATATATTTAGGCACTCAACGTGCACACGATCCTCCTGATCATATCATCATACATCAATGCATATATGTACAGATATAACATACACCAACACCATATAAATCAATTCACACAGTGAGCAATCTCACATTCTAACACCAAGTATAAACACATCCCAACACTCGGGGAATACACGATCCTACTGATCACTGCACCATAATCATATACATGATACACCCATCATTCATTTTAATTAAATTAGATATTAAACGAGTTCACACTCTAACACCATATATAAACACATCTCAACTCAGATTCCCAGCCTATTCTAGTACCAATCTTGCCTATTACCGTAAGCAATCGGTTTCTAATTCCTATTCCCAAAATCATCACCTACACACTTTATCGTTACCTCAAAAGCCATACAGAACTTTCCCTAAAAACTGTAAAACACCCTATATGCTCTATATGCCAAATCAACCCAAAACACCAATTCGTTAACATTGACTTATACTCCATCACTATCAATTACTAGTTATCATCAAACACAAACACACCAATAAACATTATACTTACCAATTATCCTATACTTCCTACTCTAGAACCAACATTACGATACATTACCGACACTTCAGAGTCACTCTGAATCTCTCCAAGGTCCTAACCATAGTCATTAACGACACTATAGGGAAACAACACATAATTTTCCCCAAAGCTATAATCATGGTCATTACCCACACTACAGTAACAACACAGAATCTCACCAAAACTCTATTTATATTTACTATCAACACTGCAGTAACAACATATAATCTCACTAACATCACCATAATATATATACACCAAATTCACCAATACCAATCAACAATTCATCAATATCAAGCATCAATTTAGCATTAGCAACAACAATAACAAGCATGCCAATATAAAACTTCATAGATCGGAATTTTCCTACGGGGTTAAGGACTCCCCTCTACCTATACATGTATATACCATCCCAATCAAGTTTCTCCCCCCTTACCTTGTTAGTCGGTTGATCGATGAAAGAATCCTCCAAGGTTTGGCCAATTCTGATTTTCCCCTGTATCCTTCGTTCTTTGCTCCCTTTTCCGTTCCCTTTCCGTTCTCTCCTTTCTATCGTTCTTTTTCCACTTTCTCTAACTTCTCACAATGTATCGTAAAACTACTAATCCCTCAGTTTCTATTTTAATTCTCTAATCCCAATAATAATAATAACTTAATAATAATAATAATAATAATAAAAATAATAATAATAATAATAATAGTAATAATAGTCCTATTATTATCTCACCAAAATAATAATAATGTTAATAACTTAATAAAATAATAATAATAATAGTAATAATAATCCTATTATTATCTCACCAAAATAATAATAATGTTAATAACAATAGTAACTATAATAAATATAATAATAATAATATTCCCACCAATATCAATATTATACACTATATTATTATATTCACCAAAACACCACCAATAATCCTCCCATATCAGGGACACCCACCAATAATAATATTCATACAGATGATAATAATAATAATAATAATAATAATGATAATAATAATAATAATAATAATAATAATAATAATAATAATATAATACTATTGTAATATTATAGTAATATTCAACATAATAATAATAATAGTAATACACCCAACAATAATTATAATTATAATAATAATAATACTAATGATAATAATAACAATTATATTAATACTAATAATAAAATAATATTAATAATAATAATCTTAATATTAATAATACTAATATAATATTACTAATATTAATAATACTAATCATAATAATACTATTAATAATAATAATAATAATAATAATAATAATAATAATAATAATAATAATAATAATAATAATAATATTATCTCACCAAAATAATAATAATAATAATAGTAATACTATTATTATCTCACCAAAATAATAATAATATTAATAATACTAATAAATATAATAATATATAATAATAATAATAATACCCCCACCAATATTACTATTATTCATTATATTATCATATTCACACCAAAAATCATAATAATATAATAACTATATTAATAATAATATTATATTCTCCATATTAATAATATTACTACAATTATTAATAATAATCATAAATATAATAATAATAATAATAATAATAATAATAATAATAATAATAATAATAATAATAATACCACCACCAATATTACTATTATTTCTTATATTATTATAAACTCACCAAATTACCACCAATGATCCTCCCATCTCAGGGACACCCACCAAACATCATCAAATACACCCTACCAAAGGGAATATCAACATATAATATTTAAAACAATAATAAAATGACTAAATTAAAATGGGTGTTACACCACTGATCTGTCCTGATCAGAAGGGGATCACGGGATGACCACACTCTGTTGGACTGCTATCTGTTCACCGGTGATGAGGAGGAGAAAGGGGGTGTACCTGCAAGACACTCTGATGCCAAAGTAAGGAGTTGGACAGAGTGGGAGCAAAGTACGGAAAATGGGTAAGAAGTGAATTACCTGACCCTCTTGAGGAAGAGGGTATTTATAGAGAGACCTCAGCGCTGGGCCAACGGTCACTTGTGTTGGGCTGGATGGCCAGACCCAACCCAGGTGACTGCTAGGGCTTACATGGCGTAGTGAAGACCAGGATGTGGTCTTCGCCTTAGTCCAACTGTCCCGTGGTCTCCGGAAAGTGGGTTTGACCTGCTCTTTCGGAGGGGGGCAGTTGGGGGATGACGTGTCCCCGCGGAGGGGAGCACGTGGAGAACGTGCGCATGGCACGTTGTTCTCCCCGCGGAGGGGAGCTCACGCGGTTCCCCTGAGGCACGTTGGTCTCCCCGAGGAGGGGAGCACACGGGGACATGGGAGAGCCACGGGGTCTTGCTCGACGACATGGGAATACTGCCCGCGGAGGTCGGTACTTGGTCGTGCGGGCGATTCTCTTGCCCTGCGTGGTTGGGACGGTTCTCCTTCGCAGGGAGATCATTCTAGCATGTCGGGGATCTTGTGCTCGACGCGGTACCCGGACCGGGCAGGGCCTGGTGGAACATTATTGGGCTGGGCCAGCATAGTTCATCCCAGGGCCCAGTCCAGAACAATTATAATAAAAAAAATATATTTATAATAGTCTAACGCTTATGATTAAAGATGTGTATGGGCTAGTCTGCCCCTTTAAGGTATTAATGATTATTTAAAATTAAAATTTATAAACACTAGGTAATTTCAATATATATATATATATATATATATATATATATATATATATATATATATATATATATATATATATATATATATATATATATATATATATATATATATATATATATATATATATATATATATATATATATATATATATATATATATATATATATATATATATATATATTTAAAATCAACTATTTGTGATATATATTTTTTAAACCAACTATTTGTATTTATAGTATTTATGTAATTAGTAAGTACATATTTTACTAGCCCAAACCTTCATGTATTTATTGTATTTATAGTATTTATGTAATTAGTGAGTACTATTTGTATTTATAGTATTTATGTAATTAGTAAGTACATGTATTTGTGATATATATGTAATTAGTAAGTAAAATTTGTTATAGACAAAATTATAAATAATGAAAATATAGTCAATCTTAAAAATAATTTTTAAAAGGGAATAATTTACTGTCCAAACCTTCAAATCCACATAGAATAAAATTTAAGAGAATTTTTTAAAGCATTCTAGACGTTTCTTTTAAGTATTTCGTAAAATTTTTAAAATATTTTAATTTTTAGAGATGAATTTTTGGACATATTAAATACATATGTTTCATTCGTTTTTAAATTACAACCCAATTTTATAAATAAATTTATTTTAAAAATGCATTTTAAAAAAATTTTCAAAAATATATTTTTAAAAATAAAAAATCCATTGCCATATCCGTCATAAAACACCATGGTGCCACCATTGCCAAAAATCTGCCACTGCCATCCACTATGGCAATCAGGTCTAAAATTACCTGCCAAAGCAAATAGCAATAATAATGAGTTATTCTCAACTTTCAAAGTTTCCATGCTGCCCATCGATGTACTCCCAACCTCAACGAGAACAAATGCAAAATTATCACTCTAATTTTTAGTTTTTAAAAATGTATTTCTAAAATAAATTTATTTATAAAATTGGATTGTGACTCAAAAATAAATAAAAAATGTATATTAAGTATGTCCGGAGAATCTTTATTAATTACAACTATCTATAATTTTTTCTCGGCATAAAACAAGGAGAAATAGAATTTTATCTTCCTTTCACTTTCGCTTTTACAACAACCTTAAAATCATTACAATTAGATTGAGGGGATACTTAAACAGTTAAACACACATCGTATATTGCATCAGGCAACATGCAAATCTCCGGTATGCACATGCTAATGGGAGATTCTTACGTATTCAAATGGTTCAAAAAAAAGTTATAATGTGTAGTTTCTAACCTACACATAAGGATTATGATCCCTTATTAGTTAGGACTTAAAATACGCATCTTGACAAAGAACCATCTTTGAGCTGGCCAAGATGCAGAAGAGAAACTTGGCAAGATCCCGACTCGACTTTAAGACGTAAGGGAGCTGTCCCATTGATCAATCTGTTTTGAAATGATAGATTCTATAGCCAGGATCAACTATGAATTGGAAAAAGCTATATGTCAGTGAAAATGACCTGAAACATATTTTCAAATGGTACAAGAATTGATATACGAGATCAATCAACAGCCTTTGAGGTGTGTCCAACGCTGTCGAAGCTATCTTGAGGTCCTTGAGATGGAGAATACCGGCTCGAAGAACTCTCATCTATGATGATTCTATCACTCATTACCGAATGCTTGCCCTTCCTCCCTCCAGATGTGGAATCCTACATAAATCAAAATGAAGATTTGTAAGTTTAAATAGTGACACTAGTTTGTTTTCTTAACATATATTTATAATCATCGGTAGCAAAATGATAGCGTATTATGCATTCGTCATTGACATGACACCGATACATGTGATTACATTAAATTAATTCATTTTCTCAAATTATTATTAGTGTTGATGTTTTAGTGTCGTGTCTGTGTCAATGGTTCATAGTACTTTATAATCTACCTGTTGTGTTGATGATCCAGGCATCTTAAGTTCAAGTTCTGTAGCCACATCAGGAGACACACTACATCTTTTGGCATCACTAGGTCTTTTATGACCTGGTGACTTGCTTCGCGACTCTTTTCGATTAAACTTGTGGGATGTAGAAGCATACTGAGCTGATGGCATCTCAATTGGAGGGTTAGCCGGAGCCGAGAATGGAATGTACATTGAGCACATACTTGGAATATGACCAGCATTCGGGTTTCCAAAGTAGGGAAAAGGTTGCATATGTGGGTGAATGGAAACTGGAGCAGGAGGGATTGGCATATGAACTGGATATGGATAAGGGCTACTCATGACAACAGAATGATCCATTGCAGTCCATGGAGGCATGACTCTGACTCTCTGCTGATACTGCGAATTAAGATTTTCTATATCAGATTTTAACGACGCTTTCTCTTCTCGGAGTTCATTCTTTTCTTGGATTAGCTGTGAATATAAAATCATCTAAATAAATGAGCTGCAAATTAAACAAGGTTAATCATGAAGACAATTTGAACAAATTATAGAACCTTACTTCGCGCGACTCTTCAGAAAATGCTTTATGTTCCGTTTTCAGCTTATCAACTTCAGCAGTTATGTCCTTCAACACTTGTATTGTCTCTGAGATGATGGTTGCTTTGTCGTTCCGCGGTCTATCAGGATCTGTATCACGTACACAAACACAAATATCTCAACAGAGTAACAACCACCAATAATCACTACAAATCCTATTGAAAATCTGATAGCAAGTAATTCCACGGATCTTAAACTAGACTCTGATACAATGCTACGAAATATAGTTAGGCCTAACTTATCCATACAAAACCGGCTTCTAGAGTGAAAATTATCTCCACTTCTAGAAAGCATAATTCATTATGCTTCAGAGCAACCAAACATGTTAGAATCAATTCTATGCATCCAAAATCAATACAGAGTGCTTCAAACGTGAAACCAAACAAACACGAAGATGAATTGACTGACCTAACGTGTTTCCCAATTCATGAAACTGATCATTCAATCGATCCCTCCTGATTTTCTCACGATCAGCCTTCTGAACTTTTCTAGCGGCAGTTGGATCATGAGATTCCACCTCACTCCTCTCCCTAACAGACACAAACAGTTAATCCGTTACACATGTCGGAAAAAACGTAACCGTAATAACGGTCTTTTGATATAAAAACTATCAAAATCGAAGCATAGACAAACGAACGTTACTTACCTGACAGTGTGTTTGCGATTGGTGATGTGTTGCGGAGGTGAATCTGGCGGCGCCGTAGAGGATGGAGTTATGGAGGAGTTAAGCGGCGGGTGATGGTGGCGTTGGTTCATGTTGTTGGTATTCCGGTGAGAATTGAAGTGTGGTATGAATTAAATATTTAGAGTGGGGAGAAAGGTGAGATGGAAACGCACGCGTATTGAGCTTGTGTCTTCCACGAGCCACTCTCCAACCAATATCCAATTCCAAACACATGTTTTTTATAATTATTATTATTAATGTAAAACAAATTTCTACGTAACATTCCAAAAAAAAGAAATTATTGTCTTTATTTTAACAAGAAAAAAAAGAAGATAAAAAGATGAATATGCGATTTTAATATTTAAAATATTGTCTTCATAATATTATAGGATTATATTAATATTTATACGATTTTAATATTTAAAATTATTGTCTTCATAATATTATAGGATTATATTAATATTTATACGATTTTAATATTTAAAATATTGAATATTAATATTGATATTTATATATTTTTTTCCTCTTCATTCGAGTATGAGTCATGATCATGACGGTGAATATGGACTTGATAACATAGAATATAATTTTATACCTAAGATAAATGAGCATTTGAATTAATTATAAATTTTGAGTGTTTTTTTTTCTTCATTAAAATGTGATGTTGTTCAAATTTTTTTAATAATTTATTTTACTTTTTATTAGATAAATGAATGTGTGCACACTAAGGAAGAGCTTTCTCAATTTAAAGAAAGTTGTACGCATCAACTTGCCACATTAAGGAAGAGATTTTTTTTAATTGAATGTCCATTTTTAGAGAATATTTGGCCCATTGACAGATTATGGATGAAACACTAAAATAAATGATTTAATTGGATAACTTGATAACCATGCATGCAGATGAGTTAAGTATAAGGCAGATAGAAATGAAAATAGGTAGGGCAAATTTTGGGGTACGACAAGCCGTAAACAATCACACGACAACAACAAGATAACAATGATTACAACCCTACTCTGACTATAATCAATCATGCATTTAGCGCATTGTGAGTAGTTCTCACCCGAACTACTCATCTTATCAATCATCAGACGACATGTACAATAAATGATGTAATTAAACTTGCACATCACAACACCCATACCATATCGAATACATATCCACACACATCACTCAATTGTGTTAAATTATCTTATCATTGATTCATCATTAAGCATGTTCAATAATTCACGTAATTATTCATACATTCACACATTTAACATACATTATCACATCAATCAAACATGTTAATTTATCTCACAAGGCAATACCATAATGTATCTCTATGTGTTACCTTTCTAACGCTTTAAACTGCGCCTTAATCTGAGTCACGAAACTCAAGTTATGGCAAAAACAGTAAGTGAACCAATCTATTACACCCAGGAACCAATCTATTGTTCTCAACTCCCTGTTTCACTAATCTTTCACGTTTCAAAGGGAACCAATCCATTACACTAGATAACCAATCGATTGTTCCTTGCATTATGGACAAAAATCCCAATTTTAAAAGGAACCAATCGATTACATGCTTGAACCAATCGATTGGTACAAGCTTTTTGTCCCAAAAATTGTAGTTGTAACAAGTGAATTAATCGATTGTTCCATGGGAACCAATCAATTGTTGTCTGGAATTTTATTTTTCTAGAAATTCCACGTTTAACTCATCTTCTTCATCCTTTATCCATTCTAAATCCTACCTAATCATGTTCTAACATGTCCAAGCATCTCATATCACGAACCCAACAACATACATCAATTATATATCGTTAAACACATCATACTACACAGATTAATAATGTATTCTATCAATTAATTACAAAAATTCATAATTATGTTCATGTTATAAAACCCTCAATTTCAAATCAAACATCATGCATATGAACAATTTAACACAATCAATAATCACCACATTCACAGAGCACGAATTTCAATCAATTCATTGCACAACACGGGATCACATTAATGAAATTCATCAAATAACCAATCAAAAGAAAAGGGAAGAAAATCCTATTGGAGGTTAAGAGAAACCTCTCTACCCTTTCATAATTAAGGCACCCTTAAATAAATAAACCCATACCTTGGAGCTTTCTCGATTTCATGAAAGTCATACACATAATTTATTTTACTTTTTGCATATGAGGTTTCTCGATTTCATGAAATTCATACACATGAACTTGCCACACCAAGGAAGAGACAATTTCTTAGATCGACAAGAAAAGTGAACTATGTTCATAGGAGTATATTATATGCTAATAGTCGAGAAAATGTTGTACCATCCAAAACATATCACTTATTAAAAGAACAACTTGGAGGTCACGAAAATGTTGGGCGCACAGAAAATGATCTCCAAAATTGCTTGAGAGATTTAAAGACATTGACTAAAGATTCTGACGCGTGTGTGTTGATAACTTTAAGAGGAAACATAATATATCGGCTTTACTAACAAAATATACTGGTTTCTCTCCTTCCTGCGTCTACTGGACTAAGACAGAACTCATAGCCTTGTCTGATACAGATAGGTATAGAATGAGAGGCTGGTTATCTGTAAGTTATGTGATTTTAGGTTTGGAAGCAATTTTGTTGAAACAAGTACCACATCAAGATGTTGAGCCAGATGTCTTGACATGCTGGTCAGACATCACTGATGGTCAGCACGATGTCGTGACAAGATGTCATAACATGTTATACCAAAAGATTATGGTTTTATATATTTGGGAGATTTGTTATTTAAAGTGTGAGATTCTATATGATTTTAGTTCACACTCTGTCGCAATCCAAGGAGGCTTATTTTAAGAACATTTGTCTATGTCAGAAGTGCATTTGTTTTATAAAAAGGATCTTGGAGACTTTTTAGGAAACTTTCTATTTAGTTCCTGTTTTTGTGCAGAAGATCTTGTAGAAGATTTGAAGCTGTTGGTTTTTGATTTGCGAGTTATTTAGCTAAAGAGCCCAAGCCCATGCTGATCAAAAGCTATAAAATGAGCAGTTCTAAACCTAATGCATTGGAGAAGCGACATATTGAAAGAAAGAGTATTAGGGTTTATTGTGTTTTTATTATTTTTGATCCACTCTTATATCACCTTGATATCTGAGTTGGACTGTGTTGTTTTGCGCATTTGTGAGCCATTCATGTACCTCTTAGGTGCTTGAGTTGGACTGAGTTTTGAGTTGTAATCACTCATAATCTTTTAAGCAAAGAATGGATTTTATTTCATTGGAAGCGTTTCTTCTATTTTTCATTGTTACCGATTTTATCATTGTTGTGTGATTGAGGGAAGTGGAAGGGGTCTCATATCTAGGAGTTCATAGGTAAAAATAACACAGGTAGTGATTAGGTGAGAAGTTGTAAACCAGAGGTTGTTTGTTAAGGCTTCAAACTAATACTATTATAATGGGTTTTCTTCCTAGATTGGATTCCCCCAGATGTAGGTGATGTTGCACCAAACTGGGTTAACAATTGATTGTGTTATTTACATTCTAACATTTAATTTAACTGCATAATTGTTGGTGTTGTTATACTATCCTGATCCCAGTGTCGTGACATCTTACTCGACATCTGGTGTTTGTTATCAGAATTTCAATTGGCATCGGAGCATGCATCCTGTTCTGTTTAGGGTGAGCTCTAGAGATGTTTTGTTCTAGTATTATGGAAAAGGAAGGAGGAAGAATCATTAATAGTCCCCTAGTCTTAGATGGCACCAACTATGACTATTGGAAGGCATGTATGCTGGCTTTCATGAAATCTATGGATAGAAAATCCTAGAAAGCTATAATCAAGGGTTGGGAACATCTTGTGATTTAGGACAAATATGGGAAGGAGTCCTTGAAGGAAGAAGAGGATTGGACTAAGGAAGAAGATGAAAATGCTCTTGGAAACTCCGAAGCTCTGAATGTCATATTCAATGTTGTTGACCAAAACATGTCCAGGTTAGTAAATACATGTGTTATGGCCAAAGATGCTTGGGAAATTCTTAATACCACTCATGGAGGCACATCTAAGGTGAAGATGTCTAGACTTCAGCTGCTTACTACTAGATTTGAAAATCTAAAGATGAAGGATGATGAAAGTATTCATGACTTTCACATGAATGTTCTTGAAATAGCTAATGTCGTTAGTGCTTTGGGAGAAAAGATATCAGAAGAAAATCTGGTTAGGAAGATTCTCATATCTCTTCCTAAGAGATTCTCATATCTGCTTGGAAGGCAAATCAATCAGGTGCTGAAGAGAATGGACAAAAAGTCAAGGCCTAATGTCAAGAACATCGTATTTGACATCAGCAAAAACTATGATTCTCAAAGAAAAGCAAGAACAGAAGAAAGGTCCAATCAAAGTAAAGGGGTTCAGTGTCATGAATGTGAAGTCTTAGGACATATTAGAGCAGAATGTCCTACCTATCTCAGGAAAAAAACAAAAGGGGCTGTCAATGTCTTGGTCTGATGATGAAAGTAAAACTGAGGATGAATCTGTTAAGCTTGTAACTGCTCTCTAACTGGAAGTTGGGCATCTGATGTAGATTAATGTGATGAAGAAACTTCATATGCTGAAATGGCTTCTTCTTACAAAGATTTGTGCATCAGAAGTAACAAGCAGAAGGAAACAATTTCTCAACTTTAGATTGAAAAGGAAAAATATACATCCACCATCTATGGGTTGCGGGATGAGGTAACTCTATTAACTTCCAAACTTGAAAATATGACCAAGTTTATAAGAATGTTGAACAATGGTTCTAATATGTTAGATGAAATTCTTCAAGTTGGAAAAAGTGCTGGTAACTTAAAAGGTATAGATTTTGATTCTCAACCTCTGAAAGGAGACACCCATGTAACAAAATGTGTTTCTCCTGGAAGGAAGCATGAGAAAATGATGTCAAATCAAATGTCTTGACATCGTGTCAGACACCAGAATAATCAAGTTGGAGGCAAGGCCTTGCATTGGAGATGTTAGAAATAAATGGATTCCCAAGGAAGTTACTACTTCATTTATTCCTCACACTTCTCTCAGAGCTTCAGCTAAAGAAGACTAGTAGTTTGACAGTGGATGTTCTAGACATATGACTGGAGTAAAGAAGTTTATGGCGGACATTAAGTCTGAATCTACCAGTTATACAACTTTTAGTGATGGTACCAAAGGTGAAATTAAGAGAGTTAGAACATATACAAGAATCCCTAGTCTTGGCAATGTTCTCCTTATCAAAGGTTTGACTGCTAATCTAATAAGCATAAGTCAGTTATGTGATTAAGGTCTGAAAGTAAATTTCACTGAGTTTGAATGTTTGGTCACTAATGGGAAGAATGAAGTCCTAATGAGGGGAGTCAGGTCTAAGGATTATTACCTATGGACACCTCAGTCATCAAACTGTTCCCCCACATGTTTGATGTCCAAGGAAGATTAAGTCCAGCTGTGGCACCAAAAACTTGGTCATTTGCATCTAAAAGGTGTGAAGAAGGTTATGTATACATAAGTTATCAGATTCATTCCCAAGCTCAAGATAGAGGAAGGTAGAATCTGTGGTGAGTGTCAAATTGGAAAGCAGACTAAGATGTCACACCCGAAGATCTAACATCCGACTACTTAAAAAGTTTTAGAACTTCTTCACATGGATTTAATGGGCCCTATGCAAGTTGAAAGTCTTGGTGTATAGAGGTATGCTTATATTGTTGTTGACGATTTTTCAAGATTCACCTGGGTGCATTTCATTAGAGAAAAATCAGATGTCTTTGAAGAATCATGTCAAAATCTTCAAAGAGAAAAAGAAAGCAAGATTGTCAGGATTAGAAATGACCATGGAGAGGAGTTTAAAAATAACAAGTTTGTTGATTTCTGCTCCTCTGAAGGTATTAGTCATGAATTCTTCTCTCTCATCACTTCTCAGCACAATGGATTTGTTGAACGCCAGAATAGAACTCTTCAACAATCTGCTAGAGTCATGCTTTAAGCTAAGCATATTCCATATCATTTTTTTGCTGAAGCAGTGAGTATTGCATGTTATATTCATAATAGGGTTACTTTGAGAACTGGTACTTCATTTACACTGTATGGATTGTGGAAAGGAAGAAATCCTACGGTCAAATACTTTCATGTTTTTGGAAGTAAATGCTACATTTTGGCTGATCGTAAACAAAGAAGAAATATGGATCCAAAGAGTGATGAAGGGATATTTATGGGCTACTCCACAAACAGCAGAGCCTATAGAGTTTTTAACACCAGAACCAAGGTCATGATAGAATCTATTAATGTTGTGATGGATGATTCAACTATGAAGAAGAATATGGATATCGATGACGATGTTGAAACATCACCTCAGGTGACTAATACTTATGAAAATGTGGTTGATGTTGATAACAAAAATAAAGCTGCAACTATTGAGGATGATAACAATCAAGCCAACAAAGGTCCCTCTATCAGAATTCAGAAAAATCATCCTAAGGAGCTCATCTTAGGAAATCCTAATGAAGGGATTACCACTAGATCAAGGGAGGTGGTATCTAATTCTTGTTTTGTGTCTAAGATTGAACCCAAAATTGTGAAAGAGGCTTTAACTGATAAATTCTGGATCAATTCCATGCAAGAATAATTAGAACAGTTTAAGAGGAATGAAGTTTGAGATTTAGTTTCTAGGCTTGAAGGAAGAAATGTCATTGGTACAAGGTGGGTCTATAAGAATAAATCTGATGAGAATGGAGTTGTCACCAGAAATAAGGTCAGACTTGTGGCTCAAGGGTACACTCAAAATTGAGGAGTCAACTTTGATGAGACTTTTGCTCCAATTTCTCGTCTTGAATCCATAAGATTATTGATAGGAGTGACATGTCTACTAAAGTTCAAGTTGTTTCAGATGGATGTGAAAATTCCTTCTTGAATGGGTACTTGAATGAGGAAGTGTATGTTGAACAAGCAAAAGGGTTTATTGATCCTACTTTTCCAGTCATGTGTACAAATTGAAGAAAGCTTTTTTTGGGCCAAAACAAGCTCCTATAGCTTGGTATGAAAGGCTGACAGATTTCCTTGTTAGTAATGGGTACATGAAAGAAGGAGTAGACAAAACCTTGTTTGTTAAAGAAAAGGATGGCAAACTCATTATTGCTCATATTTATGTGGATGACATTGTATTTGGTGGGATGTCAGACCATATGGTCTAACATTTTGTCCAACAGATACAATATGAATTTGAGATGAGTCTTGTAGGTGAATTAACCTATTTTCTTGGACTTCATGTGAGACAAATAAACAACTCTATTTTCATCTCACAAGGCAAGTATGCCAAGAACATAGTAAAGAAGTTTGGTATGGAGAATGCTAGTCACAAGAAGACTCCTGCACCTACTTATTTTAAGTTATCTAAAGATGAAAATGGTGTTAATGTGGATCAAAGTTTATATAGAAGCATGATAGGTAGTTAGCTGTATCTCACAGCTAGAAGACATGACATCACATTTGTTGTTGGTGTTTGTGCAAGGTATCAAGCTAAGCCCAAAACTAGTCACATCAATCAGGTGAAGAGGATTCTGAAGTATGTCAATGGTACAAGTGACTATGGTATGTTATTCTCATGGTTCTGATGCCATGCTTGTTGGATATTGTGATGCTGATTGGGTAGAAAGTGTTGATGATAGGAAAAACACCTTTGGAGGATGTTTCTTCTTGAGAAACAATTTTATCTCTTGGTTCAGTAAGAAGAAAAATTGTGTGTCCCTTTCCACTATTGAGGCTGAGTATATTGCAGCAGGAAGCAGCTGCTCTCAATTGATTTGGATGAATTAGATTTTAAAAGAGTATAATATCAAGCGAGATATCATGACATTATACTACAACAACTTGAGGTCTATCAACATTTCTAAGATTCATGTTCAGCATAGCAGGACAAAGCATATTGACATTCGTCATCATTTTATTAGGGATCTTGTTGAGGACAAAATTGTTAATCTTGAACATGTGACCATAGAGAAACAACTGACTGATATTTTTACCAAAGCTTTAGATGGAAATCAGTTTGAGAAGTTAAGGGGTGAATTGGGAATTTGTATTTTTGAAGAATTATAACAATTAGTGTTTCTTGTGCAGGAGACAAGGAAGAGGAATGAGTTAGTGCTGATATTTCAAATATCTTTGTTGTTGGCTAATTTATGGCTAAAAATGGGGAGTATTGTGTATTTGCTCTCTTGATGTTGGGGTTTCTCTGCAGTGTTGGCAGTTGATGACTCTGTATGCTGTAGTGGTCTATGGTTGAGTGAGAGTGTGACTTAAGGGGAGAAGCATGAGAATGATTTCTCTTTCTCTGTGGTGAAATTTGTGTTGCCGGGAGGTATGTGTTGGTGGTGTTGGGATGTCATACTTTATGTTCTGACATCACTTCATTTCTTATCTGACAATTTCTTGTCTGGGAGAATTTGTTTTTCTCTGCAGAGTCTTTTTAGTGGAAAGTATTGTGGTTGTGCTCTTGAGGGGGAGTATATGTTTTTTTTTGTGCTTCAGGGGGAGTATCTAAATTGTTGATCATGTAATTCAGGGGGAGTATGGTCGTAGTATTGTTGTTTGTGTGCATTGGTTTGGTGTTGTTGCTATTAATGTGATGTCAGACTAAGATGTTTTGACATGGTGTTTCAGTTGTTTTGGAGGTTCTTAGTCCTTGCCGTGTGAGAGTTTATTTCTCTCTGTGAGATTCTTTTTATTTCCACTGTGTGTGCCTCTGATTTGTTCTAGATTGCTTTTGGTTATCTTGTGTATGTCTTTTTTCGTTCTTTTGAGTTGTGTCATACCCTAATTTTTATCCCTAAGATCCTACCTCATTTTGCATCATCTGCATAGTCTATCATACATTTCATTTCGTATAATACCCAATTTATCAGTTAGAATAAGCTTGTTGGATTTACAGTCAAATCGGTCAAACTAAAAGTCAATTGTGCGAAAAATCAGTAGACGGAAAATTTTAAAATCAAGCTTGCAAATGCCAGTAATATTAATCTATGTTTTGCATAGTTTAACCTGACATGTGCGTTTGAATTTTTTGACCACCTTTCGGTCGCATGTTGATCATTCTAAGCCATTTAACCGGGGAAATTTTATTCCAAAATTTGACCAAACACTGTATTTTTTCGAGTCGTTTATTTCGTACTGATCATTTTGGTGTACTCATTTTTTTAGCACTTCGATATCAGTCTGATCATTCGTTTTTAACCGATTTTATTTTAATAAAATAATCATTTTTATTAACTAGATTTTTAATTTAGATATTTATTTCATTATAGTTTATTTTATTTTATTATTTTATTTATCTATTTTCATTTTAACATTTACAATTTTGTTTTTATTCCTTTTGTAGACAAAACTTCAATTAAGTTTTCTAAAAAATTTTATTTGGTAACTTAAGTTGTGAAAACTGTTAAATATAATTCATAGTGTAAACCGATTTGATTTGATAGGATTAGATATGATTTGAATATTTTGGGCCTTTTATTTTTTGAGCTTTTGTAAACCTAAAACTATAAATAGGATGCCTTGCTTTGTATTCAACAACAACATTGAACAGATTTCACAGTTGCAGTTTTAGCAAGTGAAAGTTCTATAAGCAATTAGAAATCCCACAGTTTGTGGGTAACAATTTTCTCCAAATATTTCTTCTCTCATTCTTCTCTTTCTTGTTTGTTATTCTTCTTCTCTTTTGTTGTTCTTGATAATTACTTGTTATTACCATTACTATCATATTGTGGGTTTGTTCATCAATCTTGAGATCAAGATTGAAGGGAATTCTTCATAGGGTGTGAGGTGAATTTCCAACATCTGGTATCTAGAGCTCCGGTTAAGAGATTCAAGGAAGGAAGATAGTGATGGCGATGAACTATCCGAACGACAACTTTACGGCAACCCTGCCAATTCTCAAGAAAGACAATTATGAGAATTGGTGCAAGCAGATTAAGGTGATTTTCTGTTATCAAGATATTTGGGATCTTGTGAAGGACGGAGTAACATCGCTTGGGGAGAACGCAACAGAGGCAGAAAAGGCTGCGCACAAAGAATTGAAGAAGAAGGATTATAAAGCACTCTTTATAATTCATCAGTGTGTTGATCCTGATAACTTTGAAAAGGTTAGTGATGTTGATTCAGTAAAAGAAGCATGGGAGATTCTTGAAAAGTCGTTTGGAGGGGCAGAGAAGGTAAAAGAGGTGAGGTTACAAACTCACAAGAGAACCTATGAGTTGCTTCAGATGGAAGACAACGAAAGCATTGCAGATTTCTTCACCAGAGTTACAAAGTTGGTGAATCAAATCAAAGTATGTGGAGAAGCGCTGACGACGAAAGCAGTTGTCTCAAAAATCTTGAGATCGTTGGCTCCAAAATTCGACCACGTGGTAGTTGCCATAGAAGAGTCAAAAAATCTATCATTGTTGACGAAGGAAGAGCTTTAAGGGACTCTTGAGTCTCATGAACAGAGGATGGATGAGAGAGCTGCAGGAAAGTCGAAAGATATGGCTTTGCAGGCGTAGACAGAAAAGGAAAGAAAAGGCAAAGGTAGCTGGAATGGCAACAAAGGAGGAAACCAATCGAATCAGAAGAACCTTGGAACCAAGGCAACCAAAGAGGTGGTGTTGCAGGTAAAGGAAGAGGTGGTGGTCAAAAGATAGACAAAAGCCACATTCAATGTTTCAATTTCCAGAAGTATGGTCATTATGTTAGTGATTGTCCAGAAAGGAAGAGAAATCAAGAGACTAATACAAAGTTGGCGAAACATGAAGAAGAAGAAATGTTGCTAATGGTCACAACAAAAGATGAAGAAAGATTCCAAGATCAGTGGTACTTGGACTCAGGATGCTCATCACACATGACTGGAAGGAAAGATTGGTTTGTCAACATGAAGCCCTCGTCGAAGAACACAGTGAAGTTTGCAAATGACAACACTCTAGCAGCCGAAGGTGTAGTGATGCTGAGGATCGAAAATCCATAACTGGTTATGTGTTTATGTTAGGTGGTGCACCAGTTGTTTGGAATTCGAGAAAGGAACCAGTAGTGGCATTGTCATCCTGTGAAGCAGAATATATAGCTGCTTCTCTTTGTGCATGTCAAGCAACTTGGATGGTGAACTTGGTCGAAGAAATCATAGGGAAGAATCATAGAGCAATTACCATGAGGATAGACAGCATGTCAACTATCAACTTGGCAAAGAATTTAATAGCTCATGGTCGAAGCAAGCACATCGAAATGAGGTTCCATCATCTTCGAGAGCAGGTAGCAGAAGGGAAAATGAAGTTGGAACACTGCAAAACTGAGAATCAGATTGCAGATATCATGACGAAGGGAGTGCAGGTCGAAGCCTTCAGAAGACTAAGAGCCATGATGAATGTAGAGAGTTTAGACACAATGAATTAGGTGGTGTGTTAAATATAATTCATAGTGTAAACATATTTGATTTGATATGATTAGATATGATTTGAATATTTTAGGCCTTTTATGTTTTGGGCTTTTGTAAACCTATAACTATAAATAGGGTGCCTTGCTTTGTATTCAACAACAACATTGAACAGATTTCACAGTTGTAGTTTTAGCAAGTGAAAGTTCTATAAGCAATCAGAAATCCCACAGTTTGTGGGTAACAATTTTCTCCAAATATTTCTTCTCTCATTCTTCTCTTTCTTGTTTGTTATTCTTCTTCTCTTTTGTTGTTCTTGATAATTACTTGTTATTACCATTACTATCATATTATGGGTTTGTTCATCAATCTTGAGACCAATATTGAAGGAAATTCTTCATAGGGTGTGAGGTGAATTTCCAACAAAAACTAGCTCCACTTGAAAAGGACACGACTTACATATTCAAAAGGACATGCACATGATTGACTTTAAAAGATTTTTTCCTCAAAGACTTCACATGCCATTTTTTCATTCACTACTAACCACTGTAACTTAACACCTCCAACATTAGCTAGCAATTTTGACAACCACACCGCAACCAATTATAAAAAAAACAAGGGAATGTGATACGTGTCGAGTTTCTCAAGGAGATACTAATAATACATTTTTTAAAGTCCAATTTCTATTACTTATTATTAAGATTATTATATGTGATTTAATGAAGTGATCTCTAGTATTCCATATATACATTGTAACTCATTTATGAATTATAATATTTCATACACACATTGCCAAAAAAAAAAAAAAAAACTTCTATTTTTTAATTACTTATTTTAATTATTTGAGTTTTTTAAATTCGTATAATTTTGAAAAAAATAAAAAAAAAACATTTTTAATCATTTGTTTTTAGTATTCTCATTTCTAGTTTCATTAGTTATTTGTTAAATAATATTAAAAATATAAAAAATATGTTGTTAATTATAAATTGATTTAAATATTTATATTTAAATTGGTTAATAATTCTTTTATCGCCTGATTCTATTTCACAACTTATTTGCTTCCATGTTTTGGGCTTGTTTCCTCGATTAAATCTTAATGTTTTGCCTTGATTAATTGATGATGTTTCTTTTTTATGTTTTTCCTTGATGAATTTGATTAATTTACGATGCTTTGCCGTGACTGTTTTTGGATTTTATTTGTTGATGCTTACATGATGTTTATGCCATGTACTGTAACTTTGTCTCTTTGCTGATTTTACGTGATGCTTTGCCACGTATCTGTCGTTTTATGCTACGTGATATTTTGTCATTTATCTTGTTGATCTCATTTATTTGATCACACGATAATTTGCCGTGTACTTCCTATTTGTTGATGATCATTCATGATGCTTTACCACATATCTTTGTTTATTTATTGTTCGTGATGTTTTGCCATGTGCTTGCGTCGATGTTTATGTATGATGATTTTCCATGTATGTCATTAATTCTCTTTGTAGATTATATGATACTTTGCCATGTATCTCTGTTGACTTTTCGTTGGCTGATTACCACGATGCTTTGTCGTGACTGTTTGTGGATTCTACGCGATGCTTTTTCGTGTGTTTTCTGTTTGTTGACGTATTTTAGCTTGATTCACATGATGCTCTGCCGTGTGTATTTGGTTCATTCCATTTGTTGCTCATACTACATGATGATTTGCCGTGTGTATGTGTCTTCATTTATATCTATTGATTATATGATGTTTTTTCATGTTTCTGTTGCTTTCTATTGATCATTGTGACCTAATCCAAGGGAAATGATTGTATGTTGACTCATTGTCATTGTGCATGTTCCTTGCATGTTTGTTTCTTTACATGTCTTTACTGTTGTACTTGGTTCTTAAAACCTAACAACCCGTAGTTTTCTGAACTACGATTGCTCTGACTTCCTATTAAGGATACGTAGGCATGGGATTGCGAGATCCTAGCGAGCTACCTTTTTCTTTTCTATATTTTTTTCTTTCTACCTTTTTTTTCTTTCTTTTTTCCCTTTTCTTTTCACGTTGCCCATCTTTGTCCTTAGCAAACAATTTTAATCAAAACACAAATATTTCAGAGGTTCCTGTAGAGTACTGCAGATATTTAGGGTGATAATATCTTCCCTTAGTATAACCAACCCTCGTACCTTTGATCTCTCTTTGCTTAGTTTTAGGCCTTACTTTTTTCTTTGTATGTTTACTTAGGATTTTTGTTCGTTTTTTTCTTCCTTCCCTTGGAAAAATAAAAGTTCGATGGTGACATCTTATTTTTGTGAGCCAAGCTAATCTGATAGCTTTGGTCTCCGATTCTCACCGCAACAGGTTGTTGCGGTTATGGTTGTTTCTGTTTCTCCAGTATTTCATGCAAAGGTTATTTTAGCCAAATTTTGCCAAAGGGGGGATATTGTAAGTTTTGTGATTTTGGATTTGGCAACAAGTTGAAACAAGTATCACATCAAGATGTTGAGCCAGATGTCTTGACATGTTGGTCAAACATCACTGATGATCAGCACGATGTCGTGACATGATGTCATGACATGTTATACTAGAAGATTATGGTTTTATGTATTTGGAAGATTTGTTATTTAAAGTGTAAGATTCTATATGATTTTAGTTCAAACTATGTCGCAATTCAAGGACGCTTATTTTAAGAACATATGTTTATGCCAGAAGTGCATTTGTTTCATAAAAAGGATTTTGGAGACCTTTTAAGAAACTTTCTATTTAGTTCCTATTTTTATAGAGAAGATCTTGCAGAAGATTTGAAACTATTGTTTTGGGATTTATGAGTTATTTAGCTGAAGAGCCCAAGCCCATGCTGATCAAAAGTTATAAAAGGAGCAGTTCTAAACCTAACACATTGAAGAAGTGGTGTATTGAAACAAAGAGCTTTAGGGTTTAATGTGTCTTTGTTATTTGTGGTTCACTCTTATATCACCTTGATATCTGCGTTGAACTATGTTGTTTTGTGCATTTGTGAGTCATTCATGTACCTCTTAGGTGCTTAATTGGACTGAGTTTTAAGTTGTAATCACTCATAAGCTTTTAAGCAAAGAGTGGATTTTGTGTCATTGGAAGTGTGTCTTCTATTATTCATTTTTATTGAGTTTATCATTGTTGTGTGATTGAGGGAAGTGAGAGGGGTCTTGTAACACCCCAAATTTATTGGAATATTTATTTAATTTATTAAATATGAATATTCGTATTTTTGGTATTTTTCGGTGGTTGGTGTGAAATATGGAGAATTATGGATTTTTAAGTTATTTATTTAAATAATAGTATATAATATGAATATATTGGTATTATTATTAATTTAAATAAATATAAGTTAAACTAAGGGCAAATTGGACAATTGAGGAGGAGTTAGTGAGGGTAATATTGGAAAACCCAATTTTAAGGCTCAAGGTTAGGTTTAACAAAAAAGAATTTTGATGGGATTATGATTCATTCTTGTTAGACCGTGAAAAGAAATTGAGGCCATAGCTCTCAGGAAGAGGTTTGAGGCAAAAGCTTTGAAAGATTTTCTGAAAGTCAAAGAGAAGGCTTAGAGTCGGCAAATAAGGTATGTGGAGCATTATCTTCATTATTTTCAATGTATAATTTCAATGTATTTAAAGCCGATTTAAGGGTTTAAAGGGTTTGAGGCTGATTTTGGATTGAAGGAAATTAGGCCTTCGTGGCCAAAGATCTGGTTTGACATTTGTTTAACCCTGTAGGGAAATTAGATAGTGAGAAACTCTAATGACTGTGGTGTAGTTGTAAGAATATATGGGAATTAGGGCGTGAATATGATACGAGATTGGCCTAATAAGTCGTAGATTTTGTTCCTTTATCGCCGTAAGACCTTAGAGATGTTTTAGGGATGTTTTGGGGGGCATTGGGGAAGGAAATCGTTGGACTTTTGGGTTGATTTTAGGTTCTGGTGCGTAACAGTGTTTTGTTGTAATCGCGTGTTCGTACAGCGAATGAACTCTTCCCAGACTCGCACTGCGAAGAATCCTTCGCACAACAAAGAAACTCGCCCTAGACTCGCACAACAAACTTGCTAGCGAACGTAGCAGAGTTTCGCGAATTCTAACCTTGTGCAGCAATGCCTTAATGTTTTAATGCTGTGATTTCTTTGACGAATTAATATGAGTATGAATGTGAATTCTATATGATTTGTACATGATTATATGATGATTCCTATGATGTAATGATTGATGAACTATGATGATATTTCCATGAGTTTTGGTGATTCTATGATGACATGATTTTTGATGATGATGATTATGATGAATGATGATGTAGCTATGATGTTATTATGAGGATGATTATTGACGTGTGTATCATGCATTCATGTGCATCCGGACTTCGGTTCAGGACCTTGATTTCTTTGACTTTAGTCCCATTGTGCGGATGTATGATATTTTGATGTGCTCCGGTTCTCGAGTAGAATCGATCCTATTGATGGGGATCTATGGAGGGTTGATGGCCCAATGTCCATTGAGCTATGATGATTGGTACCACATACATGTGTGTTGTTGCATTTGCATTTATGAGATGATCTTGGGTAATTTACGATATTATGGCCTTTGATGTCCATTGATGAATATGATGATGTTGAATATGAAAATGACGCCATTTTATATATTGATTTCCTACATTGATTATTATGAATCGTTGTACTCACCCTGCCTGTTTGAATGTTGTCTCCATGTGGGTAACGTGCAGATGACCAGGTTTAGCCGTGGATGCCGTCGAGGACTTTTGAAGTTTTGGGTCGTTGGCCATTGTGGTTGACTTAGAGGGTCATGCTCTGATAGTGTAACATCGGGTTGGGGTCTTTTGAGTCAAACCTTATTTTATTGATGTTTTTATTATGTTGATTTCCTTGCGGCGTAAGGAAAACTTTGGATTATGCCTTTTTGAGTTCCGCTGCCTTTTGATGAAAATTTTGATATCTTTTGAGAAAACCCGTTGTTTATGGAGCTTTAACTTATATTTGATTTATTGGGAAATGTACGCCCTTTGAGGTGATTTTTTATTGAATTTAATATTTTACTATGATAAATATGAATATTTTACCTTTTATTTTGTGGGGTAGAAAAGGGTGTTACATTAGTGGTATCAAAGCAGGTTGGTCCGTCCGGCCAAGTTTTTATGTTGTTAGTCCCCTGTCAGTCAATAGTGTGAGAACACTATTGGATGAGTTATTTTCTTCTAACTCTGTTGCTGGTTGCAGATGGCTGGAAGAAATGATCGTGCTATTGCTGATGCGCTGGAATCACTTGCCTAAGTGATAGCCCAGAATGGTGGACCTCCAGATGAATTTCGTGCTTTGGGAAAGTTCCAGAGGAACAATCCGCCGACTTTTATGGGCACTCATGATCCTGATGGTGCACAGAAGTGGCTAAAAGTGATTGAGAAGATTTTCCGAGTTATGGCGTGCACTGATGCTCAACAGGTGCAGTTTGGTACGCATATGCTAGCAGAGGAAGCTGAGGACTGGTGGGGTAACACTCGTCAGAGATTGAGGGGTGCTGGCATTGCAATAACTTAGGCTGTGTTTAAGGAAGAATTTTTTAGGAAGTATTTTCCTGAAGATGTTCAGGGCAAGAAAAAGGTGAAATTCCTTGAGCTGAAACAAGGGAATATGACCCTGGCTGAGTATGCGGTAAAGTTTGAGTCCTTAGTAAAGTTTTGTCTGCATTACAATCGTGTTGACACAGAGATGTCAAAGTGTCTCAAGTTTGAGAATGGATTGAGACCAGAGATTAAGCAAGGAATTGGATATCGACAGATTCGTCGGTTTGCAGAACTAGTGGACAAGAGCAGAATTTATGATGAGAATATCCGAGCTCGATTTACTCACTATAAGCAGCTAAGTGAGAAGAAAGAGAAAGTTCAGTATAGAGGGAAACTGTATGTAACTTCTGGTGATAAAGGGAAGCAGAAGGCTTCAGATGGGAAAAAGTCAAGTGGGGGAGCAGCTACTGCTCCAGGCAAGTGTTATAAGTGTGGTGAGCAAGGTCACCATGCTGAGGTTTGTAGGGCGCTGAGATGTCATCATTGTGGCAAGAGAGGTCATAGAGCTACTGACTATAAAGATGAAGCTCCGACTTACTTCAACTGTGGAGAGAAGGGCAATATCAGTACCCAGTGCCAGCAGCCAAAGAAGACTGCTACTACTGCTTAGACAAATGGCAGAGTGTTTGCTTTGAGCGGTGCAGAAGAATCCAAGACAGATAACTTGATCAGAGGTACTTGCTTTATTAATGATGTTGAATTGATTGCTATGATTGATACTGGTGCTACTCATTCGTTATTTCACTTGAATGTGCTAAGAGGTTGAATTTGAAATTATCTTCTATGATTGGAAGTATGGTTATCGATACCCCGACTAATGGTTCTGTGACTACTGCGTTAGTCTGTTTGAGCTGCCCTTTGACCATTTATGATAAGAATTTTGTGAGTGACTAAATGTCCTGTCAACTGTTGTACCTATTTTAGTATTGATGGACTTCTCATATTAATGATTTTTTGGCATTTATCTAGGTCTGCTTCTATTCCTCAGCTAGTCAACATAAATCCAAGGAATTTCCCAGCTTGTACTCCGAAAACACACTTGTCCGGGTTTAGTCTCATGTTGTAACTTCTGATTGATGCAAATGTTTCTTCATTGAACCTTGTTAGATACTCTTTGAGAGATTCCAAGTATCCTTTTCGGATGTTAAGTAAATTGGTAGTTGACACTTTTCCATGTTTGCATGCTGCAAAATGTTGTACCATATTTTTAGTTAAGTCATGTTTGCTAACGAACGAGAATCTTGGTAAGCTCATATACCATTACAGATCTCCCTCTTTAAAGGTATCAGCCATGAGTTTACACTTAAAGGAGTCAAAAGCCTCTATTATTTTCATCTGATTATTGAATGTAATAATATGCTCACGTGGGTCAGTTTTACCATCAAAAGATATCAATGACGATGGTTTGAAGTTCTCTAGAACTTGATCATCCCAAATTTCCTTAGATAAAGGTTGGGAATCTAGAAGCTCCTCCTCTGTTTCCCCATCCTATTGACTCTTTGCTTGCAAAACATGGACACTATCTTGCAATGTTTCATTCTGTTGACGGAGAGCCTCTACTATCCTGATTAGTTGGGTTAGATCCAGTGGAGGAGGTGCATCACTTCACCTAGGAGATGATCCAGACATCACACAACTAAGCTATTAACAAGTTTAGTGACGATTTTTGTGTGGCTTTGGAAAGTATTACTAGACCCCACAGTGGGCGTCAAATGTTCTTGCTAAAAACACTAAAAGGTTGACTTTCCCGTTATTAGTCAGGGAGAGACTAACATGACTAGTTTAAGTGTTTGTAAATCTATTTTTCAAGTGATTTTTGTCTGCCTTCTATATCCATAAAATCTCCTATTTATATGATTCGATTCATCAATGATCCTTTAATATCATTCCCTTCACATACCTTATAAAGGTAGCCTCAGATATCGTTTGTCGTCCTCTTTATCATCATGTAACGTCTTCCTCATCAATATTTGTAGCTCTCATGCAACTATGGAGCATTATGTAACCGTCTCTTAGGACTGTTCATATGATACCCTATAATTGACATCGGACCCGACTTGTCTATATGTCCGTGTTGTCATGAAGTCGGCTCTGGTGTATTTGTTTTAGGGTTCCTAATCGGATTTCGACTTGGGTATGGTTATGATTATCTGACCTATTTGCCTCTTCTACTCGACCTTTCCACCAACTCGACTTTAGGGAATTCTGAGATGTACAACGTTTTTATAGGAAAAAGGATAAACTTTCAATTAAAAAAAGAAAATTTATTTAGTGACTAACTAGATTTTACGTGCTTTTTTTATTCAAAAATGAATCTGATCCGCTAATATTAATTAAATAGATCTAATAGCTATAATTATTTGTTCTCATTTCTTATAATAGCAAAGTGTGTAAGTTATATGTATGCCTAAGAGGGGGGGGGGGGGGGTGAATTAGGTTCTTAGACACTTTTTCCGGTTTTTTTGATGATTCTTGGATTTTACTTTCCTGAGTGCTTCTAGGTGATGAAAGGCGGTAAATGCGGAAAGTAAAGAACACAACAATGTATAGTGGTTCCCCTCACAGTCCGAGAGTACTCCACTCCCCTTTCAACATGAAAGAGTATTTTACTATCAATGTTAGATTTCCTATACAAGACAATTCTAACAACCAAGAACACCCTTCTTGGATTTACACAATTTTAAAGTCCTACCGAGAATGAATATCTCACACAAGGACCTCTTGTATGCACAATCCGGATAACAAGGAAAACCCTACACACTTATCTTTAACAATCCTAAAAATAAGTTGTAGTGAATCTGAATTTTTGTATAAGTAACAAATTGAATGTTTATCAATACGAATATTGATCTTCTTCTCGAAACAAATAATACTCAGATATAATATACAAGTGTTCTTTTTGTGAAAGAAAGTTGTGAAGATGTGAAAGTTAATTTCAATGGCTTCTTTCAAAAATCTGGTTTGAACACTTTTATGAAAATTCAAAAGATTGAAGACAAAGAGTAATTTTGAAATTTGTTTCTTGAAGGTGATTTTGATTTTGAAATTGAAATCAATTTATAGAAGTGAAAAACCTTTCCAAAAAGGTGTGATTTTGGGACAACAAAAAATAGCCAGTAAGAAATCTTAGAACAATGCAATCTTTCATGAGAGGCTGCTATTTTTGCTCATTGGTACAGTGTTAATCGGTTAACCAAATAGGTTAATCGGTTAACACCTTTCCAACGTTTAAAAATATTTGAATTTTTCATGTGTTAATCGGTTAACCCAGATGGTTAATCGGTTAATACTGTTAAAACGTCCCAAAAACATAATTTTGAAATGTGTTAATCGGTTAACCCATATGGTTAATCGACTGAAGGTTTTTCCAAAAATACTTAATTTAAAAATATAAAGAGTATTTAAAAAACATTTTAAAAGTTTTAGTGATAGTGGTGTAGTGAAGTGTGATTGAAAGAACACTTGTATAAATATTTCTAAGTAAAATATGTTATACCGTTCTTTGTATCATCAACACCACTTGAAACTTGAGGACGAAGCTTGATCTATAGCACCAAATGCGACTTCATCTTGATCTTGATAATTGATTCTTGTTGATTGCTTGCGCCTCTTTCTTTTTGCGAATGTGTACCAATCTTGTATGAGTTGTCTTCATCAAAACACACAGGCCTTAAAGCTTGATTCTACAAAGTGTTCTCACTTGAGTCGGCCCATATATATATATATATATATATATATATATATATATATATATATATATATATATATATATATATATATATATATATATATATATATATATATATATATATATATATATATATATATATATATATATATATATATATATATATATATATATATATATATATATATATATATATATATATATATATATATATATATATATATATATATATATATATATATATATATATATATATATATATATATATATATATATATATATATATATATATATATATATATATATATATATATATATATATATATATATATATATACATTTTCGTCCTAGAACTAGAAAGAGAGTAATGATCGATGATAATGGTGGATCACAGTTTCCGATGCGATGGAAAGGGGACTGATTTGAAAGATTAACACTTCAATGCTCAAGTCAGTATGTGAGGAAGAAGATTAATTTGAAATTGAATTTGAAACTTAGCACCTGAATTGACGCATTCTCAATATAAAGTATAGCTAAAATAACTAACATATTATTAGTTATGAGTGAATTGCAGAGAGTTGTTGGATGCATTTGAGGCTTGGATCTCCTGTGCTCGCTAGCGAGATGGTTCTTGTATGCTAAGAAGATTCTAGAAGGACTACAGTTCCTCCATGGTGGTCAGCCATGGTCAATGTGGTCGGCCCATAACATACAACCATAAAAAGTAGTGGAACACTCCTAAAAAATACAGGGAATTCGAGAAGGCAGAATAGTTGGAAGCTTGAGAACAGGGTTGGTTGACCCTGAAGTAGCATCGCCAGACAGGAGGAGGAGGAGGAGTGACGACCCAAGTTGGAGGAGAAACTTTAACACTGTGAGCCTCCCACTCTTTGGCAATAACATGAATATTATGTAGAGCGTTCATTTTATCTGCTAATCTCAAATACTCATGTTAAAAAAACTCCACCCTTACCAAAAATCTCTTTCCTCTATAAACTATTAGTCGGGCCCATAATAACATGGGTATCTATAGGTCACTTCCTCTGTACGAAAGATTTCACTTCAGTAGAGCCAAACCCCTAATCATATCCAACACCATAGTAAAAAGTTTCAAAATCCCTCTTCATTATAAACTCTTCAGAGGTAAGAAATCCAGTTGGACGACATATGAGTGAGGTTTACGATGGAAATGAACCCAAGCTAAATATTTTGTGTACCTATCCAAGCAAGAACAAGAAGACCTAGTAGGAATGCAACATAATGTAGAACGAGCTTCTAAAGTATGGGTCTTCACTAACACGAAGCACCCCCAAAAATGGCCCTAACTCTTAGAAAAAGTGTGAACAAAGGAACTTGTTACATAGCATAATAAGCACTTGATCCAGGATATTATACCTAGAGGTATGTATTACAACAAAGAGATAGAAAAACATCCAGAAGGAGGGTTTCAAAGACTAACATTCAGCCTCAAATTGGAACACCTTTATAAAAGCCCAAGCATCAAGATGCAAATGGGAGGGGGCAACCTTCAGAAAAATCAAAACTTCCACCTCAAACTCCGATAAGGGGAACCACATGTTTATCCAGGTGAACAGGAAATCATAAAAAGGAATGGAACACTCCTCAAAAGTGCTACATATCCTATTATCTTATTTTACAAGAAGGACTGAGTAACCTGTGGGGCGGTCGACCATAATGTTAGTCACATTTACGGCCGCCAGATCACTTAAAATAGAAAGAGTTCCCAATATCTCTGAGTCCACTCAACTATATTTTTTCGCATCATTTGACTCCATTAACGTCCAATCTTTATTTTTTTATAAATAAATCAAAATTACAATGTTTTTGTTGTAGTTATAGATATTGATTAAATTAAATATCATTTTTCTTTTTAACACAAATAAAATCTCATACTAAAATATAATTTTTATGTTATAAAATATTTTTTTTTGTTTTTAAGAATTATTTTATATATTACGTTTGTACAATAATTTTATTTATTATTTGTAAGTAATAAAAAAACTATCATAATCAATTGAACCTCAGTTTGACCCAGTCCAAACCTTTAAATCTTAAACCCTTACCTACATCAATTTAATCTTCAGTCATATTTTAATTATATTGGTTTCTAATTCTTTAATCTCCTGATCTCCTCCTTTTAAGAGTCTCATTAAAAATAACATTTGTGCATATGATAAATTTTGATCCTTTAGGATCCATCTTCTACAATTTGTAACCATTCTCCGCTTCATGATAACAAATGAAGATACACTTCAAATCTTTAGTAGCAACTTTGTCTTGTTTGATATCAGGAAACACCAAAGTCCCAAAAATCTTCAAATTTAAGTAGTCTAATAATTTTCCACTCCAAACTTACATAGGTGTTATGAAGTTTATTTCTATGGATGAATGCCTATAAATCAAGTAAGTTGCTACAACAAGTTCACTCTAAAAACTCTTTGGTAACCTAGCTTTAAGAATAATGCATCCCACGTTCTCAAAATGGTTATATTCATGTTTTCTCTTAAGCCATTTCATTTAGGTGTTCAAACAACGGTTCTATGACTCTTTATACATTATTTCATGCAAAACTCATTAAATTTATCTATAATAAACTCTAGGTCATTGATAGTTCTTATTACATTTAAGTTAGTTTTCAATTGATTTACTATAAGAGTATACCATTCCTTATACCTTTCAAAGGTGTTACTTTTATTTTTTAGAATGTAGACCTATATTCTTCTAGATAAATCATCAATAATAGAAAGGAAATATAATCCACTCTCATGATTTTCCACTCTTAAAATCCATAGATTTGAGTCAACCTACTCAAAAGCTCTACTAGACCTATCCACACCACTCACAAACTTTACCATGTGTTGCTTTCCTATATCACAATTATCACAAAATTTTAATTTATTTAATTTCTCACTCCATAGCAATTTTTTGTTTAGCAATTTCAACTCAACCGCATTCACTAACATGACTTAATCTCAAATGCCACAATTTATATTTATCAAGAAGGTCTTGAAGAGCTATTAATACATAATCAATAATAGCAAAATCATCTAAAATATAAAATGAACACATTTTGGATCCTATAACCATTATCAATGCACCATGCAAAATTTCCAACAACTCCACATTCAATTCTAGTTTACTAGCCTAGATCATCAAACATGTTTATTGACAATAAATTTTACTTAAGTTCAGAAATATACCTCACATTTCATAGAAGGAACTCATGACTCTTAAGCATTTTCAGTCTTGATAATGTGCTATAAGTGCTCAAATTCATGTTTTGCCTAAAAATAGTCTAAGGAGGAGTTTGTTAATATATATGGATTAACTTATTTTTATAAGAAAAATGTTAAGATATCATATAAGTTATTGAGACATTTTGGCTTCGTTATTCAATTATCCACGGGTGCGTGATTTATGGAAAAACTCCATTTGATTCCATATTCTGTGTTATTTTTTAGGAACGATTCATATACGGATTGTATGTTATTTTGTATAAATATATACATGTTTTATTTTCAAAATATTTATTTTTTTTCTAAATTTTTTATGATTTGTTTTGGAAAAATTTATTTTGTTCAAAAATTACTATGCTAAGGATTTAGTTGTGAAAACCTAACGGGTCTTCCAGGCATATTGGTTGTGTATAAAAAGAGGAAACAAATGGGCATAAGTGGAATTTGTAGTGGACATTTTGCTGATTAAGAAATAAAATGTGTCTAGGTTGTATTTAATTATGTCTATATCATTTTCTATCATTCTTTGAGAGATATAGTTGTGCTTTTTCTTTCATGAAGTTTACCACATACTTATTATTGAAGACTTACATACACTTTTGGGAGAATATTTTAGGAGAAGTGAGGGGTATGAGATTTCCGAAGAGTCTGAGTTAAAATTTATGGATAGTATTACTAAAAAAGTTTTGAATTGAGGATAGTTTAGATAAGACTATTGTAAACTATTAACTAAAATTTATTAATGTATTTCCTTTCCACTAGACTATTGCCTTTTAGATGTTGGTGAAAATTACACCGAATCGAATTAATTTTTTGTGTCTTTTATTTATTATTCTGTTTAACTGTTTATCTATTATTTCCGACCATCATATCTTACATGTTAATTCAATATTGTATGTGACATATTTTTTCTGATCAAACTAAATGTCAAATATGATTTTTAATTTTCAAAATGATTTGATGTGATTCAACTTAAGCATGACAACAGGGCGGAGGCGGGTTTAGCTAGCCCCGCACCTGCACCCGTCTTCATGTTACATACCTGTCTCTGTCTCCAAATTCAGTCGGGGTGAAAATTTACCATCCATACCCGCCCTCGATGAAAACGAATTTGACTGCACCCGTATCTGTCTCCACCAGTAAAAAAATAATTTCTTTTAAATAGTAATAAAAATTAATAATTTTATTAAAAATTTGACTATTTTAATAATATACCTCTTTTTAAAGATGAGAGTTTGAGCGAATGGTGAAAAATAACTAATAAATTTTTTTAATTATTTTTTTAAAAGTGAATAAATATATAATAAAATAGTTTAAATATGAGTATTAAAATAAATATTATAAGACTGGACGGGACGATAGTAGGTTTAAGACGGGTAGTAGCATCTCCCCGTTTCTGCACCCGCAATTATAAACCAAAATTTTCTCGCACCCGCACTTAATCAAATCAAATTTTCTCCGTTAATTTCGGGTCGAGTCGACAAGCCCCCTAATTCAAGCTTTCAATTTCATAGCAAAAGATATTTTGCAACCCACCTAATTAGTGCAATCTTTTTCTTAAAAGTTGGAAAACTCCCGCATGCAATCATTGACAACACATTGATTTTGTCATAACTTATTTAAAAATTCCGTATAAGTTCATAAAGAAGTTAAATGTATTTATGCAAAGACCAACACAATAATTGAGATTAAGTAGGAATAAGTTATAATTAAGAGCAAAACATTTTGGAAACCTAGGCTTAAAATTTAGGTGAAATTACTTCTTCCGTCTCAAATGTTTTGGACATGTTACACGAATTAAAGAATTTAATTATTATTTTATAAGAAAGACAAATTATATACGACTTTACCGTAATACTTCTCATAATTACACAAAAGAAAAAAATTAAAAAAGTTACACGAATAAATAATAATAAATACTTGAAGATATATTAAAAAAATGTCATTAATATTATATTAGAAATATAAAGCGACTTATAATTTAGAATAATTTTTTTTACAAAATAACTTATAATTTAAAATAGAAGGAATATTATTTTTTTTGGGTTAGATTTTACTTATTTTCAGTTAAATTTCGAATCATTGTAACATCCTTTCGTTCTAAAATCGAGGGCCAATACCAAAAAAAAAGTTGTGCAAAAAACCATTACTCAATTTTTACTTTGAACAAAATTTCTAGGCATATAAACTAAACGTTAATCAAACCTTTAAAATAGACAAAATAGAATAAACTTTGCATTATTTAACTCATACATACATTATAAATATATTAAAAAGTCAATTGATCATAGTTGCTAGATCTTTAAAAATGATTGATTTTTATTTTAAACACCTTCAAAATACCATTTATGAATAATTGTGACATATTACAAATACAACTTTTTACTCTCACAATGCATACAATTAAACTTCTTAACTAATTATATATTGATTCATTATTTGGTTTGGAAGAAGGACATAATAATAGCTAAGGATTCTTCATTTGGTTTGGAATAACAACAAAATAGGTAATATATATATATATATATATATATATATATATATATATATATATATATATATATATATATATATATATATATATATATATATATATATATATATATATATATATATATATATATATATATATATATATATATATATATATATATATATATATATATATATATATATATATCATACTCTCGTGACCTTAAATCAATTTGTTCTTCCATTATCTAGGGATGTCACTTCAAAATCTTGAATAGCTACAAGTTTTGCTCTTCCACCATACTCTTTTGGGAGAATCTCTTCCCCAACTTGATCTATGAACTCTTTTCTCTCATCTTCATTGTTTATAATTACAATCTGTATGAAAAAAAATGTGAGTTTAGTTTTAAAATATTATTAATATAAAAAATTTTATACTGTCAATAAATCTCAGTTTTATATATATATATATATATATATATATATATATATATATATATATATATATATATATATATATATATATATATATATATATATATATATATATATATATATATATATATATATATATATATATATATATATATATATATATGCGGCTTTTAAAATATTTATGACTAAAGTCGTCGCATCATAAAATTACAATACATTAATTTTAAAGTTAAGATAATGAATAGGTACCTTTTCTTTTGTTGTCTTATCAAGGAACCCAGAAACCATTCTCCAAACACTCACAAAAAACCATGGCATGTGTAAAATATAGAATTTTGCTAAACGTTCAGGGTAGTAACTCTGCAATTCAACCAATAATCATTAAATATTGAGTTGAAATAAATACAAAAGCATGGTTTTAGATATTTATGTTAAACATGAATCTATATATATATAAAAAAAAAAAATAGAAAATAACCTGTAAAAATTGAAACCCAGTAGTTAAAGCACGCGCATCAACATTCTTATAAGAAATATTCTGAAGATCAAGAATTATAATCAACTTTTCATTTCCTACTTCACGTTCCTTGAAAGCACTGAAAACAAAATGGTTTACAATATCTCGCAATTTACTCTTTGATAATAACAGTGGTAGTAAAATTAGAGAGTACCTCGCAATGGTTTTGTCGAATACATGTACAATAAATTCTGAAAAAATAAACAAACCAAAAGAGTTGGCTCTAATTAGAAGTAGTAAAATTAGAGAGTACCTCGCATATACTAACTAAATTCTTGTAAAAAGAATACATGAAATGTTTTGTGAATGAACAAAATTGAAGCAAAAAATTACTCTTGAACTGATTGTGATCTTTGGAAGGAAAATGTCTGTTTGCTTGAACAATCATGAGAGGAAACTTATCTTGAGACAAACCCTGCAAAAAGATCTTTCTACTTTCCAATTCATCACAAACTTCAAAGGATGAAATCAATCCATTAGGAACCAAACTATCTCTCCATTTACGCCATTGAACAAACATCTTTGCTGCGTTATCTGATTCCATTGATTGGGCAATCAAAAACCTCATTAGTGTAGGGTTTCCGTAACCCTACAAAAATCAAAATAAAATAAATTAATAAATTGAACATTGAACACAACTTAATAGTTCAATAAACATAAATAAATATTGATTTACCTGTGTAGAAGAACCATGTTTTGCAACAGAGTTTTTCATTTGGGTCAGCATCAAGTTTCTTTCTTCAGCCATTTGAGGTAGAAGAAAATATAGTGTGCAACTTTTTTATAATTTTAATATAGTTTTCTAAAATTGAAAAATGTTGTGATACAAACCCAATTGTTTGTCTATTTAACAATTTTCTTAATGAAATAATTTTTAAGTCTAGTTAATTAAGTTTGGTATACCTTCCAAAAAAAAACATTCTCACCCAATCTCATTTATATTTATAAAGACATTAATGTCCGTGTGAAGCAATGGGTTCTTGTGGCAATCATAATTTTGACATAAATCTGAATTAAAATATTTTAGACATGTTTATGGGTGCGGATTGCCCCACGTATCTGCTAATTTAAACCGAATCAATATATAAATAATTTGAATTTGTTTTTTTATTGATATATTCAATCAAACCTATAATAATTTGTATAATTTTGATTCGAGTATGGGATTTGAGTTTTGTAATTGACAGATCTGTTGAGTCATCTAATTGATGTGATTTTAGTAATTTTTAATTATTTTTATTATTATTTTAAATAAAATAAAAATTAATATCTCACTAATAATTATAATTTTTCTAAAAATAATTTATTCTCCACCAATAATACTATTAAATCATTAAATTTAGGTAATTCGAAGATTAACGTTGTCTTCTAAATAAAAGATTAAATTTGTTTTTTATTTTTTTTTGTAACATTTTCAACTTATGAATTTTATGAAAATAACGTATCAAGTGTAAAGTTGTGTTGATAAATTTTATTAGATATTATATGATATGTTTTCATCGAATTTAAATATTATAAGTGAGTATGATTGTATTGAGTTATCTTACATTTTTATAAACCGACAAAAAAATAATCTTTATTTGAAACACAACATGCGAACTCAAGCCAACCAAACTCATAAATAAACGGATCAATTTGGACAAAGAAATTGTGGGTTGGACGACGAACCCAACTCATTAAAATTTGAACGGAATGAGTAACATATTAGACCAAACCGACCTAACCCAACCCATGTACACCCTTAAAATTGTTCGGAAGTAAATCTCCAATAATTCATACAAATAAAATAAAATAAAATAAACTCACAATAAAAAATTTATTACTAACTTGCAATTTTTGGACGAAAAAATTGCAAATAATTTCAACAACTATTCTTGAACAAAAATATAAAAAATCATCTCAACAACTATTTTTGGACGAAAAAATAGAAAATCCTCTCCACCATAATTTTTGTATCGAAAAATTGTAAACCCTCTATAGACACATAACTACCTAAATCTCCATTATACCCAAAAGACTAGAATTGTTGCGGTAAATAAAATCAAACTAACTCTCTATATTCATAATAACTTTTTACTCTTTTTTTCTTCATATTACTCGATCTGGGACTTGGATGAGTACCCACTTTAACATAACATATCTTCTCTTCATTCAAAGTCTCACATATTTTCACTTCATAATCACCTTCATCCTCACACGTTAAAAGACCGTCTACACAACTAACCATGTTTGTAGAAGGGAGCACTTTTCAAATTTTCTTTCTTCTTCTTTATGTTCCGCACATCCTCTATAAATTATGGACATCTAGATTGCATGTGACCAAATTATTGACAATAATGACACTTGACAGAACTCATATCTCTTGTTTGAGAACTTCTACCATGTTGATCACTATAGTTCTTTTTGTATCCTCCTTTAGCTACTAATACTTGATTTTCTTTAGGGGATTGATCAATACCCATCATTTGTTGACTATTCTTCAATGATTTCACTATTTTATCTAATTGTAGTGTGCTCTTCCCTGCTAACATTGATTGCACTAATGATTTGTAAGATATGGATAGTGAAGCCAACAAAAGTAGTGTTTACTCTTCATCTTTGATATCTTCTCCCACATTCATGATTCTAGATACACTACAAGAAAAACACGTTTTAGATGCAAAATTTTAGCGTCGGCCCCGACTTTGACACTTCTAGTGTTGACTTTATTAGAGTTTGGCCTAACACAACCTTGCAAAACCGGTTTGTAAGGTGAGGGGTGCCACTATATATAAACTATTTCAATGCTCTATCTCCAACTAATGTGGGACTTTAGGATCTTCCTAATACACCCCTCACGCCCAGCACTCTTTTTGGGCTTGGTGCATGCGTGGATTTAAACAGTGGGCTGCCCAAGGTCCGATCGATAGGCTCTGATACCATATTAGAGTTTGGCCTAACACAACCTTACAAAACCGATTTTGTAGGGTTGAGTTAGGCCCAACCACATTTCTTAACATGGTATAACGTCATGAATATCCGTCACCAATGGTTAAAAATAGTTATCTTAATTGTATTAATAGGCCGTATTTATTAGCGTCGACTTCAACTGACTTTAAATCTATATTTATTTAATTGTATTTACAAGAAATCTAGAGACGGTCTGGACCGACGCTAACGTATAACTGATTTTATGTATTTATTTATTTATTTATCTTAGTGACGGCTCTATGAGACGCTAATATTGATGCGAAAATAATTCACTTTTCCCATAAATTATGTTGCCTCTTTTATTTATAATTTTAAATAATTTTTTTATGATAGCGACAATTTTAGACGACGCTAATATTGGTGCCAAAAAAATTATTTCCTCCCAAAAATTTCGTTTGCCACCTTTTTTAGTAGCGTTGATGTAAGTCGACGCTAAGTTTAATGTGAAAACAATAGATTTCATCCATATTTTACCTTTTCTACTATTTAACTATTTATAATTATAACTTTAAATAAAATTATAAATTATTAAAAAACTAAATAAAATTATATACTAAAAATTAATTTTATAAAATTCCTAACTTGAAATTTTTTTATCATTTTAAATTTTAAATTAAAAAATTTAAACTTATAAATAAGATAAATTTATTTTATTATTTTAATTAAAAAATTAAATACCAAAACTTAGTTTATGATAGAGTAAACTCCAATAGGTATGGTTTGAAAGATGAATTTGTTGGTGGAGTTGAATATTTTATTAATAAAGCCATGAATCGACCAAAAATTTTAAATGAGGAAGGGATAAGGTGTCCTTGTGTAAAATGCATTTGCATTCCCCTGAGACGCCCAGTGAGGTTAGACATCACTTATACAAAGATGATTTTTTGCCCAACTATTACACATGGTCTGATCATGGAGAAGAGAATCAGAATGTAGACTTTGATGGTCATTCTAGTAGTGGCAGAAATGCTGGTAGGAATAATCTGGGTGATGAAGAAAAATTTGATGCAATGAATAAAATGGTGTATGATGCTAGTAAGCAATTTGTTAATGTCCCTAATGTGAATGCTAATATGGAAAACGAAACAGTTAGTGACGGCGAGGTACCAAATGATCAAGCTCAATGATTTTATGATGTATTGACCTCTGCAAACCAAGTCATTTATGAGGGAGCTTCTAAATCCAGACTATCTATTTTAGTTAAGTTGTTGGTTGCCATGTCTAATTGACATGTTCCTCAAAAGGCCATGGGTTTTTTCACCCAAATACTTATCGATGTTTGTCCATCAAATCAATGCTTACCTAAAAATCATTACCAAGTGAAGAAGTTGGTCTCTAAGTTGGGATTGGAGGTTGAGAAAGTTGATTGTTGTGCGAATGAATGCTTGTTATATTATAAAGAATATAACACTTTAACTCAGTGTAGAGTTTGTGGGGCTGCTAGGTATGTTCCTCGAAAGAGTGGAATGTGAAAATACAAAGATGTGGCTATGAAAAGAATGTTCTATTTTCCAATCATTCCTAGGTTACAACGACTTTATGCTTCAAAGAAATCTGCATCTTAAATGAGATGACATCGTGAGAACACAACCAATCCAAATGTTCTGCGTCACCCATCTGATGGAAAAACATGGAAACACTTTGATGAAGTTTATCCCGATTATGCTAGTGACCTCATAAATGTAAGATTGGGTTTGTGTATTGATGAGTTTACACCTTACATTCAAGCCTCTAGTTCTCCGTATTCATGTTGGCCGATAATAGTCACACCCTACAATTTCCCACCCGAAATGTGCATGACCAAACTATACATGTTTTTGACTTGTCTTGTACCTAGACTGTACAACCCAAAAGTTGTCTACTTGCAACCTTTAATTGATTATTTGGCGCGCTTGTGGAGAGATGACATTGTGACATATGATATCTCTATGAAGTAGAATTTTGTAATGAGAGCGCATTTAATGTGGACAATCAATGATTTTCCAACATATGTTATGTTCTCTAGATGGGGGACACAAGGTAAATTAACATGCCCTTATTGCATGGATAGTACATAGGCTTTCACCTTAGGATATGGGGAAAAAAATATTGGTTCGATTGTCACCGTTGGTTTTTACCAATGGATCATCCGCTTAGAAAAAGTAAAAAGAGATTTACAAAAAAACAAGATAAAGAAAAAAAGACCACCATACATGTTGACCGACCATGATCTCTAGGAAGTTGTCCGTGATTTTCCAAAAGCCAAGAAGTGACTGGGCCACAAAATTTCCAGGGTATGGGAAACATCATAATTGAATTAAAAGAAGTATATTTTGGGGTCTTCCATACTAGTAGGACAACTGGTTAAGGCATAAGCTTGACGTGATGCACATAGAGAAGAATTTATTTGATAATGTGTTTAACAATGTCATGAATGATCCTGCAAAAATAAAGGACAATGAGAAAGCAAGATTGGATTTACCTCTTAACTGTTTACGTGGGGATTTAGAGTTGTGTCCTCTACCTAATGGAAAGATGGCTAAGCTAAAGGCAAAATTTTGTTGACATCCGAAGAGGCAAAGCTAGTCTGTAAATGGATTAAGGAACTAAAAATGCATGATGGCTATGCCTCGAATCTTTCTAGATGTGTCGATGTCACCAAGTGTAGGATGAAGGGGATGAAATCCCATGTCTGTCATTTATTCATGGAGTGTTTTCTTCTAATTGCTTTTCGTTCCTTGCCTAGTGAAATATGAAAGCCTCTAACTGAATTAAGTCATTTTTTTTAAAGACTTGTGTTGTAATACATTGAAGTTGGAAGACCTTGTTACGTTGGAACATAACATTTCCATAATCATATGCAAGCTAGAAATAATTTTTCAAATAATTTTTCCACCAGGTTTCTTTGACTCGATGGAACATCTCCCAATTCACCTACCTAATGAAGCAATTCTTAGTGGTTATGTACAATATTGTCGGATGTATCCATTTGAAAGGTAAACGATGTGTAATTTTTGTAGATTACTTTAATGAAATAACATCTTTTAACTGTTTCACTTTTAGATTGATGGGAGACTACAAGCGTTCAGTGAAAAATAAAGCCAGGGTTGAAGGTTCAATATGCACTACCTATTCGCATCGTGAAACTACTCATTTTTGCTCTCACTATTTCAAGATCGTTAGTTTGTTGTCAAGTACAATTTCAAAAACGATCCTGGATCATCATATCATAAGAATGTCCAACCAACACTTTCTAGTTTTAATAAGTGTGGTCGTCCTATTCGTAAGCCTCGAGACTACTGGGTGCTTGATAATAAATGGGATTCTGCTCTCGTGCATGTCCTAATCAATTGTGGCGAGGTTAAACCGTACCTCGAGTAAGTAAATTTTGTAAAACAACTGATTTGTTCTCAACCATTGTGTATAAATACTTCATAAATTTTATATTCGGTGTCAGATTGTTCATGCAATACCATCGTATCAATGAGGAAGATGCTTCTGGTCTTATACACGATCAATTTCCTTTATGGCTAAAGAAATATATAAGTCTACTTCTCAAATTGATGTAGTTTGCCAATGTAATCGCTCTAAGGTTAGATGTATATTTTTTAGGTGAATGATGAGAGAAATGGAACACCTAACCCATACGTGAAGGCATTAGCTCTCGGTCCTAATCCTAAGGCAAAATCATGACACATCTACTTTGTTAACGGGTACAAGTTTCACACTGAAGAATGAAGTTGTAGTAAAATGACTACTAATTGTGGGGTACATGTTAAAGGAATTACAAACCAAGGAGAAGATGATTTTTATGGTATCATCCAACGTATCCTTCAATTATAATACCATGGCTTTAGCAACAAGATTGCCTTATTATATCGTACTTTGTTTGATCCAACAAATAATAGTGGCACAAGAGTTAATAAGGAGTATAATATTGTTGACATTAAGATGAATAAACGATATCTTCAATATGACTCGTTCATTCTTGCACAAGAAGCAAAACAGGTGTATTATGTCCCATATCCAGGTATGTGTAGAAACATGCGTGGATGGTGTGCTGCAATCACCACAAAACCAAGGGGTTATGTGGAGATAAATAACACCGAGGATGAAATGCCTTATCAATCTGATGAAATGTCACCAGTTGTGCCTAATTAATTGATGAGGTCGAGCCAGTACTAGTGACAAATGATTCAATGATTCAAGATGGAGAGAACAATGATGTAAATTAGTTGTAGTTTTAGTTTATAATAGGCCATGGTATTATTTGTAGTTTAGAATTATTAGTTCACAATGATGCTTCTATGGCTTTTGTTTTTGAATCCCGTTAATTTTATTTACGTCAAACTTGGCATACTGGTTTGGTTGTAGTTGCTTGTATTATGAGGATTAAGTATCTATTGATAGGAGCCATTTGGCTAGGCTCTGTCATGTACCTTAATTTCTATTATGATATGGGTACATATTTGATATAGGGATTGCCGAAACATGGAGCTCTCTACCTTGCCCTTATTTTAGTTGATCACAGTGACAACTAAAATGGTTACTAGGTTACTTTTCTTTGAAGTGTTTGCATCATATATCACTCTAACTTTTCTATTTTTTATATCCTTCAGTTTTACATTCCTTCAAAAACAAATTGAAATGACAGGACGCGTGCCAATTGAAGTTGTAATGACAGACGCGTGCCAGTTGGTAACATTACATGCTGCAATCTAAGTTGTTTGTGTTCGTCCTTGATATGTGAGTTCGGTGTAGGTTTTCTTCATTAAGTTTTAGGTTTTGTTCTCTCTAATTTGTGAATTTTATCGAATGTGATTCCTCTGTTCTCACTTCTCAGATTTTAGGTTCCTATCATTCTAAGTTATCAATTTATAAATCTCACCTCAAATATGCTTGTTCTTTTATGATTTCTGTTTTGTAGGTTGGCTCTAGGCGATGTTGTTGCTGCAGTTATTATAAAACTTTATAATGAAAAATTCATGCGGTACAGTGAGCTTAAATTAAGCGAAAAAAGAGAAGAGAGAAAATCATACTTTGAACTTTTTAAAGTAAGACGTGTAATTTGTTTTTTACTATAGTATAATGACAATGTATACTTTTTATAGTTTAATCAACTTTTTTTTTACAGTCTCTTGTTCAGTGGGAGCCGTGTGATGAAGCAAAGATGAAAGATTTGTTGTATAAAGCTTGTGGTAAAATAATAAGAGATATATTTGATAAGATTAAGAAAAAGGCGACAAAGCCATCTTGGATGGGTGAAAAGATTTATGTGTATCTTCTTGACGGGTGAAAAACTGAAGATTTCAAAAAGCGCTCTCAACAAAATAAGACTAACCGTGCATCAACTAGAGGCGGGTCCATACCACCGGACGTAGAGCTCATCATGATGTTACTATAGAATTGATGTGTATTCTATTTGTAATTACAATGCGTCAAGATATTTATATCCGATATTCATTGTAATTCGTATATATGTTGTCTTTATTTATAGGAGAAGTTAGGATGACCACCAAATCCCGATGAGCTCTTCATGGCCATCCACACAAAAAAAGAACGGGCAGTGGGTTGACTGACGTACGGAGAAAACACATGTAAAGGATACTAAATGGACATGTTTTATATATTTTAAAGGCTACTTACTGTATTTACATACAAAATATGTGTACTAGTTAGAAATACAAAATATGCATTAGTTAACCGAACATGTTCTTCTTTGCTACTACTACAAGAACATGTTCTACTTAGTAATACAACTAATTGATAAAGATAAGGAAAAAGTGAGGTTACATTAGACATTTTAATGAATTAGTGTAAATGAAATTAAAATTTTAGTTGTAGAGGAACAAAATTCTAATTGAACTAAATTCGTGAACTCTATTATCTTGGACAGTCCCCGACAACAGCGTAAAAAGTTTGATCGGAAAAATAGCAAGTGTACTATTTTGTCTATGTAATAATAAGGGATAAAGTCCCAAACGTCGATCTCAATGACTGCTTGAGGATATAGAGTTCTGAGTTCAATTCAATTAAACAAAATCTTGGAGATTTAGGATTGTTTGGTGATGTTATAAACCAGAAGCATATAAAATAAAGAAAGTAATTGAGTGGTTTAGAAAATATATGAGTAAACTATGCAAGAGATGGTGTATGACCTGACTCAGTAACAACTCTGAATTAACTCTGCAGCAACTAATTGTAACTAAGTAATTACTAATTCTATAGAATGTTTACTCCTAAGTCATTAGTGAGAAAACCTTTAATCATTCACCCTAATTCCTATGTCCATAGAGAATTATATTTGAAATTAAGAAATCAATTATCAAGAGTATTCCGGTTCCCATAGGGTATCCCTAGTCCTAGGTGATATCTACTATAGAATGATCCAACGTAAAGTATTAACAACGGCGGTCCAACCTAATCATTAATCGAAAATCGAACCCTATCTGTCTGACAGGGCAAGCATTAAGAATAGGTAGAGATTAAATCATTATGAAAAACAAAGAGATTGTTATTGCAATACTAATATCAGAGTCATTACAGATTCAAATCAGGGACACCCCCTAGTATTGGGGAGTTTAACTACTCATATTGTTCAAAGAAAATACAAAATAAAGATTAAACATTACAAGAATTTGGATTACTTTGATCTTCAATCGCTCCCGCTCATGAAAGTCTTCAGCTCTCCAATAATCTCAGTCTCTCCAATCTTTGATCGTATAATTCTCTTTCAGTTCAAAAAAATCCCATTCCCTTTCCAAAAACTCTTCTAAATAGCAAAAAAATCAAATAACAGTAGGTGGAAATGCAAAAAATATCCTCCGAGTCAATATCCAATTGAAAACCACAAAATATGGAAAAATTAGCGTTCAGGCCAACACGACTCGTGTCAGGAAACACGGGTGCTCGTGTTGGCTCCCTGCCTATTCACTTCTTTTATTTTTTTCTCCCAGGCCTGCTGACATGGCTCGTGTCAGGTGACACAGGTGCCCGTGTCAGCCCACTGTCTTTCATCTCAATATCATTTTCTGGATCTCTTCCTGACACGGCCCGTGTCAGACCTTTTGAAGCGTGCAAGAAACTTTTTCGAATTCTTGTGATTTTTCCTAGTTTTTGCTCCGATTCTTCCTGAATGTTTATCTGAACCTAAAAACATTAAAGAGACACAACCAAAACATAAAATACGGGAAAATAAAATAAAGCGATTAAACATATAATAAGATTAACTAAAATTAACGTTAAAAGAAAGCATAAAAACCACTTATCAGTAAATAGTCATTATAATAAAAAACAGAATGGAGATTTAAAACATAACCATTTATATTGGTAAGTTTTGTATGAACTATCCCTTAACACAAAGCTTGGGTGCACATTTAAATTTCAGTGAACATATATAATGAAATGGTTGTTGTAAAACACACAAATTGTTGCTTTATAATTTGCAAGCCTCTAGTTGTGTTTTGGAAATCATTCTCTCAGTTATTGTGAGCGTAGTCTTCTAGATACTCAAACATTCAGCCTAACAGGAAAGGTGACCGTTTTAGGCATGCCATACGAGAGATGCTTTTGTAGTCAAGGGTCTATTTACTTTCTAGAAACATTTTTAGTTTTCATTTTTTAAAACTTACATTCATTTTAAATTGCTAAGAAAGAGATGAAAGATTAATGTGGTGAAAATTTGTGATAGAGAGAAAATAGAAGGCAAATTATGAAGAATGAGTATTCAGAGGCAAATTATGATTTCATTGATTTGTATTCATTAACTTCAGAATTTTGTGGCAAAGGTTTCCTTATCCCCCTAATTTCATAAGACATGTTGGCCTGCACTATTATGTTTTGGTCACCTTTTTTCCTGAGCTAATGTATGACCTGTTCAGTTGTGGACCTTCTGGTTCTGGAAGAGAAAAGTGGTCAGAAGTATGTCTGATTCATGTCAATTGCAATCCTAATTTTGTCGATCTAGATTTTTATAATTGATGAAGTTTGAAGTTTATCATTTGAGAAGTTTATGGAAATTAATATAGTTATAAACAGCCACTCATAAATTTTGTTTTGGAATTCTTATGTTGCAGGAAGATTATGTGACTCGTTTGACATAAGCCATACAAAATGATAATAATGATAATAATGTGGATGGGTCGGAAAAGCTATAATTATAGAAAGAAGCTGTCGGCGGTAAGTCACGAGGCCGGTGTTACGGAACTGCCCGAATGGTGGTCAATATACAGTATGGAGTGTCTTACTTGACAGAAGTGACTGTTTCAAACCCGAATTGAGAAGTGGAGAGTCAAGCCATTCAGGCGGCTAGAGCTGAGACTTCTAGAGCACGTGAAGAGGTTGCCGAAGCTAAAGCTGAGACAACAGCTTTGAAAAGGCATTTTGAAGAATTTCCGAAAGAGATATTTGCTTGGAGTCGAGTCAAGAGGGCCCTTCTGGGGCTCCTTCAGGTGTCGATCCTAATACTTATAGCCATTACGATGATAACTCAGATGAGCAGTCATTGGACCTAGATGAAATGAGTGATGGATGTTAAGTCATATGCATTGTCTTTTTATTAGTTTTAGAACTTGTTCAAATTATTGTAGATTTTCACAAGTTTGATATTTTGTGTTGATATTTTGATGCTTTGACATCTTTGTTTTGATATTTTGATGTAATTTTGACTTGTGGATGTAACAATATTTTGTGTTGGTATTTTGATGTAACTTTGACATCTTTATGTCAATATTTGATGTAACTTTGGCATCTTAATTAATGTAGCAATATCATGGCTTCACTTGAGTTTATTATCTTGTGTTGGAATGTTAATTAATGTGATAATATATCAATAAATAGTTTGAAACATGTTTAAATAGATATGGTTTGAAATAGGTTTAAATAGATTTTATTTGAAACAAGTTTAAATATAAATAAATACCCGCAAAAAAAAAGTACTAGTGGCGGTTACAACAGATGCTAAATCCAACAAGTGTAAAATTATAGGGTTAAACAAAACCGTCGCTGATGTATAATGTAAAAAATTAAAAACTAATAGTGTCGGTTATGCGCAATGCTAATATACATGATTCTTGGAATATAGTGTCGGTTTTTAGCAATTCTATTATTCAATAAAGTTACAACTAGTGTCGCCAAAGAACGACGCAACGTGGCAATATTCAGACAAGGGTGTCGTTGGGAACTGACGCTACAATAGTGAAAAGAATAATTAAGTGTCTCCTTAAACCGCCATTTTGTGAAAGTTACGTCGATCATATCTGACGCTACAACAATTTTTTTTTTTTTAAAAAGTAGCGTCTATTTTTGTACTTTAGCGTCACGATAGCATTTCTGTAGGCAACACTATATGTAGCGACGACCTGTGATTATGTTTTGCCATCATCTTTTGATTGTCCGCCCTGACCCCAACACTAAGCCGACGCTAACACACGTTAGCGTCAGTTTTTAGCATTTTAGCAAGGGCTTTTGGCCGACGCTAATAAGAAGTTTTCTTGTAGTGATACCAACTCATTAAATTTATTAATATGACCAAATACATTATCTTCATCTTCCATCTTCAATGAGTATAAATTCATTTTCATCATCAATCAATTGGTTAATATGGTAGATGTAAACTTGCTTTCTAACAAATTCCACAATTTCTTTTGAGAGGTTTCTTTCAACATAGTCACTTTAACCTGTGGAGTAAGTGCCAACCGAATTGTACTCACTACCTTTTTTGTATTGAATTCCAATATGAAATCTCATCTCACTTAGTGTTTTCATTTCTAAAGCACAATCAAGATCTTGTTGGACCAAATAGTCTTGTATCGTGCATTGCCATAAGGGAAAATCCATTCTTCTATCAAACAAAGGAATATTCAATTAACTTTAATATAGCCATAATATTGTTTAAGAAAATAAAATTCAAATCAAATAAAATGATAGGAAACCTGTGATTTTCTCCCTTAACCCGAACCAGGCTCTGATACTAGTTGTTGGGAATATAACCAACGTAAATCTCCAATAATTGATACAAATAAAATAAAATAAACTCACAATAAAAAATTTATCACTAACTTGCAATTTTAGACGGAAAAAATGCAAACCCTCTCAACAATTATTTTTGAATGGAAAAATAGAAAACTCTCTCAACAACTATTTTTGGACAGAAAAATAGAAAACCCTCTCCACCACAATTTTTGTACAAGAAAATTGTAAACCCTCTCTAAACACACAACTACCCAAATCCTTCAATACACCTAAAAGACTATAACTGTTGTGGTAAATAAAATCAAAATAACTCTCTATACTTATAATATTCATAAGAGAAAAATTGAATAGAATAGAGAAAAAATATAATGAGGTAAGAAAAATCAATATCTTGTTTTAGAATGAGACAACATAAATACTAATATATATATATATATATATATTTATGAATTTATAGTTAAACGAGATTAACAGACTATCTGCTACCTATACTGCCTAATGGGTAAACGACTTTTTAGAGCCAAGCTAAAAAGATTCTGAAAAATATAACCTTTAATTTTGAAGTTCAAACCTTATGATTTTTTGGGTTTGGCGGATTGACTCATATGGATTAGTCTATTTTAACAGCTCTACACTGGTCGTGTCTCTAGTCAACATGTGATTAAATCTACCACTTCACACCCGACACAATAAGGGTATGTTTGGATTGATGGAATAGAATGGTATAAACTTAAGTTCCATTGTTTTGATTGATTAAAAAAGGATGAAATTGAGTGGAATCAGATAGAAAATATCTATTTGCATTCCATCTCATTCCATCACTTTCCATTATTTTTTGTACCCTCCAACTTGGGTGGAATGACAAAGCAGATTTTCTATAATTGAATGGATATTTGTTGTTTTACTAAAAGGAGTAAAAAATTATTATAAATAAAGAGTTAATTTGGTTTTATTTACCACAACAATTCTAGTTTTTTATGTATATTGAGGATTTTGGTAGTTGTGTGTCTGGAGAGGATTTATCATTTTTCCGTACAAATATTGTGGTGGTAAGGGTTTTCTATTTTTTCGTCCAAAAATAATTGTTCAGAGAGCTTTTTATTTTTTCGTCAAAAAATAGTTGTTGAGAGGATTTTCTATTTTTCCGTTTAAAATAATTGTTGAGTGGATTTTCATTTTTATCGTCCAAAAATTGCAAAATAGTAATAAATTTTTTATTATAAACTTATTTTATTTTATTTGTACCAATTATTGAAGATTTACTCTAATTATATTTCTAACACACGTGCATGTCCATGTTCACAATAATTGTTCATGTTATTGTTCATAAATATAATTTTTATTAAAAATATATTGTTTACCGTAAATATGTTGTAGATAAAGACGCTACACTATTTACCATTGGGGCATGTGCCCTCACTTAAAATTTTAAATTGTTATAAAATATTTTGTGTAATGCTATACATTTTCAGCATGTAACCTCCAATAACATGAATAACATTTAAATAGCTGTGACTATTATTTTATATATGTTAAATCATTATAATTTAACATACTATTATAATTTTTTTGTTTTATATATATAATCTTCTAATATATATTTAAACCATAAAAAATTATTAATATTTTCTTGTTTTGTTTTATATTTATAATTTTCTTATATATATTTAAACCATAAGATATCATTAGTAAATTTTTTTCAGTTTGATAAATTTTCAAAATAAAATTCACAAAAATTATTTAATTTCTAAATAAATAACTATCAATTAAATTTAAAAGATAATATGTACTCTTGCAATTTCTATTTATAAGACTTTCAAACAAATATTACATTTATTGAAAAGAATTATTAGTATAATTATTTTATATCTTTTATGAATAATTATTAGCAAGTTATCATTTATTTATCAAATATATACGTTGATTTTTTTGCTTTTGAAAATAAATTAATGGTTTTTATAAGGGATATATTTGTCAAAATAATAATTAATGTATTTATAATTTATAAAATTTTTATATAAATGCAAATGAGTTTTATAATTAAATACCTAATTTTTACTAGCTACTGACTCCTGAACTTCTACTAGCTACTAGCTACTTTGACAAAATGCAAATGGTTGTAGATAAATAGGTGTTATAAATGAGTATCAAGATAACATATCTATAACAATATTAAATGCAACTGACTCCTGAACTTCTACTAGCTACTTCGACACAGTCGAATGCTAACTTTCAATTAGAACATCGAATTACATCTTCTAACACATCCCTTAATTCATGTTCTCGAGACTTCTATCCTCATGCTTCTCTTCAACTTGTCGAATCTGACTTTCTTATTCAGAAGTTTAGTGAGTATGTCAGCTAGTTGAACCTCTGTCTTGCAATGCTCAAAATCAAACTTTTCTTTGTTGACTTGATCTCTCCGAACATGATATATCCTCTCTATTTATCGCAGTCTTAGAAAGATATAGACGTTAGAAGAAAAAAAAAAACTCTTAAGAAGGCATGTTCAATACATAACTATTTTGGTTATTGATAATACAAAAAGAAACTTTGAATCTAACACTTCTAAAACCCAAGTAGACTTCAAATAATTTGATAAAAAATCAACTAAATTGTATATACATTATCACACATGAAATAATTTGTATAACAAGTAATTTATATTAGCAATATTTAGCTATACAAATTCATATGAATTTATACTGCATTATTATCCACAATAAGACACAAAACATCAATGTGATGAGAAACATTTTCATCATTCTCCAAACCTTCATTCTATAAATTCTACTATTGGCTTTATCCTTCTTTATCTGAACAAGAGTATCATGAACACACCATGGAAAACTTATGAAATGATCCTTACTAAGCCCTTCATTGTAGCATCCCCAATAACTAGAATCATATGTTACATAATACCATGCAGAAGCAATAGCATAAGAATCATCATAATCACCACCTTGAGATTTTGATTTACTTTTCATCTCATTGAACCAATTTCTAGCTTCATTTCTCAATGACATCACACCATGGTTTATTCCTTCTTTATCTTTTCTGTCATTGAAAGATTTTGACATCTTCAAAATGTTTCCACTAATTATTTCAGCTTCTGTTTCTATGCCATAGTAATCCATTAAGTTCAAGAGCTTAGAATCATACATGTGTTTGTACTCAAAAGCAATCTTTAAGTACTTTTCAAAACCATCAATTTTCATGTCATGATCATATAGCTTCTTTGCTGCTTTTTTAGTGAAGGATTTCTTGTGGCTTTTTTGTTGTGCGACGCTCTTTACTTCGCGGTAAAGCTTTCCGATTATGCTGTTTGATTGATAAAAAGGTTTGTTTTGCCTTTCCATGAAATCTGGATACTCTTGTACTTGTAGATGTTGTGGTATTTCGGCCGGGACACCGGATTTTGCAAAATCAACCGCGACCGAGTGTAGTTTTGCAAGCTCTATGCAAGAATGACTCATCGCCTTTTCAGATTCTTTATCAGCAAACACAGTGTGTGCACTTGCAATGATTCCTAAGGTGTCTTTCACAATGTAGTGAGTGAAATGCTCCTCTATATCCTGTAACCAGGTAACGAAATGCAAAATCAACACAGACGACTAGGGGCGGACTGCAATAAAGACGGAAATTTTAAATAAATACCTGTAATGTGACATCATGATCCATACTCATGAGTTTGGATGGTGCATGATCCATTGGATTTTCCTGATGAGGAGGAATAAGAGCAGGGTCCCAACAGACAAAGTAGATATCTCCATCCAAGTCACTACCTGAACACTCATTAGGATGTGGTCTACAAAACAATTCACTTCAAGTTATGTTGTTTTTGAAACATGTGACTGAACTATGAAGCACGGCTACTGACACAGACACGGACACACACTGACACGTAATCAGAAGTGTTGGTGTCGTGTCAGTGTAGTGTCCGACACGGACACACCATTTTTCAGAGGTATTGAATGGACAAAAATATGAGGAATCTTAAAGTGAAAGCCTTACCTTCTCCCCTTCTGTGGAAAAACTACACAATCAACCATATGATGTAAAGAAGGTACATCAATTGCTCTCAAAATCCTTATATCTCCTGGATGAAGACATGGATTCTTGGCTACAACTACCTTCCCCTTAACAATATATTTACCATTTTTGGCTCCAATGGTGTTAGAACTAACATTTGATTGCTTACTTCTTGGAAGAGATATCTGCACAAAGACCTCTCCATATTTTAGTCTCCTTGTTTCATCCAAACATCCTAACATTGATCTTCCTTTCCTAACAAATATCCTTGTTTTGAGCTGCAATTCTTGTAACTTTGATGCATATATTGTTCTCAAAATCATGGAAAGAAAAGGTTCATTTCTTGGATGGAAGCCACAAATAAGCATTTCTCTTAACATCGTTGTAATCTCTCCTTGTGACATCATTTCTAGTGCATTGAATGGCTTTCTTGATATCATTTTGAGTTTATTAACAATCTCCCTTTGCATCCTTTTGAAGACTCGGTCCTTGACACCGAGGGTTGACAAGAGAATGATTACTTGTCGGTTAAGAAAGCATGGTTTGGGTTTACTCCATGACAAGACATCAAGTTTTGTGTTTTCTGACTTAAACTTGCACATGCTTTTTCTCAAGGAAAGTTTGGTTGATGAGTTAGGATCAATAGCGACAACACCTTTGTATCCACCATATCTGATTTGAAATGCAGATGGAATAATGCGATCGTTGCAGCCGCATTTTTTAGCAACTTCTTGAGCCAACACATAAGATATCTTCCCTATTCCATCAGAAAAACAATATTTGATTTCACCTCTTGTCAATTCAATATCGGGAATGATTTCGATTTCGTGTCTTCCAACACTCACGGTTTCTCTTGATGAGCTGAATGATTGACCTAGCCTTGCTGCATATTTCGCCACATTCCTAATTTCATGAAAATCTCCCATCCATTTTCTTATATCACGCGCAGTTAGTCCTTTTCTCGAGGCAAACATCCACGCAGAGTTATCACGTAGTTGACTTGACGAGAAAGCAAGAAACTCAAACTTCTTGTCACCGATTTCTAGGCCGTTTTTCAGTGTAGACAGTACCCTTTGATGAACATTTGTTTCTTTGTCCATCTCTATACCAGAGAAACGCGACAACAAATCGGACGAACGGAGTTTATCCATGTTCTCATCAACAAAAGAAACACGAAGGAAGTTATCAGTGTCTTCAGGATAGTTGCGCAAAACTCGATTAGAAAGATTAACTTCGGGACCACAAAAATATATTTTAGACGGAGTTACTTGTACTCTATAAACATACACCAATCCATTATCTAGTGAAATGGTATTAGATAATAGAAGTGAACTATTTTTCGAGTATCTTCGATATTGTTCCTCCAACCATTGAACAGGTTCATAGCAACATTCTTTCATCATATGTAATTTATTCAAACCACTTTCTATATATTCAAACTTTATTCTTCCTGGATCAACCATACGAAAAAAATCGGCGCCAATTGCTTGCAAAGGAAGGCAACCATGTTGGACTAATGAGTTGATTTTGAACAGAATTTTGTATGGCAAGTTGAATCCTTCTGGTGGAATCACCATAGGGAAAAAACTCAAATTCGACGAGAAACCATGTTGTTTCTCAAGATCAAAGGTGTTGTCAAACTTATAATAATCTCGATAGTTGGGACGAAAATTCGGAACCTCAGCACTTTGTGGAAGCTCAAAACATAAAACTGATGATTGTCCAATGCAACATGATGAGGTGAAATCTACACTTCTAGTCCAATGGTTGTCATGATCTTCCTTAAAATACTTGATTTCGGACACAAATTTTTCATAGATTCGTGGAGCACTGCGCAACTGAAAAATTTGTACACTAAGTTCAAAAATAAAAATACGCAGAGACTAAAAACATATTTAACCCTGAAACTTAAGAAACTAACCTGAAAAAGGAGAAGCTTCTTGGTACGACAATGCGAATGATGCAGCTCAATCCGCGATATACTCTCGGAATTAATCTGCAGCTTATAATCCTTAGACATATAGCTAATAAAGATATACATTTTTCCTAATCTGGATCCAAATTTAACAGAAGCATTTGAATGTTCCCAAAGTACACTAAGTTTTTCCTTAGATGTTTGGCATCCAAAGTGCACTCCAACACCATCCATGCAATAAGCAAAGATCCTTGGCTTTGACAAAATGTCAAATTTTGTTACTTCAGCATTTAGAACAGTGTCATTGTAACATAGGTGTTGTTGAGTAGCCAAGTTTAAGATTGTTTCAACACTTTTTTTGTCTATGAATTGAACATTAACATGTGTCATAGAATCTTTGTGCTTCTCAATGATTGCAGCAAGAACAGTTTGAAAGCCAGTATGCTGCTCTAAAAATTTCATTACCTGTTCAGCAGAAAGATTGGACGGGAATCCATGTAATTGAATTGTCTTACACATAGTTTACCTGAAATTTCATGAATTTCTTCTACCACTTGGTTTTTATTTTGTTTATAAATTTTCTACTTTATCAACAACTTGCTTCTAAAATAAACATTTAATTTTTTTTACTTTATTTTATATATAGATAGGTGTATATGTGCTTTGCTTTTTCTTCTATACTTGGTGAAGTATATTACAAAAAGAAGAAGCTCATTCTTTTCTTAAGTCCCCTTCTATGTTTTGCTTTTTACTTTATTTTATGGCGTATTAGTCTAACCACTAGATCATTTAAATTAATAAATAAAAAAATTAAACAAAATAGTGTTAGATTTTGAATTACACATAGTTGCATGACACTTTTGAAAGAAATTTGTTGTGAAATAAAAGTGATTTAAAGGCTAATAATAAAACTGATGGGTGAGACAAAGAATAATAATAACCATCCTAAACAAAAATTAATATGAGAGATAGTGTAAGGAAAAACCATATGAAAGAGAAGAAAATAAAAATGAGTGTACACCAAATATGTTTATTCTCGAGGATAGAAGCTCTCCAATCCACTGCATTTTAAAAGTTGTTACAAGAGATTATATGATGAGTTATAAGAAATCGGTCTTTTAAGTTTATAAGAACATTTTCTATTTTCTACTTAAGTGTTTTTTTATCTTCTTTATTTAATATATGAATCACACAAATTTAAGGTGTTTAGAAATATTTCTGAGTTCTTATAGATATTCTCAAAGGTCTTCCAATTTTTAGAACAATATGTATCTCGAGAATTCCTTATTTTTCCTCTCTAAGTTTCTTTCACTACGATTTTACCTCTCTCAGATTTGCACCTAAAAAGGACGGGAAAAAAAAATCCTTTTATAGGTGTTAGAGGAAATGGGTTGTGTTTCAAAAAAAAGTAGGAACACACTTTGTTTTCCTACGTGTTTATTCCTAATGCAGTGTGTTGTCATTAATCTTTTCCTGAACATTTTGAAGTCAATCTCCACAATTTTCCATCTTGAATTTAAAGTTGATAGTGATGTCAATTTATCCATTAACCATATTATTGCTCTCTCCAAAGGTTGAATCACTCTTCAATGAACTTGACCAAATCCAAGCAGTGCTTTAACCTTAATATAGGAAATGATTTAGTGAACACATATGCATGATTATCTTCCAAAGCCATCTTTTGAACCAAATTCTCCTTGACTCGATCATGTTTCTTATGAAGTAAAAATAGATGTCAATGTGATTTGTCATATCATGAAACACTTAGATGATTGGCCAAGTGAATAACACTTTGACTATAATATTGTATCTTCACACATTCTTCCCCGACTCGATCATTTCCTTTATGAAGTGTAAATGGATGTCAATATGCTTTGTCCTCTCATAACACACTTAATGATTGACCAAGTGAATGTTACTTTCACTATCACAATGTATCTTCACACATTCTTAAATGATCCCTAACTCTCCAATCATGCCTTTCAATTATATGACTTCCCCGACTCTTGAATAAGGGCAATATATTCCTCTTGAGTAGTAGAAAACACGGCAACCGATTGTTGAATTATCTTAAAACTTATAGTTGTTCCAAACAATGTAAATATGTAACCCAAAAGATATTTTTTAGTGTCCATATTTCTCTCTTAGTTTTCATCCACAAAACCCTCAAAATCAGCTTTATGTTGGTCTGCCTTTGTGTACTTCAAACCATCGTTTAATGAACCATTCAAATATATTAACAATCACTTCAAAGCTTTCCAATGAACTTGACTATGATTGGCCATAAACCCACTTACTTTACTAACTTTGTATGCTAAGTCTACTATACTACAAACCATACCATGCATGATGTTTTCAACTCCACATACATAGGGAGTACTTTTCACGGGGAGTTATCTTCATCATCTTATTTTCTTCTTTAGTTTGAGGATATTGTATAACCAAAATATCCATATGATGATTTGAAGAAGTGTTAATGGTTTTAGCATATTAAATTCTAAACCATTCCACTACTTTTTTCAAGTAGTCAGATTGAGATAAGAATAATTTACTTCTTTTTACAGCTTCGCATGATATCATTAGGATATCATTAACATTTATAAGAAGGTAGATAATGATTTTCTCCTTCCTTTTCGATATGTATACAGAGTTGTTATAACTACTTCTCACAAAATCATATGTAAGAAGAAATTAATTAAACCGACATATCATTTTCTCGGGATTTGTTTCAACCCATACACAGATTTCTTCAACAAACATGCCTTAAAAATTTTTTTTTCAAATATAAGTTTCACAATGCCAAATTCTACATTTTATAAGAATGAATAAAAAAATTATGATGTAATCAAAGCAACCAAGATTTAACAAATAGACATTTCTTGACATCAAAATGTTTACTAAACTTAGAAACAAATAAGTTTCATCTCTAAAATAACTATCAGAGAATAACACATGTGGCTAATTAGTTTGACAAAGTATGACATAGTTTAAGACTCGATTAAATACAACACATGACTTATCATCTTGTTTCAGATATCAGAGCATGAATCACCATGCTCACATTTTCACATTTAACACATATTCATATATTTGTGTTCAATAGTTTATGAAGTTGAGAGTGATAAAATCTAGTTTCTAAAGTTGTGGTTTACACGATGCATTTTCTTGTGTGCATGAACTACAAGAGAGTATATGAAAATATACATGAAATCTATGTACTTTGGAGTTAGGATTATTCTAGCCTATACTGCGTTCAATTCCATGAAGTGATATTTCGTTATTAAGGTAGAAAACTAGCAATTATTTCTTCAAAAACATATTGCCTCTAATTTCCTCTTAGTATTATTCTCAACATACACTTTGCTCGACTCAAAAACTTTACTACTTTTTTAGAGGCTTCTACTTCAAACTACTTCTTATTATTGTTCTTAAAAGACATTTTTCTCAGCTCAACAATTTGCTCAGAGAATTCTACTTTTGATTGTTTTTTATGGTTCAACTTTTGAATGCTTTCAACATTAGTATTTATATAATTGCCTCCTTAGAACTTTTGAGTTGTCTTTTAAAAAATTTTCATTTTCAACCTTAATTTTCATCTTCCCGTTAAATTTGTGCTAAACTTAGCTTAGGTATCAAACATAAAATCATTCCCATTTTTCATTTTCCTACAACAGAAACAACATACAATAAGTTTTCCATTATTTTTCATATGAAATGCTGAACAACATGCTGAAAGGTTTGTTTTTCATGTCTGGTTTATTTGTTTTTGAGAAAACGTTTTTCAGAAAACTACAAAAGTAAAGGTTACTCAACATAAAATTTCTTTTGAAAAAAAATATAACTGAACATAAGCATGTAAGCAGAAATATTCAATGATCGATTATATGAAATTAGAACATCAATACTTATTTGTTGAAGTCATGATTTAAAATTCTAAAAAGATGAATGATTAGATCTTACTATGTATCTCACACTCCCGTTCACAACTCTCAATGGAGGAAGTTATGGAGCCATCAGTTATGTTTCTGATTCTCTTGTGATTACAGAGGGAATCTAACCATTATATATGTAACCCTAGTCCCTACCCATTATAGACTCAGGGTTAAAACTCACACTTTTGCCCACACAATCAGATTTCAAATACTCAGTCTTTAATTAAATTAGATCACTTAACCAATAAAAGAGTTTATATATGCACCCCCATCAAAATCACGATTAACCCTTTTTTTTTTACAAATTAAACAACAATTGATTGTAGCTCATAAAAAGTTAGATAAATTTAACATTATCCCACTTGGACAAAATCAATTGTGTGATTTTTATTTTAAAATACATTTTGAAAACGACTCTCGGATTAATGACTAATTTGAGGCCGCATTTTAAGAAAATGCATGATTCTAGGTGTAGTATTTGAATATATGACTCCATCCAACAAAAGTCAAGCAATATTGAATCACGACGATTATTATATCCTTCATTGACATAAAACCTTCAGTGGTTACAAATACTACGGACTCTGTCAACTAGTCATCATTGTGGAGTGTGACAAGAAAATAACATGCTAATGTGATCCAATAGCCAACTGCTATTTTCTTTCTCAGTCCTTAACAATTTCTCTCAAATGCATTAAAGGCAAAGAAATTGCATGGTTTTACAAACCATAATGCCTCAACTCTAATATGGCATCGACCACCAACACAATGATCCTGATAACGTCGAGCTTTAAATTATACTTCAGCTCCAATGTGGCATCAACCACCGGTATAGTAGTCCCGAAGATACCGAGCTCAAAATTATAATCATGCCTCGAACTCCAAACTAGTATCGACCATAGGCACGATGGTCCCGATGACACTAAGTCTCAATTTTAACAATTGACATATAAATAAACAATGACAAATAATAATAATAATAATAATAATAATAATAATATTCATTGTAATATCAATTAGTTAAAATAGAAAGTATTTGACAATCCAACACTTATAGTGTCCAAATTAAAATATAACATGATAAAAAAAATAACATAAAGAACAAACTCCCACTAACCAAGTACATCAAAAGAACTCACAATGCTCATGCTCTCAACATGGTTTTTGAACTCAATGGGCCTAAGTCCCTTAGTTGGGGATCAACTAGCATGAAATCAGTACCAATGTACTCAACAACGATGTCATTTTTCTTTACAAGATCTTTGACTGTCAAATGCTTCAATTCCAAATGCTTAGAATCGCTAGAAGTTTTATTATTCTTGGAGTATAACACAGTTGAACTATTATCACAATAAAGCTTTAGTGGCTTAGCAATAGAATCAACAATATAAAGTCCAGCCACTAAATTTCTTAACCAAACAGCATGACTGGCAGCAGCATAACAAGCAATAAACTCTGCCTGCATAGTAGAAGAGGCGACAAGAGTTTTCTTTTTACTCGTCCATGATATCGCACCTCCAGCCATCATAAAAATGTAACCAGAAGTAGATTTCATATCATCAACACACCAAGCAAGATCAGAGTCAGTATACCCAACTATTTCCAAGTTGTCAAGTCTTCTAAAAACAAGCATATACTTTTTAGTTCTCTGCAAATATCTCATCACTTTCTTAGCAGCAATGCAATGATCATTCCCAGGATTAGAATGGTATCGTCCCAAGACGCCAACTATGAAAGTAATGTTAGGTCTAGTGCATACTTGAGCATACATCAGGCTGCCCAATGCACTGTCAAAGGATTTTTCCTTCATCTCTTCCCACTCAATCTCATTTTTAGGACATTGATCTTTACTGAATTTGTCTCCTTTAGTAATTGGAACATCTCCTGGCTTACAATTCTGCATATTGAACCTCTCCAGAACTCTATCAACATAAGCCCTATGTGACAAACCAAGCAAACCATATGATTTATCTGTGTATTTCAATTCTCGACACAATGAATGCTTCACCAAGATCCTTCATATCAAAGAACTTGATTAGCATAAGTTTGGTCTCATGAAATAGACCAAGATCACTACTGGAAATCAAAATATCATCAACATACAACACAAGAAAGATGAATTTGCTCCCACTAACCTTAAGGTAGATGCACTGATCAACCTTATTTTCTTCAAAATCCAATAAAGTTACCACCTCATCAAATTTCAAGTATCATTGTCTAGAAGCCTGTTTCAAACCATAAATATATTTTCTTAATCTACAAACCAAATGCTCATTACCACTTGTCACAAAACCCTCAGTATGCTGCATGTACACCTCCTCATTAAGATCATCATTCAAAAAAGCAGTCTTAACATCCATCTGATGCAATTCTAAGTCAAAATGTGCTACAAGGGCCATAACAATTCTAAAAGAGTCTTTAGTGGAAACAGGAGAAAAAATTTCATTAAAATCAACCCCCTCCTTTTGTGTTAAGCTTTTAGCCACAAGTCTTGCCTTAAACCTCTCAATTTTACCTTTCGAGTCGTTCTTTGTTTTGAATATCCACTTGTATCTAATCGCCCTACAGTTTCTTGGTAACTCCACTAGTTTCTAGACATCATTATTTACCATGGATTTTATTTCATCGTGCATTGCTTCTGTCCACGTGCTAGATTTAGAGTAAGTGATAGCTTCTAGATAACTTTTAGGATCAATAACAATACCAACATCATAAGCATCCTCACTAAGATAAAATACAAAATCATTAGAGATAACATGTCGTTTTTGTCTTACTGGCCTTCTAACATGAATTTTCTCAACTGTCTCATCAGGTTGTGCAACCTCAGTTATAATAGGAGGATCCGCTACATTTTTAACTAGTGGTTCAACCACTTCTTCAACTAGATGTTCAGCCACATTCTCATTTGGAGCAAAACTTCCATGAGCAGTGGATGATCTAACATTATCAAAATTAGGCAGTGGCAATGTAACAACATCAAGCATAACAAAATCAATATTATTAGATGTGATAAAAGGCTCAGCAACATTAAGCTCAATGAATTTTGCATGCATGGACTCCACAATTTTATTACCTCTACCACGACAAAAGAATCTGTATTCTTTAGATCTATTCGGATATCTAATGAAAAAACATCGACTTGTTTTTGGGTCAAGCTTTGTCTCAAAAGGATTATATATTTTAACCTCTACAAGGCAACCGCAGACACAGAGGTGGTTCAAACTGGGTTTTTTATCTGTCCAAAGCTCAAAAGGTGTTTTTGGAACTGATTTACTAGGAACTCTATTAAGTATATAGAGGACTGTTTTCAAAGCGTCACCCCATAAATATTATGGTAAATTACACCTACTCATCATGCTTCTCATCATATCCTTAAGGGTGTGGTTTCGCCTTTCGGCTACGCCATTTTATTTGGGAGTATCAGGCATGGTGTATTGTGGAACGATTCCACAATCTTTTAAGTATTTTGAAAAAGGCCCCATGTGTTTCTCAGTAGAATCATATCTACCATAATACTTTCCACCACAGTCATAATGTACCACCTTTATCACTTTTTCTATTTGCTTTTCAACCTCAATTTTAAAGATTTTTAAAATTTTCAAGTGTTTCTGATTTTTTTCTTAATCAAGTAGAGATAGCCATACCAGGAAAAATCATCAATAAAAGTGATAAAAGATTTATTACCACAAATAGTGGGAGAAAGGGGGCCGCTAATGTCTGTATGAATAATTTTCAAAAGGTCTGAACTTCTAGTTGAACCTTTCTTATTGGTCTTAGTAAATTTTTCTCTAATGCAATCCACATAAATCCCTAAATTATTAAAATCTAAAGAAGGTAAGATATCATCTCTAATTAACCTTTCAGCTATTTCTTTAAAGATATAGCCTAAACGCTTGTGCCACAACAAAGATGATTTTTCTCTAATTTTAGACCTTTTAGCAATCGAGCTTTCAACATTCAAGGATGAGGAAATCCTAGCAAAATCCAAAGATAACTTATATAAACCATCCAACAAGATACCATTACCAACAACTTGAGAATTCAACATCAAATTTATTTTTCCATCGTAAAAGGTAAATTGAAATTCAAACTTATCCAAACAAGATACTGAAATCAAATTCGTCCTAAAAGAAGGTACATAAAATATATCTTTCAAAACAAGTTCAAAACCAGTTCCTAAGACTAAGCTAACATCTCCCACTCGCTCTACAATGACTTCAAGATCATTTCCTACCCTGAGTTTGCTTTCTCTCAAATTTGGTCTCCGCTGGTTTCTGAATCCCTGTAAGAACACAACAATATGGGTTGTAGAACCACTATCAAGCCACCAAGAATTAATGGTAACATCAACTAAGTTAGACTCAAAATAGACAAAAGCTAAATGATTATCTCCAGATTTCTTCTTGTTGTCTAACCAAGCTTTAAAAGCATGACAATCAATTTTCTTATGCCCCTTTTCCTTACAGCAAAAGCACCAAAAGGATTTCTTAAAAAGCAACAGACTTAGGACTTCCTATATTATAGTGTTGACCATTACCTAGTTTCCTAAATTCAGGATATCTATGAGAAGCACTATGAGTATTTTTCTTATTTTTCCAAGAACTCTTACCAGAATGAGGTTTAGCATGAACAGTCAGAATGGCTAAATCACTTCTTTCCTTCTTGAGTTTCTCTTCTTCAGCTACACACTTGGCAATAGCAGTAAGATATTCTTTATCATTCTCTTTCTCAGGCAGTCCACTTACCAAATATTCAGAAATGGTCCTCTTAGTAGCACACAAGCTAAGTCGGTCACTCCTCTCCCACATAGCTAAATTTTCTTTCTCTTCAGGTGTACTTTGATCATTAATCACAGGTTTGGTTTCACGCAATGACATGTCAATGTCAGCAATCCCTAATGAAAACTCCAAGTCTTTCTTCCATTTCTTAAAATTGGACTCATTCAGGATCTCAATAGAAGCATAACAGTTGTTCATAGAGAAGGTCACTATTGAGACAAAATAGGAATGCATTAGGACAAATAATAAAGGCAAGATATAGCTTTAATGAACATAAGCTATCACGAAGAGGCCAACATTATCACACAATCTCCTTTGGGTGGAATGTGCAAAACCTAGTTTACAATCAAGGTCAGAACCTCAGATGAGTCGCTCTATGAGCATACGTTAGGTTCGAAAATTTATTTCCTTTGGGTAGATAAATTCTCTAAACCAAAACACCTCCAACAACTTCATCCACAAATTTCAAGAATAGGCTATCAGTGAGCACACATCGAGTTTAAAAATTTATCTCCTTTGGATAGACAAATCCTTTGGACCCAAGCATCTCCGACAGCTATATCCTTAATCAACCACAATCTCTACATACAATTGTCCACCTTTGCGAAGACAATCATAGTAATGACTTAAAACCATTCCTCAAACTATAAAAAGAACTCACTTTGGTGGTAATCACACACAATTATTTATAGAATTTATTGTATAAGAATTTTTTTTTTTTTGCCAAACAAATCATGAATCAATAATGAATTTAAACAATATAACATTCCTAATAAATTTTGTCTTCAACAATATCAATCTCAATATTATAGAGAATATTGTCAGGTTAGAGAATTCATAGTTAACAACCGTTATTTAATTAATAAATAAATTTACAAAAATAAAATTTGACTTAAAGACAAATATAATATTAAACATATGGTCATAAAAAGTACCAATAATATATATTTATTGAGTATGAAACCTAAATTATTTTAGGGTGCATTTTTTTATTGGATAAAAAATGAGGGATTTATAGTTTTGTACAATAGAAATAAAATACTAAATTAAAAGAGAAGGGTGATTGTTATTAATTTTTCTATATAACACCAATACACCATGCCTAAAGCTATATGATTTAAATCAATACTATTATAATTAGAGGTGGTCATGGATGGTTAATGTTCAAAACCAATCCATAACCATAAATAATTCATATATTACAACCGGTTATTAAAACCAATTCTCATAACCGGTTTTTATCTTTTAAAATGGTTATAAACCGGTTATATCCATAACCAATTTTATAATTAGTTTTGATTTAATTTTATTTTAAAATTGATGTTTTCAAAATTATAATATTATTATGTGTAAACTTAATTTCCCTTAAAAATTTCACAATATACTAGTAACAAAATATATAGGTGTGTATTTTCATCAAAATATATAGAAATCAACATATTAGTCAACAAGAGTAACTAAAAATACTGTTACGATGTGGAAATTTAATTCCCTTTAAAAATTAACTTTACTAATATTTTAAATACATAGTAACTAAAAATTGTTATGTTGATTTTAAATATATAGGTTTATTTGATTTTAAATATATGGGTTTTAACAAAATATATAGGTTCATGTTGATTTTAAAAAATTAACTTTATTAAAAATTATTTTTTCAAATTTTTTAGAAAAAAATTTTATTTACTGAAAAAAAAATTAAAATAATATTTTTTTCAAAAAAGATTAATTTTTTTTCAAAATAAAAATATTTTTTTTTTGAAAAAATTTTCAAAGTATTTTTTTAATTAAAAAAATTGACTAATTTAATTTTTATTTTGGTTTTTCGAATCATGAATAAAATAATTAGAGTGCTATATATAATAAGTGATATGAAAGAGATATTATATAGTTTAGATATCTTGAATAAAACGTTTTGCAAATCGGTTGTGGAAATTTTAAACAAACTCTTTATTAATCATCTTGAAGAGAGCAATATAGACTTTTAGTATAATACAACCATACTAGAATAAGTATTTAGATATTTTAACAGGTAGCGCAGGTGTGAAACTATTATTGTGCAACAATTATATTAACAGTTAATAAATTGTATAATATGTAAGTCTATGTTAATATATAATAATAATAAAAGATGATTGATTTAATATTAAATTGGTCATTCACGGTTAAAATCACTTACTTTAGATCACTCATTCTTATACTTCAAATAAAATTGAATGGTAAATTTAAAATGACGTGACATAAAATATAATCAAATAGAAATCGTATAGATTGATATTATTTATCAAATAGTAAAATAATTAATTTTTAAAGCTGAAATTGAAATGAAAAATAAATTGGTTTTTGTCAACGATGTTTCAAAAATAAATAGTAAAATAATTATGACAGAAAATTTTTTATTTACTGAAAAAAAATTAAAACAATATTCTTTTTCAAAAAAATTTTTTTTTTTCAAAATAAAATTTTTTTTTTTTGAAAATTTTTTTTAAAGTTTTTTTTAATTAAAAAATTAACTAATTTGGTTTTTATTTTGGATATGGATGTCCAAATTATAGATTTGATTAAAACCATATTAAAAATATATCCAAAATGTGGATTTGGTTAAAACCATACTAATAATTAACCGGTTTTTAATAACCGGATTTGAATATGGATATGAATTATTTAAATAACCGGTTTATTCGAACACCCCTAATTATAATTGGAACTAAATTTGGATTTAACGAAACGTGGAAATTCAAAGCAACGTTGTATCGCAACAATTTAGGACTAAAGAAACTTTTTCAATAATCACCTTTTAATGTACAAAAAAACATGAAAATCCAAAGTGTTGTATCGCAACCATTCATTATATAATTAAATTTTATATAATTAATATTATAATCAAATCAAAACAAATTTTTATTTTATTTATTTTAATTGATATATTATAATTTCTAGTGAAAATCAATACTTGTTGTATTTGGAGTTGGATTTAACAACACATAACCATAGTTATTGGGTTCAAAATTGATTACAATATTGGTTTAAAATTGGATCAAAACCCTTAATTCATAATCACATATTAATGATAAATAATTAAATCCTAATTCATATAACGTAAGCTCTGATATCAAATGTAAGTAGAAATATTCAATTATCGATTTTATGAAATTATAACATCAATACTTGTTGAAGTCATAATTCGGAATTCCAAAAAGATGAATGCCCGAATCTTCTTCTCTATCTCACACTCTTGTTCACAACTCTCCATTGGACAAATTATGGAGCTGTCAGTTATATTTCTGATTCTCTTGTGATTACAGATGGAATCTAGCCATTATATATACTAGCGTCCAGACGGGCACTCGCGTGCCCGTCTGTCCGCTTTTTTATTGTACACATATAAATATAAATGATATATTTTTATTTAATATTAATTTTACATAGAAGTTATGTGGAAAGTTATTAGCAGCGAGTTATATGAAAGATGATAGTAGTAGTTCAATGGAAGTTATTGTGTAAGTTATATTTTTAAAATAAAGGTAAATTTGGTATAAAAAAAAGCTACACCAAAAATCAAGTATTGCCTTTATATATGTTATAGATTATAGATAACTCTGTTATAGATTATAGATAACTCTAGTCCCTACCCATTATGGGCCCAGAGTTAAAATTCACACTTTTTCTCACACCAATCAAGTTTAAGATATTCAGCCTTTAATTAAATTATATCACTTAACCAATAAAAGAGCTTATATATACACCCTCGTTAAAATCATGATTAACCCATTTTTTACAAACTAAACAAAAATTTATTATAGTCTATAAAAAATTAGTTAAATCTAACAAAGCAATCATCATGTATTCACCAACTATCTAATAACTACTAGCATTGCACATCCACCACCATGATTGCTTGCAAATGAAGTAACATATTTGCAACATATATAAAGAGAACCCATCAATTTGTTTATATACAATGACAAAATTTTATTAATCAAAGAAAGACCTAATGAGGAACAAATGACAAACCTTTAGACAAAAAAACAAAATTGTATGCTCTTGTTGATCTAAAAAGAAGAATGACTAAATGAGATCACAAACAACTAAATAAAGCCAGGACCATAATAAATACATGTGAGATATTTGATCGAACTCTAGTATGGTCGAAGGTTAGCTTCTGATTCGACAGGAATTAAGCATGAGGTCGAAGTATGTTTGCATGCTCCTGTTGGAGTAATGCGTGTTGTAGTCGAAATTTGTTCTAACATGCATTACTAAATATTGCTAGGGTTGTTAGTATGTTGAATTAAGTCTTGCTTGTAAGCCTAATTGTTTAAGTTAGCTTGTACCCTAAGTTAGCTTGTAATGGGTAATTGTTAAAAAGCCCATTAGGTTAGTGTGTTATTTCTCTTATAAATAGGATATTAGTTTCTCAATCTTGGCATAAAGAAAAATAGGAAGATAAAATCCTAATTTCAAGAGAGAGGGGTTATTTTATTATTCTTGTATACTTGTAATCTTGTTCTAAGAGTAAGGAATGAATAGCAGTTTAATAACCAATCCTTGTTGTTTTACCTTGTTATATTTGTTAACCCTAACCCTTGTGTGTTTCTTGATCATAAAGAAATCGTTTATACTTTGTTTCAAGACATCCGATTTCACAATAAATTGGTGCGGTGAGCGTGGAAAAGATGTCTTCAACAAAGTATGAGATTGAAATGTTCACCGGAGTGAACGAATTCAGTCTGTGACGCTTGAAGATGAAAGTCCTACTGGTTCAACAGGGTTGTTTGAAAGCGTTGATGGGAGAGGCAGTCATGGACGATGCATTAACGACAAAAAAAAAAGACAGACATGATTGAGAAAGCCCACAACATAATATTTTTGAGTCTTGGTGATAAGGTTCTTCGACAGGTATCAAAGGAGACTACAACATCGGGATTATGGGTGAAACTTGAAAGTTTGTACATGACCAAATCTCTGGTGAATCGACTCTACCTGAAGCAAGATTTGTATCCATTCAAGATGAGTGAAGACAAAGTGTTGGCTGAGCAGTTCGATATGTTCAACAAGCTGAATCTTGATCTTGAAAATATTATTGTGAAGATCGATGATGAAGATCAAGCATTGTTGCTGCTGTGTGCTTTGCCCAGAACACATGCTCACTTCAAATAAACCCTCTTGTATGGAAGGGAGTCCCTGACCTTTGAAGAAGTTCAATCAGCCTTGCATTCTAAGGACTTGAACTAACAAAAGAAACATAAACCTTCGACGGTGGGCGAAGGTTTGGATGTTAAGGGAAAATTCTTGCGAAAGGATGATAAGTTCGACAAGAAGAAAGGTAAAAGTCAATAGAAGTTTTATAGTGGTGAAACATCTGATATTCGATGTTATCACTGTAAGAAAGAGGGTCACACAAGAAAGGTATACCCTGAACGCCTGAAAGATCATGGAGGTAATGGCAACACAGCCATTGTTTAAGATGACTTCAACTCATATGATGTTCTTGTGGTTTCAAGTGGCAACTCGAGAAAAGAATGGATTATGGATTCAGGTTTCACTTGGCACATGAATCCAAACAGAGAATTGTTCAAGGAGCTATGTGATCAAGATGGTGGATCTCTGCTGTTGGGAAACAACAAATCTTATAAAATTGCAGGTATTGGATCTGTAAGATTCAAGCTCCATGATGAGTCAATAAGGTTATTGGTTGAAGTCAGGTATGTACCTGACTTGAAGAGAAATTTGATTTCTCTTGGTGAATTCGACAGAAAGGGATATATTTTTCAAGGAGAAAAAAGTATCCTAAGAGTCATGAAGGGGTCGAAGGAAGTCTTGAGAGCCGTAAAGAAACAAGGCTTGTATACCCTTAAGGTTGAGGTTATAAGTTGTTTGACAAATGTTGCATCCACGAAACCTGTTTCGAAGACAGAATTATGGCACATGATATTGGGCCATGTCAGTGAAAAAGGTCTGGTCGAATTGGGGAAGCAGAACCTGCTAGGAGGTGACAAAGTCGAAAATTTGGAGTTTTGTGAATCTTGTGTATTTGATAAATCCTGTAGGGTGAAGTTTAACAAAGGCAAGTAAAGAACACATGAATCCCTGGATTATATTCATGCTGATCTTTGAGGGCCTACAAGGAATCCTTCACACTCAGGTGCAAGGTATTTTCTATCCATCATTGATGACTATTCTAGAAAGCTATGGGTATTCATTTAGAAGACGAAGGATGAAACTTTTGAGAATTTCAAAAGTTGGAAGATTCTGGTCGAAACTCAAATTGACAGATAGGTTAAGAGGTTGAGAACCGACAATGGCCTTGAACTTTGCAACGAAGCGTTTGTCAGTTACTGTGTTGAGTTTGGAATTGCAAGGGATAAAACTGTAGCAAGTACTCCTCAATAAAATGGCTTAGCTACGAGATTTAATCGAACAATTCTTGAAAGGGTTAGATGCATGTTAGTTAGTGCTGGATTGAACAAGGTGTTTTTGGCGGAGGCTATTTTGACAGCAGCTTACCTAATAAATAGATGTCCCTCGACTGCCTTGGGAATGAAGACACCTTAAGAAGTTTGGTCAGGACATCCACTTATTCTCAACAGACTGAGAGTATTTGGTTGTGTGGCCTATGCTCATATTAGGCAAGACAAGGTCGAACCTAGAGCTCTGAAATGCATGTTCATGGGATACCCTGAAGGAGTAAAAGCTTATAGGTTATGCCTCCTAGAGACAGGTCACAAGAGGTGCGTCACCAGTCGAGATGTAGTTTTTAATGAAGTAGAGATGGATTTCAAGAAAATGATGATACTGACAATGAGCTGGAACAGGGAGAGATTCCTGTTGAGATGGAGCATGGTGATGCTGAATTACATACCCCAGATGAAGTCGAAGAAGACGCAGAAGATGTTTTCGAATATAAGGAGACTAATAATGACTACCTTCTATCAAGAGACAGGTCAAGGAGAGTCATCAAGCCACCTCGGAGACTTGGGTATGCAGATCTTATAGCTTATGCCTTAATATCTGCAAGTGAAGTTCTAGATGAAGAACCCGGAGACTATAAGGAAGTTATGAGGCGTTGAAAGAAGACTTAATGGATGAAGGCCATGGATGATGAGATGAAATCTCTTCATGATAACAATACCTAGGAACTAATCAAGAAACCTGTTGGAGCTAGGTTAGTCAATTGTAAATGGATTTTCAAAGTTACGGAAGGAATCGAAGGAGTGGCGTCGAAGAGATACAAGGCAAGATTGGTTGCTAGGGGGTTCACTCAGAAAGAAGGTGCCAACTTCAATGATATGTTCTCTCCTATTATGAAGCACAAATCCATTTGAATGTTGCTTGCCATAGTGGCACAATTCGACCTTGAATTAGAACAAATGAATGTGAAGATTGTGTTCTTGTATGGTGACTTAGATAAAATAATCCTGATGAGGCAACCTGAACGGTATGTTGAAAAAGGGAAGGAATATTATGTGTGCAAGTTGAATAGATCCTTATATGGACTGAAACAATCTCCTCGATAGTGGAATAGGAGATTCAACAAGTTCATGGAACTCATAAGTTTCATCAGAAGTCAGTTCGACCATTGTGTTTACTTCAGATTTTGGTCAGGTAATTCATTTGTTATTTTGTTTCTCTATGTGGATGATATTCTATTAGCAAGCAACAATGTCGAAGATGTAATGAGGGTGAAGGCTGAAATCAATAAGGATTTTGACATGAAGGATCTGGGAGTTGCGTCCAGGATTCTTGGGATTGACATCTGAAGAGATAGAAAGCAGTCAAAGTTATGCTTATCTCAAAAGGCATACTTACAGAAGGTTCTCGAAAAGTTTGGTATGTCGAATTCAAAGCCTATTGTGACTCCGACAAACCTTCAATTCAAGCTGAATATAGATCAGTGTCCTAACACTGATGATGAAAGAACTTATATAAATAGCATTCCATATGCTAACATAGTAAGTTCTTTGATGTATATTATGGTATGTACTAGACCTGACATAGCATATGCAGTAAGTCTTGTAAGCAGGTACATGGCAAATCCTGGAAAGGCTCACTAGCAAGCATTGAAGTGGATTTTAAGATACATAAATGGGTCTCTGAATAGAGTCCTAATTTATGGTGGAGCCTCAGGTGAAGATAGTAAAGCAAAAATCGAAGGGTATGTCGACTCTGATTATGCAAGTTGTATGGATTCTAAAAAATCTATTTCTGGATATGTGTTCACTATGTTTGGGACAACAATCAGTTGGAAAGCAACACTTCAAAAGGTCGTTGCTTTATAAATCACTGAAGCGGAATATATTTCCCTAACTGAAGCTGTGAAGGAAGCATTGTGGCTTGAAGGTTTTGCAAATGAGCTAAAACTTCAAGGTCGAGTTATCAATGTTAAATGTGATAGTCAAAGTGCAATACACCTGTCGAAGAATTCGGCCTATCATGAGCGAACCAAGCACATTGATGTGAGGTTGGATTTCGTCAGAGGGGTAATCGAGCATGGAGAAGTCCAAGTGCTGAAGGTTTCAACCGATCATAATGTTGCTGATATGATCACCAAGACGTTGCTCAGTCGCAAGTTTTTCCACTATATGCAGTTGATAAAGCTGCATGAAGAAAGCTAGTTCCTTTATGTTATAGAGTTAGATCCAAGGTGGAGATTTGTGAGATATTGGATCGAAATCTAGTATGGTCGAAGGGTAGCTTATGGTTTGACAGGAATTAAGCATGAGGTCGAAGTATGTTTGCATGCTGTTGTCGGAGTAATGCATGTTGTAGTCGAAGTTTGTTCTAACATGCATTAGTAAATATTGTTAGGGTTGTTAGCATGTTGAATTGGGTCTTGCTTGTAAGCCCAATTGTTTAAGTTAGCTTGTACCCTAAGTTAGCTTGTAATGAGTAATTGTTAAAACGCTCATTAGGTTAGTGTGTTATTTCTCTTATAAATAGGATGTTAGTTTCTCAATCTTGGCATAAGGAAAAATAGGAAGATAAAATTCTAATTTCAAGAGAGAGAGAGAGAGGTTATTTTGTTATTCTTGTATACTTGTAATCTTGTTCTAAGAGTAAGAAAAGAATAACAGTTTAATAACCAAGCTTTGTTGTTCCTTGTTGTTTTACCTTGTTATCTTTGTTAACCCTAAAAAACCGTTTATACTTTATTTCAAGACATTCGATTCACAACAATACATAAAGAAACTGAACCACAGTAAATATATTTCAAAAGCTTAATTGTATTAATATCTTAATATCATTGAAAACAGGACCACAACATTATACATAAATTGTTTCAAAAATTTATTTATTTCAGATGGAAGAAAACATCAATAGTTAGTTAGTATAATTGATGAAGATAATGCCTCTCATTTTTTTGTGATTGTTGCAATGTCTTTAAATATTATTTGCAAAACATGAGTTTGAGCTAAATATAGAGTTTTATTATAATGATCAAATTTGTTTTTATAAAATATGATATTTTTTTAAACATGATTTTAAGAAAACACGTGAAGTTAAAGGTGAGCGTTTTTTAATTTAAAAACACCCTACTTAGTGTTTTTGTGTTTTTTTAAATCATGTGAGGAAAACCAAGATAGGTGGTTGTGATTGGAATTGGATATGGTAAGGAGATTCAATCTCCTGCTTTTAAAATATTTTTAGAAATTAATACTAGCATTGCTTTTGATAAAAAATACATTTCGAATAAAAAAAGAAGAATTTAATTAATATGCATTGACAGTATAACTTTTTTTAAAACTGTCAGTTAATCACAACTGTTGATTTATGTAAAATATTTGATTTTTATTTTAACCACTTAAAAAATAATACTAACGGATGGTTGTGATTCATTGATAGTGTAAAATTTTTTACACTGACAATACATAGCAATTAATTTTAAAAAAAAAAACACAGTCATTTATCCTTCTGTGTTTTTTTAAAGTAATGTCTTAATGTCGTAATTTAATTTATTAGATATATTTATATGAAACTAAAAAATGTTGAGATACTCGCCTAATTGTTTGTGGGGATGACAATTGTATTCATATTTAATGGATATCCAAAAAAATTATTCATAATAGATAGAGTTAAAACTCATAAAATTGATACGGAAGCGGATATGAATAATTATCCATTAAAATAAGTAGATATCAGTGCAGATACGGGGTACCTTAGTACCCATCCGCCTCATACTCGCACAATGTATATTTATATATTTTAATTTATATTCTAATCTAAAAAAAGTATGTATATATCTTTAAAAAAATACATTATAGTTAAACTATTACACATTTTAATATAAGTGTTCCTTTTGTTGGTGCATAAGGTGAAAAAGATGAAGATGGAAGAAGAAAGAGAACAAAATAACAAACTTCCACTACTCTGCCAAAATGGTTACAACAAAATGATTGCACACGTACGGCACTACAATACTCGGTGGATACAACTGTTGACAACTACATTACTATATATACACAAATAACAATCCCATGTAGCCTAATTACTAAAATACTAAATTACCCTTCAACACCATCCCTTAATTCAAGATTTAACTAATCAAAACTAACAACACCAATTCCATCCCTCAAGTGGAGAAATTGATCAGTCATGATCGCTTTCGTCAGAACATCTTCTGGCTGCTTTTGGGTGCTACAATGTACAACTTCTAACACTCCATTTCGGACTTGACTTCTCAGGAAATGATACTTAGTTTCAATATGTTTGTTTCTACCGTGCAACACTGGGTTCTTTGCAAGATTGATTGCAGACTTGTTATCAATCATCAACTTCAGAGGCTTATTTACCTTGATCATCAGATTCTGCAGTAAATTCAGAAGTCAAACAGCTTGACATGCAGCCACAACATCTGCAATGTATTCACTTCACAGGTTGACAAAGCAACAACTAGTTGCTTCTTGGAACACCAAGAAATAGGACCTCCTAGATACTTAAACAAATATCCAAAAGTACTTCTTCTGTCAATTCTATATCCACACCAATCAGAGTCTGAATAACACATTAGCTACGAATTAGCCTTTTCTCAAAAAGGGAACAACACTTCATACTTCAGAGTCCTCTTAATATATCTTAGAATCCTTATAGCAGCTTAGTAATGAAACCATTTCGGTTTACTCATGAACTTACTAATCATTCCAACCGCATAGCAAATGTTAGGTCTGGTATTACACAAATACCTCAGAGATCCAACCAACAGCTTGAAATTTGTAGCATTAACATCATCGCCTTCAGTATGAGAATCTAATTTATGATTTCTTTCAGACGGTGTGACAACAGCCTTACAATTCAGCAGCTCAAAACTCTTCAGAAGCTCAAGTTCATATTTTATCAGATGCAAAATGATACCCTTCAGAGTACATAAACTTCATTCCTAGGAAATATGTCATATTTTTTAGATCAGTCATCTCAAACTCATTCATTAGCACCTTCTTGAACTTAATTATGTCATGTTCACAACTTCCTGTTAGCAATATGTCATCAATATATAGACACACCAGAATCATATTGCCTTCAGAAGTATGCTAAACATAAACATCATACTCCATCTCACACTTTTGAATCATTGATGCTTGAAAAATGAATCAATTTTTAGATTTCAAGCTCTATGAGTTTGTTTTAGTCCATACAATGCTTTGTCTAGCTTGTACACCACCCCTTCCTGATTCTTTTTCTCAAATCCAGGAGGTTGTGACACGTATACCTCTTCTTGCAATGGACTGTTCAGAAATGTAGATTTCACATTTAAATGCATCAGAGGAAAATTCCTGTTAGCACCTATAGCAATCACCATCCTGATTGTCTCATGTCTTGCTACACGAGCAAACACTTCAAAGTAATTTAACCCATGTTTATGTAGAAAACCTCTTTCTACTAACCTTACTTTGTGTTTTTCAATTGATCCACCTGACTTTAGTTTCACCTTGAAAACACATATGGCATTAATGGCTTTCTTGTCCTTTGGGAGCTCAGTCAACTTCCAAGTCTTGTTTCTTTCGATAGCCTCAAGTTATTCTTTCATGGTCTTCAACCACATTTTCTTCTAGAGCGTTTCTTCAACACTGAATGGTTCAAAGTCTACTAACATGGCACACCTGAATGACTTCCCCTCCAGAGTCTACTTCAGTGTCTTGCAACATATCAAACTCCACAAATTTCCTTGTTATGTGTCTGATTCTTTGTGGCCTTTAAACTTGTTTAGAATCTCTTTCTGATTTTGGAACAATATCATATGCTTGACCACCCTCAGGAGATAGAGCACTTTCAAAGGCTCCATCTTTAGAGGTTACACCTTCAGTAGCTCTTCTTTCAGAAGCTCTACCTCTAGAATCTCCATCTCTAGAGGTTGGATTACCTCCAGATTTTGGATAATCATCATAATTTGGATCAAAATCAAATTCACCTTCAGAGTCAGACTTGCCTTCAGAGTCTTCTTTATCTTTAGAGTCACCTTTAGACTTTGACTCATCTTCAGCTTCAGAGTCATCTTTTGACTCTAACTCATCTTTAAAACCCTTAGATTCTGATTATTCTTTAGAACCTTCAGATTTTGACTCGTCTTCTAACTCTGACTCATATTCAGAGTTTCCTTCTTAATCAGAAATCTTCAATCGCACAGATTCATTATCATCAGATTCATAAGCCATCAATAGCACGGGCTCATTATCATAATCTCCTCTGGCTTTGTTTGCTTCATCTAACTTATTTTCCTTGTTTGACCAACAGTCCTTAGCAATAGGGCCAAGCCTATTACAATAGTAGCATTGAACCATTCTCTTGTCATACTTCTCCTTCTTCTTCTAAGCATTCTTCTGCCTTCTAGAAGTTGAGGTTTTTGACTTTGAGACCTACCATGTCTTTTCTTGGCCTCTAACCAAGATTGTTTTTGGTCCTTCTTGACAAAAAAAGCTTTTAGAGCCTACTCTACCTCTCTTTCAGAGCTTATCTCAGTCAGACGCAACTCTTGTGCCTCTAAAATGCTTTGCATCTCTTCAATTGTCATGGTGCTCAGATCCTTAGAATGTTCAATTTCTAGCACAATGTAATCAAACTAAGGAGTAAGAGATCTAAGTACCTTCTCAATGGTCCTTTTATCAGAGAGAGTTTCTCCACACTACTTCATCTCATTTGTGATCAGAATCACTCTAGAAATATAGTCAGATACCTTCTCATTGTTCTTCATGTTGAGATTATCATACTGCTTACGTAGAGACTGAAGCTTCACATTTTTCACTGGTGCATCACCGCCATAACATCGTACCAGTGTGTCTCACGCAGCCTTCGCTGTCGTCGAATCAACGATCTTCTCAATCACGTTCACATCCACACACCGATGGATATAGAACAATGTCTTTTGGTCCATCTTCCTCATATCACGCTAAGTATTCCTCTGCACATCAGTTGCATTTTCTGGAAGTGCAACCGAAACGTAACAGTTGCTGACGAGATCAAGAGCATCTTGAACGCCAAACAACACACACATCTGAATCATCCACCAATTCCAGTTCTTGCCATCAAATACTAGAAGCTTGGTACTCAAATTATCATTTCCGTTCATCTTTGACCTTGTGCAGTTCACTCAGATCTCACCAAACACTAAAAGACTGATATTATAGTATCCTACTAATATCCTACCTATTATCATCCCTAATTATTTGAGTATTTAACAAATCTCTTAATGATACAACTTTAAGTCTATTCAAGTTTGGCCTACTTTCCAAAAATATCAATCCTTACCTAAACTCATTTTCAATTTGATAAAGACATTTTGATGTGTTAGTGAAGCTAACGTTGCTTGTTCATGAGGCAATCATAATTTTGATTTAAATAGGAATCAAAATGTTTTCATTTTTTATTTTACTTTTTTTTCACTATCCTTAGATATTAATATTAATTACAAATTAATTGTACATTAGTTATAAATTTATTACATTAAATAAAACTTACTTATTAAATGCAAGTTATATATTAGATGAGAGTTAGTTATATTTTTAATCTATAAATTTTATTATATCATGTTAATAAATTGAGCTTTCATTTGATCAATACATAGTTTATTATACCTTTTCATATATTTTTCTCCTTTCATTTTTTTAGATTTTATCAAGAGTTATAACATAATATCAACCGTTATGGTTTAAGACAGATAATTTATTGTATTTTGTGGAGAAAAACTATTTTTGTTCTCATTGATTACATTAGATTTTACAAGTTATATTGAATTTGCGAATTTTTTTTTAAAATTTTTATTTACTAAATAAATCACACTTTCAAAATTATTACTAAAATGGCAATGTTTTAAAATGGTTTAACATGCGTTCGCCAAACCAATTGGCGAAATAGGTCAAATTGGGCTTGAACCAATTCGCCAAACCAATTGGCGACAGGGTGTTTTGTGGGCTTTCGCCACACCAATTGGCGAATTGGTTATATTGTTAGGGTTTCCGTTTTCATTCTTTTTTTATTTTAATTATTATTATTATTAACCATAAAATATATAAATTTATAATCTAATTCATATTTATATAATTAATATTAATTTATAATATAATTTATAATGTCATTTATAATATTAAAAAAATTAAGTTTAAAAGGTTAAATTATTTTATGAAATTATAAATTTAAAATAAATTGGTTTGCTTGCTAAATCGCCCAACTTGGGTTTTAAACTTCCCTTATATATTTTTGGGGTGGCATTCATCAATGGATGTATAGCCACCCCAGTGGTAATCACTTTGTCATCAAATGCGCATTTCACCTTGCTAGCCTGGGTTTGATCCCTGAGGAGGATCAATCCTTTTGTATAATATGTTTTTGGTTTTTTTTGCATTTTATTTTCACTTGTTGTGATGTATTTGCGCACTAACCTATCATTTTTTAATTATCATTTTTTTTGGCTATAAATACGAGCTCAAACACATGTTTGTTTTCACAACATTATTTCCTAAAAGACTAAAGTGGTAGTGCGGTTTGAGTTGAGTGTAGTCCACAATGTCTGCATTTCTGAATCAACGTTCTTCTTCTTCGCCATCAGCATCGGAGGAACCTTTTCCATCACAACATTATTTCCTAAAAGACTAAAGTGGTAGTGCGGTTTGAGTTGAGTGTAGTCCACAATGTCTGCATTTCTGAATCAACGTTCTTCTTCTTCGCCATCAGCATCGGAGGAACCTTTTCCAACGTTTGATATAATGAAAAGAATGCCCTTGTGGTGTTTTCAGCAACAAAGCCTCCGATGAAGGTGCTCCTGTGGAATACGCAGACGTTGGAGCACTTGCACAGGGAACTGAACCGCTGGCTAGAAGGGGATATTGGTCCAGGAGAAAAGATTAGGAAAATTTAGAGGTTGGTGGAGAAGACCGATAGAAACAGAGTTACTCGTGAATGGAGAAAAGTGGAAAATGATGTCGGCGTCCTTGTGATGATTTTGACACCAAAGGAGATAAAGTTGATGGTTGTGATATCGTAGACGCTCTGTTCCGGTGTTTTGGTGTATCTTTTTAATTTGTTATTATGTTTGTTTAATTTATGAAAGTTAACTCTGCTTGTAATAGAAGGAAATTTGCAGTTACCTCTGCTTGTAATAGCATGAAATTTGATTTTAATCAAATGAAAGTTACTATTGAATTAAATGGACACGTTTACAAATGAAACTATGATCTGCTGCTCGGACCTACGTTTGGACATGTCGTACGATTGTGTCCTGGTTGCCGACACGAACTACACAATCTCACTAGCTTATCAGAGGTATCCATCTCTGTTCGTATGCGCGTGCTGTTAGGCCGACCCTTCTTTTTTCTGCGCATCAAGTCATTATGCCAAACAATTTGGCCTTCGTATTCCGGCCAATAGTCTTCCTTTGCCAACACCTGAAAACTGCATGAGTAGACATTGCATAGACTTATGACTTGGTGAACTGCAGAAAGAAGGTTGGTTGGGTCCTGGCGCGCCTTCGAACAAGCTGCTATGACACGAGAGCAAGGCATACGGAATGCTTGAAACTTTCCACAATCACACCAGCTCTTATCTAATTCAACACGATAACATCCCCTGGGCCTTCCTTCATTGTGATCTATAGCCTCGACAACACTGAACCAACCAGCTGTACGGTCAAATATTGTGACCACGTGGGTGTTGGCTTTGGCAGCTTCGTCTTTCATGAATTTCATTGCAGTGTCGCTGTACAGCTGACCCGATTGTAATACCGAACCCCACTTCGCACGTCTGCTATCAAAAAGTGATCCCATCCTAAAATAGGTTGCCTTTACCAAAGAAGTTATTGGGAGGTTTCGAATTCCCTTGAAAACAGAATTCATTGACTCAACGAGGTTGGTTGTCATGTGGCCCCATCGCACCCCATTGTCGTATGCCTGCGTCCATTTCTCCCTATCAATGTCGTCAATCCATCTTAATGCATCCGTGTTGTTCAGTCTAATCTCGTCACGGTAGTATCTGAATGTTGGTTCAGTTAGTGCATACCCCGCGTTCACAACCTTCTTCCGCAGCGTCCTGTCTTTGATCTCCCTCATGAAATTTTGGGCAATATGCCTTATGCAATAGACGTGGGTCGATGGAGGATCCTGCCAACCGTTGTCATGGTTGTTGTAAGCACTCTCGATGGATGGGTGTCGATCGGAGATCAAACATAAGTTAGGTTGGGGAGACACGTATGACCGTAGGTTTTTTAAGAAAAAACTCCAACCCCCAGCAGTCTCCCCTTCAACTATGGCGAAGGCTATCGGAAAAATGTTGTTGTTCCCGTCTTGTGCCACAGCCATCAGAAGTGTGCCCTTATATTTCCCGTAAAGCCAGGTTCCGTCAATCTGAATTATAGGTTTACAAAATGCAAACCCTTTGATGCATGGTTCGAATGACCAAAAGACTCTGTGGAAAATTCCATTGCCAGCAACATAACTCCCGTCTGGTGTACAAGCAGGCAACGTCTCCAATATCGCAACAGTTCCTGGAGAGTAGTGTTTAAGGGCTACTAGGAATTTAGGAAGTTCCTTGTATGACTCCTCCCAATTTCCAAACACCATTTCAACAGCTTTATTCCTGGCTATCCAGGCTTTTCGGTACGAAGGAGTGTAGTTGTACCTTTGTACCATATGCGCAATTATGGTACTCACCTTCAAAGATGGGTTGTCGCTGACGACTGATAGAATCTCATCACAAATCAACTTAGAGTTTAGTTTGCGATGGTCTTGCATCGGATTCAAGATTATACAGCTGTGGGACGGACCCATTGACCCTATCTTCCAGGAATCGCTTCTCTTCCTGAACGATGCTGTTAATTTGAACGGGCACTCCTCGTTACGGCAATAGATCATATACCGCGTTGGATTTGAGTGATCAACTCTATAATCGGCTGACAATTCCATGTGAAACTGTTTGATAGCCTGGACACAATCTTGTTTAGTACGAAACTCGTCGCCCTCTTTAAGTTGGCCCCGTGTTGTATAGTTGGGGATGTAGAAAACATCTGTTGCGGGTTCATCATCAACTAAGGTGATATCAGTCATGTGATTTGATGGACAATAGACATGCTCAGGTTGAACTTCATCCTCCGGATTGTTCACCATCTCATCAACAATGACTTTAGTTGCTTCTTCTTCTTCGTCAACGACATTGACTTCGGGGTGTTCATCTTCAGAATCGCAAAAAACTTGTGACGAATCAAGTTGCTGAGACAGTTGTTGTTGTTGTAACGTAACGTATACCATGATTTCTGAGAACCCTGAATACTCGTGAGTGCGGAACATGTTACGCACGTCTTCATCATCTCGCACCTTTAAAGGAAAAAATTTGCACGAATCAAGTCCGCCAAAGAATACTGGGTTTTTGTATACTATTTGGCCAACTGGACCGCACTGCAGTTTTTTTTCGATTCTTGACTTCAGGTGTAAAAAATTAGACCTTCTGTCAATTAAAAATCTTGTAACCTCCGTGTTTTTGAAAGTGTATCCCGAATCCTCACATTCGAAAGCTTCACCATTCATATGAGCGGCAATCATGTGTTGTGGTGTTTGAGACATTGTGGAAATTATGGTGTCTGAATAACGGAGTGTAACAACGTTTTAGTGTTTTAGTGTGTTTGAGTCTTTGAGTGTGATTGATAAAGGCTTTATATAATGAGCTTAGTGCTTCTGAATGTTTGAGTCTTTGAGTGTGTTTGTTAAAGGCTTTATATAATGGCCTTAGTGCTTCTGAATGTTTGAGTCTTTCATTAACCACGCATGCTCCTTAATGAATAACGTGAACCACAGACTTGATATGAAGTGACAATGCATAGTTCTGCATTTACATGTGATGTTCAAGTCAGGAATCTCTGTCTGCCTTTCATTAACCACGCATGCTCCTTAATCAATAACGTGAACCACAGACTTGATATGAAGTGACAATGCATAGTTCTGCATTTACATGTGATGTTCAAGTCAGGAATCTCTGTTTGCCTTTCATTAACCACGCATGCTCCTTAATCAATAACGTGAACCACAAAGTTGATATGAAGTGACAATGCAAAGTTCTGCATTTACATGTGATGTTCAAGTCAGGAATATCTGTCTGCCTTACATTTATCACGCATGCTACATAATCAATAACGTGAACCACATACTAGATATGAAGTGACAATGCAAAGTTCCGCATTTACATGTGATGTTCATTTATCACGAATGCTCCATAATATGAAAAAAGTATAATATGGAAAATAGTATAATACGAAATAAATCACACTTTGACTTGAAAATATTAAATATATAATATGCTGAATAAAAAATCACACTATGCAATGAATGAACCACTGTATGATTAGACGCTACACTGAAGGAATCTCCTTTTTTCACATGTGATCTGCATCCCTACATTGACCATGCAGGCCTACGAGCATCTGCTTTCATACATTAGACGGGACACAGCATTACAATAAATGCCATGTAGCCTGTTTGATTAGACGCTACACTGAAGGAATCTGCATCCTTTTACCAAAAAGACACTGCATTTATGCATAGCTGAAGCAAAGTGCCAACCATGCACTCACACCACACATATGTCACGCCAAGTGCTCTGCATGCACCCACACAACACATATGTCATGCCAAGTGCTCTGCATGCACCCACACAACACATGTAACGCCAAGTGCTCAGCATGCACCCACACAACACATACATCTCATCACAAGTGTCAAGCATGCACTTAAACCATATCCACTCTTACAATATAAATATGGGGTATTTACTCATCAAATTCTACTCACACTTAAAGTCTCCTACTCTCTTACTCTCCTACTCTCTTACTCTCCTACTCTCAAACTCGCAAACTCTCAAAGTCTGAAACTCTTAAACTTTCAAACTCCCAACTCTCGACAATGTCTGTACTAACCATGGGTGATTCTCATAGAGGGACGGTTGAAAATATCGCCGAGTTTGTAAGTCTTTTTGTTCATGTCTATGTTTTACCATTTTGTCCAAAAAAACTATAGTAATTTTGTCTAAAAAACTATAGTAATTTTACTTCATTATTTTGCAGGATGTATCAAGGTTTCGGTGTCGTGTGCATGACTACATACCACACGACCCCCTCATTACAAACTATCTTATACAGTGTGGGTTTGGGTGTGTCATCGAAATCAAATCTTATTCCCTTGACACAAAATTTATTCTAGCGTTGTTAGAACGCTGGAGACCGGAGACACATACATTTCATCTTCCTTGTGGTGAGTGTATTGTGACTCTCCAGGACGTTTATATGTTGCTCGGCCTACACATTGATGGTAAGGCCGTCAAGGGCAAAGTTGGTGTCCCTGACCGACTTTGTGAAGATTTATTGGGCGCCCCTCTTTGTGAGGACGGACCTCAGGCGGCAAGCAAGGGCCGCCCGAGGGGTCAGGGTATTAACTTAAAATACCTGAGAGAACAATACAACGGTATTGTTTTAACGGATGAGAGCACCGAGTATGAGAAAATACTCAAAACTCGGTGCTATATTATGATTTTATTTGGGCACTTTTTATTTCCAGACGGCACTGGAAATACAATTCATACTATGTATTTACCATTATTGCGTAATATCAACAAGGTGTGTGAATATAGTTGGGGATCAGCAGTCCTCGCCCATCTATATAGCGCACTTTGTAAGACGTCCAAAAAAAATTCTTGTACTTTTTTTGGTTGTGCCTATCTTTTGCAAGCTTGGGGTTAGTCGAGGATGCCAATGCTTGCTCCAATAAACAGAAATTCTTTTACGTTCCCCTACGCAAAAAAGTAAGTATCTTTTCAACATTATTTGGCAGCTACGTATTCTATTTCAGTTAATAATTTCTAACTTCTGTTTATTTGTTTAGGTGGTCTGTACCCGGGATGAATTATGAAAAATGTCCAAGGCACTCTATAATTCAATACCGCAACCTAATCGACCACCTTGGGCCAAACGATGTAAGTTATTTACCCTAATTTTTTTTAATGTATATGCATACACTTCACACATCCTGTCTAACTTAATTTTACAACTACATTGTAGTTTGTCTGGATGCCGTACGAGGGTCTCGACCACCAGCCCAACCCCGACGATGCTGCTGTGTGGACAACAAAGACACCTATAATTAGGTTCACTACGGTGGAGATGCACCAAAGTGATCGGGTCAAACTCCAATTTGAGATGCATCAAGATATTCCAGATGCTCCCGTAGACTTGGGGAAGTGGCATCAAAAACGGGTAGACGCACAGTGGATGGTTGGTGATTGGAAGGAGTTTGCAAAGGAGCTGCGTGTACTTTGGAAAAGAAGAAGGCAATACGTCTTAACCGACAATCTTGTGCACGGGGCTAGGCCAAGTCTTCAATATATGACTTGGTTTAGTTCTGTCACGACAACCCAGCCTTTCCTGTCCCAGCCAACCTATTTGGCCGATCCAAGGGAACGCGGTTCTTCATCATACCCACAAATACCAACAGACACCCCCCATCAACAACAGCCACCATACGAAGACCATCACCAACAACCACCATACGAAGACACCCCCCAATCCATGCCAACATATACCCCCTATCAACAACAACCACCTTACATGCCACCAATCCAATCCCAGCCTCAACCATCTAACCAGTACAGCCCTGATATGTCTTTTGATCCTACCCCTGCCACCTATATCCCGGACAACTCATTCGACCCTACCCCCTCCAACTACACCTCCAACCACCCACTATTTAACTACCACACCCCACAACAACCAACACACCTAGACCAACCCAACTCCATGTACACTTTCGGACAACCATACCGTCCATACTCCACCCACCCTCCCCGACAATCGTACGAAAACATGGGCATTGGCCTTGACTACGAAAGTGCATGTGAAATGGGACCTCCCGGCTATTGGGGACAAATGATGCAAGATCTAGCTGATACGCCGGAGCCGTCCCAACAGAACCCTCCACCACAACTAAACACACAACATCCTGACACACCACAACAACCTCGTCGAAGACCTCGTCGCAACACGCGTCCCCCCCAATGTGGCACCGGTGGTCACTTGGATAGAGCCGATCATTAGGTTTTTTTTTTTAATTTTCATTATATTTATATTTTTGTTCGTGTATTTTTAATTACATTATAAATTAATATAATTTCTTTTTATTATCACTTTATGCTTACGAATATATTTCAATTATATTAATATTAATTATATTATAAATTAATATATTTTATGATTAATAGTAATAATAATTAAAATCAAAAAACAATTACATATTAAAACTTTAAATATGATAATTAAAACTATAAAACTTTAATATGATTTTCTCTAAAATATGATAATTTTAAAACTTTAAAACTTAAAAATATTATATGATAATTAAAAGAAAACTGAAAAACGAAAACAAACCCTAACAATATAACCAATTCGCCAATTGGTGTGGCGAAAGCCCACAAAAACACCCTGTCGCCAATTGGTTTGGCGAACGCATGTTAAACCATTTTGAAACATTGCCATTTTAGTAATAATTTTAAAAGTGTGATTTATTTGGTAAATAAAAATTATTACATTGCTAGTTTAAAAAAAAATTCTGAATTTGCCATGCCTTTGACATTAAATCTATTGTTAGTGTTGTAATACTTTACAATGTAAATGTAAATTATTAGTTTGAAGTGATTATACTACCTTAAAGTTTTAAGATAAAGGTTAAACAATTACTTTGTATTGTTTAAATGAATGTTTGCTTCTTAGGAGTATTAGAGCTTAAAATATGCAACTATGATTAAAAGGTGTGAGTATTCTATTGTAGTCACATTGTGAAAATAAAATTATATTAATTACATTTAAGAATATGTAATAACATAGTTAAACTTGAATTAAAAAAATATATATTATTTTACAACAAAAAATCAAAAGTTAAAACAATAAAAGATGCGGAATTGTGCCAAGAAAAAAAATAGTGTTCTCGAGAAAAAAAAATACAATTTGACCTTAAAAATAAATAATAAATATAAATAATGATTTTTTTGTTTATAGATGAATAATGATTTTTTAAAGAATTAGTTTATTACCTTCACCGAATGTAACTGTTAGATTGGTTAGATCTTTTAGATAAAAAAAATATGAGCCAATAAAATATAGTGGATATAGTCTCACTTTTAGAATCTTTCATCTAAAAATTCAAACCAAATCAAATGGATAAAAAAATATAGTGGTTTGGTATTAATGTCCTCTAGTTAAAACTATAACAATAATCACAAAGGGGTTAAGACTAATAAGCATAAAATACCCCTAATTTTATTGTACTCTAAAATGATTGTTTGATTGTCTTAACACTTTAATCAATTTGTTGTTCCATTTTCTAATGGTGTCACTTCAAAATCTTGGATGGCTACAAGCTTTGCTCTTCCACCATACTCTTCTGGGAGAATCTCTTCACCAACTTCATTTATGAACTCCTTTCTCTCATCTTCATTGCTTATAATCACAATCTGCATCCAACAACCAAAACCAGCAAATGTTACATCATATTATTCGAGTTTAACTTCGAAATGCTTTCAATGCAAAAAGTTTTCCTATGTCACTTTCGAAATAATAGGTACCTTTTCTTGTGTTGCCTTGTCTAGGAAGCCAGAAACTAATCTCCAAACACTCACAAAAAACCATGGCATGTGTAAAATATAGCATTTTGCTAATCGTTCGGGGTAGTAACTCTGCGATTCAACCAATAAAACAGAGAAGCATGACTTTATATATTGACATTTATGTTAGACATGAAAATATCAACAAAAACAGAGATGGAAAATTACCTGTAAAAATTGAAATCCAGTTATTAAACCACGTGCATCAACGTTCTTATAAGAAATATTCTGCAGATCAAGAACTCCAATCAACTTTTCATTTCCTACCTCCCTTCCTTTAAAAGCACTGAAAATAAAAGGTTAGGCAATTAATTAATTTTGTCGATTTCTAATGATAATGGTAGTAGAAGTCAGAACACGGTTGAAAACAACTCTTTGATGATGACATTATTATCACTAACAACTCTTTGCTAACAATTTTGCAACAATTGTATTGTAAAAATGAAATCAGATTCCTACCCTAGTATGATTTGGCTCTATTTCAACAAGTCACAAACACAACCTATACTTTCCAACCCTAGGGTACGGAAATGGTTTGTTCCATTTTTACACATCTACTTATACTTTCTAAATTCACAGATCTACACTATGAAGCACTGATACACAAACATGGGACTAACTCGTAGACGCGATAGTACTTCTAAAAATTGAAACATTTGAATGTTTAGGAACTGAATTTAGCTTTAGACTGCAGAAAATGGTGCTGATGTATCAGTCCCATGCAGTATAACAGTGCAAGTTCCCTTAAATACTAGATAAGAAAGCAGTGCAATTTAGAAGTAGAGAGTACCTCGCAATGGTCTTGTCTAGTAAATGTACAATAAATTCTGAAACAAAAAACAAACCAAGTCAGAGAATTAAAAAGAAACTGTTATCATCTAAAATTATATTTCAATGCAGTCACTTGATTTCCACTTTTTTATTATTCAACCAGATTTCCTTTTGGCCAATTTCAAATGTTAGCCGATTCTTGGAATGACACTATCATCCTTCCTTTGTGTTTACATTTCTAAAAAGGTAATGTAATGGCATATGCAAATTTCGCAAATTTCTTGCTTCATGTCAATGTTGTCGTCCTCTATTTTCTACATGAAAGATTTTTCATTTGGCCATGACAACATTGAGTGATTCCAACCCAGTTTACAACATAAGTATTAACAACTCATCCATTTTTTGACTTCTCAATAGCTAAAGTAAGATATAAATCTCCTAAAATTATTATATTTTCACTATTTCATCATGTCATGTACTTAAACTTAATTTTGTTTTGGTGTCATATCAAATATATACTTGTTTATTCCCAACATATATATTTCTGACCACAAGCACAATGTATAAAACCTACATCCAATGTAAGAATCAACACTCCCATTTCCAAACATCATAAGCGTGACCCGAGTGGCCCAATAATTAGTGGCCTAACTAATCTGACACCAATTTAAAACTTAAGTTGAATCTAACTAAATCTACAAATTCGGTTTGTAAGGTGAGAGATACCTCTCACTTATTAACTGATTTGCAGGTCATACATATCTCATGTCGGACTCTCAACAAGTCACAAACACAACCGGCTCCAAAATGTCGTATTAAAGTAGCAAGTCTATGTGATAGGAGAATATAAAAGACCAAAATTTTAGAGTAACTCAATATGTGGTGAGGAACCCAAGACTATGAAATTATTGGATATGTGTTTCTTGATGATAAATAAAATAAAACAATTCATGAATTGAAAGCAAATGACAAATAGAAGCAACCTCTCATGTCACCTTTATTTCCCTCCATGTGAAATAACCTTGATAAGTGACTTATCTAAAAAATTGGATTTGGGGAAACAACAAAAACATCTAATTCCACATAGAAAAAAAGAAAAAGGACAAAGAATGTGAACCAAAGGGGAACCCAACTGATCACATAAATTCAAAATAGGACTTATCTTTATACTAATTTATTTGCTAAATGGTCCCCACATATACAAATACATCAAAAGGCATCTTTGAACTAATTGTACTAGAATCAAAAACCAAATAACAAATTTCTATTAGCTATGGAACTTTGACTTTTAATAGTGGAAGTTAAATTGATTTATGTTTAGATAAATTTCTGTAAAAGTGAGCTGAATAGTAAAAGTAGAATCAATTCTAAACATATCAAAATCAATTCTACGCATTCTGAATCAATTTTGGGTGCTACAAACATGAAACCAAACGCACACTAAATTAATAAAACAAAAGTAAAATATTACTCTTAAACTGATTCTGATCCTTGGAAGGGAAGTGTCTACTTGCTTGAACAATCATGAGAGGAAACTTATCTTGAGACAAACCCTGCAAAAAGATCTTTCTAGTCTCCAATTCATCCGGAACTTCAGAATCTGAAATAAACCCATTAGGAACCATAGTCTCTCTCCATTTACGCCATTGAACAAACATCTTAGCTGCTTTATCTGAATCCATTGACCGAGCAATCAAAAACCTCATCAGTGTAGCGTCCCCATAACCCTGCAAAAATCAAAATCAAAAGTCCTAAAAATTTAACAGAATCAGTATATATTATATAACGTTTTGATTTATTTACCTGTGTGGAAGAACCAAGTTTTGTGACAGAGTTTTTGAATTGGGTGAGTTTGGAGTCTGTTTCTTCGGCCATTTGGGGCAGAAGAAAAGACCAATTGGGAGAAGGAAAGTGAGAGGGGGTAGTAGTAATAGTGGCTGAAGAAATATATTTAAAAATTGAATTGTTAAGTAAAATATTTTATTTTTATTTTATTATTTCTCCATTGATATTTTTAACCAGCAAGATGAGAAGCATAATATTCTTATTCTATTTTCTAACTTTGACATAAGGTTACTATTGCACCAAGATATTCAATGGGATTACAAGTGTGGGTCCTTTGCAACATGCAAATTTTCCAACTAACTTTTCGATGCATTCAATGCGAAGGTGCACAAGTTCTTGATTTCATGGGGCAATAAATACAATCCCTAGTCATAGAAAAAGAGTTGGAGAGAAGAGAAGATAGGGAACACTATTTGAATTAGAGAAGTGAAATTTTGATATCATTTTAAGTTTCCATCACTATGTATTTATAATGTTATGGTGTATGTTAGTGCAAACTTTTTGTTGCACCCTATTTTGATGGGAGGAGATGTGTAAGAGTATTGAGAGGAATAGAGTAAAATATTGTGTGTATTACTCTTAGGATGAGAAAATACAATACAACTTATTTATACAACTTGTGAGATAACTTGTCATTTAAGTAACTAACATTCTAACCACTTCTAACTAATTTACTATCTTAAGTAGTTAAGTTGGAATTTATTGGAAGATACTTTCTATAATCTAACTTAGAAAACAATGTTTTCTATGGATGCGTCTCACTCTTTTGGAAATTTCAAAATGTCTTTCATGTGTTCGGAGAAGCATCTACGGACGCATCTTAAATCACACAAGTCTTTATAATTCAGTCACACACTTTATTTTTGTCAAAATATAGTTCAAAAATGCATCTCCGTAAACTTTATGAAGTGTATTCGGAGATGCATCTCCGAAATACTCCCTAAAACCATTTAAAAGTTATTGGAAGCGTGTTAATTACACACTGTGGTTATTTCAGAGATACATCTTCAAAATTTTCTCTGAAATAATTTAAAAGGTATTTGAAGCGTGTTAATTACACACCGTAGATATTTTAGAGATACATCTTCAGAAACCCCCTGAATGGTTTTAAGACAACAATATTGTCCCAACATTGTAATTTTTTGAGGCCAAGTTATATTAAAGTAAAATCAAGTTATATTAAAGTAAAATAAAGTAAAATTAAAATGTCACATATTAATTAAAGTAAAATCAAAATGTATCGACCATACATAACTTGTTTCGAAAATACAATCAGACATAATCTACTAAGTATGTCTAACCCTCCAACTTCTTTGTCTGTACTGCAAGGAATTTTGTGCTTCCACAATAATGCCTTCTACAAGGGTCAACTAGGGACTACCCTCCTCAAATAATTCTACCTCTATGCATGATCTCCTAATATCCACATTGCGCCGACAGACGCTACCCACGTCCTAGGTGTTGTCACCCCTAACTTCTAGTACCTCTTGATCAGAAGACCTAAGTGGTCTTCTAATAGCGTATGGTGTCATGATAGGGTGTGACACCCTATAAGACCATGTCATGTAGTCGTCATAATCCCATTGAACAAGAGGTGGCACCCTGCGATACTTCTTTGGAACCAAGTGAATCTCGAAATCCTCAAGTATCGCATCAAGATCGATGGAAAACGATGGGAGAAGCAGACTCTGATGGATGTATCATAATAATCTACAAATATCCAAATTGGCGCATCACTCGCTTGGGAAGATGCAGATAGATCATACTTGACCCATGTTAGACGATGGCACGGATCTAGAAGGGGGGTTGAATAGATCGCTTGCTTAAAAAGAGTCGGCGCTACCAATAAAATCGATTTTTAAAAATTGTTTAGTTTGCGGAAGCGGCCGAGGAACTATACCGTCTATAACGAACAGTTACTAGAAAACTGGATATGCGTCAAGCCTATGGAATCCGATAACGAGTAATGAGAATCACTATGCTAGTCACACTATCAATTTGATTTAGCTCACAATGTGGTATGAATAGTTCCAATGCCTTAAAATATTCAACAATAAGTGGGCAGCACACAAGGCTTTTGGTTCAGACAATTTATCAAACACTTGGCGTGCAGAGCACAACAAGTGAGTTTTGCTTTGAGTGAGTAGCTCAAGTTTCCTCGTACAATCAATGATTATACTAAATTCAAAATCAGTTTAGCATTACTCAAATCGGTCCTAGATTGATATAATTGTTTGCACTAAAATCCACAATATTAAGCAATGTAAAATGTAAGGCAAAAGACGCAACGATTTGTTGAGGCAGTTTCCCCGTCGTCCTCGCTTTGGGGTACGTTTTCCCTCAATTCTAACAATAGAATTGAGACCTTATAATATAAATTTAACCTGTTGTAGAATTGTATATACAAGAATTGAATAGCAATCAAACAAACGAACACCCTTGTTGTTGTAGATGTTATCTCCTCTTGCCCCTTGATTCGAGTCGAATCAAGTCCTTCGACAGCTTGTGAATAAACCTCTGATTACAGCTCTATGTTTGAACAACCTTCCGTCTTTAAAACCTAGCCCGGCTGATTTCAATCACTCGCGTGTCAAACCCGAAGCTCTCATTCACAATCCTCCGTTTACCATCACTAAATCAACAGAATCCACCGCTCCTCGATTACCTTCACTCGATTGAATATGTGTTGAGAAGAATCGTGCAAAAAAACCCCAAATTCAGAAAATTTTAGAGGATAAAACCCTAGAGGTTTTATTCAAGAAAAATATGTCAATTCCTTAACCCGGACCGGATTACCCAATCAGCGGCTTCGAACGTTATCACCTCTAACAATGCATAATGCACAACAAAGATTATTGTGTGTGATTGTTGTGGTATGCTATGATGAAGAAGAAGATGATGAGAACTGAATTGGCACCTATTTCACTTTTCTTGTTATTCTCTATATTATTGTGAAGTGAAAAGTGTTAGACGATGGCTCGGATCTAGAAGAGAGGTTGAATAGATCCCAATTAAAAAATCAGTCGGCGCTTACCAATTAAAAATTGGTTTTAAAAATATTTGATATGCGAAAGCGGACGTGGAAAAATTACCGTCTAAAATGAACCGTTATTAGAAGACCGGATATGTGTCTAGCCTATGGATATTATAATGAGCAAATAGATTCAACACACTAGTCACACTATCAATTGATTTTACCACTAATTAGTAGGACTGGTTCCAATGCTCCACAATGCCCACAAAATATGCAAATAATCCAAGTGAATTTTGGTGTAGGCAATTTATCAAACACTTGGTGTGTGAGGCACTCCAAGTGAATTTTGACTTGAGTAAGTAACTCTAAATTCCTTGTACAATATACTATTGTACTAGAGTTCAAAACAGTGATGAGCACTTACTTAACTCAATACAAATTTTGATAGAATTACTTATACTAAAATTACTCAAATTTTAAAGCCAAAATGAAAGTGCTGAAAAGTAAAGGAGACAAAGATTTGTTGAGGCAGTTCCCCCGCCGTCCTCGCTTCGGGGTACGTCTGCCCTTAATTCTAATAATAGAATTGAGATCAATATAATAAATATCATCTGTAGAGTTGAAATGTTTATACAAGGATAGACAAGCAAAATATACAAACAAGCTCTCTTGATGTTGATGATGTTTTCTCTCCTTGTTCCTTGATTTAAGTCGAATCAAGTTCTTCGATTGTTGTGAGTAGACCTCTAATTCTATCCCCTTTGTTGAACAACCTTCCGTTCTTCAAACACTCGGCCCGACTGATCTCAAACACACACAAATCGAACCCGAAATTCTCTTGCACACTTCATCGATTCCCACTACTAGATTGACGAAACCTTCCGCTTCTCAATCACCTTCGCTCAGTTGAAGTTGGTAAAGATGATCCGTACCAAAAACTCCCAAATTCTCCTAATCTTGGAGGGCAAAACCTTCAAGGTTTTATTCAAGAAAAACCTGCCACAAAACTCCACCCGAACCGGATTTCCAATCGACGGCTTCGGACCTTATCACCTTGACAAAACACAAAACACACCAAGAATTGTTGTGTTGTGAACTGTTGAGGATGAACATGAAGAGATTTGATGGCACCTATTTCACTTTTCTTGTTGGGTTGCAATTGACTCAAGATTTCAATTGTTATTGAGAAATGAACATAAAACCTCTATATGTAGTAACCAACAAGCCAACAAACTTAACAGCTTTTCACCCAAAGTGGAAAGTCTTCGGCAACAGCATAAACGAGCAAACGGTCGACCATAGCAGGACTATGCGTCGACGCATAGCCTGCAGTTTTAGGCAAGTTGAAATGTCTTCACAGTATGCGTCGACAATAGGTCGGCGTGCGCCGACCCGTAGGATTTTACACTGATTCATGCGTCGATCATGCATCGACCTGTGGTCGACTCAAACCCTGCAAATCTATAAAAAAAACATATTTTTGTGGTTTTGATGCATCTAGTCATAACCAATGGTCTCCCATATATATTGAATTTAATATGACAAGTTAGATGGATATAAGAAGGATATGAGAGGTGAAATATTGCATTTTTCTTGTAGAGGTAGAGTCGAGAAAACCGATTTATCCAAGATCACGTTTTGTTATCATCGAAACTCAAGTACGTGTGCTATATGAGGGTTTGCCCTCATGTACTCCCCCTTTTTTATGATGACAAAACGTGTGACGCCAACGAGAACAACGTGCAATATTAATAACATAATCTCCCTCTTGCTTTTGCAATTCGACACACACAAAAACTGATGTGATCTTCTTGGCTTTGGCATACTCCAACTCTCTTCTCCCCCTTTGACAACATCAAAAAGAGAAATAGATAGGTTAAAAATGATATGTTCAACTCAAAAATGCTCAACAGGTAATAACTAGCATCAACCAATATTCACACAAAATACTGTCAATGAAAAAGTAAAGCAACGAATAATCATATTATAGATTAAGAGATAGAGTACAATTAGAAACTCAAAAGGACATAATAATCAAAAACCAAACAGTTGGCACTAATATAAAGTAAGAAACATAACAACACAAGAACAACACAGAGAATGAGAAAATGCAAAAAATTATATATGTGCGTCGACCGTTGCCCTGTTATGGTCGACTCATACAGGCAAAAATTACAGATTTTCAATTTTATGCACATATGAGTAGACAATTGATGCATAAATATAATGCCACACAATAATAAGCAACCAGACAGATATGATACATAGAGAATGTCATATTGACAATATTTATCATGCGGTACAACTTTTAAACACTAGAATTTAGAGAGAGAGAGAGAGAGAGAGAGAGAGAGAGAGAGAGAGAGAGAGAGAGAGAGAGAGAGAGAGAGAGAGAGAGAGAGAGAAAAGGAACAACATCACCTTGATACCAAGGATAGCTTGATGAAACATACAAATGTACTTACAACAACCTTGACTTGTTAGATGTACAATATTATAATCAAAATGAATAAACCAATGTACAAGTAATATTATGACACTCGATCCAAAATATCGAGAATGCCAAGTTCTCGTCGGATATGAAAGAAAGGTTCAGTGGCTAGCGGCTTTGTTAAAATGTCCGCTAGTTAATTTTTAGTATCAACATGTTCAAAAATAACATCCCCTTTCTCTACATGATCTCTAAGAAAATGGTGTCGAATTTCGATATGTTTGGTGCGTGAATGCAATACCGAATTTTTGGTTAGATTAATGGCACTTGTGTTGTCACAGAAAATAGGAATACGTTCAAGTTTGAGGTTAAAATCCAACAATTGTTGCTTAAGCCACAAGACTTGAGCGCAACAACTGTCGGCGGCAACATATTCCGCTTCAGCGACTGACAAGGCAACAGAAACTTGTTTCTTGCTATGCCAACTTACTAAAGAATTTGAAAATAGGTGACAAGTACCACTAGTACTTTTCCTATCCGATTTGCACCTGGAAAAATCGGAATCGGAGAAGCCTACCAACGAACAATCATTTCCTTTGGAATACCATAGCCCATACTTCGGAGTACCAGATAGGTAGTGAAGTATACGCTTAACAGCTTTTAAATGGGATTCCTTAGGAGCCGATTGATATCGAGCACACATGCACACGCTAAACATAATACCGGATCTAGAGGCGGTAAGATAAAGAAGTGAGCCAATCATACCTTGATATCTCTTTACCTCTACGTCCTTACCACTTTCACCTTTATTCAAGTTTGCGCATGTAGGCATAGGTGTGTCTATGGCTTTGGAGTTTGCCATGTTAAATCTCTTGAGAAGTTCCAAACAATACTTAGTTTGACTCACGAATATTCCTTCGTCAAGCTGTTTAATTTGCAATCTGAGAAAGTATGTGAGCTCCCCTATCATACTCATCTCGAATTCTCCCTGCATAAGGTTAGAAAACTCTCTCACGAGATTCATGTTAGTTGAACCAAATATAATATCATCAACATAAATTTGTACCAATATCAAGTACTTTCCTTGACGCTTAATAAAGAGAGTTGTGTCCACTTTGCCTCTCGAATACCCTTGATCAAGTAAGAACTTGCTTCGGCGCTCATACCAAGCCCTAGGAGCTTGCTTGAGTCTATACAAGGCTCTTTTTAGTTTTTAAACATGATCGGGATATTCGTGAGACTCAAAACCCGGAGGTTGTGCAGCATAAACTTCTTCATTAATGTAACCGTTAAGGAATGCACTCTTAACATCCATTTGAAATAGCTTAAAGTTTTTTGCACAAGCGAAGGCAAGCAAAAGGCGTATAGCCTCGAGTCGGGAAACCGGTGCATAAGTCTCCTCATAATCGATGCCCTCCTCTTGGTTATAGCCTTGTGCGCCTAAACGCGCCTTGTTTCGGGTTATTACTCTGTTTTCGTCCAACTTGTTCCTAAACACCCATCGGGTGCCGATTACTCGATGTCCTCGTGGAGGAGGGACAAGGTCCCAAACCTCATTTCTAGTGAACTGATTAAGTTCCTCTTGCATTGACAAAAACCAGTGTTCATCGAGTAAGGCGTCTTTAGGGTTTTGAGGTTTAATTTGCGAAACGAAAGCGAAGTCATAACAAGAATTACTTATCTGAGAACGGGTTTAACACCCTTTGATATATCTCCGAGAGTGTTGTTGTAACTACCCAATTTTCAATAACTGATTAATGGTACTAGTTAATTGGTTTGTATGATTTAAGTGAATTATTGGATTTAACTGATTTATTCTATTTGGTAGAATAATGTGGACTTACTAGATATTCTCTAATTAAGGATGAGATGGGATATTTTATGAGAAAATGATTTGGTAAATATTTGAGAGAAGAAATATATTGGAGAGAAATAGAAGGGAAAGATATATAAGGGAAAGTGGGAGGAAAATGTAAAATAGAAAACATGAAAGAAAGATAGAGGAAGAAGAGAAAGTAGAAGGAAAAAGAAGGGAAAGCTTGGAAAGATCAAGAACGACTTCTAGCTTCCGATTAATCGAGGTAAGGGTGTGAAATATTGTTATCTTACCAATGTATGTGATTATGTATGGATTGTTTGGATTGGTTTGGTTGTTTTTCCTTATTTTCCATTCTAGGGCATAAATGAGTTTAATCGGTAGAAACCGAGTTTTAACGGTTAAAAATGAGGATAAGTGGTAGAGTTTAGTCGAGGAATGTTGGGCTAAGACTACTGAGACGAGTTGGGATTAAATCGATTGGATTTCGATGAGTTTCGAAGTTTTGGACAGTGGAGAATTTTGAGTTCGCAGACCCTCGCTAGCTTGTTCGCTAGGCGAGCAGGTCGCGAGCATTCGTTGGTGTTGCACCTCAAAATTTGCCCAACTTTTCTTTACCTAGCTTGTGTTTCATTTCATTCACATTAGCATTATCATTTGCATTTCATTGACATGTATGCAGGAGATCAAGAGGTATGATTACCAATTAAGACCTATACAAGACTGTGAGGCTAGCTAAGAAGGTTATTCAGATGTTCAAGGGTTGATATCCTTGTCAGAGAAGTTAAAAGATCCTCAGAGAGAGTGATTGAAGCCAAGTGTGTAGGTCTCCTAACTTGAGAGTTGTGGAAAGCCATCAGATGATTCTGAGGCCATGAGGATGGAATCGAGGTCTTGAGAGAGCTCATGAGAAGTGGTGAAGATCACTTTGAGGCCTAGACAGGTCATTGTGCAAGATTAAGAAGCCTCAGCCATGATTGGTGCAGCTAGGGTTTGACTGGGTCAGCCCTAAGTCAACTGAGGATTTGAAGAAGGTTGAGACTTAATTCAAGAGCCATGGGATCATGGATTGATACATAGATATGTTATAAGGATGATTACAAGTTTAACTCATCATGATTGAAGAGTTTGAGAAGTTTCAGGCTAGGGTTTCTAAGACTTGACAGTGTAAAATCCCCTGGCTTGACCCCTGACTTCAGGACTATTTAAATCAAGATAAGATGTTCATCTCATCTTGACCCCAACATGATTGTTGTAGGGCATGGTCTTAGCTTTAATTTGAGTACTAGAAGTCCTTGATAGGATTCATAGAACTCAAGTTATGAGCCAGACAAGTTACAAGTCATCTGAGGCATGTGAATTTGGAGCTTGAAAGTTACCCAACTTGCATGACACTTTTGCCCTAGAAGTATGATTACTATGAACTTTTGGTCAACATTAATTTTGTTCTTTATTCTCTTAGCTTTCCATAGAGTACTAGAAGTCCATGATTGGATTTGTAGAACTCAAGTTATGGCTTTGACAAGTCAAGGGTATTTTGGGTATTTGGACATTACAGGTCATTTTGAATTATAGGTCAATTTCACTATCTTGCAAGCTTCAAATGGAGTTTTGTTCAACATGAAATTTGCTCAAAATGATGTTTTTAGCTTAGCCAAGTATCAATAGTCCATTGATATGGATTAAAACAAGCATTGGTTGAAGAAATTTCACAAAAGGACCACTTTAATGAATTAAAATGGAAAAATTCAAAACAATTGATAATTGAATGATTTCAACCCAAATTTGTGCTCATTTTGATTGGAAAATAAGTTCTAAACACTTTGGCATTATTATAATTTTCATTTGAGGCTTGGTTCATGGTGTTCTAATTTGTGACTTCATGAATAAGCTACACATCCAAAATCATTCACAAGGCACAACCAAGGTTTCCTTTTGATTCAAACTCATTCACAAGGTCATATGCAAGTGGAATGAAGGTTCTAGAAGGTGGAATTAAGGAAAATTCGTTTTTGCCATTGTTATAATTTTGGAAGAAACTTGAAAATTGGATATCATAGCTTGGGCTTTTATTGGACCTTCAAAGCCCACAAATCATTTCTATATATTGCCATGAGTGATTCCAGATGAAGGTTGGTGATGAAATGAGTTTGGAAAGGTAAGAAATGCATTGAAAAAGTTTGTTACAAGTGAAAATTGAATTTCAACTTAGAGGCCATTTCTGGAGCAATTGAGCATTGAAGAAGCTTCTACTATCATCATTGAGTAAATCTGCAGAAGATTGGATCAAGATTCGCGCCATAACCGCTCCAATTCGAAGCTCCAACTCAGGTTTTTACATTTCAAAATTATGCTCTGTTCTTGATGAACTAAGATAGAATATGCATGTGGTTAGGTAGTACATGAACCATAGATGGATTTTGGATGAAAAAACCGAAGTTTAGAGACAATTTAGGAACGAACACGTTTTTTTGTTGGTGATGAATCTCTCTAATCTTGGAGTTTTAGCATGATTAAGTATGATATTTGAAATCCTTGCGAAAAATCCTTCAAGATTGGTTCAAAAATCACTCGATTCCGTTGAGAAATGAGAGAGATATGTGTTGGAGATGTTCGTCGAAAAACCTTACGGTTACCGTCCAGCCGTGCTATGCGTGTTCCCTCCCAACAAATTTCAAATGAAGAAGAAATACAGCCACCGTCGGATTCGCGTGGAAATATTGACTTGGTACGTGGATCTAACAGTCGCGATTTCGCCATATCATCCTGTCCAAAACGATGTAGTTTTGTTAAATGAATTTCCCTGGGCTTAAGAGATATTGCTACACGCACCCCACTCCTCACGGGCCCAGTCCAGTTTGCCTTGGAATGTTTGCTGCTTGCACCACCCTCCCATTTTCACATTAATTTCCATTTCTTTTTATTTTTCTGTTTTAATGCTGTTAGATATTAATTCATTAAAAATAGTTAATAGTTTAATAAAATCACAAAAAAAATATGTTCTAGCTAGTTTAAGATGTGTAGAATTTTATCATATTTTTTATTTTAATTTTCAATTAATTTCGTATTTTTTCTTTTAATGCGTTTTTAATGGTTGAAAATTAGTATACATGATTTGCTGATTTTTGTATTGGCTCATATTTTAGAATTTAGTTCTAATTTTTTGTATGCTAGCTTTAGACTCATTAATTGTTTTGTGTAATTTTTCTCAGATTTTTTTTAGAGCCTTTAATTGTAGATTTGAATTAAATCTTTGTGACCCTCCTCACTTGGTGATTCATTTGCATACCTCACATTGTTCTTTATGTTTGAACCATTTCCTTTTGGATTTTTCCCCCATCCGTTTGGCGGTTGATTATATACATATTAAGGTACTTCCATGATTTTTTTGGTAATTTTTAGATAGCTTTTGGTGCTGTTTTAGAATTAGATCATTAGACCTTCTATTTTAGGCTTCCCTCTTAACACCTTGTGATTTAGGAATTGCTTAGAGACTTTCCTTTTAGGTTTGGCCCCTGGACTTTCTACTATAGATACCTAACATGCTTAGGTTCCCCTGGAAATTTTCCTAGGATTTTAGAATTAGTTTTGGTATTTTAGATTGAATTAATACTTAAGCTAGTCTTAACATGTTCATAACATAGCCTTTCCTTTTGATTGATTTCATTGATGACTTTTAGCATGAGATAATTTCCCTATTTCTCTTGGATGTTGCTTTATACATGTTATAGCTTCTGTTTGCTTGATTATAATGATTGATTTAGAGTTTTAGTTTCCCTTTGATAGCTTTCTTATAACTTGTTCAATTAAGGTTTAGAAAGAGCTTAGTTGTTTTCTCTTTCTTCAAATAAACATGGGTCGCTTTGATTGCTTTCCATTCTCATCCTATGATTCAAGGTCCCTATGTGAAAGCCTCATCTTTCCTTTGGAAGGATGTGTGGCATTTTACAAGAGGTAGAACCTTTGAGGATGCCTTTCTCTGATGACTGGTTGAGTGTTAGGAGGGATTCTCTTGGTTTCCTTCCTGCTTCCCATCATCAATCCAATATTCTTGGTGTTGTTCCTTTTCTATTGTGGTGGAGCTTGTTGGAGCATGGAGATGAATACTTCTCTTGAAGATTGCTTGAAGTTGTTTGTTGACTGTTTGATTGTTTGTTGTTTATCTGCCTTGCTGTTGAGTTGTTTGTCTGCTGTTTCTCTAGCTGCTCTGCTTTGCTTGTGTGACTGACTGACTGTGTGTTGCATTAGACTAGGTTTCTCATATAGTGATCTAGGCCTAAGAGCATCCTAAAGGTTGAGAATAGCTCCCTTTTCTTGTTTGCATAAGAGGTTGAGTTGAGCTCCCTCTGCTTGTCTGTTATTGATTGGCTTTGCTTGATTGCCGAGAGGTCGAGTGGGTCTCCCTCTGCTTGTACTGTTGCATTGCATGTGCATCTTTACTGTTTGCTATTGATTTGTTTAAGCTGATGGTTTATCTGTTTATGTATCCCATTGCCATGATCCCCTAGGAATCTCACTTCCTTTGATAAGGAAGTGATGATTAGAACTTTAGGTTGAAACCTATGTATGATAACTTCTAGGAGTTCCCTATTTCAAACCTCAACCATAGGATGAATCCTTGGCATGACAACATTAGAACTTGATAGTCTCCCCATAGAGTTCGTTCTCTTCTCATCTCAAAACAAATTAAAATACAGTAATAAAGGTTAACTGACGTCGTATGTTACGAGCCTTAAGCTACTTGAGAAAGGGTTGTTGGAGAGTTTCTTTTCAACAGCTTGGATGTTTAGTATGGCGCCCTTTGGGTGACATGCGACGCATTCACTCTCAGGTCATAGTCTCTAGTGCGATATTGGTTGCAAACATCCATAAAAAACAGTTCTTCCATAAAAGACAGAAAACAAACGTCAAACCTTTTTGCCCCGTGGGCTCATAATTCAAAGGAAAGCTTTTCTGAAGAAAAGAGTGTCGTTAACTCCCAGTTCTACCACAAACAGTAACGCCTAAGTCTCCAAGGGTCAAGCTGTGTACGCCAAACTGCTGGAATTGTTTGTTAACCTTACTCGAAAAAACAAATGAATCGGAATTCCCGTAGTCCGTATTATCCTGAACTACGTAAGCTCTGATCTCTCATATCCGTTGAGAGTACGTAGGCATAATACTGACGTATTGGCGAGCCACCTTTCCTCATCCGTCATCCGTAGCTATCCGAACTACGTAGACTCTGATTTCTCATTCTCTGATGAGAATACGTAGACATAAAGCGCGACGCTTTGTCGAGTCATTTCTCTTTTCGTTTCAGACCAGCCTTGATAGGTAGATAGTAAAACCAACCCGTCAGATAAACACAACAAGCATGGATCCCATCGAGTACGATGGACGTGAGGGGTGCTAATACCTTTCCCTTGCGTAACCGACTCACAAATCCAGACATTGGTTGCGATGACCTTGTCTTATACCCTTTGCGTCAGGTTTTTTCCGATCGTTTCCTTTCCCGTTCTGAGGGATAAATAACGAAAGGTGGCGACTCTTTTGTTTTGTCGGCGCCTTATTTTCGCGGTAGCGACAGCTGGCGACTCTGTTGGGGACTCCAACGGTTCCCTTTTGCGAGTCAATCCTAGCGCTTGCGTGTTTACTTGTTGGGTTGTGTTTATTTATCGCATTTTATTTCCCACATTTTATTTTCAGTATGATATGATTATCTGTGCTATTGTGGGAGGGGCATTCTGATGAGTGAGAAGCCAGACCCAGGCTTGAGTGTACTTAGCATTAGTTGTGGAAATTAGTGGGCGCGTGCTTGCTTTGCAGGCACTAGTGTCTCATGAAATCCACGCTCAGACGAGATTCTCCCGGTTGACTTCTTTTCCAGCCCTTTGGGCTTGAGGGGTTGTTGGTTTGGAGGATTGTCGACTCTGGGGACTGATCATTTGTGACTCAGCAGAGTGAGACCACTTCAAGAGATGATGATGCCACACCTTCTGGGTATCGTATCATCGCTCTTGAAAGTCTGTGACGCTGGGAAATGCATAGGATGCCATACCTTGTCTGTGATTAGGTCCACACGTGTGAGCGGGGTCGGGTTATTGCAGGAAACCTTAACCTTCAAACTACCTGGTTTTCTTGATAGTGAATCAGTTTTGTTGGATTTAGAGGGTTCTTATCGTCAGAGATGTGGTTGTTCTTGACAGAGCAGAATTATTGGTCCTTTACAGGGTTTTGGTGTCAGAGCAGTGTTGTGGTTTTGTTGATACAGAACCTTGATCTCCCCAACAATGCTCTTGATCTCCTGCTACATGATTGCATCTTGCATTTTTGCATACTCATTTGCATATCATTAACGTGTGTCTGTGTTGCAGGTACATTATCCTCCGGTTCCGATATTTTCTTGCTTGCTGTTGTGCTATTATGGGTTCTCTGAGGAAGACCGTAGCCTACAAGCTCCCTACTCCAGATGTTGCTTCACTGCCCAGTTTGATTGCTTTGGAAGATGATACGGTGAGAGGTGAATTCAGAAAATCTTATGGGAAGCTGCTCAGCCTGGTTCGTAAACCTTATGTGTATGAGTTGAATGGCTTGTATGCCTTGATGCAGTTCTATGATCCTCCTTTAAGATGCTTCACTTTCCCGGACTTCATTCTTGCACCTACGTTAGAGGAGTATGCTAAATTATTGGGTGTGCCTATTAAGAGTCAGATGCCATTTGTTCATATGGATGCCAATCCTAATCTAGATAATCTAGCTCTTTCTCTTCATCTGGATGCCTCTGAGTTGATCTTGTCCAGTTGGAATGGGGCTCCTGGATTCTCTCTGCAGTTCCTAGTTGGGAAAGCCCAACAGTGTGCCAAAGATGGTTGTTGGATCGCATTCAACGCCATTCTTGCTCTCTGCATATACGACATCATTTTGTTTTCTAACATGCCTGATTTTGTAGACTTGGATGCCTTTCATATCTTTGCATCAGGGAATCCATTTCCTACCTTGATTGGAGATGTGTATCATTCCGTCCATTACAAGAACGAGAATAGAAGGGGTAAGAATGTATCATGTTGTGTGCCCTTATTCTACAAATGGTTTGATAATCACCTGCCCAAGAAGGGTCTCTTTGCTTCATCTGCAGCCACAACTGAGTGGTCCGAGCGATTGATGGGTTTATCAGCAGAGAGTGTTGTTTGGCTTGATAGAGGTATGTTAGGTACTGAAGTCATATTCAGCTGCAGTGGGTTTCCGAATGTGCCTTTGATCGGAAGAAAGGGTTGTATCAACTATAATCCATCTCTACTTGTCAGATAGTTTGCTTATGCTTTGAGAGTTCCACCAAAGGATGAAGAGGTGTAGGAATCTTTGTACCTCACTGGTCTTCTAGAGGGGGATATGTTATCTAAGCTCTAGCATGCCTGGAATGATATCAGTAGACGAGGGAAATCATTGTTGGGCAAGAGCAATAGCCAAGCCTACGCTCCGTATGTGACCTGGGTCAAGACCAGAGCAGAGACCATAGGGATGCCATTTCCTCCTGCCAAGCCAGAAAGCCCTCTAGTGATTGAAGAGCCTACTACCGTTCCTATTCAGCAGTATAATCAGGTGTTAGCTGAGAGAGAAGAGCTGAAAAAGGCCAACGAAGAGTTGGAGAAAGAGTTAGCACAGATCATAAGCGAGAGAAACGAAGTCGTCCATTCTTTCAGGAAGCAGACAGAGTTGGTGAACAGGTTAGGCACATATTTGACTAAGCAGATAGCTGATCGTGAACGCTTGGGTCTGGACTTCAAATCTGTCAACGATGTATTGGCCACCAAGAAGCAGAATTTGGATGAAGCATACCGGAGAATCTCCAAGTTCAACCAGCAGTGGAATGCCACTTGTCGCTTGCGCGAAAATAAGGTGCCGGCATGACAGAAGAGTCGCCACCTTTCGTTATTTATCCCTCAGAGCGGGAAAGGAAACGATCGGAAAAACCTGACGAATAAGGGTAAGACAAGGTCATCGCAACCATTGTCTGGGTTCGGGAGTCGGTTACGCAAGGGGAAGGTATTAGCACCCCTCACGTCCGTCGTACTCGACGGGATCCTCGCTTGTTTGTTTACTTGGATGGGTTGGTTATAATCTATCTACCTATCAAGGCTGGCTGAAAAAGAAAAGAAAAAATGACTCGGCAAAGCGTCGCACTTTATGCCTACGTATTCTCATCAGAGAATGAGAAATCAGAGTCAACGTAGTTCGGCCTACGAAGGGTTATGGGGGAAGGTAGCTCGCCAAGACTTCGCCATCTTGTGCCTACGTACTCTCAACAGGTATGAGAGATCAGAGCTCACGTAGTTCGGGAAACTACGGTTTATTTCCTGTTTTTACGAAAGAAGTGTTTTTTATTGTGTTTGCGATTTCAACCGCACTAGAGACTATGACCTGAGAGTGAATGCGTCGCATGTCACCCAAAGGGTACCATACTAAACATCCAGACTGTGGAAAAGAAACTCTCCCACAATCCTTTCTCAGATAGCTTAAGGCTCGTAACGTACGAAAGAAATCATTCATGATTACTGTATCTTAAACTGCTTTGAGGTGAGAAGAGAACAGGCCCAACTAGGAGGGAGACTATCAAGTCCTACTGTTGTCATGCCATGGATTCATCCTATGGTTGAGGTTTGAACAGGGAACTCCTAGAAGTTGTCATGCATAGGTTTCAACCTAAAAGTCTATCATCAAATCCTTATCAAAGGAAATGAGAGTCCTAAGGGATCATGTCAATGATACACCAAAACAGACAAAAGCATCAGCTTTAACAGTAAAATGCATGCAATGCAAGTGAGGGAGGAAATGTGTGCGGGGCTTCAGCCTCCACAAGCTCGTCTCGACCTCAAGCCAGTCATGAAATAACAGTAATCATACTGAAAAATAAACAACATGCTATCAAGCAATAAACAGTAAACTGCAATCATACAGATAAAAGAAATGAACTGCAATCAAGCAAAATAAACACATGGGCAAGGGAGCTGGGCTCTACCGAATACCCGCAAGCAAAGCCAAGCAATAACAATACAATCAGATGCACTCATGCCCTTAGACTGAACTTATTCTAAATGGGCTTAGTCTAATGCAACAGACAAATCAGACAAAACACACAATACATCAAAGAAAACAGAAGAAAGCCCCAGCTCCTCCAGCAGCAACCCAGTCTTCAGACTTCAGAGATCACTTGCTTTCCAGGTATCAATCCTACAACATGAGTATCAACTCATCCTCTCCCTTTGAGCTTCAGCTCCTTTGATCAGCTCCACCTTCAGGCTTCACTATCTTCAGGGATCTTCAGGCATCAATTTGATCTTCACAGAGTCTTCAGACTCCAATAATCTCCCAGGAATCATCCTCTTCAAGGCCTCAGCTTCTATCTTCAATGGCTCCAATGCTCCAGCAAACAAGATTCAGTCAACAAGATGAGTGGGGGATGTTACAGTGCTCACTGACTTCCAAAGGATGCCATTGAGGACTTAACATCAAAGGAAAGGCTCTCTCATAGTTCTACCTTATGGGGCAAGGTCACTAATCCCTCCAAAGGAGAGAGGTGAATACCCTTAAGGGACTCTATGTCACAGAGAAGAAAGGAGGTGAACAAAACACTCCTTGTTTATTGAACAAAGTATTCTATCTAGGGCTTTGCCTATGCACCTATCAACCTATAAACAAAACAACAAAAGCTATACTAAACCCCTCTGCAAGGTCTTCAAAGCTTCAATGATGATCCACAAGGTCTTCAACTCAATCTTCAAAGCTCACACACTCAAAAGAGAAGGAAAGAAAACACAACAATACAACTTATGCCTTTAAGCAACACACATACTATCCATACATTCAAAAATCAATGAAAAATACTAAAACACCATACAATATTCTAGCAAAATTCTAGGGGATTCTATACATACTTACCCTTAACCCATATATTCCCCATACACTAATTTGGCCTATAAACCCCAAAACAAATTTGTTCAAGTCTACCTACACAACCTAAAACCCTAATTAGAGCACCTAAATGTCCAACAATCAAACTACATCAAATTTTAATCTAAAAATCAAGAATTAAATCCTATGGGGAACTATGATACAATATCTAATTACACAAAAAAGAATGGCTCAAAAACCCTAAGGGAAAGTCCTAAAATAAATTCCACAAAATCATGCACAAAATTAATCCTATTTTAAAAGCTATTTAAAAGAAAAATCTACTAAAAATATGAAAATAAAATAAAATGGACATTTTATTTATTTATATTTTTTGGACAGGTTTATTAACATGTAGAAAAAAGAAGAATTAAAAAATATGCATTTTTGGATTTTATATGAATTTTACAAACGCAAGAAAATATTAAAAGAATTAAAAATAAAAGATAAAAAGAATTAAAAGGGAGGGGGGGTGGAAATAGCAAGAAGTGCTAGTTATTATATGAGATGGGCTGAATGGGGTGGGGTGCGGATATCATGTGGCACTAGGCCCAAGTTTAATCTGAATCCAAACAACAAAGCCAATGCGCTGGGGGGTGGAAATAGAAGGGATTTCACGCGTTATTGGTATTGGGCTCTAACAGGGGGGTGGGGATATCACGTTCTCATTTAAGCCCAGAATTCTGTTTTAAGTTAAACGGTGCGTTTAACCTTTCAAATTTCCCTTCGTTCTCTGATCAATCCTGACCACACGATATGCCTCTCAGTCAATGGCTTGACTCTAATCGGAGGGTCCCTAGCCATCGTCCCCAATGCTCCATTCTAGGGTTTCAGAAAACGTGAGTTCATGCAGCATATTTCCATCACTTCGTTCTCCTCCAATTCTCCATGATTCTCAAAACTTCCAAAGCCAAAATGATCCTTGAATTACAGAGAATACAACCATATGAATTTTGCTCATGGAATCTTGGTATCATGCACGAACAGAATGGATGAAAGCTAGGGTTTCACATGTTCACTCTGCAATCAATCATGAAGAAACTTAAATCTAAGGGTATGATCTTGTTCTACTCCTCACCCTGATCTCCACAAGCTATAACATGTTAATTGTAACTCATAATCCAGCTTGTTCTTGCAAGTTAAAGATTCAATGCCCTGCCATGAAACTTCTCTGATTGCACTCTAACTCTCAGGATTTGGTCTTCTACCTTAACTTAACAGTTCTACACCTATCACTATGACAGAATATACATGAACTATGAGATTTGAGCAAGAACACCAACCTGTTACACTTTAATGGAGGCTATGGTTTCCTTGCAATCCAGTGCTTGAAACCTTCCTTGTTTGATCCTTAGAGGCCAATATGGATTCTGTATGCAGCAAAAATGATGAACAAGGCTTGAAACTCGAGTTGGACAGCAAAATGCAATTCTTGCAATTTCCTCAAGATAGCTTCAAACTGCCATGGATTCTCTTCTACCTCAGCATGTACTCACTCACAATGATCAGAATAATAGGTTTGTGGTGGAGAAATGAATGGAGATTGAAGAGAATGAAGGTTTGAGATCAAATTGCCAATGGAAGAATCTTGCTCTTCACACTCTAATCTCACCTCTCATCAACAATGATCACCAACCATTTACCCTCCCTGATTCACTCTTTAAATAATGATTAATGGAAGCTCTTGGATTCATCTAGAAAGATCTAGAAAGTATTGAAAATCTCATGTGATGGTAACTTGAATGTCTCATGCACCATGCATTAAGCCTTGCAAAATGGCCTTAAAATGTCATCATAGGAGATATTGGAGAGATACGAACAAATACAATGCTTTTCCTTGCCTTGTGTTGAGATTTCCAAAGATGACTTATAATGCAAGTTTCAAATTAACAAAGCATCACCCATTTTAAAGCCTCAAATAAAAATTCTATCTAAACCAATGTTCTCAAAATGATGTTTCCAATCAAAATGATATATTGGATGACCTATTTTGGATTTCTAGATCCTCCAAACCAATTTCCAATTTCAACTTTTCAAACTTATAAGCCATTTTTAGTTCATTTTTGACCAATCATGCAAATCCATGCTATGAGCTTTTCCAACAATTCATGACCTTCTTTCTAGACTCAAAATCACATTTTGAACAACTTTCATGTTTTGAGTTTTTTCATTTGAGGCTTGGAAATAGGAGTTTTAGGCATTGGCTAAAAATGACCTATAACTGACAAATGACCAAAATACCCCTGTCTTGTTCAAACCATAAGTTGAGTTCTACAAATCCTATCAAGGACTTCTACCACTCAAATTAAAGCTAAGAAGATGCCCTTAAACATTCATGTTGACCAAGAGATCATAGGAATCATCCTACTAGGGCAAAAGTTGTCTGCAAGTTGGGTGACCTTCAAGGACCCAGATTCACACACCTCAGCTGACCTGTAATTTGTCAAAACCATAACTTGAGCTCTGTAACTCCTATCAAGGACTTCCACCACTCAAATTAAAGCTAAGAACAAGCTCTACAACATTCATGTTGTGGGGAAGATGAGATATCAATCACATCTAGAGCTAAAACTGCCTGGAAGATAGGGATCAAATTAGGGTTTTTGCACTGACAATCCTTGGAAACCCTAACTCAAAACTTCTCAAACTCCTCAATCATGATGAGTTGGTCTATGAATAATCTTTATAACATCTCCATACATCATTCCATGATCTCATGGCCCTTGGATTAGGTCTCAACCTTCTCCAAATCTTCAGTTATCCTAGGGCTGACCCAGTCAAAACCCTAATTCTACCATTCATGGTTGAATCCTCTGAACTCTTGCATAGAGATTTCTCTGGGCTTCATGAAGGCTATCAAGACATCTCATAGGCTTGCTCAAAACATAAAGTTCATTCTCAAAGTCTTAGAATCATCTGAGGAGCACCCGCAACTTTCAAGCTATGAAGCATACATCCCTGGTTTCAGCCCACTCCTCTGGGGATCTCTTGAACTTTCTGATGAAGGTATCCATTTTCAAATACTCAATGAATAAATAATTGTTGGTCAAATTTTGGGGTGCAACAGCTGCCCCTACTCAAACGGCTTGAACCTGACTGGGTGAGAAGCGAACGACTCTCAACCAATCAAGGTGCGAGACGATTGAATACCGGTAAACCCGAAAATTTGCCAACTGCACAAGCACACGGTACCCTGCGGGGAAAAAATCTTCGAATATTGCATCGCTAGCTGCACGGCAACTAGCTGGAGAGATACTGAACTGACATCGCCGTCAGACATTCACATTAACTTCTTCTGATATTGCTTCCAAATAACCACAACACCCAACATCGCCGCTGGAGGACTAACCTATCTGATACGCCCAACGTCGCCGCTGGAACACCAAATCACCTGACATCGCCGTCAAGAACAACCACAACTCGGGGAAACAAGCGTCCAACATCGCCGCCGGAGACCTAAGCCTGAATCACTAACATACCCAACATCGCCGCTGGAGAAACACATCTCTGAACAAAGTTCTCTGCATCGCCGCTGGAGAAAATACACCTCTGAATTAAGTATCCCGCATCGCCGCTGGAGAAAAACGTCTGACAGAACACCCCGCATCGCCGCTGGAGAACTAAATCTGACATCGCCGTCGGACAATCAAAATACCCCGCATCGCTGCTGGAGAACTGAATCTGACATCGCCGTCGGACAATCGAAATACCCCGCATCGCCGCTGGAGAACTGAATCTGACATCGCCGTCGGAAACAAACATCACTCTGAGAGACACTCGACATCGTCGTCGTGCAAACATCATCTCTGCTGGGGATTTAAGGAGTCTGACATCGCCGTCGAACATAATCTTTTGACATCGCCGCCAAAACAGCCATAATCTGACCTCGCCGTCAAAGTAAATATCCAACCTCACCGCCGGAAACAAACATAATCTGACCTCGCCGTTGAACAAATGATCTCGAACGACTCTGACCTGGGGTTCACCCCTGGTAGATGGAACAAAAGGTACACTTGCATATCTGAAACTACTCCGCTGGGAATGAGAGACTTAACCGAGCATACTCTGATCTGGGGTTCACCCTCAGAACCATAACGAACATCGGAATACTACTGCACACTGCCCACCGTAGAACTTCAACATTAAAGATATATGAAACCCTGGCCCCTGGCCATTTCCAGCTTCGGCTAGAAAAATTATTCAAGTATTTCTGAATACGAATGACACCCTGGCCCCTGGCCACTCCAGATCCGCTGGAGAATCTTCAAGTACTTCTGAAGAGAAACATCCTTGACCTTCAAAGATGTAAACTTTGCCCGTCGGCAACCCTGCAAGAGGTATCCTCGACTTCGGTCTGAAGACATGGTCCTTGGCCTTCAAGGATACATGGACCTGCCTTCAGGCAACTCCGCCTCTGCTATAGAGCATCCGAGACTTCAGTCAGGGATATACTTCGGCCTTTAGTCCGAAAAAAGAATCCTAGGTCATTCATGACCTTGGGGATAACCTTGCCCTTAGGCGCCTTCGCTTCAGCTTAGGAAATCTGTGACTTCAGTCAAAGAAATGGTATCCTGAGCCCTTCATGACTCTGCGGGGATTCAAACACTTTGCCTTCAGGCAAAACTCCGCTTCAGCTGGAGAAACATCTTCGACTTCAGTCAGAAGAAATATCATTCACTTGATTGCAATCAATCATCACCTCAGGACAACTGGCGTGGCCTTCAGGCCAACACGGATCACCTTGAATATCTACAAGCTTTGGAACTTTGTCTTCAGCCACGCGTTGATTCATCAACAAGGAAATCTGAATCCACAGGAACCTTCTGATACCGCCCTTAGGCGTCTACGAAGTCAATCTTCAGATTAGACCTCACTGTTAGAGCAGACATATCATGCTGTTAAGGACTTCAAGAATCGTCTTGAATAAACAAATCCATCGGGCACCTTCAAGAATCATCCTGAACTGATAACCATTCTGGAGACCTTATCCTGCTGGGTATTCCAGGAATCTTCCTGGGCGACTCTTGCTGGGACGCTACCGGGGAGCTCAAGTGTCATCCCGAACAAACAACTTGGGAAACTGCGCTGAGGTCTTAAGAGTCATCTTAAGAAAACCGGCCCTGCTGAGGAATTGAACTGAAGACTTCGCTGGGGATCTAAAAAAAATCATCTTGAGCGAGCGACCGTGGGGATTACACCGGGGTCTTGGGAATCATCTCAAGAAATCGCCCTTGTTGGAGGGAATATCGGGAATCGTCCTGAGCAACTGGTCTTTTGGTGGAATACCTGTAAAACAAGGATGATAGTGACCTAGATCATGCTTATGATGCGTATGCTTCTGCGCTATGCCCCACACGGTGGGAATGATATGTGTTTATGCTAAGCCCTGCAATCATGCACAATGCTATGCAACATTAAATGCTATGCAGTGTTAAATGCTATGTAGTCATGCACAATGATGTGATCCCGTCCGCAAAATAAATGCTGGGGGAGGAAACCCTTTTGTCAAGGAGACAAGAACTACTCAGGTAGAGGAATCATCCTGCTGAGGAGAACGTGGACACGCCGATATCAATCGGTCTCCATCTGGGGAAAAGATCTTCCGTGGACTGCTGCAGGGGAAACAACTTCAGCTGGTTTCTGCAGGGGCACGAAGCTCTACGAGAAACCGAACCTGCTGAAGGAAAGCGAGGTCAATCGCGGGAGCGAACTGCGTGGCCGCCTCGGCTAACCTTCTGGGGATAACCACTCTGTGGGGAAACAACTTCAGCTGCTCCACACTCCACTGGGGAAAATCAGTCATGATCTGGTCAACTTCCAAGGTCTCGGCTATCCTGGACATCTGCACACCCGGCTGATGAAGGAGAAGTCATTCTGCTTCGCTGGAGAGAGTACGACTCTGGTGAGGAATTTCAATTCCGTTGGGGAAGAAGGAGTCATCCGACTTCGGGAGAGAGCACAGCTCCGGTGGGGAATCTCAATTCCGCTGGAGACTTTACTGGGGAAACAAAAGCTTCGGCACCCGAACACTTCTATGGAATCTGAACTTGCGACCCGGTGCTGGGGAGAGACGACATCATTCTTCGGTGCTTGGCTCAGCTGATGAGGTGACATTCCTTTAGGATGCGTCTGCTTGGGGAAGAGAATCCTCTCTGCCTGGGGAGACATATCAATGCTCAATATTCTGATTCTGATTCAGCGGAGGAGGGACTACTGAACTCTGCTGGAGAAGGAGGATTCATCCTGCTTCGGGGATGCGCGCGGCACATCTTCTGGAAGGTGCTGCACCTGCAACGACACAAACAAACAGACAAGATACCCTCCTCAAAGGGGCCTATCCAGGTTATTATCTCGTGACAATATTTAGTTAATTAATTGTTTCAACAATCAATGGGCCTAGGCCCGTAAGTTTATGTATGCGCATTTTATCAAAAAACATCGGCGTTTTCATTCGCAAACAAAACAGATAAATGCTAAACAGACAAGCAGAATTGCTGAATAATATACATTTTATTGATGATGAACCCCTGAATGGTCAAAAATGTTTTACAACGGAGGCAAGCTCCTGGGATGAGGAAGCCGCACAAAAATAAAACATAAATATACATCAGTATATACAAATGTCGGCAATCGAGGCGTAGACGAACACCATGAGTTGATCCCTCTAAGACCCACTCGACTTCGATACTTCTCCGACGCTTCAGCTTCGGAAGAGATTGATTCAGATAAACGGCCCTCAGGTCTTCCGAACCACTAAACAATGAAAGTCCACACGCGGAACACAGTCATTTGCTTATTCGAATCCCTAACTTTTGCGTGAACCGCCCTTTACGGGTTTTCAGTTCACCGGGATACCCTTTTTTGCCGAAGCCGCCCAGTGTAGGTTTTCGACTTCGCGGGTGTACATTTTTTCAATATATCCCTAATTTTTGCCCGAACCTTTTATTCTGTCTCTGGTTCGCCGGGGTGCCCTTTTTTGCCTGGACTCTTTCTTTTTTGTCCAGCGGGTCTCTTTCAAGCAAAGTATTTTTTAACTGCGTCCGCGTTCACCGGGGATGCAAAATCTTCACCATCCATCGTGGATAACAACAGAGCTCCTCTTGAGAAGACCTTGCTGACGACATACGGCCCTTCGTAATTCGGAGTCCACTTGCCCCGGTGATCGGAGTGTGGCGGAAGAATTCTCTTCAGGACGAGATCACCTGTCTGAAAGCTTCTGGGACGCACCTTCTTATCGTAAGCTTTCTTCATTCGGCTTTGGTACAGGCGACCAAATGCAATCGATGCTAACCTCTTCTCGTCCATCAGGCTGAGTTGGTTCAAGCGATTCGTAATCCATTCTGCCTCGTCGAGTTTCACATCAACCAAAACTCGCAAAGAAGGAATCTCCACTTCTAACGGTAGGACAGCTTCCATACCGTACACCAAGGAGAAAGGAGTTGCCCCAGTCGACGTACGCACCGTCGTACGATAACCGTGCAAGGCAAACGGCAGCATCTCGTGCCAATCTTTATACGTCACAACCATCTTCTGAACTATCTTCTTGATGTTCTTGTTGGCCGCTTCAACAGCGCCATTCATCTTCGGCCGGTAAGGAGATGAGTTGTGGTGTTCAATCTTGAAGCTCTGGCACAACTCCTTCATCATCTTGTTGTTCAAATTCGAACCATTATCAGTAATGATCCGCTCGGGAACTCCGTAACGACAGATGATGTCCTTCTTTATGAATTTAGCCACCACCTGCTTGGTCACATTAGCGTACGAGGCTGCCTCCACCCATTTGGTGAAGTAGTCGATAGCTACCAGAATGAAACGATGACCATTGGATGCAGTGGGCTCGATCCTGCCTATCATGTCAATGCCCCACATGGAGAACGGCCAAGGGGAGGACATGACATTCAATGGGCACGGCGGCACATGAACTTTATCAGCATAAATATGGCATTTATGACATTTCTTCGCGAATCTGAAGCAATCCGACTCCATAGTCAGCCAGTAATACCCTGCTCTCAGGATCTTTCTCGTCATGGCGTGCCCGCCGGCGTGCGTACCAAATGTGCCCTCATGGACTTCTTCCATGAGCATACTTGCTTCTTTCTCATCTACACATCTGAGTAGCACAAGATCGTAGTTTCTCTTATACAACACCCCATCAGGATTGAGATAAAAGTTCCCAGATAGCCTCCTTAGAGTCTTCTTATCCTGGGTTGACGCACCCGCGGGGTACTCCTTGGTCATGAGGAAGGCCTGGATATCGTGGAACCATGGCTTGCCGTCATTGGCATCCTCTATTGCAAAGACAAATGCTGGTCTGTCAAGACGCGAAAGAACAATGCTTGGAGCTTCATTCCAAAGATTGACCTTATACATCGAAGCCAACGTGGCCAAGGCATCAGCCATCTGATTTTCAGCCCTGGGTACATGATGAAGTTCCACTCGATCGAAGAATGGAAGCAGCCTCCTGGCATAATTCATGTACGGCACTAAATTCGCTTAACGAGTTTCCCACTCCCCTTTAATCTGATTGATTACAAGCGCTGAATCACCATATACGTCTAGATTCTTGATTCTCAAATCGATTGCCTCCTCTAGACCCATAATACATGCTTCATACTCGGCTTCATTGTTGGTAACTGGAAACGTCAGTCTCGCAGTAAACGGGATGTGGGACCCGTGAGGAGTCGTGATGATAGCCCCGATACCACTCCCGTAGGAATTAACCGCTCCGTCGAAGATCAACTTCCACTGAGACTTCCTATCCGGCCCCTCATCGGGCAATGGCTCATCACAATCCTTCGCTTTGAGAAACATAATATCCTCGTCCGGGAATTCGAACTTCATTGGTTGGTAGTCTTCGATTGGCTGCTCGGCAAGGTAATCAGACAATACGCTTCCCTTAATGGCTTTCTGAGAAACGTACTGAATATCATATTCCGTTAACACCATTTGCCATCTGGCAATCCTGCCCGAAAGAGCCTGCTTCTCGAAGACGTACTTGATCGGATCCATCTTCGAAATTAGCATAGTGGTGTAGTTGAGCATATACTGTCGCAGACGTTTGGCGGCCCAAGCTAATGCACAACACGTCTTCTCCAGCATCGAGTATCGAGATTCACACTCAGTGAACTTTTTACTCAAATAATAAATGGCATGCTCTTTCCTGCCCGTCTCGTCGTGCTGACCGAGAACATACCCCATACTATTCTCCAGAACCGTCAGGTACATGATTAATGGCCGTCCAGCCACTGGGGGTATCAAGATTGGAGGTTCTTGAAGATACTGCTTTATTTTGTCGAATGCCTTCTGGAAATCCTCATTCCAAGTAATCGCCTGATCTTTCTTTAAAAGCTTGAACATCGGTTCACAAGTGGCCGTGAGCTGAGAGATAAACCTTGCAATGTAGTTTATTCGGCCCAGGAAACCACGAACTTCTTTTTCTGTTTTTGGCGCTGGCATCTCTTGGATAGCTTTTATTTTCGCAGGATCAACTTCAATACCTCGTTCACTAACGATAAACCCCAATAACTTTCCGGACCGCACCCCGAAAGTGCACTTGTTAGGGTTCAGCCTCAGCCTGAACTTCCTAAGCCTTTCAAACAACTTCAACAAATTGACCAGATGCTCTTCCTCCGTTTGGGACTTTGCAATCATGTCATCAACATAGACCTCGATCTCATGATGAATCATATCATGAAACAAAGTTACCATTGCTCGCTGGTAAGTGGCCCCTGCGTTCTTCAGACCGAAGGGCATTACCTTATAGCAGAATGTTCCCCAGGGGGTGATAAACGTCGTTTTCTCCATGTCCTCCGGTGCCATCTTTATCTGATTGTAACCGGAGAAGCCATCCATGAACGAAAACACGGAAAACTGGGTTGTGTTGTCGACCAACACATCGATATGAGGCAACGGGAAATCATCCTTAGGACTCGCCCTGTTCAAATCCCGATAATCGACGCACATGCGTACCTTACCGTCCTTCTTCGGTACAGGCACGATGTTGGCGACCCACGGAGGGTAAGTGGTAACGGCTAGAAATCCTGCGTCCAACTGCTTCTGGACTTCTTCTTTGATTTTTACAGCCATATCTGGTCTCGTCCGCCTAAGCTTCTGCTTGACTGGAGGGCAATCTTCTCGCAACGGCAAGCGATGAACCACGATATCAGTGTCAAGTCCGGGCATATCCTCGTAGGACCAAGCAAAGACGTCACTATACTCTCGAAGCATCTCGACCAGTCTATGCTTGACATCATTCTGCAGCGCAGCCCCCACTCTGACATTTCTGACGAGCTCCTCAGAACCCAGATTTACAATCTCAATATCCTCCTCGTGAGGCAGAATAACCTTTTCTTCTTGTCTCAACAAACGAGCCAACTCTTCCGGAAGGTCTTCGTCTTCATCAATCTCATCCTCGGCTTGATAGATCGGGCAATCAAAGTCGTAGTGAGCCGTAGAGGGTCCAGAGTCGATGTCATCTGTTACGTGGATCCTGCAATAACAAGGGTTAAGTTTGAAGCAAGAATATGCAGGTTAGCACGAACCTCGTTGCCATTTTACTGTTTTTTGAAATAAACATAAAACAGGAATAACAGAGAACACAACATTTGATTACGAAGAAAACGCCTTTTATTTATTAACAAAATGCATTCACATAATCCAACAAGGCCCTGACAGTAAAACCACTATGCCCCGGGCAGGACATAGGGTTGTACAAAGATTGTAAAAAGCAAATCATTACTCTTCACTTGTCAGCTTGATAATCTCCTTGATGGTCCAGTTGTGGAGGTGCTCGCCCGGCTTGCTCGGTTGAATTCAGGCGTCAAGATCGCAATCACTGTCCCCGCTGTCCTCTGACGCAGCGTTGATGCTCTCGAAAATTACTCCCCCCTTGGTGAATAGGATTGGCCCTTTCCCACGAGACGAGCTGCCAGAAGAAGATGAAGCTTCAGCTCCAGGAGAATATCCCAATCCAAACTTATCCTGTTTGATTGGTATATCCAAGACATGCCCCTAGCCTGGGGTGGAACCGGCTTCGACAACGGCCCGAGCTTCCTTAAACGAGGAGAGATTCATCTCTTGCTTCTCTGCGACGGCAGGAGCTACCTCTTTTACCCTGACGGTTTCAAATGCTTGGCAAAGCGTTTCATGGATCTCGCCATCCATTTCAACATATTTAAAGGACGACAGGTGGCTCACCATGATGTCCTCTTCACCACAGACGGTCACTATGCTGCCCCCAACAGCATATTTGAGCTTCTGATGCAGCGTGGACGTCACGGCACCAGCAGAATGGATCCATGGCCGACCCAGGAGGCAACTATAGGCGGGCATGATATCCATGATATAGAAAACCGTATTGAACGTCTCTGGACCAACTTGAATTGGCAGGGTCAGTTCTCCGAAGACGTGGCGCTTGGTTCCGTCAAAGGCTTTCACGACCAGATCACTGGGCGTGCACAGCAGTCCACGGGTATCCAACTTCATTAGTGCCTTTTTCGGAAGCACGTTAAGCGAGGAACCCGTATCCACCAGGACATGCGACATAACGGTACCTCTGCACTCTATTGAGACGTGCAAGGCGTGGTTGTGATCCCTTCCTTTAGGAGTCAGCTCCAGATCTGTGAATCCCAGCCCATTACCAGCATTGACATGGGCCACCACCTCCTCGAGTTGATTTACTGATATCTCCTGCGGCACGTATGCATCATTCAATACCTTCAGTAACGCGTTGCGGTGCGCCTCAGAACACAGCAACAGGTTAAGAATCGAGATCTTTGACGGAGTCTGATGAAGATGATCTACAATTTTGTAGTCACTCTTCTTGATTAGTCGCATGAATTCTTCAGCATCTTTAACCAGCAAGTCCTTCTCTGCCCCTGCAGGGACCTCTTCAACAGCTTTACCTTTACCCTTATCCACAGCGTCAGCCCGGACCACTTTCTCTGCTGCAACCTCTGCTGGCGCAAACACTCTCCCGCTTCTAGTGATACCACTGACTTCAGTAAGATTCTGCACAGTCGATCCGAACGGCTCAAGCTCTATCTTTTGACCATTACAATAAACTTCGGCGCCATAATGCCATGGAACGGCATTAGTACTCTCGAATGGGATTGGTCCGGCCCTATTGATGGTGATAGTAGGCGGACGGGGTGCTGAAATAGTAATAGGGTGACGAGGAATAGTAATGGTAGCAACTTCGTCTGCCTGCTTCAGCATGACTTCCCCTAATGCACTCTCAACGCTCCGGCTGAATTGTAACATACCCTCAGACATCAGGCTTTGGATACCTTCGATCAGCTGCTCACACCCATCAGGAAGTGTAGCACAGGCCATACATAATTCCCCACATCCAGGAAAGAAGCCCTTCTTCAGCAACTTAGCCTTGACAAAACTCAACGGCGTCTTCAAATCTTTGACATCGGTCAGCAAGTCCGCACTCTCTTCAGTGATAACAGCATTCACTCCGCCCCCCTTATGATGAGGCATCGGGTTTTTGGTGACGTTGGGCACGCTGTCAGAAAAGTTGATAACCTTGGCGTCCACCAAGTCCTGCACTTTGTGTTTGAAAGCTTTACAATTCTCAATCGTATGGCCAGGTGCCCCAGTATGAAATTCACAAGTAGCATTGGCATCATACCCTGGTGGTGGTGCCCCTGTTAAGGGAGCCATTGTCCTCTTTTGAACTAATTGGAGCTGCAGCAACGTTTGCAGAAGTTGTGCGTACGACATAGGTGGAGTATCAATATGACGGCTTGCCATAGGAGCCCGATTCTGATATCTTTTATACCCCTGCTGGTTCTGCTGCTGAGGCTGCTGCTGCTGCTGCGGTGGAGCAGCTGGGATATTTATGCTAGCAATCTGAGGCTGAGGGCCCTTGCCCTTTCTCCTAGCATTAGTGACAGCACTGGCATCTCCCTCTCGACGCTTGCCAGTGTAAGGTTTCTTACTACCTCCTCCAGCTGAGGATGGTTCGCCCTGGATTTTTCCGATCTTTATACCGTTCTCAACATGCTCGCCCAGAGTGATGAGGGCCGAGAATGTTCCAGACATGCCACTGACCAGCTTTTCATAGTAGATTCCAGGAAGGGTAGCCACGAACATTTGCACTAGCTCACGCTCAACCATCGGCGGTTGAACCCGAGCAGCCAATTCACGCCACCGCTGGGCATATTCTTTAAAGCTTTCATTATTCCGCTGTGAGAGATTCTGAAGCTGAACTCGGTTGGGAGCCAAGTCGCTATTATATTGATAGTGGAGGACAAACGCTTCTGCCAGATATCTCCAGGTGCGCACAGTAGCGGGTTCCAAACCCATATACCATTCGAGCGATGGACCAGAAAGACTATCCTGAAAGAAGTGCATCAGCAACTTCTCATCGTCAAAATAGGCGGACATCTTTCTATAATAAGATCGGAGGTGGACCCGGGGGCAAGTAGTAACCTTATATTTCTCAAAAGTAGGCACCTTGAACTTGTGAGGTACTTTAAAGTCAGCAATCAGCCCGAGCTTGGACATGTCGACGCCCAATGTGTTCTGATTTTCTATGTCTCTCATCTTGTCTTCCAGCGCTTTGAACCTGAGTCGAGCTTCAGCATTCAACTCTGCTTCTACACCTCTCTGAGAGAATATGTCATCCTGATGGTCCTCTAGCCACGGTTGAGGCACCAACAGATTTCCTGCTCCAGCATTGCCATTGCTTGGCCCTATGTTAACATTGGCTCCCAAGCTACCATTGCCGACGCCTGCCGCGTTGAGCCCGAGACTAGTCATCAGATTGCCGTTAGCGCTGCCGTTGCCCCCGGCAACAGGAACAACATTCTGTGGAGCGTCCACGGGAGGAGGAGTAGGCACGGCCCCTCCATGCAGTATGCCATTACTGTCAACCCTGGAGATCAGAGGTTGAACCAGAGTACGAAGCTGGTCTTGACCATTTGCGACCACTTGCATCAGTTCCATAAAACGATCCATCCGTTCACGGAGCTCTTGAACATCTGACTGCACCTGGTCCATTATCCTTGTCTGATTAGCGCGAGTTGAGTAGCGGTGGATGAGTCTTTGATCAATCCTGGAGATCGAAAGCAGCTCGGAACCTGAAAAACCTGTTAACAATAAAGGTTAGGAAAGGCAATAAGATATATACCATGCAAATATGCTTCATGCAGATGCATGCGTGTGTCTGTGTGCGTGGGAGATTTTCCCCCGATCCTAGTGCCTTAGTGCCAGTGCTGATAATAATAAGAGGAAGAAGAAATCCGAGCCCGATCATGGAAACATCAATCTCATATATATATGGAAGGGCCTGTCAAGGCAGTACACAGTATTAGCGAGTACAAACAGATCAACAGCATGACCTCAGCCAACAAGTTTGGTGATGGTCAGCATACATCAAAGATCAAAACAACAGGAATACAACTAGTCAAGCACGGCCACGGGCGCGATACTCTGCTAATATCTCCTTTGTCTCTGAATGATCTGGCGAAGTGAGCAGCCCCTCGACGAGTAGTTCCCTCTGCCTGATAGTATGCTGAAGCCCCTGGACTGAACTCTCCCAAGTGCCTTTGCCAAAGCAATCCTCCAGCTTCCGCTTCTTAGACTCAAACATCAGCTTATGCTCCTTCAGGCTAGCAATAGCTTTGTTGAGACGGGCTTCAGCGGAGTACCTGCGGGCGGTCTCTTCATCAAACCTCCGCTCACTGTCTTTTACCTCGACTTCTAGCTTAGAAATCTGCAGCATCAACTTGTCTTCTCGCTCCTTCCTGGTAGCCATGGAGGTCTTCCAATGCTGGTCGAACTTAGATATTCTCTGATATGCTTCCTCCAAATGCTGCTTCTTCGTAGCTAGCACATCATTAGCAGCTCTGAAGTCTTGACCTAAGCGTTCCCGATCAGCAATCTGCTTTGCCAAGTCTGCACTCAACTGGTTTACCGACTCTGTTTGCTTTTTTAGAGCATGCACGGCTTCATTCCTCTCACTTCGCAGATGCGCTAACTCCTTCTCTAATTCTGCATTTGCCCTCTTCAGTTCATCACGCTCAGCTAATACCTGGTTGTGCTGATGAATGGACACAGTGGTAGGCTCCTCGACTGGCGGGGGACTCTCTGGTCTGACATGAGGGAATGGCATCCCTATAGTGCTGGCTCTGGTTCTGATCCAATCTGAATAAGGAGGGTAGGCCTGGCTGTTGCTCTTCCCCAACAAAGGCTTTCCTCTCGTGCTGATGTTGTTCCATGCATACTGAAGCTTGGACAACAAATCCCCCTCTAGAATACCCGTGAGGTACAGAGATTCCCGTACCTCCTCCTCCTTCGGTGGAGTCCTCAGAGCATATGCAAACTGACGAACTAGCAATGACGGATTGTAGTTGATGCAACCCTTCCTACCTATCAAAGGTACGTTAGGAAACCCACTACAACTGAAGATCAACTCGGTGCCTAACCTGTCTCTGTCAACGAACCAATCAATATCTTCTGCCGACAAGCTCATCAGACGCTCAGGCCACTCGGCTGTGGCTGCAGACAAGACAGAAGAACCCTTCTTAGGCAAATGACTATCAAACCACTTGTACAACAATGGTACGCAGCATGAAACATTCTTCCCTCTCCGGTTCTCATTCTTGTAATGCACTGAATGGTAAACGTCTCCGATCAGAGTAGGGACTGGATTCCCTGAGGCAAAGATATGGAATGCATCGAAGTCCACGAAATCAGGCATGCTGGGAAATAGGATAATGCCATATATGCATAAAGCAAGGATGGCGCTGAAGGCGTCCCAACATTTGTCCTTAGCACACTGCTGAGCCCTAGCTATCAGAAACTGCAGAGAGAACCCTGGGACCTTGTTCCAACTCGTCACTACTAACTTAGAAGCACTCAAGTGGAGTGAGGAAGCCAAACCAACCAGATCAGGCTCAGCATCCATGTGGACAAAAGGCATCTGCCTTCTGATAGGCACACCCAACATATCAGCATACTCTTCCAATGTCGGCGCGAGAATGAAGTCATGAAAGGTAAAACACCTCAAGGGAGGGTCATAAAACTGCAGAAGAGCATGTAACCCATTCAACTCGGACGTAGAAGGTTTGTAAACCAGACTAAGCAACCTGCCATAAGACTTCCTGAATCTATCCTTCACAGAATCCTCTGCCAGGGCTATCAAACCAGTCAACTTCGACACATCAGGGGTCGGGAACTTATATGCAACAGTCTTTCTGAGAGAAGCCATAATAGCAGCAGAAGACGAGAAATCCGGGATCGGGGAAACGGTACCTGCAACACAGACACACGTTAATGGAATGCCGATGAATGCGCAAACTAATGCAAAATGCAGGTATGCAATAATATATCCAGGTGGCTGCTGTGGAGATTCGGTATCAACAGTCACTGATGAGAAGAAAACCCCGGTGTAAAACCACTAATCGGATCTGCTGAGAATAACCATCTGATTGGACTGAGATCAAAATTCTGTTCTGACAAGAATAAGGGCCTGATAATAAGGACCCCGGGTGCAAGATCAAGGAACACCTGTTGAAGTCTTCAGACCCCAAAATCAAAATCTGCCCTCTCAAGAACAAACACACAGCTGCTGATGAGGTCCTCGGACCTCGCTCAAAATCTGCTCCATCCAGAACAAACCACTGATGATAATGCTCTGATCAAAACCTGCTCCATCAAGAACAGACATACACCTGATGATAAGATCCTCTGATCAAAACCTGCTCTATCAAGAACAGACAAATCTGCAACTGAGAAACCCTGGTACCAACATAACTGATTCACTGTCAAGAAAACCAGGTAGTCTGAAGGTCTAAGTTTCCTGCAATAAACCCAGTCCCACTCACAGGTATGAACCTAGACTGACTCAAGGTATGGCATCCTATGCGTTCATCAGCGTCACAGACTTTCAAAACTGATGATACGATTCCCAGAAGGAGTGGCATCATCAAGTCCTGAAGAGGCCTCACTTAGCTGAATCACAAATGATCGGTCCCCAGAGTCGACAATCCACCAAACCAGCAACCGTCTCAACCCAAGGGGTTGAAAGTGAAGCCAACCGGATGAACCTCGTCTGAGCGTGGATTTCATGAGACACTAGTGCCTGCAAAGCAAGCACGCGCCCACTAATTTCCACTCTAAGTCTATGGTGCACTCAAGCCTGGGTCTGGCTTCTCACTCAATCAGAACTCCCATCCCACAACAGCACAAATAATCATATTATACTGAAAATAAAATGCGGGAAATAAAGTGCGAGAAGTAAAAATGCGATAAATAAACGCAACCCAACAAGCAAACACACAAACGATAGGATTGACTCGCAGGGAACCGGAGAACCAGAGATTCTGGGTTCGTTCCCCAGCAGAGTCGCCAGCTGTCGCTTGCGCGAAAATAAGGTGTCGGCATGACAGAAGAGTCGCCACCTTTCGTTATTTATCCCTCAGAGCGGGAAAGGAAACGATCGGAAAAACCTGACGAATAAGGGTAAGACAAGGTCATCGCAACCATTGTCTGGGTTCGGGAGTCGGTTACGCAAGGGGAAGGTATTAGCACCCCTCACGTCCGTCGTACTCGACGGGATCCTCGCTTGTTTGTTTACTTGGATGGGTTGGTTATAATCTATCTACCTATCAAGGCTGGCTGAAAAAGAAAAGAAAAATGACTCGGCAAAGCGTCGCACTTTATGCCTACGTATTCTCATCAGAGAATGAGAAATCAGAGTCAACGTAGTTCGGCCTACGAAGGGTTATGGGGGAAGGTAGCTCGCCAAGACTTCGCCATCTTGTGCCTACGTACTCTCAACAGGTATGAGAGATCAGAGCTCACGTAGTTCGGGAAACTACGGTTTATTTCCTGTTTTTACGAAAGAAGTGTTTTTTATTGTGTTTGCGATTTCAACCGCACTAGAGACTATAACCTGAGAGTGAATGCGTCGCATGTCACCCAAAGGGTACCATACTAAACATCCAGACTGTGGAAAAGAAACTCTCCCACAATTCTTTCTCAGATAGCTTAAGGCTCGTAACGTACAAAAGAAATCATTCATGATTACTGTATCTTAAACTGCTTTGAGGTGAGAAGAGAACAGACCCAACTAGGAGGGAGACTATCAAGTCCTACTGTTGTCATGCCATGGATTCATCCTATGGTTGAGGTTTGAACAGGGAACTCCTAGAAGTTGTCATGCATAGGTTTCAACCTAAAAGTCTATCATCAAATCCTTATCAAAGGAAATGAGAGTCCTAAGGGATCATGTCAATGATACACCAAAACAGACAAAAGCATCAGCTTTAACAGTAAAATGCATGCAATGCAAGTGAGGGAGGAAATGTGTGCGGGGCTTCAGCCTCCACAAGCTCGTCTCGACCTCAAGCCAGTCATGAAATAACAGTAATCATACTGAAAAATAAACAACATGCTATCAAGCAATAAACAGTAAACTGCAATCATACAGATAAAAGAAATAAACTGCAATCAAGCAAAATAAACACATGGGCAAGGGAGCTGGGCTCTACCGAATACCCGCAAGCAAAGCCAAGCAATAACAATACAATCAGTTGCACTCATGCCCTTAGACTGAACTTATTCTAAATGGGCTTAGTCTAATGCAACAGACAAATCAGACAAAACACACAATACATCAAAGAAAACAGAAGAAAGCCCTAGCTCCTCCAGCAGCAACCCAGTCTTCAGACTTCAGAGATCACTTGCTTTCCAGGTATCAATCCTACAACATGAGTATCAACTCATCCTCTCCCTTTGAGCTTCAGCTCCTTTGATCAGCTCCACCTTCAGGCTTCACTATCTTCAGGGATCTTCAGGCATCAATTTGATCTTCACAGAGTCTTCAGACTCCAATAATCTCCAAGGAATCATCCTCTTCAAGGCCTCAGCTTCTATCTTCAATGGCTCCAATGCTCCAGCAAACAAGATTCAGTCAACAAGATGAGTGGGGGATGTTACAGTGCTCACTGACTTCCAAAGGATGCCATTGAGGACTTAACATCAAAGGAAAGGCTCTCTCAAAGTTCTACCTTATGGGGCAAGGTCACTAATCCCTCCAAAGGAGAGAGGTGAATACCCTTAAGGGACTCTATGTCACAGAGAAGAAAGGAGGTGAACAAAACACTCCTTGTTTATTGAACAAAGTATTCTATCTAGGGCTTTGCCTATGCACCTATCAACCTATAAACAAAACAACAAAAGCTATACTAAACCCCTCTGCAAGGTCTTCAAAGCTTCAATGATGATCCACAAGGTCTTCAACTCAATCTTCAAAGCTCACACACTCAAAAGAGAAGGAAAGAAAACACAACAATACAACTTATGCCTTTAAGCAACACATATACTATCCATACATTCAAAAATCAATGAAAAATACTAAAACACCATACAATATTCTAGCAAAATTCTAGGGGATTCTATACATACTTACCCTTAACCCATATATTCCCCATACACTAATTTGGCCTATAAACCCCAAAACAAATTTGTTCAAGTCTACCTACACAACCTAAAACCCTAATTAGAGCACCTAAATGTCCAACAATCAAACTACATCAAATTTTAATCTAAAAATCAAGAATTAAATCCTATGGGGAACTATGATACAATATCTAATTACACAAAAAAGAATGGCTCAAAAACCCTAAGGGAAAGTCCTAAAATAAATTCCACAAAATCATGCACAAAATTAATCCTATTTTAAAAGCTATTTAAAAGAAAAATCTACTAAAAATATGAAAATAAAATAAAATGGACATTTTATTTATTTATATTTTTTTGACAGGTTTATTAACATGTAGAAAAAAGAAGAATTAAAAAATATGCATTTTTGGATTTTATATGAATTTTACAAACGCAAGAAAATATTAAAAGAATTAAAAATAAAAGATAAAAAGAATTAAAAGGGAGGGGGGTGGAAATAGCAAGAAGCGCTAGTTATTATATGAGATGGGCTGAATGGGGTGGGGTGCGAATATCATGTGGCACTAGGCCCAGGTTTAATCTGAATCCAAACAACAAAGCCAATGCGCTGGGGGGTGGAAATAGAAGGGATTTCACGCGTTATTGGTATTGGGCTCTAACAGGGGGGTGGGGATATCACGTTCTCATTTAAGCCCAGAATTCTGTTTTAAGTTAAACGGTGCGTTTAACCTTTCAAATTTCCCTCCGTTCTCTGATCAATCCTGACCACACGATATGCCTCTCAGTCAATGGCTTGACTCTAATCGGAGGGTCCCTAGCCATCGTCCCCAATGCTCCATTCTAGGGTTTCAGAAAACGTGAGTTCATGCAGCATATTTCCATCACTTCGTTCTCCTCCAATTCTCCATGATTCTCAAAACTTCCAAAGCCAAAATGATCCTTGAATTACAGAGAATACAACCATATGAATTTTGCTCATGGAATCTTGGTATCATGCACGAACAGAATGGATGAAAGCTAGGGTTTCACATGTTCACTCTGCAATCAATCATGAAGAAACTTAAATCTAAGGGTATGATCTTGTTCTACTCCTCACCCTGATCTCCACAAGCTATAACATGTTAATTGTAACTCATAATCCAGCTTGTTCTTGCAAGTTAAAGATTCAATGCCCTGCCATGAAACTTCTCTGATTGCACTCTAACTCTCAGGATTTGGTCTTCTACCTTAACTTAACAGTTCTACACCTATCACTATGACAGAATATACATGAACTATGAGATTTGAGCAAGAACACCAACCTGTTACACTTTAATGGAGGTTATGGTTTCCTTGCAATCCAGTGCTTGAAACCTTCCTTGTTTGATCCTTAGAGGCCAATATGGATTCTGTATGCAGCAAAAATGATGAACAAGGCTTGAAACTCGAGTTGGACAGCAAAATGCAATTCTTGCAATTTCCTCAAGATAGCTTCAAACTGCCATGGATTCTCTTCTACCTCAGCATGTACTCACTCACAATGATCAGAATAATAGGTTTGTGGTGGAGAAATGAATGGAGATTGAAGAGAATGAAGGTTTGAGATCAAATTGCCAATGGAAGAATCTTGCTCTTCACACTCTAATCTCACCTCTCATCAACAATGATCACCAACCATTTACCCTCCCTGATTCACTCTTTAAATAATGATTAATGGAAGCTCTTGGATTCATCTAGAAAGATCTAGAAAGTATTGAAAATCTCATGTGATGGTAACTTGAATGTCTCATGCACCATGCATTAAGCCTTGCAAAATGGCCTTAAAATGTCATCATAGGAGATATTGGAGAGATATGAACAAATACAATGCTTTTCCTTGCCTTGTGTTGAGATTTCCAAAGATGACTTATAATGCAAGTTTCAAATTAACAAAGCATCACCCATTTTAAAGCTTCAAATCAAAATTCTATCTAAACCAATGTTCTCAAAATGATGTTTCTAATCAAAATTATATATTGGATGACCTATTTTGGATTTCTAGATCCTCCAAACCAATTTCCAATTTCAACTTTTCAAACTTATAAGCCATTTTTAGTTCATTTTTGACCAATCATGCAAATCCATGCTATGAGCTTTTCCAACAATTCATGACCTTCTTTCTAGACTCAAAATCACATTTTGAACAACTTTCATGTTTTGAGTTTTTTCATTTGAGGCTTGGAAATAGGAGTTTTAGGCATTGGCTAAAAATGACCTATAACTGACAAATGACCAAAATACCCCTGTCTTGTTCAAACCATAAGTTGAGTTCTACAAATCCTATCAAGGACTTATACCACTAAAATTAAAGCTAAGAAGATGCCCTTCAACATTCATGTTGACCAAGAGATCATAGGAATCATCCTACTAGGGCAAAAGTTGTCTGCAAGTTGGGTGACCTTCAAGGACCCAGATTCACACACCTCAGCTGACCTGTAATTTGTCAAAACCATAACTTGAGCTCTGTAACTCCTATCAAGGACTTCCACCACTCAAATTAAAGCTAAGAACAAGCTCTACAACATTAATGTTGCGGGGAAGATGAGATATCAATCACATCTAGAGCTAAAACTGCCTGGAAGATAGGGATCAAATTAGGGTTTTTGCACTGACAATCCTTGGAAACCCTAACTCAAAACTTCTCAAACTCCTCAATCATGATGAGTTGGTCTATGAATAATCTTTATAACATCTCCATACATCATTCCATGATCTCATGGCCCTTGGATTAGGTCTCAACCTTCTCCAAATCTTCAGTTATCCTAGGGCTGACCCAGTCAAAACCCTAATTCTACCATTCATGGTTGAATCCTCTGAACTCTTGCATAGAGATTTCTCTGGGCTTCATGAAGGCTATCAAGACATCTCATAGGCTTGCTCAAAACATCAAGTTCATTCTCAAAGTCTTAGAATCATCTGAGGAGCACCCGCAACTTTCAAGCTATGAAGCATACATCCCTGGTTTCAGCCCACTCCTCTGGGGATCTCTTGAACTTTCTGATGAAGGTATCCATTTTCAAATACTCAATGAATAAATAATTGTTGGTCAAATTTTGGGGTGCAACACCACTCTAGCCAACGGCAAGGAACGGTAGGATAAACTGAAACAGGAGATCTCCAAATTGAAAGCTCAGGTGAAGGCTAGTGAGAAGAGGTTTGATGAGGAAACTGCTCGCCGATATGCCGTTGAAGACCTGCTAAACAAGGCTCTCGCTAACCTGAGGGATCGCAAGCCGAAGTTCGAATCCAAGAAATGGAGGTTAGAAGATTGTTTCGGCGAAGGAGCGTGGGAAGACTCCGTTGAAGGTATTCAATACACTATTATGCAGAGGGAGTTACTCGTCGAGGGTTTGCTCACTCAGCCTAATCATCCAGAAATGAAGGGGTTGTTAGAAGAGTTTCGCGCTCGTGGTCGTGCTTGACTATATTTGTAATCCTTTGTTTTTGATCATTGTTGTATGCTGACCATCACCAGGCTTGTTGGTCGAGGTCATGCTGTTGATTCTACTTGTACTCAGCAACATTGTATGCTGCCTTGATGGGCTTTATATATATATGAGATGTTATTCCCATGACTGGATCCAGATTTCTTCTCTATTAGCACCGACACTCTGGCACTAGAATCAGGGAGAAATCTCCCTAAGGCACAGACACACGTTTGCATTTGCATGAATCATTTGCATTTCAGGCGCCTTGCCGTTTTCCTAGCCCTTTGTGTATGCAGGTTGTTTCAGGATTGACCGAAGACCGATCCACCGATACTCAACCAGAGCAAATCAAGCTAGAGCAATGGAACAAGTGCAGACTGACATCCAGGAACTCAGAGAGAGGATGGACCGCTTCATGGAGCTCATGCAAGTGGTCGCTAACGGCCAAGACCAACTCAGAACCTTGGTGCAGCCACTGATCTCAAGGGTTGACAGCAACAGTGTGCTTCATGGTGGGAGCACTCCAATCCCTCCACTGGTTGAAACCTTGCAGAATGGCATCCCTGTGACTGGAGGGAGTGGAAGTGGTAACGGCAATGTGGTCACTAACATCGGGCTTAATGGAAATATGACTGGCGTCGGTAACAGTAACTTTGTAGCCAATGGCAATGCTGGGTTAGGCCATGGCAACACTGGAGGAACTGGCAATGTAGAGAATGTTGGTGCTGGGAATCTGTATGGTGTTGAGAATGATGGGTTTGCTGCTGGCAATGGAAATCAGCCATGGTTGGAGGATCACCAAGAAGACTTGTTCTCACAGAAGGGAGCTGAGGGCAAATTGAACGCTGAAGCTCGTCTGAGGTTTAAAGCGCTCGAGGACAAAATGAAGAGTTTTGAGAACTTGAATACTTTGGGTGTCGACGTGACTAAACTAGGATTGATTTCTGATTTCAATGTGCCTCCCAAATTTAAGGTACCCGATTTTGAGAAGTACAAGGGCACCACTTGCCCTCGTGTCCATTTAAGGTCATACTATCGAAAGATGTCCGCTCACTCTGAAGATGAGAAGCTGCTGATGCACTTCTTCCTGGATAGCTTGTCTGGTTCATCCTTGGAATGGTATATGGGTTTGGAACCCACCAGTGTGCGTACATGGAAAGAACTTGTTGAGGCCTTTGTACACCATTATCAGTATAACAGTGACTTGGCTCCTAACTGGGTTCAACTACAGAACTTGTCTCAAAAGAACAATGAGGGGTTCAAAGAGTACGCCCAGAGGTGGCGTGAGCTAGCAGCTAGAGTTCAGTCGCTGATGGTTGAACGAGAGCTTGTTAAGATGTTTGTAGCCACTCTTCCGGGGGTCTATTATGAGAAATTGGTCAATGGTATGTCAGGGAGTTTCTCCGATCTCATCATTATTGGCGAACATGTTGAAAATGGGATCAAACTGGGAAAAATTTAGGGTGTTGATCTATCCTCAGCTGGGGGAGGAAAGAAACCATAGAGTAACAAGAGGCGTGAAGGAGAGACGAGCGCAATGTCTAACGCTCAGAGGAAAGGTAAGGGCCAGCGCCAGCAGGTTGCTAGCATAACCATACCTGCTGCCCAACAACCTCAGCAGCAGCAGCAGCAAAATCAGCAAGGGTACAGAAGGTACCAGAACAAAACACCTCTGGCAAATCGTCAACTTGAGACGCCGCCTATGTCATATGCTTAACTCCTACAAAATTTGCTTCAGTTACAGCTAGTGCAGAAGAGAGTCCTGGCTCCCTTGACAGGGACACCTCCATAAGGTTATGATGCGAATGCAAGATGTCATTTTCACTCGGGGGCACCTGGCCACTCGATAGAAAACTGTAAGTCATTCAAGCACAAGGTGCAAGATATGGTGGGTGCTAAAATCATCAATTTTTCTGATAATGTGTCGAACGTCACAAAGAACCTTATGTCGAACCATGGGGGAGATGGGGTGAATGCCATTATTGAAGAAGAGGACTCAGATTTGCTGACTGATGTCAAGGATCTGAAGACACCGCTTAGCTTCGTTAAAGCCAAGCTGATGAAGAGAGGCATATTTTCGGGCTGTGGAGAATTGTGTATGGATTGTGCGATTCGTTCAGACGGTTGTGAACAGTTGATAGCGGGGATTCAGAGTCTGATGACCGAAGAAATCTTGCAGTTTAGCCGGAGGGTTGAATATAGATCTGGAGAGGTAATGCTGAAACAGGATGATGAAGTTGCCACTATCACCATCCCTCGCAAGATAATAACCATTTCTGCGTCCAGGACACCAACGATTACCATCACAAAAGCTGGGCCTATACCCTTTGAAAGTACCAACGCTATTCCATGGCATTATGGGGAGGATGTCTACTGTAACGGACAGAAATTGGAATTGGAGCCATCGGGGCAGTCTGTGGATAACCTAGTGGGAACTGGAGGAATAACACGTAGCGGAAGAGTATTTGCTCCACCTGAGGTTGTGGCTGACAAAACTGACAAAGCTGAGAAAACTGATAAGGGAAAGAGTAAGGTCGTTGAGGAAACCCCTTGTGGGGTAGAGAAGGACTTACTTGTAAAAGACGTTGAAGAGTTCATGAGGTTGATCAAGAAGAGTGATTATAAGATCGTTGATCATCTTCATTAAACACTGTCGAAAATCTCAATTCTGAATTTGTTGTTGTGTTCTGAGGCACATCGCAACGCGTTGCTAAAGGTCATGAATGCAGCGTATGTGCTGCAGGAGATTTCGGTCAACCAGCTGAAGGGGGTGGTAGCCCATGTGAACGCCGGGAACGGGTTAGGGTTCACTGACCTAGAGCTGATGCCGAAGGGAAGAAACCACAACAGCGCCCTGCATATCTCGATAGAGTGTAGGGGAACAATTATGTCCCATGTGTTGGTGGACACCAGATCATCTCTCAATGTTCTCCCGAAGAAGGCACTAATGAAGCTGGATACAAGTGGATTGGTTTGCACACCCAGTGACCTGGTTGTGAAAGCTTTCGACGAAACCAAGCGTCATGTCTTTGGAGAGGTAACTCTGCCAATCCAAGTTGGGCCGGAAACTTTCGATGCAATCTTCTACATCATGGATATCATGCCAGCCTACAGCTGCCTGTTGGGCCGGCCATGGATCCATTCTGCTGGCACAGTGACCTCCACATTGCACCAAAAGCTGAAGTATGCTGTGGGGGGCAGCATTGTAACTGTCTGTGGCGAAGAAGACATAATGGTGAGCCATTTGTCGTCTTTCAAATATGTTGAGGTGGATGGAGAGATCCACGAAACCTTGTGTCAGGCATTCGAAGCTGTTAAGGTCAAAGATGTGACTCCAGTGATGATTGAAAAACCGGAGATGACTCTCTCTTCCTTCAAGGAAGCTCGAGCTGTTGTTCAAGCTGGCTCTGCCCCGGGCTGGGGGCAAGTTGTGGTAATAGCTAACAAACAGGACAAGTTTGGGTTAGGGTACTCTCCTGCTGCTGATGCTTCCTCCTCTCACAATGCGCCATGTGTCAAAGGGCCGATCCAGTTTACAAGCGGTGGGGTGATATTTGAAAATGTCAATGCAATGTCTGAAGACGGCGAAGACAGCAATTGCGACCTAGATTCTTGGATTCAGCCAAGCAAACCAGGCCAGAGCCTCAACAACTGGTCCATTAGGGATATCATCCAAGTGACAGGCAAAGAGTAATGATTTACTTTCTCCAATTATTGTACAACCCTATGTCCTACCTGGGGCATAGCGGTTTTATTGTCAGGGCCTTGTTTGGTTATGTACATACAGTTTATCAATAAATCAAAGGCGTTTTTCTTTGCATTCAAATGTTGTGATCTCTGTTATTCCTGTTTTATATTTTTGTTTTGAAAAACATTAAAATGGCAATATGGTTTGTGCTAACCTGCATATCCTTGTTTTAAGCTTAACCCTTGTTATTGCAGGATTCACGTCACAGATGACATCGACTCTGGACCTTCTACGACTCACTTCGACTTCGATTGCCCGATCTATCAAGCTGAAGAAGAGATTGATGAAGACGAAGACCTTCCCGAAGAGTTGGCCTGTTTGTTGAAACAAGAAGAGAAAGTCATTCTGCCTCACGAGGAAGAGATTGAGATTGTGAATATGGGTTCTAAGGAACTTGTCAGGATATGGGCTGCATTGCAGAGTGATGTCAAGCAGAGATTGATCGAGATGCTTCGAGAGTATAGTGACATCTTTGCTTGGTCATACGGAGATATGCCCGGACTTAATACTGACATCGTGGTTCATCACCTACCACTACGAGAAGATTGTCCTCCCGTTAAGCAGAAGCTTAGAAGGACACGACCAGATATGGTCGTTAAGATCAAAGAAGAAGTGCAAAAGCAGCTCGATGCTGGCTTCTTAGCGGTCACTACTTACCCTCCATGGGTCGCCAACATAGTACCTGTACTGAAGAAGGACGGTAAGGTGCAAATGTGCGTTGATTATCGGGATTTGAATAGGGCGAGCCCTAAAGATGATTTCCCGCTCCCTCATATTGATGTGTTGGTCGATAATACAACTCAGTTCTCCGTGTTTTCATTCATGGATGGCTTCTCCAGCTATAATCAGATCAAGATGGCGCTGGAGGTCATGGAGAAAACTACGTGTATTACACCTTGGGGAACATTTTGTTACAAGGTAATGCCTTTCGATCTGAAGAATGCAGGGGCCACTTACCAACGAGCAATGGTTACTTTGTTTCATGACATGATTCACCATGAGATTGAAGTCTATGTTGATGACATGATTGCGAAGTCCCAAACGGAGGAAGGACATCTGGTCAATTTGCTGAAGCTTTTTGAGAGGCTTAGGAAGTTCAGGTTGAGGCTGAATCCTAACAAGTGTACTTTCGGAGTACGATCTATAAAACTATTGGGGTTTATTGTGAGTGAAAAAGGCATTGAGGTTGACCCTGCGAAGATAAAAGCGATACAAGATATGCCCGCGCCAAAAACTGAAAAAGAAGTTCGTGGTTTCCTGGGAAGAATAAAATACATTGCAAGGTTTATCTCTCAGCTCACGGCCACGTGTGAACCGATGTTCAAACTACTGAAAAAAGATCAGGTGATTATCTGGAACAAGGATTGTCAGAAGGCATTTGATAAGATAAAACAGTATCTGCAGGAACCTCCAATCTTGATACCCCTAGTGGCCGGAAGACCCTTAATCATGTACTTGACAGTTCTTGAGAATAATATGGGGTGTGTTCTCGGTCAATACGACGAGACTGGCAGAAAGGAGCATGCCATCTATTACTTGAGTAAAAAGTTCACAGATTGTGAATCCCGTTACTCAATGCTGGAGAAAACGTGTTGCGTATTCGCGTGGGCTGCCAAACGTTTACGACAGTATATGCTCAATCACACAACCATGCTAATTTCGAAGATGGATCCGATCAAGTACGTCTTCGAGAAGCAAGCGCTTTCGGGCAGGATTGCCAGATGGCAAATGGTGTTGACGGAATATGACATTCAGTATGTTTCCCAGAAGGCCATTAAGGGGAGCGTATTGTCTGAATACCTTGCCGAACAGCCTATCGAAGATTATCAGCCGATGAAATTTGAATTCCCTGATGAGGGTATTATGTTTCTCAAAGTGAAAGATTGTGATGAACCGTTGCCCGACGAGGGTCCAGACAGGAACTCCCAATGGAAATTGATATTTGATGGGGCGGTTAATTCTTACGAAAGTGGCATTGGGGCAGTCATTACGACTCCCCATGGATCCCACATCCCATTCACTGCTAGATTGACGTTTCCGGTCACCAATAACGAAGCAAAATACGAGACATGCATCATGGGTTTAAAAGAAGCGATTGTTTTGAGAATAAAAAACCTAGATGTATATGGTGACTCGGCACTTGTTGTTAACCAGATTAAAGGGGAGTGGGAGACTCGTCAATTGAATTTGGTGTCGTACATGAATTATGCCAGAAGGCTGCTTCCGTTCTTTGATCGAGTGGAACTCCATCATGTGCCCAGAGATGAAAATCAGATGGTTGATGCCTTAGCCATGTTGGCTTCGATGTATAAAGTCAATTTTTGGAATGAAGCTCCAAGAATTGTCCTTTCTCGTCTTGATAGACCTGCGTTCGTTTTTGCAATAGAGGAAGCCTTCGACGGCAAGCCATGGTTCCATGATATCCAGACCTTCCTTATGACTAAGGGGTATCCTGCGGGAGCGTCGACCCGGGATAAGAAGACTCTAAGGAGGTTGTCTGGGAATTTCTATCTCAATCCTGATGGAGTGCTGTATAAGAGAAACCACGATCTCGTGCTACTCAGATGTGTAGATGAGAAAGAAGCGAGTTTGCTCATGGAGGAAGTCCATGAAGGCACATTTGGTACGCACGCCGGTGGGCATGCTATGACGAGAAAGATCCTGAGAGCAGGATATTACTGGCTGACGATGGAGTCAGATTGCTTTAAATTCGCGAAGAGATGTCATAAATGCCAGATTTATGATGATAAAATTCATGTGCGGTCGTGCCCGTTGAATGTCATGTCATCCCCGTGGCCGTTCTCCATGTGGGGCATCGACATGATAGGCAAGATCGAACCCACTGCATCTAACGGTCACCGCTTCATTTTGGTAGCCATCGACTACTTCACCAAGTGGGTGGAGGCAGCCTCGTATGCTAATGTGACCAAGCAGGTGGTGGCTAGATTCATAAAGAAGGACATTGTCTGTCGATACGGAATTCCCGAGCGGATCATTACTGATAATGGTTCGAATCTGAATAACAAGATGATGAAGGAGTTATGCCAGAGCTTCAAGATTGAACATCACAACTCATCACCTTACCGGCCGAAGATGAATGGTGCGGTTGAAGCGGCCAATAAAAACATTAAAAATATAGTTCAAAAGATGGTTGTGACCTATAAAGATTGGCACGAGATGTTGCCCTTTGCATTGCACGATTATCATACGACAATACGCACATCAACCGGGGAAACTCCTTTCTCACTAGTGTACGGTATGGAGGTTGTCCTACCGTTAGAAGTTGAGATTCTTTCTTTATGAGTTTTGGTTGACGTGAAACTCGATGAGGCAGAATGGATTAAGAACCGACTAAACCAACTCAGCCTGATGGATGAGAAGAGATTAGCATCAATTGCATATGGTCGTCTATACCAGAGCCGAATGAAGAAAGCTTATGATAAGAAGGTGCGTCCTAGAAGCTTTCAGACGGGTGATCTCGTCCTGAAGAAGATTCTTCCTCCCCACTCCGATCACAGGGGCAAGTGGACGCCCAATTACGAAGGTCCGTACGTCGTCAGCAAGGTATTCTCGGGAGGAGCCTTGTTGTTATCCACGATGGATGGTAAGGATTTTGCATCCCTGGTGAACGCGGACACAGTTAAAAAATATTTTGCTTAAAAATGACCTGCTGAAAAGAAAAAAAGAATATCCAGGCAAAAATAGGGCATCCCGACGAACCATAAAAAAGGAAAAGGTTCGGGCAAAAATTAGGGATATAAATAAAAAATGTACACCCGCAAAGTCGAAAACCTGGAAGGGTGACTTTGGCAAAAAAGGGTATCTCGGTGAATTGAAAACCCGAAAGGGAGATTCAGGCAAAAGTTAGGGATTTGAAAAGCAAATGACTGCGTTCCGCGTGTGGACTTTCATTGTTTAGTGGTTTGGAAGACCTGAGGTCCGTTTATCTGAATCAATCTCTTCCAAAGCTGAAGCATCAAAGAAGTATCGAAGTCGAGTGGGTTATAGAGGGATCAACTTATGGTGTTCGTCTATGTCACATTGCCGACATTTGTATATACTGATGTATATTTATGTTATTATACTTGCGCAGCTTCCTCATTTCAAGAGCTTGCATCTGTTGTAAAACATTTTTTCCCATTCAAGGGTTCGTTATCAATAAAACGTATACTATTCATCAATTTTGTTGTTTGTTTAGTCTTTATCTGTTTTGTTTGCGAAAAAACGCCTGATGTTTTTGATAAAATGCGCATACATAAACTTGCTGGCCTAGGCCGATAATGGTTGAAACATTGAATTACTTGAACATTGTCGCAGGATGATAACCTTGATAGGTCCATTTGTGAAGGGTATCTTGTCTGTTTGTTCATGTTGTTGCAGGTACGACACACTCCAGGCAGCACGTTAGATGTTTTCCAAGCAGGATGATTCCTTCTTCCCCAGCGAGCCCAGCAGCGTCTCTCCACGGAGTCTGAATATGGGACCGCGAGCATTGATATGTCTCCCCAAGCAGAGTAGATTCTCCCCAACCAGACGTATCTGGAGAAGGATCATCATCTCCCCAGCTGAGTCGTGCGCTAAAGCGTATGTTCACCCCCAGCACCGAGTCACTGTGTAGTTTTCTCGTAGAAGACTATTCGCAAGTGTTCAGCTTTCGATAGTTTCAGACTGAAATCTCTAGTGGAATTGAGATTCCCCACAGAGTTGTATTTTCCCCGGCAGGTAGGAGTGATTCCAGTGTCTGGATGCATATTGTCATCCGAGTTTGCAGTTCCCCAAGAGAGCCAAGTCCTTGGAAGTCGTTCAGGCCATGATTGGTTTTCCCCAGTAGAGAGTACTGAATAGCTGATGCTGTATTTCCCCACCGGAGTCGTCATCTCCAGGAAAGTTTTAGCCGCGAAGACTGTGTGTTGCACCCTAAAATTTGCTCAACCTATTTCACCTGGTTTATGTTTCAATTACATTATCATTTGCATAGTAAATCATGTACATAATCCAATCATTTGCATAGCATAGCATAGCAAGATATCCAACAAGGGATTAAGTGCCATTCTTATCTAAAGAAGCACATCAAGGGGTTTTATTCAAGCTTAAGGCCATCCAAGTCACCAAGAAATGTTTGAAGCTTTGAGAAGTTTGAGAGTCAACCAGTGGATTTCTCTCCTAATTTGAGGTGTATTGAGGGTCATCAATGAGCTATGAATTGAGGGTATGGAATGTGTACAAAGCTTATGAAATTCCTAGAGGGTCATATTGAAGATGAGACAAGTCATTGATTCAAGTACAAGATCCACAGTTGAAATGCAGTCAACTAGGGTTTCATCTGGGTCAACCCTAGGTCAACTGAGTGATTGAAGAGCATCAACACTTAATTGGAGGTTGTGGGATTCATGAATTGATATGTTGATACATGTGTGGTGTTGTTCCAAGGATAAATCAAAGAGAATCAAGAGTGGGAGGAGTTACCAAATTAGGGTTTCAGTGTAAAATCCCCTAATTTAGCCTCACTTCCAAGCCAGATAAGTCAAAATGCAAGTTTCAAGTGGATCCTTGGTCAACATGAAATTTTTAGAGCTTCTCAATAGCTTTAATTTGAGTACTAGAAGTCTTCAAGGAGATTTATAGAACTCAAGTTATGGTTCTTGCAAGTTATGGGTCATCAGAGGACACTGAAATTTATCTGTGAAAGTCACTTGACTTCCAAGCAACTTTTTCCCATCAAGGAGTTTTCAAATGGATTCTTGTCCAACATAAGAATTGTAGGTCTTGATCTTAGATTTAATTTGAGTATTAGAAGTCCTCAAGAAGATTTGTGGAACTCAAGTTATGGTCTTGGCAATCCAGGGGTATTTTGGGAAAGTTGAATTATAGGTCATTTTCCAACATAGGTCAAAATCTCCATCTTCCACTCCTCAAATGGAAAAATGTTCAACATGAGATGTGTTTATAATTGTGTTTTTAGGCTAGGTAAAAGGTCATGGGTGATTGGAAGGGCTTGTATCACAAAATTACAAAAATGGCCTAAAATAAGGGTGAATTTTAAATGAACCAAGGATGAAAATTGGGATTTTTGAGCTATGGGTCCAAACCTAGCCATATGACATACCAAATTGATTGGAAAACATATTTTGAAAACAATGACATTGGCACATTTTTGAGTTGAGGGTTAATTCAATGACTTCCTTTGTAAAATGGCTACTTACATTATAAGTCACATATGCAAAACCATTCTTCAAGGCATAACCAAGGCTCTAATGAATCCTAACACATTCAATATGTCATGTGGTGAGAATTTGGATCAGAATGAGGTGCAAATACAAGCTTGAAACTCAGCTGCCATGTATGAGTTTCTCATGATATTTTCAAATGCAAGAGATGTGGAACTTCTCATTAGATCAATCCAGAAGTTTCTAGAGCTTTCATTCATGTTCTATATAAGATTTAGAACTGGTTCAAAGCTTGAGTTGGTGCAGATTGAGGGAGATTGGAGAGATTGAACATTGAATTTTCAGTTTGCATAACAGAATCGGTTACAACCATTTTATCCATTTCAATCCATTCTTTTGTGTTCAATAGCTTCCTTTGGTGTTGGTGAGTGATTCCAGATACAATTCAAGGCAAGATTGGTGAAAAATCATGAGATAGCACTTTGAGTTTTCATCTTGCAAGTCAGAATCGGGTTTGGTGATTCAAGAAGTTTCAGTCCAATTTGATGCATACAGAAGCTTGATCATACATCATTGAAGGTATCTGGAAGATCTTGGAGCTTGATTTGGAGGTTTTACCACTCTGTTCATCCAAGATTTGTAGGTATGTAAAATTATTTCTATGGCTCGATTCATGAAGTTTCTTTAGGTTTTAGATAGTGGTATGCATTGTAGAACATGGCTAGGTGGATTCTGGTAGCAATTGGCATGATTTAGAGACAAAATTAGGTTGATCACATTTTCTGTTGAGGCTCATATCTGATGATTCTTGGAGGTTTAAACCTAGTTTAATAGTGGATTTTACTCAGTGTGAGGTGTAGTTGATGTTAAGATATTCAATTTTGAGTTTGGTGATGATTCTTGTTTGAGCCATTTCTGAACATGTCCTCGTGTTTTGAGAAGGAGAGGGTTTCAATACAAATGGATAGTATGGTTGAGTTCCTTGGGGAAAAACGAGCCAGATGAGGTTATTAGGGTTAAGTTTTGGTAAAGATTAATGGAGTTGCGTTTGGAGAAGATGAATACTTGAAGCTCTGATCAGCCATGGCTTTTCTACCTCCAAGATTCAAATGAAGAAGACGATAGGATGGCCCTTGGATCATGAGAAGACTTTAACTGAAATGATCATCTAACGGCCAAGACGTGTGGAAAGTTTGTGAAGGAGTCTGAGTAAGGTGAAACGCTCCGTTTCACTTAAAACGTTGGCATGGGCTTAAGTGAGAATTTGTTACCAACACCCCTTTCCCAGGCCCAATTGAGATTCACACGTGAAAACATTGCTATTCGTACCAAGTTTTTTCCATTTTCTTTGATTTTTCATTTTTATTTTCTGAGTTGAATTGGGCCTGGCACGCGCTTCCTATACGCACCCCCCTCTGGGCCCAATTGGTGAAGTGAACTGGTTCTGATTGCTATTTGTCACGCCCATTTACCATTTTCATTTTATTTTCTCATTATTTCATGGTTTTATCATAGTTAATAAAAAATTCATAACTAATTGAAAAAAGATCATTTTAGGGTGAGGATTTTTTTCTTGTTTTCCTTAGGGTTCCTAGAATTTAATAAAACAACAAAAATATTGATTCCTTGCATTTTATATTTTTGGCATATTTTACAATTTTATTGATTTTATTTTGCATTTGTTTGATACCTTATTTTGGTGAATTTAGTATGAGAGATTGGTGAATGTTTTTGAGTTGATTCTTGTTGGATTGATTAGATTAGAGATATATGCTCCCTTAGGGATTTTTCTCATATTTTTATGGTGAAATTTAGGTTAGTTTTGAGTAGATAGAATAACAATCCGTACTAGAAAACAAGCGTGGATCCCGTCGAGTACGACGGACGTGAGGGGTGCTAATACCTTCCCCTTGCGTAACCGACTCCCGAATCCAGGATTTGGTTGCGATGATCATTCCTTTCCTGTCTTTGCGGTAGGTTTGTTTCGAGCGTTTCCTTTCCCTCCGTTGGGATAAATAACGCACGGTGGCGACTCTTCTGTTTAGCCGGCGCCGATTTTCACAGTAGCGACACTGTGCAGTTTATTTCTGCGATTGACATCATTTTCCTCAGCAGTTGTGGTTCGTATACCCAGTTGAGCAGGTCCAAGTTCTCATAGAAATTTATTCCCTTGCAGCAGTCGTCTGGAGTTCGTTTCCCCAGGTTTAGTCCAATTGAGATTGGTGTGACTTCTTCTCCTCGGCAGGATGATTCCTTCTCCCTACCAGAGTGGTTCTTTCTCCTTGACAGGAGGATTTTCCCTTCAGCATTTATTTTGTTGATGGGGTCGTAGCATTTTGCATGATTGCATAGCATTTACGCGCAGCATTTCCACCGTGTGGAGCATTGTGCCATCGTCAAAGCATATGCATACGAAACATGAGCTAGGTCGTTACCGTTCTTATTTTGCAGGTGTTCCTCCGCAGAATGGTCTGCTCGAGATGATTCTTGAATTCTCCAGCGAAGTTGATTGCTTAAGATGATTCTTAAAATCCCCGGTGAAGTCGCCAGAGTTGGTTGCTCAAGTTGATGCTTAGAGTCTCCGCCAGAGTGTTTGCGCAGGATGATTCCTGAAATCTCCAGCAGAGTTATTGGTTCAAGATGAGTCTTGAAGTCCCCGGCGGAGTTATTTATCCAAGATGATTCTTGAAGTCCTCAGCAGAGTTGATTCATCCAAAATGATTTCTGGAGCCCTGAAGCAGAGTTACTTGGTAGTTCTCCAGGATCCCCAATGGAGATATGTCATCCCCACCAGGTTTTAAACCAGAGAAGTTGAAACTTCCTTGAAGACTTGATGATTGAAGTCCGGATGATGCCCGAGAATTTCTTTGAATGCCCTATGGCATGATTACAAAGATTTTCAAAAGTTCCTATTGACCTGATGAGTCCCGAGGAATACTTCTGCTGCCGTGCCGCAGAATGCCTGACGACAATGTCAACTATGTATCACTAGTCACCCTGTGACCAGTGATCCCTCGATGATTTGAGGAAGAAGTTGCAGTGAAATCTGATGATCATCCTGATGGAGATTTGAGCCCGTTGCCGTGCAACTGCCATTTCAGACTTCAAAGATTGCCCTACCAATCAAAGTATCGTTTACTGGTGCGGTTGGCAAATGTCTGGTTACCTGTGACCAATTCCCCAGCAGAATTTCCGTGCAACTGTCGTGTTCAGTTTTGAAGACGTTCCTACCAACCAGGGTATCGTTTACCTATGCGGTTGGCAGATCGCCAGTTACTGCGTAACTGGTGACCCCTCGATGATTTGAGGACGCAATGATATCAGATAAATCAGAGAATCATCCTGACGGAGATTCAGATCAGTATATCTCCAGCTAGTTGTCGTGCAACTATTATTTCAGTTTCCGAAGATTTGTCCCCATCAGAGTATCGTGTACTTGTGCAGTTGGCAAATTTCCGGGTTTGTTTGTATTCAACCGTCTTTTACCTTGATTGTTTGAGAGTCGTTCGCTTCTCACCCAATCAGGTCTAAGCCGTTTGAAAAGGGGCAGCTGTTGCACCCCAAAATTTGCCCAACTTTTCTTTACCTAGCTTATGTTTCATTTCATTCACATTACCATTATCATTTGCATTTCATTGACATGTATGCAGGAGATCAAGAGGTATGATTACCAATCAAGATCTATACAAGACTATGAGGCTAGCTAAGAAGGTTATTCAGATGTTCAAGGGTTGATATCCTTTTCAGAGAAGTTAAAAGATCCTCAGAGAGAGTGATTGAAGCCAAGTGTGTAGGTCTCCTAACTTGAGAGTTGTGGAAAGCCATCAGATGATTCTGAGGCCATGAGGATGGACTTGAGGTCTTGAGAGAGCTCATGAGAAGTGGTGAAGATCACTTTGAGGCCTAGACAGGTCATTGTGCAAGATTAAGAAGCCTCAGCCATGATTGGTGCAGCTAGGGTTTGACTAGGTTAGCCCTAAGTCAACTGAGGATTTGAAAAAGGTTGAGACTTAATTGAAGATCCATGGGATCATGGATTGATACATCGAGATGTTCTAAGGATGATTCCAAGGTTAACTCATCATGATTGAAGAGTTTGAGAAGTTTCAGGTTAGGGTTTCTAAGACTTGACAGTGTAAAATCCCCTGGCTTGACCCCTGACTTCAGGACTATTTAACTCAAGATAGGATGTTCATCTCATCTTGACCCCAACATGATTGTTGTAGGGCATGGTCTTAGCTTTAATTTGAGTACTATAAGTCCTTGATAGGATTCATATAACTCAAGTTATTAGCCAGACAAGTTATAAGTCATCTGAGGCATGTGAATTTGGAGCTTGAAAGTTACCCAACTTGCATGACACTTTTGCCCTAGAAGGATGATTCCTATGAAGTTTTGGTAAACATGAATGTTGTTTTTTATTCTCTTAGCTTTCCATATAATACTAGAAGTCCATGATTGGATTTGTAGAACTCAAGTTATGGCTTTGACAAGTCAAGGGTATTTTGGGTATTTGGACATTACAAGTCATTTTGAATTATAGGTCAATTTCACTATCTTGCAAGCTTCAAATGGAGTTTTGTTCAACATGAAAGTTTCTCAAAATGATGTTTTTAGCTTAGCCAAGTATCAATATTCCATTGATATGGATTAAAACAAGCATTGGTTGAAGAAATTTCACAAAAGGACCATTTTAATGAATTAAAATGAAAAAATTCAAAACAATTGATAATTGAATGATTTAAAGCCAAATTTGTGCTCATTTTGATTGGAAAATAAGTTCTAAACACTTTGGCATTATTAGAATTTTCATTTGGGTCTTGGTTCATGGTGTTCCAATTTGTGACTTCATGAATAAGCTACACATCCAAAATCATTCACAAGGCACAACCAAGGTTTCCTTTTGATTCAAACTCATTCACAAGGTCATATGCAAGTGGAATGAAGGTTCTATAAGGTGGAAGCAAGGCAAATTCATTTTTGCCATTGTTGGAATTTTGGAAGAAACTTGAAAATTGGATATCATAACTTGGGCTTTTATTGGACCTCCAAAGCCCACAAATCATTTCTATATATTGCCATGAGTGATTCCAGATGAAGGTTGGTGATGGAATGAGCTTGGAAAGGTAAGAAATACATTGAAAAAGTTTGTTACAAGTGAAAATTGAATTTCAACTTAGAGGCCATTTTTGGAGCAATTGAGCATTGAAGAAGCTTCTACTATCATCATTGAGTAAATCTGCAGAAGATTGGATCAAGATTCGCGCCATAACCGCTCCAATTCAAAGCTCCAACTCAGGTTTTTACATTTCAAAATTATGCTCTGTTCTTGATGAACTAAGATAGAATATGCATGTGGTTAGGTAGTACATGAACCATAGATGGATTTTGGATGAAACAACTGAAGTTTAGAGACAATTTAGGAACGAACACGTTTTCTTGTTGGTGATGAATCTCTCTGTTCTTGGAGTTTTAGCATGATTAAGTATGATATTTGAAATCCTTGCGAAAAATCCTTCAAGATTGGTTCAAAAATCACTCGATTCCGTTGAGAAATGAGAGAGATATGTGTTGGAGATGTTCGCTGGAAAACCTTACGGTTACCGTCCGGCCGTGCTATGTGTGTTCCCTCCCAACAGATTTCAAATGAAGAAGAAATACAACCACCGTCGGATTCGCATGGAAATGTTGACTTGGTACGTGCATCTAACATCCGCGATTTCGCCACATCATCCCGTCCAAAACGACATAGTTTTGTTAAATGAATTTCCCTGGGCTTAAGAGATATTGCTACGCGCACCCCACTCCTCACGGGCCCAGTCCAGTTTGCCTTGGATTGTTTGCTGCTTGCACCACCCTCCCATTTTCACATTAATTTCCATTTCTTTTTATTTTTCTGTTTTAATGCTGTTAGATATTAATTCATTAAAAATAGGTAATAGTTTAATAAAATCACAAAAAAAATATGTTCTAGCTAGTTTAAGATGTGTATAATTTTATCATATTTTTTATTTTAATTTTCCATTTCTTTTTCAATTAATCTTGTATTTTTTATTTTAATGCGTTTTTAATGGTTGAAAATTAGTATGCATGATTTGCTGATTTTTGTATTGGCTCATATTTTACAATTTAGTTCTAATTTTTTGTATGCTAGCTGTAGACTCCTTTTTTGTTTTGTGTAATTTTTCTCAGATATTTTTTAGAGCATTTAAATGTAGTTTTGAATTAAATCTTTGTGACCCTCCTCACTTGGTGATTCATTTGCATACCTCATATTGTTCTTTCTGTTTGAACCATTTCCTTTTGGATTTTCCCCCATCCTTTTAGCTGTTGATTATGTACATATTAAGGTGCTTCCATGATTTTTGTGGTAATTTTTAGATAGCTTTTGGTGCTGTTTTAGAATTAGATCATTAGACCTTCCATTTTAGGCTTCCCTCTTAACACCTTGTGATTTAGGAATTGTTTAGAGACTTTCCTTTTTGGTTTGGCCCCTGGCCTTTCTACTATAGATACCTAACATGCTTAGGTTCCCCTGGAAATTTTCCTAGGATTTTAGAATTAGTTTTGGTATTTTAGATTGAATTAATACTTAAGCTAGTCTTAACATGTTCATAACATAGCTTTTCCTTTTGATTGATTTCATTGTTGACTTTTAGCATGATATAATTTCCCTATTTCTCTTGGATGTTGCTTTATACATGTTATAGCTTATGTTTGCTTGATTATAATGATTGATTTGGAGTTTTAGTTTCCCTTTGATAGCTTTCTTATAACTTGTTCAATTAGGGTTTAGGAAGAGCTTAGTTGTTTTCTCTTTCTTCAAATAAACATTGGTCGCTTTGATTGCTTTCCATTCTCATCCTATGATTCAAGGTCCCTATGTGAAAACCTCATCTTTCCTTTGGAAGGATGTGTGGCATTTTACAAGAGGTAGAACCTTTGAGGATGCCTTTCTCTGATGACTGGTTGAATGTCTGGAGGGATTCCCTTGGTTTCCTTCTTGCTTCCCATCATCAATCCAATATTCTTGGTGTTGTTCCTTTTCTCTTGTGGTGGAGCTTGTTGGAGCATGGAGATGAAGACTTCTCTTGAAGATTGCTTGAAGTTGTTTGTTGACTGTTTGATTGTTTGCTGTTTATCTGCCTTGTTGTTGAGCTGTTTGTCTGCTGTTTCTCTGGCTGCTCTGCTTTGCTTGTGTGACTGACTGACTGTGTGTTGCATTAGACTAGGTTTCTCATATAGTGATCTAGGCCTAAGAGCATCCTAAAGGTTGAGAATAGATCCCTTTGCTTGTTTGCGTAAGAGGTTGAGTTGAGCTCCCTCTGCTTGTCTGTTATTGATTGGCTTTGCTTGATTGCCGAGAGGTCGAGTGGGTATCCCTCTGCTTGTACTGTTTCATGTCATGTGCATTTTACTGTTTTTTGTTGATCTGTTTAAGCTGATGTTTTATCTGTTTATATATCCCATTGCCATGATCCTCTAGGAATCTCACTTCCTTTGATAAGGAAGTAATGATTAGAACTTTAGGTTGAAACCTATGCATGATAACTTCTAGGAGTTCCCTATTTCGAACCTCAACCATAGGATGAATCCTTGGCATGACAACATTAGGACTTGATAGTCTCCCCATAGAGTTCGTTCTCTTCTCATCTCAACAAAAATTAAAATACAGTAATAAAGGTTAACTGACGTCGTACAGTAATAAATTAAATAAAATATTAATTTAAAAAACTGGACTATTACAGGTAACACCTTAATGCACACTGCCGGTGGTACTCAACTTGCATATCATCACCATCAGCATTTATAGCCTACTGCAGCTGGTATTTATAAACTTCTTCCAAGATTTTAAATCTAGCATGAACACATATGGTGTCAGCTACCTCATATGTGAATCTGTTGGGTCAAGCCCCAAATATGTAACAAGCCACTTGTTGGCTTACTCTCGGTCGAGCCTTCCGTGGTCCCGTAATTTCCCCCTGATAGGAAGATGCAGGAGGCATGAGACGTCATCTAAGGTGATGGTCATCTCGCCAATAGAAAGGTAGAAAGATGGCGTATCTGAGTGTCATTTCTTTGAAAATTTCGCCTGCATGCCATGGTTTATGGTCATGTACGCAACAACATATAAACCAACAAAACCAGAATAACAGATAACATTCTTAAACCAATCAATATTGGGATGTCCAAATCCAATATCTTTTTGTATTGGGTTGTTGATTTTAAACACAAACGATCCAATAAAAAATTATCACCATCAAGACATGTCTAATAGCAAGGTCTCCATAGAGTTAAATTAAGAAGGTGTCAAATGGACCTCATGGATAACTCTCTACAAAGGCATACGCAACGGGTTACTTCTGGGCTTCAAGAGCATCAGGTGCTTCATAATCTAGGGAAGTAGAAGCCTGAGATAGGAAACTATGAGAAGTAGAACTAGATGGTTGCGAACCTTGTGTTGTGAACCATCAAACTAGTTATCATCGACTTGTGGCCTCGGGGTCCTGGCCGCAACCCTCTCACATCGTACAAATATGGTTTGGGACACACGTCCGAACCTAATTCTGCCATAATTATTTTCATCCATTTCACATGTGTTAAAACTAGGTAGTCGCATAAAAAATTCAACCAAAATTCAGCCAAGTACAAATCTGGAGATACATCTCCAAAAAATAGTTCAAACATAATCCGAAGATGCATTTTTGGATGAACTCGCAATTTTCAGTCATAACATAAACCCTATTGATACCCTAAACTCCAACCAAATGGAAATGTATGTCCATTTAGGCTACCTATTTTGATTCTGCTACTATCAAATGTAGCCTAAACAACCTATGTTACGTAAAACATCATTCAAAACACACACAAAAATAGAATGAAATGATAAGCTTACAAAAATATAATTTTGATTGAGAACCTTAAATGAAGTGAGTAACTTTGTAATAAATGAAGTAAAATGGAGTGAGTGGACTTGATGAAACTTGTTCAAATATGGTTTGGTATTAGTTGGCAACAAAAGAACTCAAATGGAGTTTTTTGAGTGAGTATTCAGAAAATGAAGGAGGAAGTGGGAAGGGTCTGGTGCGAGTTAATGTATAGAATGTATCCACAAATGAATATTTGTATCACCCATTGAATTTTGAATTAATGGTGTTTACGGAGATGTATCTTTGGGATCACTCTTATGGTATACAAAGATACATCTCTAAATTAAATTTTGGAAAAATAAGGGTGGCTCATTCATTTGTGCTTAAGGGTGTGTAAAAAAGTGCGTTCAGAGATGCATTTTTTGGATACTAGGGGAAGTTGTTACTTTTAATAGTGGGGGAGAGGGGGCACCCCTAAGGATGGGAAAAGTAATTCCCTTAAATGCAAATGTGCACAAGTTCTTATTTCATTCTTTTATAGAGGTTGTTTCATCAAAGTAAGATGGAGCAATAAATACAATCCTAGTCATAGAAAAAGAGTCGGAGAGAAGAAAATAGAGAACATTATTTAGAATTAGAAAAAGGATGACATTCTTTTAAGTTACCGTCACTGTGTATTTATAATTTTACATAGTGTATGTTAGTGCAAACTCTTAGTTGCACCCTATTTTGATGGGAGGAGATGTTTAACAGTTAAAGAAAAAATAGAGTAAAAGATTGTGTGTATTACTCTTAAGATGAGGAAGTACAATACAACTTATTTATACAACTTGTGAGATAACTTGTCATTCAAGCAACGGACTGTCGCAAGTGCACAACTGTGCAAAGTAGTAAAAGTTATCGAACCATAGAGATCAATGGTTTATGTACTGAATTTGGTTATATCGGTGTATATCTAGAGAAATCAATGGGATGAGTTTTGGTGAAAAGAGTTTAAATGAAAAAGCACTTAAATGAAAATAACTTATTTACAAAATCACTTTAGTTCCAATTAAGGCAAACATGAACTAGGGTTATGATTCTCACTCTAACATATCTGCATAATCCAAGTCACTTATATTATGAGAACTCCACATAATTTATAGATAATAGATAAATGTGGGCAATACCTGCTTTCGCCAGCGCATTTCCCTATTGATGACGAATAATTCGTCTGCTTTTTCACGGCCAAGTTATTCGTTACTTTTGCTCAACTATATAAATTTATCAAATTCTTCCAAGCACTTTTTCTGTATTGGACTTGTTTGTTTAAAAACATGTGCTTCGGTATCGACACATATTCTTTAAGACTACAGCTGATACTAGAGAACACTTTACTTTCGTACAAGAGTTGGGATGCATGAACTCAAGTTATAAAATAAGTTTGTAGATATGCGATGTATCATACAAAAGGTTATAACATGATCCCCATAACCCCTAGTCCCTAATGGATTGCTCACTCATGGTGAAGACAGACAAAGCAAGTTTGATGATCACAATTGAATTCATAATAATACAATTGAAATAGGAAAAACAATTGAATATGAAAACAAAGATAAAAACTGAACTAATGACTTTGACCCAATTTTCTCCAAAGGAAACTTGAGTATAGAGGAATTAGAAAATACGTAGAAACTTTTACAGAATAAAACTTGGATCATGCATCTTTTTGAACTATTCCTTATGTGTTTACACTCTTTTTATATCGCTTCTTTCCTTTTTCACACTAAAAATAATATTAATATTCTTCACCTAACATTTTCTTTATCAAAATTTTATTTTAGCAAAGATTAGACATATTTGTAATTATAAGATAAAAATTGTTATTCACAGTTTTGCCATTATTAATCTACTAGCGTCCAGACGGGCACTCGTGTGCCCGTCTGTCCGCTTTTTTAATGTGCATGAATGTAAATATAATCGATACTTTTTGTTTAAATAAAATTTTTAAAAAATACAATATGTAAAAGTTAATAATAAGTTACGTGGAAGTTAATAATAAGAAGTTATTAAGTAAAATACATAATAAAGTAAAGGTAAAAATGGTAGAAAAATAAGTCACACTAAAAAAAAAGTATTTCCTTTATATATTGTATAGGTAACATATATAAAGATAAAATTTGGATTTGGTGTAACCTATTTTTATTTCAATTATACCCTTTTGTTTTAAAATTTAATTTCTCCTTTATTAACTTTTTTTTTATTAACCGTTATATGATACTTTGCACAATTATTTTATTAAAAGAAATTTATATAAAATTTAAATTTAAAAAATAAATACACAAAAAATACGTTTATATTTTTAAACGTTTGAGCATTAAAAAAGCGGACAGACAAACACAAGAGTGTCCGTCTAGACGCTAATATAAATAACTATTGTACACATCTAAACGCTAACGTAAATAACTAGACGACTTGTTGCTCCATTACACAACATAAATACATAACAACCATTTCTTTATGTTCTTATCCTCTTGAATGGAGATAGAATTACAACTTTGCTATTAGTTTGAAAATCTAATCTTATTTGATAGTGAAGAACTACACTAATCCCATTAAAGAGTTTTTTTTTATACTCTAGCCTAGAATATTCTATTTTCTTTTTAATAGAATGATTTTAAATACTATTTCATAATCAAAATATCAAAATGAATTTTATCTCGACATAATCATTGTAATGATCAGATCAATGAAAAAATTCCTTTCTAAATACTTACTTCAAGTTTATTAATAAATATAACAATAACCATAATAAGTATAATAATATAAATATGATTGCCTTTTAAATATTTTCTGAAGTAATAAAATTTCATCAAAGCCTTTTAATATAACGATAACCATAACTGATATAATAAAAGATCTTTCAACAATATAGTATAAAGTCTGTTTATTACAAATTTTGAGAGTGATTTTAATTTTTAATTTTAAAATACAACTTTTTTAAGATTAAATTTTTTTAAAATTAATTATTATTAATTGAAAGAGTAATTTGACTTTTACTAACTTAGATATTCATTATACGATATTTTAACATAAAATTACATACTTTTTTAAATAACACCTTTTAAAAATGATTTTTTCATAAGAATAATTTTCGTAAAAAATAATCAAAATAAATTTTTCATAAGAAATAATAATCAAAATACTTCTTCATTTAAAAAGAATTTTATTATAAAAAATTTAACAATATGAATACATATTTTAAAGATGAAACAATAAATATTTTATTAAATAATGCAATAATAGTTTGTGTAACGTTGTATTTAGTAACTGCACAAAATAATGTCCTAATTTAACAAAACAAAAAGACTTAGATTAATTATAAAAAATTATTTAAGGAAAATAAATCAAAATTTATATTAAATATATAGTTTGTGTAACATTGTATTTTAATAACTGCACAAAAAAGTTTTTATCTTTACACTTTTTTAAATTATTTTATGATGAATTTCTTTATGCCCAAAAGAATGAGGAAGTGATATGGGCTAAGAGCATTCACACTCATTATTCTCACTTTGGTTCTTTAGATGGGGTCCACGCAATTTTTTATATTATATTTCACTTCAATATTTTCTAAACAACCCAACTACATTTTTCAAATATCTATACAACTCATCAAATACTCTAAAATGGGTCCCACCAAATCTCACAATATATCCATAAAATTTTATATATATATATATATATATATATATATATATATATATATATATATATATATATATATATATATATATATATATATATATATATATATATATATATATATATATATATATATATATATATATATATATATATATATATATATATATATATATATATATATATATATATATATATATATATATATATATATATATATATATATATATATATATATATATATATATATATATATATATATACATATATATATATATATATATATATATATATATATATATATATATATATATATATATATATATATATATATATATATATATATATATACATATATTAAAAAACACAATACATCACACAAATAATTAATTAAAAAATACATTAAAAAATACATTATTAAAATAAATTACTAGCACAAAATACAATAAAAATATATATTTAAAATATTTTTCAATTGTTGTTATTCTCATGTCCATAACGTTGCCATATATGTTCTATCAAGTCTTGTTGAAGGTGTCGATGAACTTGTTTATTACGAATATCAAATCTTCTACGCATGAACTCTTGAAAATCAATATTAGAATCATTCGACAATATTGTCGCATCATTACTCAAATGATCATAAGAAAAATCAAAATTTCCATCATATGTTGCACGTTCATCTTCAACAATCATGTTGTGTAATATGATGCATGTATTCATTATGCGCTGGAGTGTGTCTAAGTGCCAAGATCGTGCTGGATTGCGTATGATCGCAAATCGGGATTGAAGAACTCCAAATGCTCGTTCAATATCCTTTCTTGCCCCTTATTGATGTTGGGCAAACAATTTTCTCTTATCCCCTTGTGGCATCGGGGTACTTTTTACAAACGTTGCCCATTCAGGATAAATACCATCTGATAGATAATAGCCCTTGTTATATTCAGTACGATTGATTGTATAATGAACCTCGGGAGCTCGTCCTTGCAGAACATTGTTGAAGACATTGGATTGGTTCAACACATTAATATCGTTGTTTGAACCCGCTACCCCAAAGAATGCATGCCAAATCCACAAGTCATGTGAAGCCATTGCTTCAAGCATAACAGTTGGTTTCCCATGATCGCCTCGAACATATTGTCCTTTCAATGCAACAGGACAATTTTTCCATTCCCAATGCATGCAGTCAATGCTCCCTAACATACCTGGAAATCCTCGTGCCTCTCCCATTTGCATTAAGCGTTCAATGTCTTCGGCGTTTGGCCTTCGCAAATATTGTGCACCAAAGATGTTGATTACTCCTCGTGTAAACTTATCAACACATTTTAGTGTCGTGGTTTCACCAATTCTCAAATAGTCATCCACACTATCAGCAGATGTTCCATATGCCAACATACGGATAACAGCAGTGCATTTTTGTAATGGTGAAAGACTTGCCCTACCTGTTGCATCAACCATCATTCGAAAATACTCATCATGTTGACCTAGAGCTTCAACAATACGAAGGAACACATGTTTATGCATTCGGTACCTTCTACGAAACTGCTCATTTGTGTATACCGGAGTTTCTGAAAAATAATCTTTGAACAATCGTTCATGTCCCTCTTCATGATTCCTCTCTATATTCCTTCTTTGACGCCTAGGCCTTCTAGAGCTCGGGGCTTCTTCTTCCATAAACAACCTCACAAGTTCTTCATCCATGTCATCATTCATATAATCCATAAACATTTTTGCAATGTGGGAAGGATTGGAAGGATCCATGTGAAAAGAAGTTTGATATTTAGTAGAAGATGATAAGAAATTGTAAAAAATGCAAGATGTTAATACTATTTATAAGACTTCTTTGAATAACGACTAGTTTGAATAACGGCTTGTTGGACTTTGAATAACGGCTAGTTTGACTTTGAATAACGACTAGTTTGAATAACGGCTAATTTGATTTTGAATACGTAATCATACTAATTAAGTCCATATTAATTAATTCCAAAATACATAATCTTACTAATTAAGCCCAAAATACATAATCTTACTAATTAAGCCTAAAATACACAATCTTACTAATTAATCCCAAAATACATAATCTTACTAATTAAGCCGAAAATACATAATCTTACTAATTAAGCCTAAAATACATAATCATACTAATTAAGTCCATATTTTTCTCTAATCATGTCGCACAACATATCATGAGCTTGTAGTTGTCTTGTATCCATATTTGATGTATCTTTTGAGAGTATTTGCAGATCATTCATCTTCAATCTCTCCTCAGCACTCTCAGCCTTCTTAATCTTTGCATCAACCTTTTTTCTCTCTATCTCAACTTTTTCACCCTCAATGCGTGCATAGTCCCATGCAAACATTGACATCAGATCAAATTTTTTTTTAAAGTCATCTTTCAAAGAATCATATTTGACATTGGGAGTAGAAGACATTTCCATAAGCTTTTCTTTCTCCTTCCTTTTGGCTGCCTTTTGACCGATTGGACGACGAGACAAAGTAGGTGATGATGGATCGTGTTCGCTGCTCATTTGTGGATTAGAAGATGAAGAATATGCTCCTGAAGTTGAATTCTTTGTTCTTTTTGTAGAAGCTTCTGATGAACCTGCGAGCCATTTAGGTTCATCTTTCAATAATCTCCATGCAGCTTCAAAAGTAAACTTTTCACCTTCATCTTGGAAATAGATTTTATATGCAGCTTGCATGATATTGCTCTCGGAACTCCCACTTTGTTGTGTAGACACATCTTGTTTGTAGCATCCAACAAACTTTTGAACATATGGATTGATTTTATGCCATCAACATTTTAGTTGCGTCGGTTTCCTCTCTTTGTAGTTAATGTCACGATGCTTGTTGTAAGCTTCACCGATCCGCTTCCAAAAACTATCTCCTTTTTTATCAACCCCAACAATTGAATCTTTTGAAACATTGAGCCATGATTGAATGAGAATTTCATCCTCTTTTTGTTGGAACCTTTGTTTATGCGTACTCACAACACGTACGGATGCAACTTCTTCACCAAGGTTAACTGTTTCTAAGCTACCTTGAGTGCAAAATTGTGGTGTTTCATCTTCTTGATCATTTGGTTGCGCATCACTACTACCTATTTGAGCCCCATGAGGCATAATGGGGTTAGTTGATTGAGATGTAAATTGTTGATATTGATATGGATAAGGTGGTGGATGATATGAGTAATTTCCAAAGTGTGGATTATTTTGTGGATTTAGGATAAAAGGTGAGTTTTGAAAATTTGGATTATGGTGTGAATTTGAGATAAAAGATGTATTTCTAAAATATGGATTACTTTGTTGATTTGGAATAGAAGGAGGGCTACCACTATTTTGCATAAAATTAGACCAAGGGTTATGTTGATTGGGATCCATTGACAAATAAATGTGTAGAAGAAAAAAATTAAGATGAGATAAATTCAATACTTCAAAGTTAGACTAGTTGTAAATGAAAATTGTAGTAAAATTAATAACCTATTTATAAGGATGAAAAATATTACCTTTAGTTTATTAATAAATTAAAATATAAATATTATAGTGATTAATTTATAGATAATATAGTGATTAGTTTAAAATATTAATAAATTAATAACCTATTTATGAGATAAATATTGCCATTATTTACTAAAATATAAATAATATAGTGATTAATTTATAGCCGTTACAATTTAATATTTCAATTTAATATTAAATTATTTACTAAAATATTACCTTTGAATTATTTAAATTATTAAATTATTAAATTATTTACTAAAATATTACCGTTACAAAGTATTTCAATTTAATATTAAAATATTTTAATTTAATATTGGCATGCAATTGAAATATTACCGTTGAATTATTCCATCAAAAGAAAATATTACCGTTACATTTATTATTATTGTCCAGTATTTATTATTCTTGTCCAGCATGGCACTTGTAGAACGTTAGCAAATCAGCCAACGTTGGCACATGTAGAACTTTAATATTTTATCAAATATCCATTAATACTGACATGCAACACTTTGTAAACTGTGTAGAACCATGAATATTTGACTGATATTTATGCTCTAAGAGGCCCGAAAGAATGGAGAATAGCATTTATATGTGAATCAGAGCAAGTTAGGGTTTCACCATCCGTCTCTGTATTTTTCACCCGTCTTTTTATCTCTCCAATCCTTTCTTTTTTATTTTCTCTTCATTTTTTTTTTGAATAAAGAGACTTTATATAAAACAAAAGAAGATTTTTCTCCTTTTCTTTGATCATGAATATACCATCAAAACGATTTTTCCGTTTTCAAATGTATTTTATATTGATTTTAGGGTTTCAATTTCTTCATATGCAACAACGTCGCCGATGGTGATTTCAATGTTGTTGTACGCGGCTGACAATTATTCGATGGTGATTTCAGTCGCCGATTCTTTTTCATCTTCATGTATTTTCAATTTTATTGATGAATTTAGATTTGTTTATTTCTTTAGATTTGAGGTCAAAAACCAATTTAATGGCTATTTTTTGCATTATCAAAAAACCAGTTTGTTTCAAAAGCCAATTTAATGGCTGCTCAATAAATTGAGATAGCATGAATTGCGGGCTAGTCTGTTCCAGAACTATTCCATACTGTTCAGATTTTAAAACCAGTTTGTTTCTTAAATCTAGTTCAGATAACTCTCCAAAAACCGGTTCGGTTCTGGTTGGTTCTTATAACCTAGTGATTAAGTTGTTATTCCAGTTCACTGTTTCAGATCTTAAAACTGGTTTCTAACTAGATCAGTTTAAATCCAATTATTTGAACTGTTTGTAAGTCGGGTTAACCAGTTTGGTACATATTACAATCTTGAAAAGTTCGGTTTTTGAAAATCCACTTTTTCAATTTTAAACCACTTCGATTTTTGAAAATCCAGTTATATTTCAAACTGGTTTTTATATGGACAACTGGATACCAGTTTGTCCAATCTTGAAATCCAGTTTGTCCATTGCAAACCAGTTATCCGTTATCTATCCAGTTCCAGTTATCCGTTATTAATCCAGTAACTGGATAATATTGAATTGGATTATCCAATCCAATTCAAAACAGTTTTATCCAATTTAAATCCAGTTATCCAACTTAAAACCAGTTTATCCATTATTAATCCAGTTATCCATTTTAAATCAGTTATCCTTTTTCAAACAAGATATCCATTTTCAAACCAGTTCTGTTTTTTAAATCTAGTTATCCATTTCAGACCAAATTATCCGTTTTAAACCAGTTATCCAATTTAAAACCAGTTATTCATTACTGCATACCAGTTCGTCCAATTTAGAACCAGATCTGTTTTAGAAATCCAGTTATCCATTATTAATCCAGTTATCCAACTTAAAACCAGTTTATCCATTATTAATCCAGTTATCCAATATTCATTATGTTATCTATTTTAAACCAGTTATCCATTTTCAGACAAGATATCCATTTTCAAACCAGCTCTGTTTTTTTAAATCTAGTTATCCATTTCAGACCAAATTATCCATTTTAAACCAGTTATCCAATTTAAAACCAGTTATTCATTACTTCATACCAGTTTGTCCAATTTAGAACCAGATCTGTTTTAGAAATCCAGTTATCCATTTGTAAAATCAGTTTATCATCCATGTATAAACCAATTTATCTAATCTGAAATCCAGATCCATATATATGTTAATCAGTATCCAATTTCAAATCAGTTTTTTGAAGATCCAATTATCCAATCTCACGCCAAATTGGTTTTTGAAAATCCAATTATACCAAACTAGTTATCTGACCTTGAAACAGTAAAATTGTTCCCATTTCATTTTTTTTCTTTCTAAAGCTGTCTTTTCAGTATATACATAATAAATTATAGGGTCTTGCTAACCAGTGCCCTCAGGGCACTATTTAAACATTCCATATTAAGAAATTATTCTTTAAAAAATTCAAACACTTCAATTTCCAGTGCACATTATTACACATCATTGCACATACTTTTATAAAAACTTACTATTTAAAGTTTTAAAAAGTGCCCTGAGGGCACTGATTAGCATTTCCCTAAATTATAATAACATGAATAGCCTCTTAACTTGTTGGCATATCAATTTTTCGTAATACAATTTTACAAATGTCAATTAATATAAATAATAAATAATATATTATAAAGATGTTCGATATAAGAATTTATTACATTTTTAACAAGTGATTTTAATATTATTTGTTACAAATTAAAAGAGTAATGTGACTTTAATATAATAATTATAAGAATTAACATAAAATTACATGATTTTTCATTAAAATAAGTTTCATGAGATATAATTAAGATAACTTTTTATTTAATAGATAATATAAAAAATTGATTACATTAAAGTTTTTGTCTATCTATTTTACCAGATTCACTATACTCTCTATTTTATTTTTATATTTAAACAATTTTCATTTTCATTTTATTTTTTATATTACAAATTAATGAAATATTAGTTTTTAAAAATTATATATTTTATCTATAATATTTAACAAAATCTTATATGATGATTTATCAAATTTAAGTATCACATTATTTAAAAATAGAGCATTTATATATTTATATGAAGATTTATTTTAAACTAAAAAACAATATTTATTTGATTGAATAGTCCAATAATATTTGTTTTTGTAAATTTGTATTTATTTTTGGTCAAATGCAGATCTCGAGTTTTAATTCTCAAACACATACAATTTTGTATTTTATTTATAACTAAATGTTGTTTTTATTTTATTTATATAAAATAAAACTCATCTATTACATCAATGCTGACCGCAAGTAAAAATATAAACTCAAAATCATAATGGTAACTCATTCATTTTATTAGTTTTGTAAGATGATTTTATTGAATCACACGTCAAAGACTAAAAATAATTTTTTTTTAATTCTCAAATATTAGAAGCTAAACACATTGTTTTGAGGTTTATAACAAAATTAACCATAGGAATTGATTTTTTTTTTTTTTAACCTTATGCTCTGTTTTATTCAATTAATTATCTTTTTGCAACCACGGAGTTGTAAGAAACTCTTCATAAAATAAAATATTAATGGTTATTAAATGCCTCTTTATCACTTCATCTTTGATAAACTTTTATAAATTTCTAATATTGTATATTCATTCATTCTTTGTATTTATACCTTTTTTATATAATTTTATTTCCTTGTTAGTTTTTGACAGGGTCGGCCTAAAAGATTAAAAATTAGGTAACAATCTTAGGTATCATATTTTTTTTTTAGTTTTAAATTTGAAATTTATACTTTAATTAATAATATTGATATTAATTAGTTTAGGTTTTAACTATAAATTTTATCTATTAATTTTATTATTACTTGATTAATTAAAAGTTAGTTATCTCGTATATATATTTAATAAATTTTCTTCTTGAAAAATGATAAAATTAATATAATTAATGTTAAAATTAATGAAAAAAGTTAAGATGAACTAATCTACACATAAATTGAAATTATTGTATTTTTTATCTAATTAAGTCGGTTTAATTAGTAATTGTATAAGGACATCAAGTGCAGGGACGTGAGTTCAAATCCGCATTATGCCACTTTGTTCATCTTTACTTTAAAAGGTGAATTCTAGCCACTAGACTACTTGACAGGACAAAAAAAGTTAATTTTTTTACTTAGTTTTGTTCATACCTAGTCTCAGTCTTAGCCCAAAGTGATTCGATGAGAAAACACACAACATAATCACAAAGTTCAATGATAAAGATATTTGTAATACGAATTGTAAGTGCATCTTACTATTTAGTGGTGTTTTGAATGATGTCAAAATAAGAGCAACTTTAGCGTCTTTATACATTGGACAGTATCGACCAAATTCTAGGCGTGCATGTGTCATCTTGGCATTAGGGTGCATATAAATATGTTTAGAAATGATTGGAAATGTCTTAGGCAAGCTCCATGCATCAAAAATGGGTTTTTAGTATGAAAAATATTGAATAGGCCGACACACACGCTTTTAGGTCGACTTATAAAATCCTTTGCTTTAGAATAGGTCAACACACAGCTTGTTCAGGTCGACATCCATTTCTTAATAACGACAGTTGTAGCCACTATCCATATTTCGTCTCAAATAGGTCGACCTATTGCCTTCAAATCTTGAAATTTTATTTTACCTTTCAATTTTTCATGCATGCCATTTGCTTCATATCTCTCATACATATATATACTTATACATGCATTTTTTTCAAGTAAGGTTCTAGTGTAAAACCTATGCGAAATCAGAATTTCAAATGATACTCATCATCTTCAACCTCTCTTCTATGCATACACACAATAAAACTACACATAATCATTTTTTTGATGGGATAACCATCTAGATTAGGGTTGGTAACGTCTAATTAGGTTGGTGTACCGAGAATATTGGGTTGAGTTCTTTGAGTGTTTCAAATAAGAAATTCAAGTTGCTATTTTCCTTCAAGATCCTTGAGGTCTTGGACAAGATTACGCAAATATGGATCCGATAGAGTGAAGGCCTTTGGACGAGGTGGTTCCTTGCAAGGGAATAATGTGAGACAACGGATCGTGTTCGTAAAACTTGGGTTCAACAAGTGCGCTTGGATTTAATTCAACCGAGTGAAAACCTTGAGACAGAAGGTCTTGCAAGGTAGTAATAAGAACTGATGAGTTGAAGCGGCATTGTTGATGACTTAATCAATCTTTGATCAAGGGTTTTAGAGGTGGCAAAATCAATAACAAACCATAGAGTTTGCAAGGTTAGAGTTCTTCATCTCTTGTATATACATTTTTTGCAAAGTAAGGTTAATTCAATCTCAATTCGATTTCTCAATTCGAAATCGAATTGAGGGTAAATGTACCCATAGCAAGGCTGATTGGGGAACTATTTAAACAAATTCTTCCTCTCTCTCTATCTCTTTAATTTTTGTATTTGCAAATTTTCAAATTTGTTGTTATTTTGATCAATTCGTTTGGAAATCAATTTTTTATTACATTTTAAATTAAGGTTTGTTGATATAATCATAATCACCTTGATTATGATTGACTTTAACATAAAAAAAAAAAAATTAAATTTTCAAATGTTATCAATCACACACAAAGTGTTCGATAAATTACTATGTTTCTAATTAGTTTTTGATAATTGTAAATAATCTCTAAGTATAGCTTAGAATTTGATTGTGTTGGAATTAATGGTTGTTAAATAATTTGTGTTCGTTATCATTCAATTGTGTTCAGTTAGATGGTTTGATTTGTGTTGTCTCTATTGTGCCATAAAACTTTTGAAAACCATTTTTGCCAAAAGTTTGAATTTTAAATGTGTTATTTATTCACCTACCTTTAGATGGAAGCATATCTTCTAATGATTTGGTTGTGTCTTTCCAATGTTTTTAGGTTCAAGTAAGCATTCAGGACAAATCAGAGCAAAAACAAAAAAAAAACACGAATTCAAAAGAGTTTTTAGAAAGAAAACAGTAGTCTTACTCAACCACCCGTGTCACTTGACACGGCCTTTGTTGACTGCATCGTGTCACCTATTATTTTTCTTGAATTTTTTTACCTTTGATGGCAGTTCAGAATGCTCATTTTTGCAGTCTTAGATCATGATGATTCTCTTGCATATTTTACTCAATTTTTGACTATTTATGCAGTATGTCTTACTTACAAGTTTAATTTTTAACTTGACACCAGACTTTGAGCAGAAGCCCCATGTTTCCACCGAAATCTGAGTCCACTGAATGAACAGAGTTTTTCTGGAAGTAAAAATACCAATGAGACAAAAATGCCTTGAACAATAATCATCAAGAACAATTGAACAATAATCATCAAAAACAACAATAGGTGGTTCAAAATTGCTTGAAAGATAATAATAACGAAATCAAATATCGAAATTTGACAGAGTCCTTTTCTGGAAGTAAAAATGCCAATGAAACAAAAATGCCTTGAATGATAATCCTCGAGAACACGGTGGATGGCTCAAAATAAAATTGCTTGAAAGATAATAATCAAGAAATCAAATATATAATATAATCACTCTCATCATCACCGCTAGGGGTGGACAACACCCGCATACCCGACCCAATCCGGTGCAAACCGGAAAAAGAAGGAGTTTAGGCGGGTTAGATAGGCCCGTTGGGTTAAGCGGGTTGTCAAACCCGGGTTAAAGTGGGTTCCAATGGGCGGGCCGGGTACTAAAATCAGACCCACGGGTACCCAGACCCGCCCAATTACTAAACAATGCGTTTAAAGTGGGGTGGGGGTAATACTCTTTCTTTACTAAATTCTTTCCTCATTTCTCTCACGCTCTGGTTCCTTCCTTCCATGTTTCCATCCCAGACTCCCCAACATTCCATCTCACTTATTTGTTCCTCATTTTTCTCACTTTTTCGTTCCCAGATCTTTCACTCTCTCGTTCCACTTCTTCACAAAGGTTTAATTTTCTCTAATGTTTTCAAACTTAGAGTTAGAATTTAGGATTTTTAATTTAGGGTTTCTGAATCTAAGATTTTTAGTTTAGGGTTTATGATTAAACACTCATTGTTGTTGTTTACAGGTGATTAAACACTTTGAACTAGTTCTCTCACTCTACATGTGATTAGGGTTTGATTTTTTAATTTATGTTGTTGTTTTGTTTCTATGAATGTCTCAGTTCTCTCTAACTCTAACTTTGAAAATTGATTTTACAGTACACAATTTTATCTATTTTGCTGCCCCTGTAACTTAATGAATTTAACTCGTTTGCGTTTTACAGTACACAATTTCTTTAACCAAGTGGAATGGACCAAGGTCAAAGTGGAATGGATCAAGGTAATTGTAAGTGTATTAACTGAATATACGTTTGGCATTGCATATATTTTATATAATTGTTGATATGATGTGTATTTGATGAATTCTGAATGTTTGAATTAAATGTGATTGTTTAAATAAATGAAATGTTGTTATGAATCATGCACTTAAAGTGAAGCTAGTTTCTTTAGAGTAGAATTGCAGTGAAGTTATGAGCTTATTAAATTTCAGGGTTTACTGCAGAGCAGCAGTCAATGTCGGCGGACGTAATTCGCAAGGCAATCCAAGCAACAAAAGACGGATTTATGTCTCTTGTTACCAAACAATGGTCCATGAAGCCACAAATTGCATCGGTTGGATCCTGCTGTCTTGTCGGTGTAATATGCAATGGAACTCTTTATATAGCAAATCTCGGTGATTCCCGAGCAGTTTTGGGAAGAGCAGTCAAAGCAACCGGGGAGGTTTTAGCTGGGCAATTGTCAACAGAACATAATGCAGCTATATAGTCAATAAGACACGAACTGCAATCTATGCACCCCGACGATTCAAACATTGTTGTTTTGAGGCATAATGTATGGCGTGTCAAGGGTCTAGTACAAGTAAGGGATTGGTCCAGTATTAGCTCGACTTGGACGTTTGGATTGTCCCTTCTTCATTTACGACGTCATTTTATCTTACATGTTTTTTACATTTGCAGATATCTAGATCTATTGGTGTTGTATATCTGAAAAAGGCAGAGTTCAATAGAGAACCTTTATATGCAAAGTTTCGGCTTCGTGAGCCGTTCAAAACGCCAATATTGAGCTCGGAACCATCAATATCAATTCACCAGCTGCAGCCAGAAGCTGATATATAAGTTTTTATCATTAATTTTTACTTTCTTGTATCATTTTCTAGTGTGAATAGTGAATACCAGATATCCTCAAATAGTATTTAATTAAAACAATGACATTTTGAAAACAATGGCAGTTGATTAAATATATGTTGTCTTTATAAATATGATTTTAAACCCTTCACCCTCTAGTTTGATGAATTCTTCCAGTATTTGTTGTTACACTTGCAGCTATGTTTCAAAAGTTTGATTTTTGTTAAAGGGCTTTTCATTTTAAGTTTCTCCTTATTCTATCCACATTATCGTTATTCACTTCGTAACCATTTTTTATTCTGTGTGCACCTTTTTTTGCATTTGAAAGCTGTTGTAAACAGCGTTAAATTTGAGCTTTTGAAGTGGTGGACTTGTCATTAGAGGTGGATCCAATTGCAAGCTCCGCTTTTCATCAGATCTTTCTTACAATATGGTATTTACTTCTTGTAGTAGTTGTTTAGTCAATTTCAAGTCTTGTATGTTGCTTTTGAATGTTCTTTTTTCAATATAGTATTTACTTGTAGTGATTTTCATTTTAACAATAGTTTATATTGATATGCAGGTCTTTCACTTTGAATTTTGTGATGCACAACTTTTGGATATAGAGGGTATGTAGTTTTGGTTATGTTGGAGTTTCACTTTTGGATATGGAGGTAAGGTTCCAGCTTTCAATTTCCAATGTTGTAATTTTGGTGTTGTTATGAATTATGCATTGTTTCCGTTGGTGCCGTTATGAACTTATGTTGCTTTTTCTTCTCTGATGCTTCTCTATGCGTAAATTTTCTGATCTTCCTCTGTGTGCTTGTTGCAGATCTGTCCATGTCAAACAATTCTATCTCTCTCAATTCCACCAGCAGAGCTCAGCGTGAAGAATAGCTTTTGATTGCAATTGCAGTTACATAGAGTCACTAACAAGGTATACTCTCTTTGCTTTTATAATTCTGGACCTAAAAATTATGCTAGTAATTTAAATGGTTAAGTGATTATATTAAGTGTCGTTGCAAATATTAAGTGACACTGTTAAATTTGATAGCATAAAACTGCGGTTACAATTAAATTTGATATTAAGTGACACTGCTAAATGCTAGTAATTTGCTTTTATACTCTCTTTGCAATTGCAGTTACATTGTTCCCGTTGATAGCATAAAACTCACACTGTTGAATTTGAATCGAAAGTGAAAATTAATATTTAAGTGATTATATTAATTGTCGTGCAGATTAAATCTGCATTCTATTCTCTTCCAAAGGTTTTTATTACCTCATGTTGATCACTATTTTGTCTCTTTCTTCATGTTGATCTTCATTTTGCTTCAAACTTGTTCGACTTTGTTCCGCATCTAATTAGAATCCTTCCCCATGGAATAATAAAAGCCTTGAGATGCAAATAGTTATAACAAAACATTAGTAACTGTCTTATATCAGAAAGTTGATGTATATTTCTCATGAATTACTATCACACGATACACAACTTTTTTTCAAGATAAAACTGTTCTCTGGGTGGTTGATTGAAAGGGTGTTGTGTCGTCCCTGAAATGTGATTTTTCAGTCACTTTTATATTACTGAAATTTGAAGCAGCAGTGATGAACCTTGAACATGTATCATGTACTTCAAGAATGTAGATAGTAGTAGTAATCAGGAAGAAAATATTAGTCATTTCTATAACGACTTATTCATTATTAGATTAAATTATCTTGTATCTAGTCTCATCCTTTTCTTTCAAATGTTTAGCATATTCCCAACTTCCTTTTATCTCCCTATATCATAGGTGTTTAGTGAGTCAAAGATTGTAGAATACAGTGTTTAAGAAAGGAAAAGGAGATGTTAGTAAATCTGCTATCATTTATGTAGTGTGTTACTCCTCTGTCTTTTGTTTTACTCAAAGTTGAAGGCATCTCCATTGAATAATCTACTTTCTTTTATGAATATTATTGCAGGCATCTCCAATATTCAACTTTGCAATCTCAAGTTAATCTCAAGTTGAACTATGTTATGCTGGATTTATTTTATATTAATGCCAGAATTATAACACTTCATTATTATTTAAGTTTTAGTAATTTGTTATAATCATATTATGTTGGATTATATTTTGTATTAGTGCTAGAATTATGTTTAGTTTATTGGATTTATGTTGGAATTTAGTATTTAGTAATTTAGATTTGAGTTGAAATTAAATTATAGGTCAAAATGTGTTATTGGACTCAATATAAAAACCAACTCAATAACCCAATTAAACCGTTTGTATTAACCCGCGCTTACCCAGCCCGTCCATACCGATTGCGGAAATGGGCAGAAATTTGCTTACATATCTAAACAGCGGGTTGAGGTGGGTGTGGCTTTTGGGCCCAAAAGCACCAAACCCGGCCCATTGTCCAGCCCTAATCACCGCCAAAGTGTACCTCGACATTTCCAAACGAAATTATAGAAAAGATAATTACATCAAACAGAATGAGTAGGAGGATATTTTAATCCTATGTTTAATCATATGAAAAGGTTCACTGATATCATCATCATGACATGCCTAAAACTAAAAAATCTATATAAAACAATTAAAAATAAAAATAAGTAATTAAAAATAAAAATAAGTAATTAAAAATAAAAATAGTAAACGATAAGTGAAATTCTCTCAGACAAATGCCTCGATATGTCGTCAGGATTTTGAATGGATCAGACTCGTCATCAATTGTTCATCATCATAGAGAAAATCACAACAAGTGAATAATAAACCAAACACTTTCAACAAAAAATGAGATGCTGCAATTGATTATATAAATCACTCGTTATAAAAAAATAAAATAAAAATTAGTTTGTAAAACTAATAAAGAAATTAAAAATTCAAAGTAATTTTGGAACATTCAGTACAAAAATTTTCACAAGAGGAGAATTGTGTGTATTTATATTAAAAAATTAGAATAAATTTTTATATGTTTTTTAAAAAATATAGTATTTTGTTATATTTTGTACTAGATTTTATTTTTAAACATATCAGATTTTTCTAAAACATCCAATATTTACAAATTGATTTTTATTTTATTTTTTATAACAGTGATCTTATATTATCAAAAATATTTTTGTTACTATAATAACAGAATAAAATCTCTTACAAATATGGGCCATTAAAACTCAAGGGTTAAGGCCTAATAAAACTCCCAAATGGAAATAATCCTCACGGGTTAAGGCCTAATAAAAGTATAAAACTCCCAAATGAAAATAATGCTCACAATAGTATCAGTAAATAGTGAAAGTATTTTGAAAACTTATTAGTATAAAGAGAAAACGGTGGCTCAAAAGTGCTTGAAAGATAATCATCGAGAACTCAAATAAATGATATTATCACTCTCATCATCGCCGCCAAAGTGTACCTATGCATTTTCAGAGGATATTATAAAAAAGATAATTAAATCAAAAAAATTTGTTAAATTAAGATAAAATTAAAAATTGAAGGCAATGGCATTCAGAATGAGTAGGAGGATATTTTAATCATGTGATTAATCATATGGAAAGGTTCACTGATATCATCATCATGCCATGCCTAAAACTAAAAAACATATATAACTAAATTAAAAATGAAAATCAGTAATTAAAAATGAAAATAGTAAAAGACGAGTGAAATTCTCTCGGCCTCGATATGTCGTTAAGATTGTGAATGGATCGGACTCATCATCAAATTCAGACGAGTGAGCCTGCATCAGATTGAAATGGTCTGAAAGATCAGATTGAAATCTAATTCAGACGTTGATTGAACCGTAGAATACACAGAGTTCAATCAAGAAGCTAACTTGCGTTTCATATGAAAAAGAAAATAAGATAAACTAATCAATAATTGGAGAAGGTGCTGATATATGCTATATTAATGAAAATTGAATAAACAACGTTGAAATTCACAACAGAAAAAATAAAAGGAACGCGAGATCGGTGTTTGCACAGAGATGAGTGTGTGGTGTTTATATAGAGAATGAGGGAAGCCGCTAGGGTTTTTGTTCACACAATTTGTATAACTTGTGAGATATGTATGGATCGGGTCCTTCCTGTATCTTCTTAGAAATTAAGCGTAGGCCCATTATCGGCCCAATTTTATATTTAGGAAAATTGTATTTTAAAATTATTTTTAAAAGTGGACATTTTTTTAACAAAAATAAAAATGAAAATTTATTTTAGTCCTTTAGTTTAGTTTAGGGTGTTTAGTTTATTATAAATTCAAAAATATATTACATCAAACATTGTCTTATATTTTTAAAGTATTAAAATTTATAAAAAATGATTATAATATTTATTGATGAGCAATATGTTATATTTTTAGTATGAATTTTACCCCTATAATTTAAAATTTTTGGCTCCGACCCTAGTATCATGTGTCACCTGATCATCCTGCACTATTGCCCTCTTCTTCGCACGCAAACTCGGGTTCACACCATTGAATTTAGACATAAATTCACAAACATTTAACGTCACTGTTTGCGGTTTGAACTGCACTTTCTTGAAAAGTCATTGAATCCTTCCATTTCATACTCGTAACAAAGCAATACACATCATTTTCATTCCCAAAATATCATTCATGGATAAAATGAATCCTAGCCAGTCCCTTATATCCACGTTCTTGGACACCCTAATGTCAATTAATGAAGAAAATCAAACCATTTTTGTAACTGGAAAACACATGAACAAGTGTTGAGTTGATTATGATGTGGAAAGGCAAAGAAGGCATGGACAATCAAGTTTGATACTTTTTTCTCCATGTTTGGATAGGTTGGAAGTATGTTTTTTTGCAAGCCGCCACATAAAATTCTTGACTTTTATATGCACCAGGGTTGTTTAAATCTTCTTCCACAAGTTTTTTTATGGAGGGCTTGAGGGACCTGTTGTGCTTGAGGCTCTTTTTGCAACAAGAAAATGATAAGCTAATCTAATAGAATAGTTACCATTTTTCTCCTCGTGCCAAATGAACTTCTCTTCTGGCCTTCACAAAGATAGCAGAATACTCACAACTTGGATTGCGTTAGCAGGATCAAGGCAGTTCAATAAGCTCATTCTTCCATCATAATAGGTATTGGTCAACAAGATTTCTAACGAACCTTGTCCAACCAGCACACAACATTGTGCACCTTGAACCCTGCATTATTAAGCAGCCAAATGCCATCCCAAATCTTCACACTTTTACCATTCCAAATCCTCCACCTTACTCACACCAATATGAGGTTCTTTGTGCTCGTGATGCTCCTCTAGGCATGACTTGGAGTAAAACCTGTTTGGGCCTTAGGCTATATTTGGATTGATGGTACATAACAGAGTGGAGCAAAGTGGAACATAGTAGAGCGGAATGGAACAGAGCAGAATATAATATAGATTACACCCCATTGTTTGGTTATTTTATTAAAAACATCTCATTCCATCACATACACCCTAGATTGGGCGGAACAAAAAAAAGGGTAATTGGATGTAATAGGAAAGAATGGATTCCATCATGTTCCATTATATTCCATCCATTTGCAAATCCAAACCATGGAATCTCGTTAGTTACCACTCCACTCCATTCCATTCCATACCATCAATCCAAACATACCCTTAAGGATCGACCTTCTTGGATAGTATCTTTATTTAAAACCTTTTCCATCCGCAAAATAGCCCATGTATGAAGTCTCCATGATTGTTTACCAAGCAGGTTATTATTAAAATCACTTATACCCCGAAAATCCAAACCTCTCAAACCTTTAGCTCGAGACATTTTCTTCCAGCTTACCTAGTAAATTTTCCTCCCCTATTTAGAACCCCGCCAAAACTTCACCAGCATGGTCTCAATATTCTTACACAATTTTCAGGTAATTTATAACAACTCATTATGTAACTTGGTAGCGCTTGTGCCACTTCCTTAATTAGAACTTCTTTACCTGCCTTGGATAGAAATTTCTCTTTCCAACTATTCATTTTCTTCCACACACGGTCATTGACAAAGGAAAACACTTCCTTCTTTTATCTTTCAAATACTATTGGAAGGCACATGTATCTAGAATGAGTCACTGCAGTCTTTACGCACATCCTGTTATGGATCATGTATTTGCTTTCATCAAGAACATTTCGGCTGAAGGATGCCTCTGATTTGTCCATATTCACCACCTGTTCAGAAGTTGCTTGATATTTATAAAGATTTCCTAATATACAATCATCTTCTTTGGGATTTACACAGGTGAAAAAAAGACTATCATCTGCGAAGAACAAGTGAGAAATTATAGGAGCATTTTTTGCCACTTGAACGCCATGGATATTGTTGCCCCTAGACACCATTTTTTTCATTCCTAATAGCATATATGCACAAAGAATAAATAGGTAAGTTTATTGCCACTTGAACACCATGGATATTGTTGCCCCTAGACACCATTTTTTCATTCCTAATAGCATATATGCACAAAGAATAAATAGGTAAGGGGAGAGGGTCTCCTTGGCAGAGCCCCCTATCTGAATATAAACTAGAGCCAGATTGACCATTAAGAAGAATTTGGTATGATACTTTAGATATACAACACTTAATGAGAGTCACCAAGGAAGGTGGAAAACCCATGGCCTCCAAAACTCCCACCATAATTCCCACTCCAGTCTATCGTAATCCTTTGACATATCAAGCTTTAAAGTCATAACTCATTTCTTCTTCATCTTCTTTTTCATAAAATAGAAGCACTCCATTATATTTATAACTTAAGACTAAAACGTCAATGATGTTAGAAAGAATAAAATTTATAGAAATTAATCTGCCGATTCTTTAATTAATTAATGATTTTGTGTTTATCATTTATTTAATAAAAATGACTCTTAACCTCTTAAATTTGATTATGGTAGGAAAATTAATCATTTCCATCAAATTTTAATTCTAAATGTCTGATTGGTTGGGAGTTTTTAGATTGAAAGATAGGGGAGAAAATATTTTAACTAAGAATGTTTGATTCAATAGTTTAGGAGGATGGGAGATATCAGTGGAGGGGATCAAAATTTCGTGTAGATTGATTTTTCCTCTCAATCGAGGTTTTTCATAGGGGAGGGAGAGAAGCTCCAATATAACTTATTATATTGATGAATTTAACCTCAATTTTTTAAAATCTTTATTTATCTTTGTGAAAATATTTAAAATTTAGGTTTTTTCATCTAATTGGTCTTCTTCTCTTTTGACGTTGAAAATTTCTCTTTTGTGGTTAAAAGTTTGCTTTTGTCTCAAGTCAATCTCATATGTTACATTCATTGATACTTCCATTTATTTTTTAAATCAACATCATTTTCACTTTTATTTACTCTAATTTATTTATTTGAACATAAACTTAATTTATTAAAATTTTAAAATTTCTATTTTGGATAAATTTTATCTTCCTCTTATATTTTTTATATTCCTATATCTTCATATTATTATTCATTAAATGTGTTTAAATTCATTTTATTTTTAAAATTTTGATGTGACTTTTTAATTATTTTAACATTTTCTTTATAATGATTTTCTTTAGAATTTATATTACCACACTCTCAAAAACACTAAGGTAAATGTGAGAAAATGAGAGAGAAAGAGGAGGGTGAGAGAAAGGTATGTTAAATATGTTTTCTGGGTGTGTGAGAAATGAGAAAGGAGTCATCTATTTATAGGACGAAATGTGAATCAAATATGGAAACAATCCATGATACTTACAATGCTCAAAATATATTGTCCCATGTACATAATCGATTATTTCACCCCAAAATGGAAAGTTTTGATTTCTAGTCATTGTCAATCATTAAGAGATTTTTCCAATCGATTATCGGTATTACAAAGTGAAATAATCGACTATCCTTTAGGTATAATCGTTTATCCCTTTGCAAAATAACAACATCATACAAATTGCTTAATTAGAGATCTTTGTTTATATCACCAAATGTAGCTTGACATAAGTTGTTGTCCTCTATAGATAGGTGCAAATAACTTGATCTCCAAGCCCTACAACCTCGATCATTACAACTTAAGCTTCACAAATTGATCTTCACAAATCTTGATGATCTTTAGGCTTCATATTGATCAATAAATCTTGATTAACAAATCTTAGGATTTAGCTTCATATTAGGAACCACTAATTCATCATATTATATGACACCTTGATCTTAAATAACTGTTACTTGAACCAACAAGACTTGAACCGAAGGACCGATGAATACTTCTCTTAAGAGTATTATCAACATTAAAGTTATATCAACATGTTGTTATAGACTTCATACGTACAAGCACATAGATCAACAATGTCAAATAGTGGTACCAATTGCTTAGTCATCCAGAGTGAAGACTTTTGGTTGTGGCATAAGTGTTTGGGTCAAGTTCATTTTAATTTAATCAATAAGATAGTATCCAAGAACCTAGTCATGGTTTACCTACAATAAATTAAGAGAAACTAAGTGATGCATGCATAATGGGAAAGCAATCAATAATGTCTTTTAAACCGGGAAAAAAATTATTTTAACAACAAAATCTCTTGAGCTTTTCCATCGAGACATTTTTAGTCTTTCCAAAACTAAAAGTCAAAGAGGAATCTTGTATGGGTTCACAATAGTATACAATTTTACTAGGTATACTTGGACACTATTTTTAGCACTTAAGGAAGAAACTTTTAAAGTTTTTGTTAGATTTACCAAAATTATCTAAAATCATTAAGTTTAAAGTACCCACATTATGAAGCAATTTTGGTGGATTTTTTTTTGTAAACCATCACTTTGAGAAATTTTACGATGAAAACGGTATAATCGATAACTTCTCATGTATGTTCACTCCATAATAAAATGGTGTTGTAGAGCTTAAAAATAATGTTTTCGAAGAACTAACATGAACTATGATAAGAGAGATGGGACTACCTAAGTACTTTTTGGCACATACGCTTAACACTACATGCCACATTTTAAATATGGTGCTCATTATATCTGTCATAGAAAAATTTGTATGAGTAACTTAAAGGTAGACAATCAAATATTTCTTACCTACGTGTTTTCTGACATAAGTGCTTAATCTTAGATAATGGTAAGGACATGTTAGGCAACTTCGATGCTAAAGCCAATGAAGAAATCTTCCTTGGAATTATTTGTTTAGTAAATCTTACGCGACTTTGAATAATATAACCTCAAGCGTTGAAGAATATGCTTGTGTAGCATTTGATGAATCCAAACCCCCAAGAGACATAGAAAGGTAATTGTTCACACGTGATTTTCGCGCGAGCAACCTCTGGCCTTCCTACGCAGATTTGCTTGTGGGACCGACCAAACTAGTCCTGGGACGATTCTGTCTTCGGCGTGATATTTGTGCGGTCGTATGGTTTGTGACTTTGTGTTTCGGTTACTTTGAAATCTTAAAGACTGAACAATGGAAAAAGAATGGGATTCTGAAGTAAATTCTGATAACGAGGCCTAAGTGCCCAACACATTGGGTAGACTTGAATAAAACTTATAATAAGCTTGAATAAAGACTTAAACCTAAAATGGAAAAGTACAAGAAATTAAGTGTAAAATGGAAAAGTACAATAAATTAAGTGTTTGGACGTATTCGTACATTTGGATTGACAAAATGGACTCTTTTCTCTATAGCGCGGTACTCAGAGTGTTTTTCTTCCAAATCTTACAAAAGGTGTCTTTCTTCTTCTAAAGTCTGGCTTTATATAGGCACTTGGGGTAACTGCCAAGGGGCTTCAGGCTGTGCCACGTGGCGCCCCACGTCTTTGGAACTGCTCCCATGTTCCTGTTTCAAATTGGCTTCCTGCCAATCTTCTTAACCCCTCCTGTTAAGGTTGTCTTTGGTTGGCTCTTTTTCTATGTTGGTTGATGCAAGTCTCATCGACCGTTCCAATTATGGTGTCGATACTTGCTTTCCACATAGGGGGGTCGACACGTTCTCCTTGTCGAGGATAGTTGGCTAAATTTTAGCCAACAAAATTCCCCACCAAGACTCAAGCTTCGACGGAGATCTCTATCAATGGAGACACTTGGTGTCTTTCGAGGCCTGATTTTTTGTCATCATGGCTTGGTTGTCGACATGCCCACGTGTCAATCGCTTCCTTATGTAATGGTGGCGCCTTTTCGTAGAACACAACTTCCCAGGCTTTTTATGACCTTGTTTCCACTTCCCCATAATGCTCCCACGACATAAGCTTTCCACTTAACATAGTGTTTGTAGCGTAGCCTTTTTAGGTGTACTCTTTCAACCAATCTATGTCTTCCCACCATTTGAATGGTCATTCCCAACTAAGCTTTGCTTCTATAAAGCGTCATTTTCACGAACTGTGTTTCACATCCACCCAAGTAAGCATGAGCAGTCCTTCAGGAAACTCACCCGCCAAGGGGACCGTTGCAGAAGTGAAGAAGCCTGATGTTCCGAAGAAGGCTCAAGAAACAAGGAGGCCTTAAGCCTCTACTGGAGCAACTTCTCGTGCCAAGAAGTGTGAAACAAAGATGAAGATCCTCAAGAAGGGGTGTTCTCGTGCCAACGACCCTGATAATGAAGCTGATGAAGACTACATGGAGTTCCTCAAATCTATTAATTGAAGAGATTATGAGTATTTTTTGATTGCTTTTCTAGGTTGTTGCGTTGATTATCCTCTATTTTGTATGCCATGTTAGCCTTGTTTGGCCCATTTTGGCTCTTGTGCCTTTTTTATGAAGCTTACGTTTTGATATGAACTTTTTGCTAGATAGGCCTCTATTAAGTATTTACCGTGTTACTGTCAAGATTCTTTTATCTTCGTTTAATTCTTCAATCTCATAGGCATGATTACTTTCCAAACTAGAACCCCACATAGCAGGGATTTCGACCCCCCTTTTGTCATAGGATTCTTCGGTTTTTCTAGATTTCTGGCAACATAGGCCTGTAGTCCTTTAAATATTTTCTGTTTATCCGGATGACCCGTCGGTCTCCCCCGACTTCCTGGATCCCATACGCATTGTGACTGAACGTCTTGGATACTTGGAAGGGTCCCTCCCAATTTGGTGACCACTTACCATATTTTGGATATTTTCGATCCATTGGAAGGATTGTTTTCCATACGTAATCCCCAACTATAAAACACTTTCTTTGTACCCTCTTATTATACATCTGGGCTACTCGCGCTTTCTGATGCAATACAGCGTCGAGTGCTTCTACTCTTTCTTCGTCTAGGTCCACTAGTTCATCCAACATCATCTCCCAGTATCATTCTGACAGGATCTCATGTTGTCGTTGAGTACGTACTGATTGTAAGTGAATTTTGGCTGGTAGGACGACGTCGTGCCCAAACACCAAGAGAAACATCGACGTCTTGGTGGATTCTTTCGGAGACGTTCGACAAGCCCACAACACTTGATCCAGCGTCTGGTGTTAGTTCTTAGGTTTCTCGGCCACGTGCTTCTTAATAAGTCTGATTATAACTTTGTTGGCTGCTTCGACCTAACCGTTCGCTTGGGCATAATACGGGGTCGAAGTAACCAGTTTGAAACCTTTATCCATCGCGAACTGTCGCATTTTCTGGCCAACGAACACTGACCCTTGATTGGTAGTGACCGTCTCCGGAGTGCTGAACCTATATAATATGTGCTTCTGAATGAAATTGATAACAGCTTCTTGGTCCACCTTTGCCAAAGGTATGGCCTCAATCCATTTCGTAAAACAATCAAATCCCAACAAGGATGAATCGATGTTGTCGAGAGGATGTGGGTCGGATCTCTCCGATTATGTCCAAAGTCCATCCTCAAAAAGGCCAGGGTTTGACTACCGTATGCAGCTCGTCGGCTGGTACCCTTTGAATTTCGGCGTGCTTCTGACATTCTTGGCAGCCTTTTGCAAAATCTATACAATCTTTGAGCATCTTTGGCCAATATACTCCTTGTTGGAACAATACCCACTTCATTTTTTGACCGACTTGGTGGGCTCCGCATGCCCCACCATGTACTTCTGATATTGCCAAATACGCGTCTGCTTCTCCCAAACATTTGAGCAATACTCCTTCAGGCATCTTTGTAAACAATTCCTCTCCCATCAGGATGTAGCTTAATGCTTGGCACTTGATCTTTCTGTCGGTCGTTACTGTCGGCTCCGTCAGATAGTCGACCAACGGTTTTCGCCAGTCTGTAGAACCTAATTCGTTTATTGCCAAGATTGCGCCATCATTCCTAACGTCGTACTTTCCCCCAACTAGCGATCCGTTTCACCAGTCTACCGATCTTCACACGTCCTGTCTGTTGACTGGCCTTCAACTTCAATAGCGTTCTCAGTTTTTATCAGACACTCTATACCCGAAAGCGACTTGTGCTAATTCATTGGCTTCCTGATTATCTATTATGGGCACATGCAAAATATTAACCACTTCGAATTGTTCTAATAGGTCTTTGGAAGCTGCAAGGTATCTCACCAAATTCTCCTTGAGGCACTTGTATTCTTTGATGAGTTGCTTAATGACTAACTCAGAGTCACCTTTAATGATGATGCTCCTGGCGCCTAAATCTTTGAGGATTTTCAAGCCGGCTAGCAAAGCCTCATACTCTGCTTCATTATTTGAGCATTTCCCTTCGACCCCACATTTAAATTTGGTAGGGTGTCCCTGTGGCGACACGACTAGGACGCCTATACCGACTTCGTGTTTGTGTCTGAATCCGTCGAAGTATAACTTCCAAGGGTTGGTGGTGATCAACCCGACATGTTGTCTTGTCACCGCATGGTCTACTATGAAGTCATCCACTATCTGCCCTTTCATCACCCTCAAAGGAACGTAGGTAAGGGAGAATTCTGTGAGTGCCAGAGCCCACTTTCCCACTCGATTGTGTAAAATAGGTTTTGACAACATGTATTTAATAATGTCACAATGAGATGAGACAAAAACCTCGATGGGGTTTAATATATTGCTTTAGTTTAATACATGAGAAATACAAGCATATGCATAACTTTTCAATCATGGAATACCTAATCTCAGCGTCAATCAACATTCAGCTGAGGTAATAAATGGGCCTTTCGACACCGTTCTCGTCCTCTTGGGCTAACATGCTCCCTAAAGTTGTGTCTGACGTTGCAATATATAGCCTCATGCTCTTGTTCACGTTTGGTGGTAGCAAAATAGGAGGCTTTACCAGGTATTCTTTGATTTCCTCAAAAGCCTCTTGCTGTTCTCGTCCCCAATGAAACTTGTCTTCCTTCTTGCCTTTTAACAATGGCGAAAATGCTTTTACCCTACCACTTAGATTTGATATGAATCGTCGCAAGAAGTTCACCTTCCCCAATAGGGACTGGAGTTGTTTTTTAATTGTCGGGGGCTCGAGGTCTCGAATCGCTTTTGTCTTGTTGTGATTTATTTCAACACCTTTCTTGTGTACTAAAAATCCCAAGAAATCCCCTGCGTGTACAACAAAAGCACATTTTAATGGATTCATATTTAATCCATATTTTCTCATCCTTTCGAATGATCGTCGGAGGTGATTCAGGTGGCTATCCTTAGACGACGAATTTATGACTATATCGTCGATTTAGACCTACATGAAATGCTCGATGAAGTCATGGAAAATAGCGTTCATGGCCCTTTGGTATGTTCCACCGGCGTTCTTCAAGCCGAACGACATGACAACCCATTCATATGTCCCCAGAGCTCCTGGACAGTGAAACGTCGTTTTAGGAACATCCTCTTCGGCTATGAAAATCTGGTTGTACCCTGAGTATCCATCGAGCATGCTTAAGTATTCAAAACTAGCGGCCAAATCAACTAGCATCTCTGCCACAGTCATAGAATATTCATCTTAGGAATTTCACTGTTTAAGTCTTTGAAATCGATGCATACTATTAGCGTGCCATTTTCTTGACGATAGAGACTATGTTCGACATCCACTCGATGTATCTTGGTGTAAGAATGAATCGACTCCACAATAATCTTTCGATCTTTGTCTTGATCTTTTGTGTTACTTCTGGAGTGAACCTTCGTGGTTGATGCTTGACCAGTTTCTTGCTAGGTTTAATGGGCAAGCAGTGCTCTACCAGTTCCCGACTTAACCCTGACATCTCATCATAGTCCCTTGCGAAACAGTCCTTGTAATTCCTCAATATTTGGATTAGCTTGGCTCTCAATTCTGAACCAATTTTTATACTCACGTAGGTGGGTATTTTGATGGTCCCGTCCCCCAAATCGATCTCTTCTAGAGGATCTTGCGCTTGGATCTTTTGCGCGTCGAAGGTTGGGTCCCTTTTGAACCCTAAAGGTTCGTCGTTGTAAATACAGCCGAGCCTCCAGCTTTCTGAAGCTGTTGTTTGTCCTGTCCGACCAATTATGTTTTTAGCGATACTTTCACTTAATTCTCTTCCGAGTGCCACATTTCTCTGGTTTTCAGTCACGTAGGCCAAAATTCGATTCCAACTTTCTGATTCAGTAGTCATCTGAATCTATAGGAGGCCACCCCATTGGTGGACAACTTGATGATTCCGTTGGGGGATCCGTCGAATCCCAGATGAAACCATGTTCTGGGTCTAAGTTGAGGGTTTGTCCAGTGTTGGCGGAGGTGTACGAGCCTGACTCGTCGTCACAATGCGCCACATTCACCAAGTGTTGGTCGAACGATCTCTTCGTTCCCTTGGTTTCCTCCATCTTGTAATAACTTTGATCAGCTTCTATGTTTTCCATGATGTCTTCTTTCCGCCAAATAGTCAAACGCTGGTGCATTGTCGAGGGGACCTCTCTGACTCTATGGATCCATTCTCTCCCTAATAAAAGGTTAAAGTTGGCCTTGGAATTTATGACCATAAAGAGTGTCGATCTTGAGGTAGTTCCCACGGATAATTCGACTTGGACTAATCCTAGAATGTTGTTGGTCTTGCCTTCATAATTGGGCAGAACCATATTGTGTTGCTTAAGGTCGGCCTCAGTCTTGCCGATTCTCTGGAATATGGAGTGATGCATTAAGTTAACTGCTGCTCCTCCATCCATGAAGACTTTATTTATTATCATGCCCTCGAGTTTCGCCTTTATGAACAACAACTTTAAATGATACATCATTCCAGGTGTAGATCTCTCGAACATGGCAGTACTTTCTTCTACTACGCCATTGTTTATCACATAGTAACATAATGGCCTGTCTCCCGCAACTTTGTCTGGTTGAAAATATTCCTCCGATTCCGACACTTCGGACACCCTATCATACTCCGCCAGGAGAATTGATATTATCCCGCAGCTAACGACGAAGTCATCTTCATACGTGCTGTCATTTGTTTCGTCGTGCATATCCAGGTCCAAATCCTCTTCTGGTGACGAGATGTATTCCTCCCCGTCCGACTGGAGGGTGTACTCTTCACCATCCGACTGGGGTGTATATTCTGGCTCATCTTCCTTTGTTGAAGGGGTGTATGTTGCCTCTTTCTTATCCACTGAATTTGTTGTGAATGTCGACTTTTACGTCGATGCTACTGCCTACTCTCCCAAGACTTCCACGATCATTGCTGAATTTTGACTTGCCATTACCTTTCCTTCCTCTACCCATCCAGTTTTTGGTGGTGGGTCTTTTGAATCAGGCTTCCTGGATGGTGTAGCTTCAAGGTTGATGCTTCCCTGACCGCCTTCTTGTTTCGCTGATGTCATCTCCACTGGGTTCGCGTCATTGGGTTATTCCCCTTGTAATTGGGAGATACCACGTAAGTTGTCGACCCGGTGTCCTTGACAGAGGCTCTAGCCTCTTTTTCCACATCCAGTACCTTCCACTTTGGCCTTTTGCTCCCTTTCTGGTTCGTAGGAGCCATCCATTGGTTTTGAGGGATATATGACGGGGGTACAAAGGTCCTGGTCTTTGTAGGTTGGAACAATTTCCAGTACTCTTGATTACGTCGAAGAGTGTCGTCTTTGTCGAATATGAACCTAGGAGCCTACATTTTGTCTGCCTTGACACGATCCGCTGCTTCTTGGTCGAAAACAGCATGACACCTGGGGCATAAGGCGGTTGTGGAGCCGTTGACTTTGCATTTCTTCTGAAACTCTTCCAGACTCTCTCCGGCCTCAGGGTAAACTCCTTTGAAGTCCATCTTCACCTTGTTGTCGAAGCCTTCAATAGCTTTGATAACCATGCAGTCCGCTATCTATTTTTTGAGGCCTTCAGTAGCCTTGATCATCATGCAGTCCGCTATTTTTGAGTAGAGAGCTTCCTCCGTTTTCAAGGGGTTCGTATCCACTTTCATTTTTGGTCGCTCTCCAAACTGTAACCTCCCTTCCTTCAATGCTTTCTGTACCAGATCCATGAAAAGAACACATTGAGCAGTTTTATGACCAAGGAAGTTATGGAATTTACAAAATCCTCTATTTTTCTTTTGCTCTAAAGGGGGGATCTTTTGTCCCACTAGGGACAATAATCTGAACGTCTTTGACTAATACGTCAAATATATCGTCGCACTTAGACACGTCAAAAGAGTATATTTTTGCAGTGTACTTATCCGTCTTTTCGGGTTCGACCGGATGTTTTCCGTTGACAGCTTCAAGACCCTACACGTATATGGAGGTCCAGTTGTCAGTTCAGCTAGGTTAACAATATTATCTTCGACGAATTCCTCATCGTCTGATGAAAATCTGTCGGTAGCTACAAACACCACTTTCTCTTTCTTACGATACCGACAACTTTGTGATTTCTCACTTCTTAATCGTTCGACTTGGCGGACGCGATCGTCCAGTTGCATCATATCTCTTAAATGTTGTATATCTAATTTTTTCCTGATGGAGTAATCTAATCCTCCCGTCGCTATTTCGACTAATTCATGTTCGGGGACTTGGATAAAGCAACATGCTTTTAACAGTCGGAACCTATTCAGGTACTGATATATGGATTTCGTGATTTTTCTCTTTACGCTAGTTAATTCCTTCAGACTAATTTTTGATTGCCCCATATAAAATTTCTCGTGGAACAATCTCTCTAACTGTGTCCATGTGTGGACCGACTGTGGGGGCAGTGAGGTGAACCATGTGAAGGAATTTTTTATGAGGGAACCTGGGAAATACTTCATTTTCAAATCCTCATTATTAGCTATGTCTTCGGCCTCTGTCTGGTATCGGGCCACATGTTCGATGGTGGATTCCTCCATCTCACCCGCAAACTTAGTGAACTTGGGGACTTTCCAACCCCTTGGTAACTCCGTTTGTAACACAAAATCCGGCAACGGAGACGTGTAGGTGGGCCAACGAAGGCTAGGGTTCGCACCGTTTCGCACCATGATGTGTTTGACCATGGCCTCCAGATTGGCTTCACCTCCAGGGTTCTTGTTCCTAACCTGTCAGATTATGTTGTCGGGGTCCTGGTTTCGGCGGACCAACACTATGGGGGGTCTTTGGGCCATCTGAGGGGTCTGATCACCCTCAGTTGCTTAGACCCCTTCTTTTACGAGTTCATTTTGTCGACCCGGCGTGTCGGGAAGTTCTGGAGGAGTTTGTCCTCCCCCATGTCTAGGTGCTCCTATAAAATCTCCTATTCGTGCCATCTGGGTGGCTAACTGCTGGTAACTTTGTGTTGAGTCTTGTATCAAAGGCCTCATGATGGTACTCATCTGTTGGGTTAAACAATGTACCATATCATGGTTACTTTCGTCCATCTGCTGGCGCATGGCCGCGACAGAACTAGTAGTAAACGTGGATATTGCTGGAGGGATTGATCCAAATCCTGGTGGCTCTCTTCCAAGTTGGGTAACATGGCATAGGCTTCGATATAGCGAAAATGCGGAAGTCAAATTTTCTCCATGACGCCAGTTCGACATGTATTCTGGTGGCATTCCCAATTGATCGGGTGCCGACGTGTTAAAATTAAGGGGTCGTGGACTCTCGATCTCGGTTGTAATGAGACGTGTGTCTGTTCAACTAGGAGTCGCAAAGAGTGATGTGCTAATGGTCGAAGTAATGGTCGACATGGGCCCCATGCTTAACGCCGCCCCGAGGGGCGAATATGTGTTTCCCTGTGAAGACATTTCTTCGCTGGGTCCCGGTATTACCATTTTCCTGTTACGTAAGTACATACACCTAAGAACCATGGACCCGCCGGGTGTGTCAATTTGTTCGCACGTGATTTTCGCGCGAGCAACCTCTGGCCTTCCTGCGCGGATTTGCTTGCGAGACCATCCAAACTAGTCCCGAGATGGTTTTGTCTTCGGCGTGATATTTGTGCAGACGTATGGTTTGTGACTTTGCATTTCGATTACTTTCAAATCTTAAAGACTGAACAATGGAAAAAGAACGGGATTCTAAATTAAATTCTGATAACGAGGCCTAAGTGCCCAACGCACTGGGTAGACTTGAATAAAACTTATAATAAGCTTGAATAAAGACTTTAATCTAAAATGGCAAAGTACAAGAAATTAAGTGTATAATGGAAAAGTACAAGAAAATAAGTGTTTGGACGTATTCGTACATTTGGATTGACAAAATGGACTCTTTTCTCTATAGCGCGGTACTCAGAGTGTTTTTCTTCCAAATCTGACAAAAGACGCCTTTATTCTTCTAAAGTCTGGCTTTATATAGGCACTTGGGGTAACTGCCAAGGGGCTTCAGGCTGTGCCATGTGGCGCCCACGTCTTTGGAACTGCTCCCACGTTCCTGTTTCAAATTGGCTTCCCGCCAATCTTTTTAACCCCTCCCGTCGAGGTTGTCTTTGGTTGGCTCTTTTTCTATGTTGTTCGTCGCAGGTCTTATCGACCGTTCCAATTATGGTGCCGATTGGAGTGTGAGGCTGGATAGTATTCTAGTGCTGTCGATACTTGCTTTCCACACAGGGGGGATCGACATATTCCCCTTGTCGAGGATAGTTGGCTAAATTTCAGCCAACAGTAATACATCAATTTTTTATGTTTCAAGCATATTAACATGGGACTTAGTCAACAATGACACTCTAGAAGTAAATCCTTCCAAGAGTAAGGATAATACATATGATAAGAAGGAAAGTAAAAAAAATACAATAAAAAAGAAACCTCAAACCAACTAACTTAAGATTGGATTGTCACAAAGGATCATCCACTAGAAAATATTCTTGGAGAGATTAAAAAGTGAGAAAGCACTTGTTTTCAAGTGAATAATTTTTATAACTTTCAAATCTCATATCTCAAGTATAACTATTTTTGGCTCATTTCTAAGTATAAACTTAAAGTATTGAAGTATGGGATTTAAGTATACGTCCTAACAAAATTGTTATAATCACCAAATGGGGTTTTTGAATAATTACTAAAAATAAAGAAAGGCTTGTGGCAAAGGGATATAATCAAGCTGAAGGGCTATAAGGAGACTTATGTTATCCTAGATGGTTTTGAGGCTATTATATTTCTTTTGACATTTTCATGCTATCTTGATTTCAAGTAATATAAGATGAAAGTTAAGGTAACACTCCTAAATGTATTTATAAACGAAGAGCTGAATGTTTCTTAACCTCTGGGTTTTGACGAACCACGAAAACCCCATTCATATTTTAAAACTAAAACTATCACTCTATAGTCTCAAACAAGCTCCTTAAGCTTGGTATGATCACCTTAGAGGTTTGTTTCTAAATAAAAGGGTTTAATTGTGGGACTAATGACACCGCTTTTTTATAAAACATAAGGAAAAGTATATTTTTTTAGTTTAAATTTATGTAGATAATATTATATTTGGCTATACTAATGAGCCTGCATGTATAGAGTTCTCAAGTATAGTGCAGGGTGAACTTGAGATGTTCCTCGTGCGATATCTGAACTACTTCTTAGGTTTACAATGACATACCGTAAATCCATAATATTGGTAAGTATTTTCAAGGCAATCAGTGGAATAATGAGCTCTAAAGAGATCCTAAAGGAGAGAGCGGGGAAAAGATTAATCAATTGAAACAAGGTTTCGATTAATCAATAAAAGGGAAGGAACAAGCCAACAATCTTTTAAGCGATTCGAAATATCATCAAAGTAAACGTGCGAAGTAATGATTGTACTAAATTAAATTTGCTCAATGAAGAAAAAAATGTAATGCATCCAATTGAGATTTCAAATCTTCAACAAGGCCAAGCTAGCATGCACCATTAAGTATAATCATGTTAACACATAAGCAAGAGCATGCGAAAAGCGCCTCAAATCATGTGATAAATTTGCAAAGCAACATGATTACATAGTATCGAGAATACAAACAATTACGTAATCGAAAAATCATACATCAAAGAGTCGCATACGTTATGCAATCAGAGGCTAAACAACTCAAGAAATATCCATAAATATCAAATATGTCGAGCCATGGAAGTTAAATGTGGAAACAAATTCAAACAAGTATGAAAAAACACCAAAAACAACTTCTGCAACAGCGTTAACCGATTAACCAATTTTTCCTTCAAACTGGTTAATTGATTAACACAATTAAAGTAGCAAAAAAAAAACACAACAACAGTGTTAATAGATTAACCAATTTTTCCTGTAAACTGGTTTATCTGTTAACACTGTAAAAAATAGCAACATGAAATTCAGAAAAAAAACACTTTTCAAAAATGTATTTCATGTAACTGCAGTGGGTTAAAGCGTAAAAGTAGGTGCACAAAACATGTTAATTAATTTCAAATAAAAGCTATAAGAATTGATCATGCCAAAACAAGAATCCAATCAACAAAACCTTAATTAAGCTACATTGTGAAAAATGCGGAAATGATCGAAAATAGAGAATTGAGCAAGAAAAACCAACCTACATGAAGGAGGTTTACCTTGGTAATTATTGTAAGAAAAATGTGATGATAATAAGAAAAGAAAACTAGAGAATTCCAAGCTTGAGATCAAATCGTAGCGAAACCGACAAAAAATGATAAATTCTCCAAATGTGAATTTGCACCAAATTCCTTGAGGTGATTACTTGAATTGAAGTAGAAACTATTGTAAATCTAGAAATACAAGTATAAATATAGCGAAATGGAGGTTTAGCTCAAGATAATAACAAATTCAAGGTGAAGCTTGTTATTCTCTAATGGTGGAAATTGAGCTTTAGTGTGTGGTTTGGTGAAGAAGATGAAGATGAATTGCAGAAAATTCAAAGTCAATTGAGAGAAAAAAGTGAAATGAGAGAGACTTGAGAGTGAAGAGAGTGAGAAATAATCAAGGTCTTTTGCAACAAAGTGAAGGTTTCTTTATATAGAGTGGAGGTTTAGAGTGAAGTAGGTTTAAAACTTGGTTTGGAGCTAGCTAAGGGTGGTTTGGCATTTGGTTTGGAGTTAGTTACATCTAACTCGCTGAGTTGGAAGTTGACTCAGTTAGTTATTTGTTAACTTGGTGGGAGCATCTCAATGCATGTTCAAAATCCAATGGTTCACATGCTTGGAAATGTAGGTGTATGGTGAGCATAATTAAAAATGATGTATTGTAGCAAATGCAAATGGATTCTTGAAGTGTCTTCAATATCCCACATGATACTAGAATCAAATAGACTAAAATAGTGAAGGAGAACATGTTGCGTCACTTTAAAATGTTGAAATTCTGCAGAATTTACAGGTGTTAATCGATTAATAGTTGTTCAAAAGCTGAAAACAGCGCTTTAAAAGGGTGTTAATAGATTAACCAATTTTTCCTTCAAACTGTTTAATCGATTAACACATGGAAATTTTTCCCAATTTGGCTTGAAACAAGGTGTTATGGCTGTGGCTCTGAACTTCGACCATTTACTTTGATGAATAAGCATAAAAACCCTCTTTTTTTTGCCTATATTGACTTGGTGATGACTCTGTGATGATGTGATTAATTGTGGCTTTGAAATTTTTTGGAATTCTGATATGCCTACAGTAAAACCCCAACGAAAAATGCTAATGCGCATGTCGGAAATGCAAGTGCACATGCTCATGCAAAAAGGTAAAATGGGAGGTCAAATTTTGGGTTACGACAGCTGCCCCTATTTAATCCTCTTTGACCTGAGTGTTTGAATTGTGACAACTTTTTGATCATTCGAGGTGGAAGGAGATTAAATAAAAGAGTAGCTCAAAAATTTGGCCGACGGCGATTGAAGAATATGGAAAGGATAATGTTGTAGAAAGTTTTATTAAGTGAGAAATTTGGCTGAATATCTGTTGGGGAGATGAATCAGTCAATGAGGAATATGCTTGATGCATATGACGAATGCAATGTATGCTTAGTCTTACATAATGCTTAAGACTATGTTATGCAATAATGCAGGTCATGGTATTGTATTGCAAGCAGGTAGGGATTGTAGCAAAACAGACTCAACATCCTTAGCTGGGGAAAGAAATCACCCTTTAGATGAAGAAAAGATTCTGGATAAACTAGAGAATTGAAAGGGTTATGAACGGACCAGAGAAAATGAAAGGGTTATGAATGGACCAGAGAAAATGAAAAGGTTATGGATGGACCAGAGAAAGTTATAAGACTTTGGGTGGATGTTAGAACAGTGGTAGAGTGTCAGGTTTTTGTTATCGTCTCCACAGGGAATATGAGATATTGCCGCCGTTCGACCGTTGTTAAATTCGTAACTTTATAGTAACAAAAGGTTTGGTTTTAAAGTAACGGTAGCTTTGCATATAAGTACGAAATGTGATAAAATAATGGTTTGACGGTTTAAATAAAGATTGCCAAAGTTAGGGTTCAGTAATCACTTTGCATGCATATGTTCAATCAACATTGCATAAACTCCTTTTAATGATCAACACATTCACAATATCCTCTCAATATGATTATCTTTAACTCACATTGTGATGTTTACCATTTTGATCCATTGTTGATTTCTCACACAATCTATCAAAACGACAACTTTAAAGTTTAACATTTTAAGTGAACAAAACCATCCAAGACTATTTCTAGCTCAAGAAAAGAGAAGGATGAAAACCTAGGTCAAGAGTTGGTAAATATCTCTCAATCATTAACCAACACAAAAGATTGTAAATGAAACAAGGTTTTCACCATATATTAATCTTCCAAGAGTTTACAAATGAGGATCATCCATACACATACAAAGTTTAATGATTACCTACATCTAACCTTGACAAAAAGATGAACTTAGCTACTCATTCTCATGGTAGCTTGAACAAGAAGAAAATGGAGAAGATGAAGAACATCCACTTCAAAGGATTGATGATGGATGTGTTTCCACTTCTCAAGATTACAAGATGAGCCAAAAAGCAAGAAAAACTAAACTATTCTTCAATTCTAGGTCAGAAAATGTTATGTTGCAAAATGTTCTAAGTCCCCCCAAAAGTAGCTAAAGCATGGTACTTATAAGGCACTGGAAAGTGTTAAAAAGTAGTTCTGTTTTCGCACATTCGCCGGGCGAACAGAGCCCTTCGCTAGGCGAACATAAAATATCTTGGCACTTCAAGGTGCCTCCAACAAGCAAACCGCCCTTCTGGTGTGTCGCGCCTTCGCCAGGCGAAGCAAAACATTCGCCAGGCGAACATTCACCAGGCGAATTTTGTGCTCTTTTGCTACTGGAATTGCAAGAGGAAAGCTGAGACTTCTTCACCGCAACCTTCGCCAGGCGAACGGTAGCGAAGCTTCGCTGGAACCTTCGCCTGACGAACTTTCTACCCTTTAGGTCTGGGAGTTTATTCTGAATTATTCGCCTTGGCTCGCCAGCACTCGCCGGGCGAACCTTCGCTGGAACTCGCTGGGCTTCGCCAGGCGAATGCTCTGATCTTTCAACATTCTACAGGAAGCTTCATATTCATTCCTTCCAAGGTGCTCCTATTAGTGTCAAACCTGCACACTTAACAACAATATTACAAACACCATTCACTTGAATCACAACAAAATGAAACTAAACAAATTTTACTACTAAATCAAACACTACTAGATAAAAACAAGTAAAAACACTCCTAAAAAAAGTCAAGTATATACAACATTTGGGATCTAACAATGGACCAAAAGAAAGAAAAGGCTTTAGACAGACCAAAGGAAAGGAAAGGCTTTGGACTAACCAAAGGAAAGGAAAGACTTTGGACGAACCAAAGATAAGAAAAAGACTTTGAAAAAGTTTGACAGGCGAGAACTAGACTTTAAAGAGATAAATCAGGTGGGAACTGACTACCAGACGAGACCTGGAATTTGATTAAGCCAGACGACAACTGACTACCAGACGAGAACTGTGTTTTGATTAAGCCAGCCAAGAACTAACTACCATACGGGAACTAGATTTTACAAGGATAAATTAGAAGATAACTGACTACCAAACAAGAACTGGATTTTGTAAAGATAGATCAGACGGGGATTGACTACCAGACGAGAACTGGATTTTGATTAAGTTCAGTCAGGCGAGAACTGACCACCAGATGAGAACTAGGTTTTGATTAAGTTTGGTCAGGCGAGAATTGACTACCAGACCAGAACTCGGTTCTGACTAAGCCAGACGAGAACTGACTACCAGACGCGAACTAGATTATGAAAAGTTTTCCAGACGAGAAATGGACTTTGAAAAAGTTTGTCAGACAAGAACTGGCTACCAAATAGGAACTGAATTTTGAAAAAGTTTTCCAGACGAGAACTGGACTTTGAAAGGATAAGCCAAACGGGAACTGACTACCAAGAAAGAACTGGATTTTGAAGATTGGTCAGGCGAGAACTGACTACCAGACAAGAACTGGATTTTACAAGGATAATTCGGACAAGAACTGACTACTAGAGGGAGCTGGATTTTGATTAAGCCAGATGAGAACTGACTACCAGACGGGAACTGGTTTTTGATTAAGCCAGACGAGAACTAACTACCAGACGGGAACTATATTTTGATTAAGCCAGACGGGAACTGTATTTTGATTAAGCCAGACGAGAACTAACTACCAGACGGGAAGTGGATTTTGCTAAAGTCGTGGGCATCCGGCTCCCAACAATGTTAGACGCTTTCCTCCTCAAAGCATAAGCGTACATTCAGTATGAAGAAAAGGAGGTCGTCGGCTCTGCCCGTGATTCTAGGCACATGGATAATGCCCAAATCTCCAGATTCGACGAGCCCTCGACATCCCGTCAGGGAGATAAAAGACGAGAAGACTGCCCCCGAGAGCCCCGAGACAACAAAGGGCCCTCCAGCCGATTCCACGAATACACTCCCCTGACAATTTCGAGGGAGAAAATTGTTTTTGAATGCGCCAACTTAGAATTCCGGCAGGCAGGAGTCCAGTTCCCAAAGCAGATACTATCTAAACCCAACACTGACAAGTCAAAATATTGTCGATTCCACAAGAGCCACGTCCATAGAGATACTCATCAGGAACGTGCGTCTGTAGTAGTTCACTAAACGAGAAGACGCTCCTCGACCAAACGCCTAGGAACCCCAGAAGGTCGAGGAAGAGGTACCTTCCTCCGAGGAAGCCAGCCTTTAGGTCGCTATGAGCATCTCGCGGTCTGAAGATTTTTACATCCCCGAGGGGCTCATCGCCCCTCCATATTTCTCTGCGCACAGCCCATGGGAGACTTTCCCCTCCTCCATGGTCATCTCTGAAGGGGGCTTCAACAAAGTCACGGTAGGGTCCGTCAAAAGAAAATTTGAGCACCTTATCAGCAACAGCTCAAACCGGAATTCCACCCTCGATAAGGTCTAGGGAGAGTCTGTCCCTATTTGCTTCTACCACAAGGAGATCCTTGGGGGAGCCCCCAACGCCATCATCCCTCTGCTCGTGATATCTCAGATGGCAAATTTTGACGTTCGACGAATCCTCGTCGACTAAGGCAGCTCAGTTGATATTATGTATTCCCAGCTATTTTCCACCCTCCAGCTGGACGAATCACATCTAACACCTTATGCAGGCTCCGATATGCAGGGTTTTAATGGGTCGGTGACAAAGACCCGGGGTTACATGGAGTTGATCATAACTTTTGGATCCGCTGAAACGGTCAGGTCAATCAAGATTCAATTCCTGGTCATCGATTGCCCGTCGCTATACCAGTGCATCTTCGGCTGACCAACCCTTGCTGAATTAGTGGTTGTACCATCAATAGTACACTTGAAGATGAAATGCTATACTTTGAAGGGTCTCGTGGAAACTCTACATGAAGACATTGAAGTCGTGAGGAGGTGCTTTGAAGCGGCCTCCAAGGGGCTGAATACCATTGTCGCCAGACCGAAGACTCCCAGTTAGACGTCTTTGTCCAGTAGTGCCGAAGAGATGAAGCAGCTACCCCGCGTCGACTCCATCGACCTTGATAGCCGCTTCTTCGAAGACGACTAGAAGATTCATAAGGAAAAAGGGAAAGAGATCCAATCATCCTCGAGCATCCCCTGTAGTAGCGGCGAAACTGTCCATCTGATGCGCCCAATTCCGGATGGAGAGTTCGAACATATCTTACTCGGCAACGACTCCAAGCGGGGAGTGAATATTGGGACCAGTCTCTCCGAGCTAGCGAGGAAACAACTAAGAGCATGCCTCTGGGAGAATGCAAACTTGTTCGTGTGAAATGCTGCGGAGATGCCTAGGCTAGACCCTGATGTGGCCTCTCACCACCTCACTATCTACCTCGCCGTTAGAACAGTAGCTCAGCATAGACGAAGGCAGTCTTTAGAGAAGACGGAGGCTGCCGAACAGGATGTAAAAGACCTCCTAGAGGCAAACTTTATCTCGAAAGCCAAGTACACCACTTGGCTATTCATGTTGTGCTCGTTAAAAAAATAATGGAAAATGGCGAATGTTTATTGACAATACTGATCTTAATAGGGCCTGCTCTAAAGACTTGTATCCCCTCCCCAACATAGATAAATTAGTTGATAATTCGGTCGGTTTTAAATTGTTATCTTTCATGGACGCATATTCGGACTACAATCAAATACCCATGGAAAAAAGCGACAAACGGTACACGATCTTCATGACCGAATCGGGAAACTGTTACTACAATGTAATTCCCTTCGGCTTGAAGAATGTTGGCGCTAGCTACCAAAGGATGATGAAAAAAGTCTTCTGAGGAGAAATTGAGGACATGCTCGAAGTCTATATGGACGACATGACCGTGAAGTCCCGCGAGGAATCCAATCACACGACCCACTTGAAGAAGGTCTTCGAGCAGGCCAGGAAGTATAAGATGCGCTTTAATTTAGAGAAGTGCACATTCGAGGTACGAGCAGGCAAGTTCCTCAGTTTCTATCTAACCGAATGAGGAATTGAAGCTAACCCCGACAAGTGAAGAGCCTTCTCTGAGTTTTCCACGCCGAACTCAAAAAAGTCCATCCAGTCCCTCAACGGGATGCTCGCATTGCTTTCCTGCTTCGCGACCAAATCTGCTCAACATGCTCTCCCCTTTTTCAAACTCCTCTGCAAGGAAGCCGCATTTGAATGGAAGGAGGAATGCAACAAAGCTCTTATCCTCTTGAAGCGAGCTCTGTCAGAACCACATGTCCTTTCCCGACTAGAAAATGGGGAAACCCTTTATCTCTACCTTGTCGTCGCAACCGAAGTTGTGAGCATTGCTCTCATTCGTGAAACTTCTGATGGGATGAAACCCATCTATTTCACAAGCAAGGCATTGCAAGGGCCAGAGCTAAGGTACCAACAGATAGAAAATGTGGTCCTCGCCCTTATCAACACCGCTAGAAGACTGAGACACTATTTTTTGTCCCACACAATCGTGGTGCGCATGGACCAGCCCATAAAGAAGCTATTGGGTCATCCAGATATGACCGGAAGGATGCTCAAATGGTCGCTAGAACATAAAGGCCTTTAAGGCGTAAGCACTAGCTAATTACGTGGCAGAAATGACCTTGCCCGTCCATCCGAACGGGGGCACCCACAAGTGGGTCATATTTGTTGACGGAGCATCCAACTCGACAGGGAGCGAGGCAGGTGTCATCCTGGAAAACGAGGAGGGAATCCTCATCGAAGTTTCGCTCACATTATCCTTCCCTACCTCTAAAAACCAGGCCGAATACAAAGCCTTCCTGGCCAGTCTTCACCTCGCCGAAGACCTGGGAGCGAAAGAAGTCATCATCTGCACCGATTCCCAGCTAGTGGCCCTCCAAGTTCGGGGAGAGTACCAGGTCAAAAACCATAACTTGTCTGAATACTTGGCCCTGGTTAAGGAGAAGATGGCAAAGTTCACCTTGGTGGAGGTAAAACATGTTCCCCACGAACACAACGTCTGAGCATACATCTTATCAAAACTAGCAAGCACGAAGAAGAAAGGGGGAAACAAATCTGTCATCTAGGAAATACTCCTACGACCTAGCGTTGAGAGAGCGTCCACGACCCTAGATGTGCACGTCTTTGGCGAAAACACGTTGCTAGATGACTCCAGTATACAATTACCTCACAAAGGACGAACTACCGTCCAACCCTAAGGAGGCTAGCATAGTAAGGCATAGAGCATGCTCTTACGTTCTGGTCGAAAACAAGCTGTACAGGCGGGGATTCTTCATACCCCTCCCCAAATGCAATGAAGAAGAAATGGTCGCCCACGTCTTGCACGAGAACTATGAAGGAACCAACGCCCAGCACCTCGGTGGGATATCTCTCGCGATGAAAGCTCTTCGGGCAATTTACTATTGGCCGACCATGTAGAACGACGCAAGGGAGCACATGAATAAGTGCAACAAATGCCAACGGCACAGGGACATGCACTTGGCACCACCCAATGAGCTCAAGGCAATGTCCTCCCCGTGGCCATTCGCCTGGTGGGGCCTAAACATCCTAGGACCATTTATCGTAGGGTCAAACCAAAATAAGTACTTGATAGTAGGCGTAGACTACTTTACCAAGTGGATAAAAGCTAAGGCTCTGGCCAAAATAACGACCCACAACATACTTCGTTTCTACAAAAAGAACATCCTTGCCCGCTTCGGCATTCCTCAAGCAATCGTCACAGATAACGGGACACAGTTCACGGACAAAACATTCCAGGAGTTTGTCGCCTAACTAGGTACTAAACAACACTTTGCGTCTGTCGAGTATCCTCAGACTAACGGGCAAGCCGGGGTAGCGAACAAAGTAATCTTACGGGGCCTCAAGCGAAGGCTGGACGAAACAAAAAGGCAGTGGGTCGAGGAGATGCACAACATGCTCTGGGCCTACTGCACTACGCCCCATTCTTCAACTGGGGAAATCCCTTTTCGCCTAGCACACGGGACAAAGGCGGTAATCCCCATTGAAGCTCACGAGCCCTTCAGGCGGACTGAAGCGCCCTTGGACGAAGAAACAAACAGTGAGGCTCTGAGAGAAGAGCTCGATCTCGTTGAAGAGGTTCGATTAGAAGCAGCCCTCCGCGAGGCCTCACTTAAACAAAAAATCACAATCATGCACACCTCGTCCTAAAGAGGAATCACAAAGATTCCCGCCAAGGCAAGCTCACCGCAAACTAGGAAAGACCCTACCGTGTTAGACAAAAAACAGAGAATGGGGCCTACTATCTAGAATACCTTACTGGGGAAGAATTAGCTCGACTATAGAATGCTGAAAAGTCGAAACAATATTACAACTAAGGCCCTTACTGTCGGCATGTCTCGCCCAAGCACCAACCATAGGTGCACGCTCAGATACAAGCGTTGCACCACCAACACAGATCTATGTAGGGTTTAGTCAAAGAGAAACTTAACCTGTGCACGACAGTGGTTCCTCGACCGAGCCCGCCGTTGTCAAAGTACCATGAACTGCAGAACCCCCATCTCGCGATGGGAAGTTCACGCTGTGAACTTAGTCTACAAACACGGCCTGAGCTCTGCTCCCCTTCCCAGAAATAATCCAGGCCTTCCGACTAGTTTCGCGCACTGTCGAACATCGCTTGTCGAGCATACCCGAAACATAATAATCAATTACTAAGTTATCTCATACGATCAGCGTTGGACTGCATATGACACTTAGAAAAAATTAGACAAAGTATAATTAAACATACAAGACAATATACATTAACATAAAGCGACCACGAGGGTCACGAGCGTGCATGGTACAATACCATAGGGCCTAACCCCACAAAACAAAATTACAAATAAACAAATGGCATGCAGGCCAAAAACGTAAACTGAGGAAAAGCTCACTGCTCCACCTGCTGGACTTCTTCTTGGGCCAGGATTTCTTCTTGGGTCCTCTGTGTTTTCCCTTCACCGAACAGGAGGAACTCAGGGACAATTATCTTGCCATCCTTAACAGAATAGAGGAACCTTATGCCTTTGTTAGTCAACTCGACACTAGGGTTCACCAACTTCAATTGATCCACGAAATTCTGGAAGGCATCATTGCCTATATCTAGGAGATTGTTGTCGGCCTGAGTGATCTGGGCAACCAGATCCGCCCGGGTCGATAACTTCTTCATCTCCTCGGTCTCATCTTCAGCAGGGGCAGCAACAACCTTTAGCTTCTCTACCAAGTCTTCAACAGCCTTCTTCTGGGCGGCCAGGGTATCCCTCTTTGCTGATATCTCCTCGCGACCCTTCCACGTAGCCTCTTCAAGCTCCCTCTCCCGCTCCTCCTGGAGTTTCTTGACCTTCTCTTCCAGGGCCGCCACCGAAGCTTGGGACTTCTTCAACTCAGACTCGTGCTGAGAGCCGTCCTCGGTGTACACCACCACCATCTCCATGATCCTCATCAAGGCGGAGGCATTCTGCATGAGCATGACCCACTTGCTGGGTCGGTCCATTTCCTTGAGCTTAAGAGACTTTGCCCAAGGAATGGACAGGGAGGACCCCTCGAAGAACTTCCTATTGTGCAGGCAAGGAAGCAGCTCAAACTTGCTTTTCTTCCTCTCCCTGCTGAGATCCACGATGTCATTCGGGTGTGAACGCTTGAGCCTCGAACTCACGGGCAGGGGAGACGTTTGGGTGGCTGGTGGGGTAGACGAGGAAGTCCCCGACCCTGTTTGGGGAGGATTCGTTCGCTGACTGAGGAGACTTTTTCCTATGGCCACGCCGCCCTTCATCTTTCCATAGGCATTCTTCACCATCCGCTCCTGCGCAGAAGACATATTACCTGCAAAAACAACGAGCACATCATCACATAAAAAGATAAGTGTGTTGAAGCTACCCAAGAGCTTAAGAGCCTCCTCGCAAGTGCTACACTTGAGGAGCTCTTTTGTGTTGATATACTGGGCCTCCACCTGTGGACCCCCATCTTCTTTATAAAGCATCTTCCCAGCGCGAGTCACGCAATAGGCATGGAGAAAACCATCCACGAATGCCACTAGCTTAGCATAGTTGGCCCGATAATCATCCCCTAACTGGTGAGGAGTAACTATATACTCATCAGTTGAGCGGGTAAAATGAGCCCCACTCCAGTATAAGGGAAACAAGAACATTCTTCGGGTAACTATCTTGTCGTCCTCGTCTATTAGATCCTCCTCGTTCTCATCCGTAGAGACCTCCCAGACGAAGGTCGAGTCGGTAGCTGTCTCCGACACAGGCTTGATCACATAAAACCTCTCCTTAAAGGTCCGAATAGACTCAGAGAAGGGTTTGAATAGTTTCCTCCCCTATTTTAGAGAAACCCAACTGAATTTCCTCCCCGACACCTGGCGTTGGAGGTGGAAGATGGTGAAGAAAACAGAAAAGTGGCCCCAATCTGCAGATACTCACACACTAATTCGTATGCCCGCATAAAGGCAATAGAATTCGGATGCAGCTGGGAGGACGCCAAGTCTAAGTGTACATTGCCCGCTGGAACTCCGTGAAGGGCATCCTCAACCCTATTTCTTTGAAGACATACTCATACATGAGAAACCTTTCCCCATACAATGAGCATATACGATTATCCTCCGTAGGGAAATGGAACCTCCACTCTCCCTCTGCCTCCACTGTGGTGAACACATCCCCGGTATATGAGGCAAAAAGCGAGGTATGCTCCATCGGTTCGGCCATAATCCACTCATCGGGCGAGGCCCTCACAGTAGACACCCTTCCAACCTCAGTAGGCGTGGAGTCATCATTCGTTTCAGTGTCCTCCGAGGAGGTCTCCTCGGATATATCTTTAAGATGCCTTTCTTCTCCAGCCCTGCGCGACATTTCCTTTACCCGAAAGCAAAGGATAAAAGTGAATTCGATGACAAAATCAAATCCACCCTCCCACTACTAGTCAAGTGAAAGGGTGCGCAAAGGACCAAGGACATTGTCCTCGACTTAAGTCGTACTTAAATGGCCCACCTAACAGACGAGGAAGTGCCTGAGAGTTCTCCCTGGCACATCTGAGGAAAAGTCTCCAGCGTGAAAACCCCATAATTCTCATAAGGGAACCACTGGAAAGCTCATAAACACACTGGAACCCATGGTTCCCTTTGGTAGTGAACACCACTGTGTCGCTACTACACTGGGATCAGCTAAAAACTTAATACTTCCTAAGTTTTTCTTCCTTAACGGTCACTACGGTGCCGGAAGCAGAGAAAGTGGCCAAACCACCGTCTACCACCAACAGTCACCACTAAACATCCTAAAATTTCTAAAGCACGAAAATTAGAAAAGCATAAAACAAGCAAGGAATCAACATACTTACTTGGTCGGGGACGAGTTTTTGGGTTTGAGTAACTCTGGTCGGAGCTGGTACGATGGTCAAAGTGAAGCTTGACGGCGGCGGACAAATGAGAACAAAGAACTAAAGGAAAAAGAAGAGAGAGAGAAACGAAAGTTTAAATGAGCGGCCTCTCACACTATTTATAGGCAAACTCCAGGTACGAGTACGCGCAGATAGGGCATCATCATGACCTTAGCCTAGTCATCATCACACATTTAATACAGCACACGGGTTGAGTCACACTTGGTGCTCCTACTCTTCAGATCCCATCAACCGTTGGTCTCCCCGGACCTCGAGCTCCCTAGCAAGCAATGTTTCAGATTCCGGGGCACAGATTCCTTCGGGCACAAGGTAGACTACGACGACTTTTCCCGGGAAGCGGACTGTCCTTAAGTCATCATTACCATGGTCGGTAGCAACGACTTGGGGGGCTACTATTCTGGACTCGCCCAATGGCTAGGTATGGCCCAACTCATTTCTGCTCCAGGGACGACCCAATTGCCTAAGTCCAACCACTTTAGGGGATAACTTACCTTTTTGCCCCTCCAATAGGGGAGACTGACCAGTCTACCCTTGGTCACAACACTTCTCCTAGTCAGTCTCTGTCCGTCACGCACGGTTCCACCATTCAAAAACAGCCAAGACACCTGTGCCCGTAACTACGCCCCTGCCCGTATCAACGACTAGTTATGAGCACGTATGCCCGTTACAATGGCTAGTTCTGGAAGTTACATATTCTTTGAGAAACAGTTATCTCTCCCCGAAAATAGGGACCAATGGCCAAGCGCTGGGGGCACTATAAAAACTCTCTCATTCGAGAGGGTCAGGTATCCAATATTCACCCTAATATACTCATATTTCGTACTTTCTCTCTCTTGCCAGGTCCTTACTTTAGCATCGGAGTGCCTTGAAGGCACACCCCTCCTCCTCTTTCACACCCATCATCACAGATGATTCTCTTTGGACCACCTCAGATTCTGATCAACCGGTATAATCACTATACGTGATGATTATTGTATGCAGAATATCAGTAATCAGGTTTTACAGAGATGTCGAGTATGATCGGGCTTATGCCTTTCTTGTTTGACAAGGTTTCATGCTATGCTAGATGAAAGATATGCATGATTGAAGCGACATGATTAATACATGAGAATGGTCTATGCAACGGTTCTTGAGAACCCATTAATTGCTTTCGTTGCGGGAGGCGGAAGAGTTGAGGTTAGGGTGTAGGCCATAAAGACATGATTCCCTAACACGTACTTCAAGATCAACAGTTATTGATGCACTATTTCTCTTGCCTCAAAATAGGGAGAGAAGTTTTACTTTGGTATCCTGTCTCTGCCCTAGTCTGTTGGGTATCTGCATGGATTTCCTCAATCAGAAGTAAAGAAACAACCTTGTCGTATGACGATCTTGATCTGACTTGCCCTATTATCTTGAAATTGTATGCCCCTGATTAACCATCTCTTGGAGAGGTTGACTTCTTATACTCCTGAGGTGTCCTACCCCAGTATGAGCATTGAAGTGATTTTTACCCATGGCTGAATGATCTTTGGAGGAATGCCCCCGACTAACTAATCTTTGAGAGATTTGCCGAGTCTCAACGTGATTGGTTCAGATTGACTGAATCTTAAAGCGGCTTGCCCTTTTGCTAAACGAAGTGCTCAAACATTTTTCCCTTGTGAGGTGATCAAACTTCCCATTGTGGAAACCTTCTTGATGTCGAGTCTTTGTTCACAAGTAAAAAAATGTTTGTTTTGAAAAAGATAATGTTGACGCCATGCATATGTCAACTTTCAAAATCCAATGGTTCACATGCTTGGAAATGTAGTTGTATGGTGATCATAATTGAAAATGATGTATTTTAAGCAAATGAAAGTGGATTCTTGAAGTGTCTTGAAGTGTCTAGGATATTCCACATGATACTAGAACCAAATAGACCAAAATAGTGAAGGAGAAGCTGATGCAGCGCTGTAAAATGCTGAAATTGTGCAGAACTTGCAGGTGTCGATCGATTAAAAGTTGTTTAAAACCTAAAAACGACGTTGTAAAAGGGCATTAATAGATTAACCAATTTTGCCTTCAAACTGGTTAATCAGTTAACGCAGGTAAAATTTGCCCAATTTGGCTTAAAACAAGGTGTTATGGTCGTGGATATGAACTTCCACCCTTTGCTTTGATGAATAAGCATAAAACCCACCTTTTGCCCATATTGATGTGGTGATGACTCTATAATGATATGATTAAATGTGGCTTCGAAACTTTCTGGAATTTTAGATATACCTGCAGTAAAACCATAAAGAAAAAATGCTAATGCGCATGTCAGAAATGCAAGTGCACATGCTCATGCAAAAAGTAAAAAGGGGAGGTCAAATTTCGGGTAACGAAACCTGCATGCTTGAGAATTGAAGTCTCTTATCTGCGTACTTTAGCAATGAAGTCTCTTTCTAGGTTGATTGAGCAGAAGTATCTTGCAAGGTTGCTTAAGCAGAAGTCTCTTTCTAGGTTGATTGAGCATTGAAGTCTCTTGCATATGTGCTTGAGCAAAGTGTAATATGTTTGGTTATAGTGAAAAGCTCTTGTTAAGGAAAATGGACTGGGTTACTCTCAGTTGAGGAGAGGAAACAGGATAATCTTTGTGTGTCGCTTGCTTTTACTTCTGATCACTTTATTTCTGCTACTGTATGTAGAAGCATGCTTCAGTCTCAAGTTTTGATGATGTCAATGCTACTCAAAGTTAATATCTCTTGATTGCAAAAAGACAAGTCGTTCAAAGTCATCAAGATCAAGTCAAGCTATCTTTCAAGTCAAGCTATATGGAACTGATTCTTCCAGACTTGCCTGCATTACTGGTATATCAAATCCACCTTTTTAATTTTGATATACAAGTGTTCAAAAACATCAATCTTTTATGCATAATACATACACATGTTTTTGAAACTTTAAAAATGGTATAACATTAATTTTAAAAAGCATTTTTCTGAAAATTAGCAGTGTTAACCGATTAACCATATGGGTTAACCGGTTAACCATTTTGAATTTTGAATTTTCTGGGCTAACGTACCAGTGTTAACCGATTAACCATATGGGTTAACCGATTAACACTGAACGTGCAGTGAAAAATTGCTTTGTTTTGAGTTCAAAATTATTTTTAAAATCATACCTTTTCATGGTTTGAATCTTTTAAAATCATACCTTTTGTGAAAGGTTATTTTTACTGATATTAATTCTGAGTTTTTCATTTTGAAAAAAAAAAAAAAAACATACCAACAAAAACCAATTCTCATTTTTAAAATTGTCTTAGAATCAAATTCATTTTTCAAAAGTGTTCATACTTGCATTGAAAATTTCATATTCATTGAACACTTGTATTGAAAAATTACAAAGAGTGAATTTTGATTCATTGGAGAAGATCACTTTGACAATTATACTCAATCCAAATTCATTACATTTTTTTTGTATTTGACTTGTGATCCAGGATTGTTGGACACAAGGGTGAGTGTTTACAAGAGGATTGTTCTTGTACACTTGTGAGTTTTTATTGTTTGATAGTAGGCCTCACCGGTTGATGGTGTGATAGGTTGTACTGTTTTAAACAATAGTGAAAATTCTCTTTCATGTTGAAAGGGGAGTGGAGTACTCTCGGATTGTGAGGGGAACCACTATAAATCCTGTGTCTTTCTTTCTTTCTGTTGATTTACTGCTTTCCATAACCAAGAACACCATCCAGTATATTTCCAAGAACCATATAAAAACCGGAAAAATTTCAAAAGTCCTAATTCACCCCCCCCCCCCTCTTAGGCATACTCTGTTCTTACAATTGGCATCAGAGCAGGTTAAGGTAACCTGTTCCTAACGATTCAGTATGGCTTCCGCAAGTACCAACCCGGTTTTCAAAGATGGTGGAAGTAGTAACAAACCACCACTCTTTTCTGGAGAATACTTCGATTTTTGGAAAATCCGTATGAAGGCACATCTTGAGGCTCAAGGAGATGGTATATGGGAAACCGTTGAAACTGGTCCACATGTTCCTACAAGTGTGGTAAATGGTGTTGGAACCCCAAAGATCAAATCCTCATATGATGAAGATGACAAGAAGAGAATCTTGAATGAGAAGAAAGCAATCAACATACTTCAAAGCGCTCTCAGTATGGATGAATTCTTTCGCATATCACAGTGTCAATCGGCAAAACAGATTTGGGATACCTTGGTAGAAACGCATGAAGGAACAGCAGAAGTAAAAAGATCAAGACTTAACACGTTAAGTCAAGAATATGAGATGTTCCGTATGCAGCCCGGTGAATCTATTGTTGCCTTGCAAAAGAGGTTCGTTCATCTGACAAATCACCTGATTGCTCTTGGGAAGACCTTCACCAACGATGATCTCAACTTAAAAGTCCTAAGATCCTTGACAAGAGAATGGCAACCAAAAGTGACTGCCATTTCGGAAAAGAAAAGTCTTTCAACGATGACATCCGCTTCATTATTCGGGAAACTTCAAGAGCATGAACTGGAACTGGGAAGGCTTGAGAAACATGAAAGTCAAGACAAGAAGTCCAAAGGAATTGCCTTGAAGACTGACACAAAGGATGACAAAATTGATGAATCTTCCGAAGACGAAAATTTCATGCTTCTAGTAAAGAAGCTTGGTAAGTTTTTTCAATAATAATAAAACTTCTTCTTTTCCTAAAAAGAATAAACATTTCAGGAAAAAGGAAGCATCCACATCAAACCAAGAAATTACATGCTATGAATGTGGAAGACAAGGTCACATAAAGCCAGACTGCCCAAAACTCGCAAATAAAGGAAAATTCAAGGGCAAGAAGGATTTCAAAACAAAGAAGGCTTATGTCGCATGGGACGACAACGAAGTGAGTTCATCATCCGAATCAGATAGCGATGAATGTGCAAATATTGCCTTAATGGCCTCTCACCATTCCGATGACGAAAATGAGGTTAGTAGTAATTTTTCTGTCTATGATAATGATGCACAAGAAGTTATAGATGAACTTCTAAAAGAGTGCAAAACTTTGTACAAAGACATCTCATCACAAAAGAAAAGAATTTCACTTTTAGAAAAACAAAATTCTGATTTCTTGAAAAATATTGAAGATGAAAAACAAAAAGTGATGGATGAAGGACAAAGTCTTGTATGTAAGAATTGTGAGTCTTTGTCTTTTCAAATTGTTCAACTTAAAAGAGTTTTAGAAAGATACGAAAAGGGTCAAATTGGCTTGGAAGAGATTCTTAAACATCAAAGGTATCCTAATGATAAAAGTGGATTGGGATATTCTAAATTTTCAAAACCAAGCACCAATAAGACCATTTTTGTAAGAGCAAGTGAACAAATTGTGAAGAAAGAGACAAGCACTTCTAAGACTCAGCATCAAAATCATAACAAGAAAAGAATTAATAAGAAAAAGAATTATATTCCTAGATATAGAAGTCATTTTCAACCTACATGTTTTTATTGTGGTATTAAAGGGCACACACCTAATGCTTGCTATGTACGTAATATTGGTGTTGCAAAGGGGCATTATGTGTGGGTGGAAAAAGGTACTAACTATCAAGGACCCAAAGCAACTTGGGTACCTAACACTACCTAATTTTGTTTTGTAGGTATGCTTGAAGACAACCACAAATGAATGGTATCTTGATAGTGGTTGCTCGAAGCATATGACGGGAGATATAAACAAATTTTCAAGTCTATCATTAAAGGCCAAAGGATACGTCACTTACGGTGATGATAATAAAGGAAAAATTCTTGGAGTTGGAACCATTGGTGCACCTCCATGTACAGTCATCGAAGACGTTCTTTTTGTTGAAGGCCTTAAGCATAACCTGCTTAGCATCAGTCAATTGTGTGACAAAGGGTTCAAAATCAACTTCACAAAGGAGGAATGCTTGATCGAACACGAAGTCACTCATGAGATTCTGCTAAAAGGTAAAAGATATAATAATATTTTTATGATCTCTTTTGATGATTCTTCCTTGAAGGTAAAGTGTCTTATGGCGAACAACAACGAGGCATGGCTTTGGCATAAAAGATTTGCTCACATTCACATGGAGCATTTAAACAAATTAATCAAGCATGATCTGGTTGTTGGGCTTCCGAAGATAAAATTCATCAAGGATAAATTATGCGATGCATGTCAAAAGGGAAAACAGACCAAGACAACTTTCAAATCCAAGCAAGTGGTTTCTACATCAAGACCACTTCAATTATTGCACATGGATCTTTTTGGTCCATCAAGAACGAAGAGCTTTGGAGGTAGTATTTATGCTTTAGTTATTGTTGATGATTTTTCTCGATATACCTGGACAATGTTTTTAGTGCAGAAAAATGATGCGTTTAAAGCATTCAAAAAGTATGCAAAACAAATTCAAAACGAGAAGTCACTCACTATAGCCTCCATAAGAAGCGACCACGGTGGAGAATTTCAAAATTCAGACTTTGAAGAATTTTGCGAAGAAAATGGAATTTCTCATAATTTTTCGGCACCAAGAACTCCTCAACAAAACAGCGTCGTAGAACGGAAGAATCGCTCACTAGTTGAACTTGCTAGAACAATGCTCAGCGACACAAATCTTCCAAAATATTTCTGGGCAGAAGCAGTAAGCACGACATGCTTTGTAAGCAACCGCGTGAATATTCGACCGCTACTCAAAAAGACTCCGTATGAGTTGTTCAAGGGAAGGAAACCGAATATATCATTCTTCCACATATTTGGCTGCAAATGCTTCGTTCTCAACAACAATAAGGACAATCTCGGTAAGTTTGATGAGAAGTCCGACGAAGGTATATTCCTTGGTTACTCTTCTTATAGTAAAGCTTTTAGAATTTTTAATAAAAGAACTCTTAGCATTGAAGAGTCCATTCATGTTTCGTTTGATGAGACTAACCCCTCGAAAGAGGATAATATTGTTTTGGATGATGATGATGATTTTGTAGATACTTCACAAAATGAAGAAATTGTTTCAAAAGATCAAACAATATTACAAGAAGATGTTACTCAAGAAAATCAAGATCTTCCGAAAGAATGGAGAACACACAGAGATCACCCAATTGATAAAGTTATTGGTGATATTAGTCAAGGCGTGGCAACTCGACTTAACTTAAAGGATGCGTGTCTCAACATGGCATTTGTATCTCAGATTGAACCATCAAAGATCGATGAAGCTTTAGGCGACGACCAATGGATTATAGCAATGCAAGAAGAACTTAATCAGTTCGAAAGAAATCAAGTTTGGACCCTTGTACCAAGGCCGGACAATAAGCATATTATAGGAACCAGATGGGTGTTCAAGAACAAACTTGACGAGAATGGGATTATAGTTCGTAACAAGGCAAGATTGGTCGCACAAGGCTACAACCAGGAGGAAGGAATTGATTTTGATGAAACATTCGCTCCGGTAGCAAGGTTAGAAGCAATTAGATTACTACTTGCTTACGCTTGTTCTATGAATTTTCAGTTATTCCAGATGGATGTCAAAAGCGCTTTCCTGAATGGATACATTAATGAGGAAGTCTACGTCAAACAACCTCCGGGTTTTGAAGACTTCAAAAATCCCTCACATGTTTTCAAACTGAAGAAGGCTCTCTACGGTTTAAAACAAGCACCACGAGCATGGTATGACCGCCTTAGCAACTTCTTATGTGAGAAAGGATTTACAAAAGGAAAGGTTGACAAGACGCTATTTATAAAGAAGATCAAGGGTAACACCTTGTTAGTACAAGTCTACGTCGACGACATCATATTTGGATCAACAAACAAAGAACTGTGCGAAGAATTCTCACTCATGATGCGAGAAGAATTCGAGATGTCCATGATGGGAAAGTTAAATTATTTTCTTGGACTACAAATCAAGCAAACCAAGGATGGAATCTTCCTCAACCAATCCAAGTACTGTAAGGAATTAATAAAGAAATTCGATATGGATAGTTGCAAGATGATGTCTACTCCTATGGGATCCGGAACGTATGTTGATCAAGATGAATCTGGTACTCCAGTTGATATTACTAAATATCGAGGTATGATTGGTTCATTACTATATTTGACGGCAAGCCGTCCTGACATTATGTTTAGTGTTTGTTTGTGTGCGCGCTTCCAAGCAAATCCGAAGGAATCGCATCTCACTGCTGTGAAGAGAATTATCAAGTATCTCAAAGGAACGACCAACGTCGAATTATGGTATCCTAAAGGTAGTATTTGTTCTTTAGTTGGTTATTCTGATGCTGACTATGCAGGATGCAAAACCGATAGAAAAAGTACAAGTGGTACATGTCATATTCTCGGAAATGCTCTAGTATCATGGGCCTGCAAGAAGCAAGCTTGTGTAGCACTCAGCACCGCCGAAGCAGAATACATCGCCGCAGGAAGTTGCTGTGCACAGATTTTATGGCTGAAACAACAACTTCTGGATTATGGTGTTGACCTCGGATGCATTCCTCTACGGTGTGACAATACTAGTGCCATAAATATCACAAAGAATCCGGTTATGCATTCCAGAACAAAGCACATTGATATCCGACATCATTTCCTTCGAGATCACGTATTAAACAGAGATGTTGATGTTACTTTCGTCGACACACACAACCAACTCGCTGACATATTCACCAAGCCTTTGGCAAAAGAATCATTCTACAAAATTCGGAGAGAACTTGGGATATTTGATGAAGGTGACATCTGATCTTTGTCTCTATTATATGTATGCATTATTTGTGATATGTTTTCATGTGTATGCATTCTGTTTTTATGTATTTTTCAAAAATTCGAGCATGTTAATCGATTAACCATATGGGTTAACCGATTAACACTGTTAAATTTTCAATTCTGATTAAATTTTTTAATGTGTTAACCGATTAACCTATATGGTTAACCGATTAACACTGTAAATTTTTCAAAAAAATCAGAAACGAAAATTATATTAATTTTTTGAAAATTTTATATTTTTCTTTATATATTTTGTGTGGTTCATATTCTTTAAACTATCCACATCCATATCCAAAATCCACATTCCCTCTTAAATCCTAACTTCTCTCTCCCACTCTTAAAAGTTGGAAAAACTCCCCATAACCTCTCAAACCCTAACTTCCTCAGAACCCACAACCCCAGTTCCTCTCAAACCTCCATCCATGGCTTCAGCATCAAACCGCGGCAAGGGAAAACTTCCAGAACATCACTCTGCATCTGATGAAGATATTCCTATGGAATCAACCAAGAAGCGCAGAATGGATTTCAAAGTCCGAGTTCGGTCTATCCTTCCGGTAAAGTATGTGAATCTTAAGGCTTTTCCTGCATCATCTTTTGATTTTCCTGCTTTGCTCAAATATCAGAGGATCGATAAATTTGTGTCTGATTCTGGAAACTGCTACCCGGATCTTGTCAAATCCTTTTTGCATAAACTGTCTGTGTTTCTAAATGCAAATGATGAGCATATTATGAAAACAATTGTTAGAGACTGTGTTGTTAAAGAAAATCTGTCTGATGTTGCTGCAATGCTGAACATACCATCATCTGGGTATTTTCTGAGAAAGGGAGTTAACCACGTGGAAGGGCCGTGGTCCAACTACGACAAGATGGAGTTCTATTATCAGATCTGCAGATTTCCAAAGGAGATGATTATCGTCAACCAACGTACTGCTCGTCTGTTGTGCTATGCAAAGAACCTTACCGTCTCTGATCGGATGCTTCACTACATAATCTGCTATGTGCTGATTCCCAAGGATTCGAATCATGCACAAATTACTGATCTGGAAATGCAACTTCTTTTCGCCATCAAGAACAAGATTCGTGTCAATTGGATTTTGACTATCATGTATCACCTTCAACAACAACTATCTCTGTCGACCCGTCTTCCTTATGCACGGCTGATATCAAGAATTTTGGAATTGACTACTTTGGATCTTAACCGTGAACCAACCATCAAGATGAAATCAACCACCAATGAGATCAACGAGATTACAATTGTCAAGAATACTGGAATTTTTAAGGATAATGACGGTACTTACAAGTACTCAGAAGAAGGAGCCAATGCTAACCAGGCTTTTCCCGTACCTGCAGGAGGCATCACCAACGAGTTCCTTTACCAAACTATCATGACTCAGCATAGAGAAACCTCCCGGGCCATTGCTTCCCTCCGGAACCTTGTCCTGTCTTCTCACCATACCAACCCTGACAGCCCTGTTGTATCTGATGAAGAAATTGAAGAGGAAGAAGAGGAGGAGGATATGGCGGATGAGGATTTTTAGAGAATATGCTGCTGCTATTGTTTTTATTGCTTTCCTTTCTAGTTATAAGTTTTTATGCTTTCATTTGAACTATGTTTTATTGTAACCAGTACAATTTCTATTTGCTGCATCTTATATGTACTACTGTTTGTGTTTTGTGTTTACTTGGCTTTGCATGTGCTTATTACTATATTTGTTGCTATCTTGTGATTTCTTTGAAAGCTCTTCCTTTTTGCTGATGTCAAAGGGGGAGAAGAGCTTGGTTCTGTTAATATCTCTCTGTGTGCAGATTTTTTTTCCTCTGTTAAGATAGGGGGAGTTGCTAGACATAGGGGGAGAACCAGATCAAGAACCAAGAGATATCGCACAACATTTTTGATTGCCATCATCAAAAAGGGGGAGAATGTAGAAGCATGCTTCAGTCTCAAGTTTTGATGATGTCAATGCTACTCAAAGTTAATATCTCTTGATTGCAAAAAGACAAGTCGTTCAAAGTCATCAAGATCAAGTCAAGCTATCTTTCAAGTCAAGCTATATGGAACTGATTCTTCCAGACTTGCCTGCATTACTGGTATATCAAATCCACCTTTTTAATTTTGATATACAAGTGTTCAAAAACATCAATCTTTTGTGCATAATACATACACATGTTTTTGAAACTTTAAAAATGGTATAACATTAATTTTAAAAAACATTTTTCTGAAAATTAGCAGTGTTAACCGATTAACCATATGGGTTAACCGGTTAACCATTTTGAATTTTGAATTTTCTGGGCTAACGTACCAGTGTTAACCGATTAACCATATGGGTTAACCGATTAACACTGAACGTGTAGTGAAAAATTGCTTTGTTTTGAGTTCAAAATTATTTTTAAAATCATACCTTTTCATGGTTTGAATCTTTTAAAATCATACCTTTTGTGAAAGGTTATTTTTACTGATATTAATTCTGAGTTTTTCATTTTGAAAAAAAAAAAAAAACATACCAACAAAAACCAATTCTCATTTTTAAAATTGTCTTAGAATCAAATTCATTTTTCAAAAGTGTTCATACTTGCATTGAAAATTTCATATTCATTGAACACTTGTATTGAAAAATTACAAAGAGTGAATTTTGATTCATTGGAGAAGATCACTTTGACAATTATACTCAATCCAAATTCATTACATTTTTTTTGTATTTGACTTGTGATCCAGGATTGTTGGACACAAGGGTGAGTGTTTACAAGAGGATTGTTCTTGTACACTTGTGAGTTTTTATTGTTTGATAGTAGGCCTCACCGGTTGATGGTGTGATAGGTTGTACTGTTTTAAACAATAGTGAAAATTCTCTTTCATGTTGAAAGGGGAGTGGAGTACTCTCGGATTGTGAGGGGAACCACTATAAATCCTGTGTATTTCTTTCTTTCTGTTGATTTACTGCTTTCCATAACCAAGAACACCATCCAGTATATTTCCAAGAACCATATAAAAACCGGAAAAATTTCAAAAGTCCTAATTCACCCCCCCCCCCCCTCTTAGGCATACTCTGTTCTTACACTGTAATAATCTCTGATATCAGACTTTGAATGTGGTTTAGTTTATGAAGTTCTATTATCACAAGCGAAATGTTTTTTGGCATACACAATTCACCCCCTATTCTTGGGTATTTTTCTCACTTTCAGTTTGCATCAGAGGACAGTCTGTGCATTAACACTAAACAATGGTGCATAAAAGATCTTAAGAATAATATAACTCTCTTCATGGCTGGTATTTCTTCAGTAACAAGTCCTGAGGGAGATTCTCCCCAGGCCAGCAAAAACCACAATCAAAGTACGTCTGGTCAAAATAACTATATTGCTAGACCACAAACTTTAAATGGTGACTCTACTGAATTTGAATGGTGGAAGGGCAATATGTACACTCATAGCATTGTTTTGGATGATGAGATGTGGGACATCTTAGAAGATGGCATTAACTTTCATGTCAATGATGTTGGATTGGTTTTTGATAGGAAGTCTCTCATTCCTTATCAGAAAAAAATCTATAGAAAACATCATAGAGTGAGAGGAATTCTTCGATGCCTTGCATCATTCTGAGTATATAAAGATTATTGATAAATCTACTATTAAGACTATATTTAAATCTTTATGTGCTACCTATAAAGGTAATCCACAAGTTCAAGAAGCTAAAGCAAATCTATTGGTTCAGCAATATGGGTGTTGTACCCCAAAATTTGACCAACCTCTTTTTGTACTTGGCTTATGTTTCATTTGCATTCTAGCATATTTTCATTGCATAGCATTTGTTCTTGAGGCATGGGATCAAGGCATTTCCGTGGCTCAGGGTTCATTTTAGTGCAAAAAGACCAAACAACGAGTATCAGCTCCGACATTTATTTTGCCTGGCAATCGAACGGCCGATTTTATTTTGTAGGGTATTTTTTAGCTCAGGAAGCAACACTCAGGCTATCTCAAGCATTCTCACTGTTATAATGTTCAAGAGCAATTTCCAGAGGCTTAACAAAGCTCAAAACGGCAAGAACAGACAAATGTGCAGGTTTTCCCTCCAAAAGGCGCCAAATTTAAAATTTTGAGGTGTTAACCGATTAACCAATGCAAAATCAGGCCAAATTTGAATTTTTGAAGGTGTTAATCGATTAAACCAAATGGTTAACCGATTAACCAAGGCAAATTTTGCCTTTTCACGTTAATTTTCAAGTGAAGTCACTTTGGGGTCCATTTTGATCACATGAGAAATTGATTTTACACCAAATGAAGGATCTAGAACCACTTTGAATTTTGGTTAATTTCAAATTCCCTCCAAGTTCCCATTCCTAATCCCATCCCAATTTTCACAAACCACACTCCAAACCTCATTTGGATCCTAACCTAAGGTGTATTTAAGTGATTTACTCCAAACCTCAAAGCATCAATCCTCATAATTTCCATTTCATTTCAGAATTCACTCTCACTCTCTCAATTTTCTCTCAACTTCTCCATTCCCAAACTACACTAAAGCTCTTCTCATATTGAATTCTTTGATTCTCCATTGGAATCATTGAATTCTAGAGCTCAAACCTTCATCCATCACCCTTATTATCTCCAATATCCCGTTCAATTTTTGTGCTATTGTGGATCTTGTAATACCCCAAATTTTCGTGCTATTGTGGGTCTTGTAATCATGCGAGTCCATCGTCGCAACTATTTATTCTTATTTTTTATTTTTGGCATTTGTAATTTACGCGAGTGATCGTCGCGATGCTTTTGCTTTACCGCTTTCTTTATTTTTGTACTTTAATTCTGCCATATGATAATCTTCGTCATTTGCGTCATTTACCGTTAGCGTCCTTCCGAAGGATTAAGTCTAAACTGTTTGACCGCCGAGTCAATAGTCCTAACCCTTGACCATTTTCAAACCCTAATAGCCTAGGTGTCCCGTCGTGGACAAAAACGCCCTTTACCCTAGTATTAGGTCAAAGAGTCGCCGTACACTGTTTTAGGGTTTTTCACCGTGGAATACCTAATTTCAACCCTAATTTTCAATTAACAAATTCAATGTAGAAATAGGAGTCGCCGAACTCCACGTAAGCGCTCTCCCTAAGAAACACTTATTCCCCTTACCTAGGTCTCTCCCCGCATTGTTTACGATGCAAAAATAGGTTTTCCTTCATTTGACCTTTTCCTTCGGATAAATCAAAGATCGGTGTGAATCAAAGATTTGCGATTCAAACTAATTAATAGTTTTATATCCTATTCTAACCGCAACAGAAAATGGCGACTTCACTGGGGAAGCCATTATTTTTAAGGGTTACCCCTATCTTGTTTATTGTTTTTAATATTTGCTTCATTATTTGCCTACTTGTATATATATTATCATTGTACCTTGTTTGGGGGTATCTACTCTGTTGTGAGATAAGTCCTACACCAGGACTTGAGTGAACTTATTATAGGAGGTGATATATTCGACGAGGCTTATAGGGAGTTGAATCCCGACCAAGCTGACTTGAGAATCTCCACTCAGTTGAGACCCTTTCGAAAATGGTTAGGTTGAACAAGTAGTCGTGAAAACTTTTACTATTACCGATTGGAGTCTGTGATACTGGGGACCGTAGTATCATAACACCACCTTGGCCTTATCTAGGACGTAGTGTGGTAACTATGAGGGAGTAATCCCAAAATAGTTGCTACGCGATACTACACTCAAAAGAGGTTCTCTTGAGAATATTATTAACCACCGAGTCAATTGGAAAATTGATAATATCCGAAAGATGGATTGATGACTTTGGGCACCGCTTTAGAACCTTTGTTCTGCAGGTACAATTAACCCTATAGTACATACCTTTTGGGTATGGGTAGACCTTAACTCCGTTCATATACCTTAACCTAGGACCTTGTGTATATTTGTGCATTGCATCCATAAAGCATCACATTGCATTTAATTGCATGGAACTCAAACTTTATGTATGAATATCGCAGGATACCATGGATTACAATAAGAAAAATACTTTAAAATATTATTTTAAGATTCTTAAGTCGGATGACCTAAGGAAGTTAGGAGCTTTGGTTCAAGATCAAGAAGGATTCAGAAACAAGTATGGAAGACCGTTATCTTTGTTGAAGCTTCAAGTAGACAAAGGACTTCTCTTTGCTTTGTTACGGTTCTAGGATCCGGATTATCGTTGCTTTACATTCTCCAAGTATCAGCTCTTGTATACCCTAGAAGAGTACTCTCAGTTAGTAGGGCTGTCTATTTTGGATAAGACTCCTTTACCTTTTCTTGGAGGTGAACCCTAAAGAACAAGACATTGCTAAAGCCATATATTCAAAGTTATCCGACATCAAGGACATTAATCACCAACAGTTGTGGAGACTTTTCCAACGTATCGTTGCTTGGTTTTAAGGGAGAATTTATTTTCCTCCGACTCTCAATCTACCCCTTGAAGATAGGCTCATCCTCAAAAAGGCCCAGCTAGAAGAGCAGATCAAGGAGCAGAATACGAAGCTTCCTTAGGATCTTATTAGCTTTTAATTAGCTACTTTTGTTAAGACTTTCTTTTAAGAATATTTATTTGTAATCCATTTTCAAATTAATAAATAAAATTTCTTTGGTGTTCCGCGATATTCGTAAATATTTGAATTCCATGAAGTCGTCCATACGTATTTTGCATTTTAGCATCATATTTTTGCATTACATGAGTCTCCCGGTTTCTAATACTCGGTTCTCCCACCTTCCAGTTTTGTCACCCCGTCATAAGCAGCATTACGACCATGACCATGACCACTTTGGAAGAACCTGGGGTCATACCTCAAATTGCCCAGCTCTTGATTAGCAGTCACTGTCCCAAAACCAGTATTGAAAGGACCCATCCCAACACCAGTGGTATTCATATTGCCAAACCCAGCATTACCGTAGCCATTAGTACCATAACCTTGATTGTTATCACCAAACCCTCCGTTGTCGAAGCCCTGAGTATTAAAGCCATCATTGCCATCCCGATTGCCAAAGCCAAGACCCTGATTGTTGTCACCGAACCCAGTGTTGATACCAACATTCCTGCTGATTTCCATATTCCCATTAACATTATCAGCATTTCTGTTACCAGCGTTGCCGTTGCCATTGCTAGTTCCAGTCTCACCAGCATTTGGTATCACTTCCTCCCTGCGAGGAGTCTCAACATGCACAGAATTGTATTCAGTATTACCAGCCGCTCGTGCCAACAGCGGTTGCACCAGAGTTTGAAGATGTTCCTGGCCTTTAGCCACAGCTTCCATGGTCTGCATGAATTGGGCCAACCTATCCCGGATCTCCTGCATCTCAGACTGTACTTGATCCATGATCTTCTTACTGTTGCTTCTTGTAGCGTACCAGTGAATTATCTGTTCGTCAATCCTGAAACAACCTGTAAGATGCAGGAGATAAGATTCGAGCTCAAAAAGGTACCTGCCATGCAATATGAATATGCAAATGCACACGTGTAAATATGCAACAGGTTAATTTCCCCCACGATTCTAGTTCCGGAGAAGAAGCCATAATAACAACGGAGTCCCAAGTAAGCAAGCGCAGAATCAGAAACCTCATACATAAACAAATGCCAAGAGGCAGAGTACAAAGGTACAACTGAATACAACTGAAAAAGACCTCGGCCAACAAGCCTGGCGATGGTTAAAATACAACTACAGATAACAAAAGCAAAGCAAATATAAATAAAGCTAAATGGCGCGCCCTGACATCTTCCAATATCCTCAATGTCTCCGAATGACCTAGTTTGGAGATTAGCTCCTGTATCAGTAATGCATGCCGCTCAACAGTGGATCTAAGCTTTTTAGCGTCCTCTTCACAAGTTCCTCTGCCAGAACACTCATCAACCCAACATCTCTTGGAGCCGTCCTTCAATTCACCACCCCTAGTATCTTTGACCATGCTACTCACTCTAGACTCAGCGTCACGTCTAAGAGATACCTCTTCAGCAATCTTCGCATCCTTAGCACTGAGCTGCTCCTCTAACTGGGAAATCTGAAGCTTCAACTCATCTTCACGCTCCTTCCGCTTGGTAAGCATTGTATTCCACAAAGATTCCCATTTGGAAAGTCGAGAATAAGCCTTGTTCAGAAGTTCTTTCTTAGTAGCAAGTACACTACTAACACCATTCAGGGTTACTCCTACTTTCTCTCTCTTGCTGGTCTCTTCAATCAAATCTGAACCCAACCTATTAATCATCTCGGTCTGCTTCTTCAAAGTGAAAGTTGCCTCATTCTTCTCATGCCGAAGCTGGAAAATCTCTTTCTCTAGCTCTTCATTTGCTCTTTGCAACTCTTCCTTTTCAGCCAACAACTTGTTATACTTCTCAATCTCTACTGAAGTAGGTTCCTCAACCACCGGAAGATACAAAGGCTCTGCAGCAGGATATGGCATCAAAGAAGTCCTAACTCTCTCATGAATCCAGAGCCGATAAGGATTATAAGCTCGACTGTCACTCTTGCCAAGCAAGGTCTTTCCTCTCCTTTGAATATTCCCCCAAGCACGCCTCAATCTGACCAAAACATCTCCAGCTAATAAACCCGTGAGATACAGAGATTCCTGTATCTCGTCTTCAACCGGAGAGTCCCTCAAAGCATAGCCAAATTGTCTCACAAGCAGAGAAGGGTTATAGTTAATACAACCTTTCCGTCCAATCAAAGGAACATTTAGAAAGCCACTGCAACTATATATAATATCCACTCCGAGTAGGTTCCGATCAAACCAAACAATGTTCTCAGCACACAATCCCATCAATCTGGAAGACCAATCCAAAGTACCAATAGTATCAACAAAAGGTCCTTTCTTAGGAAGATGTCCCTGAAACCACCTGGATAGAAGAGGTACACAACAAGAAACATTCTTTCCCCGACGCTTCTCATTCTTATAGTGAACAGAATGATAAACATCACCCAAGAGAGTAGGCACCAAATTCTTCGAGGCAAGAAAAAAGAAAGCATCTGAATCAACAAAATCAGGTAAGTTCGGGAACAATACAATCCCATAAATGCAAACAGCCAGAATAGCACTGAAGGCAATCCAACATCCATCCTTTGCACACTGCGTAGCCTTCTCAACCAAGCAAGAAAGATGAAAACCATAAGCTCCATTCAGCTTGACCAAACCTCCGGGGAACTCAGAAGCATCTAAACTGACAATCTCAGCAAGCTTAGCCAACTCAGGCTCAGTATCCTCATGAACAAAAGGCATATGATCTAACACAGGAACTCCCAGCATATCAGAATACTCCTCCAGAGTAGGAGCCAGAATAAAATCAGGGAACAAGAAACATCTCAACTGAGGCTCGTAAAACTGCATCAAGGTAAACAAACCAGTCATCTCAAACACATAAGGTTTGCACAACAAACTGAGCAGTTTCCCATAAGACTCTTTGAACTCAGCCCTCACTCTCTGATCTGCTAGAGCAACCAGCTGCAATAAGGAACTGATATCTGGAGAAGGCAACCTGTAAGCAACTGTTCTCTTCATGGACTCCATGTCTGGCAAGAAGAACACTAGAATATGAGGGGAAAAATCACACCTGCAACATAAATACACGTTAATGAAATGCAAACATGAAAATGCAGATGCATATGCAACAGGGGATCAAGTGCAATGATGAGGAACTGTGTTGTGCTGTACTGCCACTTGAAAACCATCAGATCTTCTCCTCAAACCAAACCAACCACAAAAGAACCCTCACAACCAATTCTCACTGACAGAGACAAACCAGGTATTCTGAGGCCAGAGTTTTCCTGCAAAAAGACCCACCTACCCTCTCACAGGTATGTACTTAACTCGTAGACGAGGTACGACATCCTATGCGGTCATCAGCGTCCCAGACTTTCAAGAGCGATGATACGATACCCAGAAGGTGTGGCATCATCATCCCTTGAAGAGGCCTCACTTAGCCGAATCCCAAATGATAGGTCCCCATAGTTGACAACCCTCAAATCCAACAACCTGTCGAGCCCAAAGGGCCAGGCAAGATGCCATCAAAGAGAATCTCGTCTGAGTGTAAATTTCGTAGCTAGCTGGTGCAAGCAAAGCAAGCAGGCTAACCACTACTCTCTACTTCTAAGTCTATGTGCACTCAAGCCCAGGTCCGGCTTGTCTCTCAAACTAACCCTCTACCCACAGCACAGCAACAAATATATACAGTACTGAAAGTAAAGACAGAAAAATAAATACAAAACCCCAGACGGGAAAACAAGCGCTAGGATTGACTCGCATAGGGAACCACTTTTCCCCAGCAGAGTCGCCAGCTGTCGCTACTGCGAAAATTGGCACCAACTATGACAGAAGAGTCGCCACCGTGCGTTATTTATCCCACAAGAGGGAAAGGAAACGCTCAGAGTAAACCTAACGCAAAGAGGGAAAGGAATGGTCATCGCAACCAAATCCTAGATTCGGGAGTCGGTTACGCAAGGGGAAGGTATTAGCACCCCTCACGTCTGTCGTACTCGACGGGATCCATGCTTGTTTTCTACCTAGGGTGTGTTATTCTATCTACTCTACAGGTCTGGGTTAAAAGAAAATAAAATGACTCGGCAAAGTATCACACTTTATGCCTACGTATTCCCGTCTGGAACGAGAAATCAGAGTCAACGTAGTTCGCCTAACTACGGGTTAAGGGGGGAAGGTTGCTCGCCGATATATTGCATCTCGTGCCTACGTACTTTGATACGGCATGAAAGATCAGAGCATATGTAGTTCGGGCTACGGAAGACACAAGTTTGTCTGTCATTTTTTATCTCCTTCTGAAAAGGGTTTCCTGATTAAAGGTCCAAGAGGACAAAAACAAAGTTTGAATGCTTGTTTGAGTTTTTTACGAAAGAACTGTTTTTTTTTAGGATGTTTGCAATCTCAGTCGCACTAGAGACTATGACCCAGGAGTGAACGCTTCGTATGTCACCCAAAGGGTACCACACTAACATCCAGATTACTGGAGAGAGACCCTCCACCAACCTTTTCCCATATAGCATAAGGCTCGTGACGTACGACTTCAATTAACCTTATTATTGTGTTTTTGAATTTGTTTTGAGATGAGAAAAGAAAGACGCCCTAAAACTATGGTTGAAAGGGGAATCTACCTACAGTTATCATGCATGGGTCAAAACCTAATGTATGTCATAATTCCCGCTTGCACAGAGGAAATCAGAGATCCTAGGGGAAACAACAAAAGAAAACAAGCAGTAAACAGTAAACAGTAGAATGCATGCTATGCAACAGTACCGGTGAGGCAAGGAAGAAAACAATAGGCAAGAGGAGACAAGCTCCACCTCAAACCTAAGGATAATCAACACAAGCAAAAGAAAAAACAGAGAGAGACAAAAGATACAGAGGAGGCAACCCAAGTAACAACAACAAACTCCTACAGCAGACAGCAACAACAAGCTCTGAACAACACAGTTGAAAATACAGCAAAGTCGACAGCAAGACTTCATATTCAAGCTAACTTCTATCTCAAGCTTCTTCAACTTCATCTTCAAGCTCTAGCAAGCACACTCCAAGCAGAGGAACAATCACCAAGATCAAGGTTGAAATGTTGAAAACTTAATGAAAACCAAAGGAAATCATCAAGTACCAACATTGAAATGGAAAGGTATCCTCAAAGTTCTACTCAACTATGGGCATACCACACATCCCTCCAAAGGAGAGATGGAGTTTCCCTAGGAGGACTTCATGTCATTGGATGGAATAGAAGCACACAATGCATTCTATGTTTGATGAAAGAATCAAAACTAGCTCTAATGGCTCTTCCTAAAACCCTAATTTCCCAAACTCCTAAAACAACCCCTAAAGGAAAAGGAAACTTCCACTCCAAGCTCCAATCTTCAAGCCATAGCATCTATATCAAGTCCAGAAGACCTACCAAAAAGGATTCCAAGCCAAGAAATCTCCAAAGTCACCAACCAAGCCAAACAAGCAAAGGCACTCAAGAGAAAACAACACAAACACAAGCAACTTGAAAAATACATGAAAAATATGAAAATGCATCTAAAAATGCCAAATAAAATCTCAAAGGACCCCTAAGGTATCAGGGACCAGGGGTCAAAAGGGGAGATTAAGAATCAAAAGGGAAGTTCCCCAACAGAGGGCAAACACCAAGAGTGTCCCAAACAAAGGCAGCAATGGAGAGGGAACAAAAGGCAATTCAAATCACAAGAAAAAAGCACTTAAAAATTATGAAAAAAAATCCAAAGATCAATTAACATGTTAATACAATGCTCAAAAAAACTCATTCAAAAATAAGAAGTTTAAACATGAAAATAAAATCAAGAAAGAACAGAATTGCAATTTAAATCAAATAAAACAGCTCCAACATTTAGTTTGTTTTAAAATAGAAAATGAAACGAAAAAAATAAAATAAAATATCCAGAAAAAAATAGACATCTTAAGGTTTCTGAAAATTATTTTTGTGTATTTTCATGACTATTGGAACTATTTTAAATGATTTAAATTGGAACATCAACAAAACAGAAAATAAAACCAATTAAAATTAAAACAGAAAATAAATGGTGTAAACAGCAAATAAATGCAGTGCAAAACAGATTGGGCCAAATATGGAGGTGCAGGAAGCAGGGCGCTAGGCCCATAAAACAAATGAAATACAGCAAACAAAAATGAAATGAAAAAAAACACAAAACACACCACATCGAGATCGAACACGCGCGCGCGTGGCTTCCCCTTGCGTCCAAAACGACGCCGTTTTGGCGTTAGGCCACGTGGTGCCTTCTCTTTCCTACGACCGGGAGACTTTGTCTCCCTCCCCTTCTCATCCGACGGCTGCTGAACCGTTTCACCATCACCACCGGAACAACTCCGGTCATCTTCCTCACAAACTCCGGCCATCACAAAGTGTTCAACAACACATCAAAAATGCAAAAGTCAACCGTTTTTAGAGTTTTTTTATATCAAAATTCATCTACTTCTCACGAGGATTCCAAATATCTCATCAAAAATCATTAATAATGCAAGATCAAAGCGAAACAAATCAAACAAAGTTTGACACCAAAACCTCAAGTTCATCAAAACTTCTCCAAATTAATTCTAAACTCATCCTTATGTCATGGAGGTTATAGATCAAGCAAAAACTAAGCAAAATCATGCCAAAACAGTCCATACAAAATCTCACAAGTTTGGAGCTCCAAATTTCGAATGTCATAAACATCAACAATTATAATCCAGAAATGATCTACATGCTTCAAGGAGTGCAAAGAAACGAAAATGGCAAAGAATCATCAAGTATTAAGAGAGATATGGTGAAATTCAAGTACCTAGTGGAGAACTTCCACCGAGCCTTTAATCCTTGATGAAGCTTCACAAAACTCTCCAGAATCGTCCAATGATCTTCAATAAAACTTTCTCAATTCACAATTTGGCTTGAAACGATCTAGATCTTAGAATTCACTTTTTGAGTGTTCTTCACTCTTTCAAGCTTGTTCTTGATCAATTCTGCTCCAATTTTGAAAACTGATGATTTGTGAAGGTTAGAAATGTTATATACAATGGATATGGATCCAAAGAAAGCCCAATCCTTGACTCTAGGCCCAAAATGAATTTTCAAAATTTCACCACTTTTTGCTCTTGAAGGTACACGAAAATGGTATTGTTTTGGCTCCAACATGATTCAATTCAACTAATAACAGCATGTGGAGTGTGAATGGTTGGGATTTGATCCTTGTATTTGATCCAATGGCTATTTTTGATTATGTAACTTCATGGTGAAGTAATCTAAATGACAACTCCCAAAACTTGGCCTATGCTCAAAATTTTGCCAATGCCAATGTTCTTAGAATGTGATTTCCATTCAAAAAATATACTCACATGACATATTTTAGTCCTCTAACTCAAAAAGTCAATTTTCCCTCCTTAATCCATTTGAAAAATTCCATTTTTTAGGCCATTTTAAGTGACTTTTTGCTACAAGCCAAACCAATTCCACATGACCACTTGGCTAGCCTAAAAACTCCATTTGAACAACTTTCATGTTGAATAAAAATCCATTTGACAAGTGCAAGTTGGAGATTTTGACCAATGATTGAAAATGACCTATAATCTCACTTTCCCAAAATACCCCTAACTTGTAAACCTCATAACTTGAGTTCTACAAATCAGATAGAAGACTTCTAGTACAATTTATAAATCTAAGATCATGAGGAACAACTTTCATGTTGGCCAAAAGTTCAGGTGAAAACTCCTTCTAGGTCAAAAATAGCTTTGAAGTCAGATGATTTTCACAGACAAATTTGAGTGGCATCCGAGGACTTGTAACTTGTCTGGACCATAACTTGAGTTCTATAAATCTAATGGAGGACTTCTAGTACTCAAATTAAAGGTATTGAGATTCTCTACAAGTTTCATGTTGGCCAAAGATCCATTTGAAACTTGTATTTTGACTTATGTGGTCTTGAAGTTAGGCACTAAATAAGGGATTTTACACTGAAACCCTAACTTAGCAACTTCCCACACTCTTGATTCTTCTTGATTTGATCTTGGCACAACACCACAAATGTCTTATCACATCATTTCATGAACTCCATAACCTAAAAGTAGGCCTTGATACTCTTCAATTGTCCAGTTGACCTATAACTGATCCAGATGAAACCCTAATTGCTTGCACCTCAACTGTGACTCTTGCACTTGACACAATGACTTGATTAAATTCTTCCATGGCCCTCTAGGAATTCTATGAGCTCCATACACATCCTCTTCTCACATTCAAAACTTCACAACCCTCTGATGATCTTCATTTGATCCTCAAGTTAGGAGAAGATTCACACTCAAACATTTAAACCCTTAGGCAATTAAACCACCTTCTAATGACTTTGATAACTCTCAATCTTGAATGAGACCTCTTGCTAGGCTTCTTTTGACAAGAATAACACTTGATCCCCTGCTATATGAATGATAACATGATATGAAAATGATATAACTATGGAAATGTTAATGCAATGAAACATAAACCAGGTAAGAAAAGGTTGAGCAAATTTTGGCGTGCAACAACTGCCCCTATTCAAATGGCTTGGACCCGACTGGGTGAAGAGCGAACGTCCTTCAAACAATCGAGGTAGAAGACGGTTGAATACCAAGAAACTCGGAAATTTGCCAACCACAGAAATATACAACAAAAACTGCTTGGGGAACAACATCCGTTGTGCTGAACCCAGTTGTTACGGCAACAACTGATCAATCATCTGATAAACTTGGGATTTCAACATTAAACCCCTGTGTAATGCCATAGGCATCAAATTAACTTTGCAAGAAACAAATCTGTCCATAACTAGACTACACTTCATCAACACGAGGAAAGACTCCATCACCATGGGTACAATTTCGTCCATAACCGGAATAACGATCTCTGTCAGTCACAGGTAATGACTCCGTCAACACGGATAACAATCATTGTTAACTTTACTGGGGACAACTCCGTTGACCACGGGTAATAACTCTGTCTACACGGGTAACAATCACTGTCAACACAGGTAACACTTCCGTCAACACGGGCAACAATCACTGTCAACACAGGTAACAAATCTTTGTCAACACAGGCGCAATTTCCGGCAATTTCTGGCGATTTCGCTGGGACAATTCCGTCAATCACGGGTAACGACTTCGTCCATACGGGTAACCATCACTGTCAACACAAGTACGACTCCGTTAATATGGAGAACAAACTCTGTCCATCACAGGTAACAATCTCTGTCAACACAGGCACGATCTCTGTCCATTATAGGTAACAATCTCTGTCAACTATAGGTACAATCTCTGTTAACGCAGGCGCGATCTCTGTCCATTACAGGTAACAATCTCTGTCAACTACAGGTACAATCTCTGTCAACACAGGCGCGACCTCTGTCAATCACATGTAACAATCTCTGTCAACACAGGGACAATTCTGTCAACACGGAAAACAATCACCGTCAGCACGGGTACGATCCGTCAACACGGATAACAATCACTGTCAACACAGGTAGCAATCACTGTCACCACAGGTACAATCTCTGTCAATCGCAGGTAACAATCTCTGTCAACACAGGGACAATTCCGTCAACACAGAAAACAATCACCGTCAGCACGGGTATGATCCGTCAACACGGATAACTATCACTGTCAACACAGGTAGCAATATCTGTCACCACAGGTACAATCTCTATCAATCACAAGTAACAATCACTGTCAACACAGGTACATTTGAAGAATACTTTGTTGGGAAATACGAGAAACTTAATCACACCACTCTGTGGGGAAATCACTAGTGACACCTCCGAAGGTTTAAGGCCTGAAATCTTTCGATGCTGGTAAACAGCAACCTGAGAATAATCCCACCGGGGACAAAGAGAAACTTAACCAAGCAACTCTGTTAGGGGACGAACGTTATCATCACCTATCTCACGCCGAGAATTTGAATATCTAGAGATCTTTCTGAACAAGAATCCCACTCCTCTGCAAAGGATAACACCTGAAACCAAAGAGGTAACCAACCTGGCTTATGTTTCAAAATGCGTATGTTTGGCAATGGTGTAATGCTCCATACAGCATGGAAATGCTACGTGTTTGGGTAGATGCAAATATGATGATATATGCAAAATGCAAAGATGCCAAGAGGCGCTTCAGCAAAATAAATGCTGAAGACAAGACCCAATCCGCTGGGGATGAACGGGTATCGCAGAGCACTCCAACAAAATAAATGCTGGAACGATGAAACCAACTCCGCTGGGGATAACCATCCTGTCGGGGAATGGCTCACAAGCTTGAAATTACGAACTCTGTTGGGGATGTTCATCCTGTCGGAGGAAAAACAACCTGCTGGGGAGAAGGAAAAACAATCCTGCGCAGGGATAATCCTTCTGAACCAAAGACGACTTGGTTATACTCTGTGGGAGTTACCCATGTTGGGTATTGAGTGTGTACATACTCACTGCTGGAAATGCCCTTTCTGTTAGGGACATCAAAATCCACTGAGGATACTCTCTTGGCAGCTTTCTTGGGGAATACTCTTCTGGGGAGAACCACCCACATCCAATAGGGATAAGTGCCATTTCAAATCTTCTGAGATAAGATGTGACCTCCGTCTGCTGAGGAATAATACAACCAATATGTCACAGGACTCCGGCTGGGGAACACAACTTCCCTGAATATTTGCTTCAAAGGTGAGAACCCTGCAAAACACAAACTAGACAAAACAAATCTACACAACAAGATCTTTCCCAGTTAATATCCATGACGTTCATTCAGTCAATTCGAAGTTTTAGCAATTATTGGCAAGGGCCAGCAAGTTTATGCACATGCAAGTTTATCAAAAACATCGGCGTTTTTCACAAACAAAACAGTAAAGAACAAGCATCAAGTACTGAATAACACGCTTTATTGATAACGGGCCTGTAAATAGGCAAACGTTTGTACACTGGATGCAACTCCTTAAAAGAGGAAGTTACGCACAAACAAAAATATAAATATTACAGAAATACAAAGAAAATTTGTATATATGTCGGCAACGTGGTACAGATGAACACCATAAGCTGATCCTCTTATGACTCGCCTGACTCTGACGCTTTCCCGATACTCGATCTTCGGAAGAGATTGTTTCGGATATACGATCCTCAGGTACTCCCAAACCACTAAGCAATGCAGTATCAAACTCGGACCGCAGTCATTTGCTTTTTCAAATCCCTAACTTTTGCGTGAACCGCCCTTTGCGGATTTTCAATTCACCGGGATACCCTTTTTTTTTGCCGAAGTTGCCCTTTTCAGGTTTTCAACTTCGCGGGTGTACATTTTTTCAATTTTATCCCTAACTTTTGCCCGAACCTTTTATTCCTTTTTTATGGTTCGCCGGGATGCCCCATTTTTGCCTGAACTTTCTTTTTTTGTCCAGCGAGTCTCTTTAAGCAAAGTATTTTTTAACTGCGTCCGAGTTCACAAGGGATGTAAAATGCTCACCATCCATGGTGGACAACAACAAGGCTCCTCCAGAGAAAACCTTTCTAACGACATATGGACCTTCATAGTTGGGAGTCCATTTGCCCCTGTGATCTGATTGTGGTGGGAGAATCTTTTTCAGCACAAGATCGCCCGTCTGAAAGCTTCGAGGACACACCATCTTATCATAAGCTTTCTTCATCCAGCTCTGATACAGCCGACCATATACTAGAGAAGCCAGTCTCTTCTCATCCATTAAACTAAGCTTATTCAATCTATCTTTCACCCATTTTGCCTCATCTAATTGGACATCACACAAAACCCTCAGAGAAGGAATCTCAACCTCCAATGGTAGGACAACCTCCATACCATATACCAGTGAAAAAGGAGTTGCCCCGGTTGATGTGCGTACCGTCGTACGATAACCGTGCAAAGCAAAAGGCAACATCTCATGCCAGTCCTTGTAGGTCACAACCATCTTCTGAACGATCTTCTTTATGTTTTTATTGGCCGCTTCAACAACGCAATTCATCTTGGGCCGATAAGAAGAAGAGTTGTGATGTTCAATTTTGAAATTCTGGCACAATTCCTTCATCATCTTGTTATTCAAATTTGAACCGTTGTTAGTGATAATCCGCTCCGGGATTCCATATCTACAGATAATATCTTTCTTGATAAATCTGGCTACCACCTGCTTGGTAACATTAGCATACGATGCCGCTTCAACCCATTTGGTGAAGTAATAAATAGCTACCAAGATAAAACGATGTCCGTTGGATGTCGTGGGCTCAATTTTCCCAATCACATCAATTCCCCACATGGAGAAAGGCTAAGGTGACGACATAACATTCAGAGGGTTTGGAGGCACATGAATCTTGTCCGCATAAATCTGACATTTATGACACCTCTTTGAAAACTTGAAACAATTTGTTTCCATTGTCAGCCAATAGTACCCCGCTCGCAATAACTTTCTCGTCATTGCATGTCCGCCGGCATGCGTGCCAAATGTACCCTCGTGGATTTCTTCCATGAGCAACTTAGCCTCTTTCTCGTCCACACACCACAACAACACCAAGTCATGGTTTCTCTTGTGCAAGACACCATTTGGATTCAAATAGAAATTACCAGCCAATCTCCTAAGAGTCATCTGATCACGACTGGATGCCGCAGCCGGATACTCTTGGTTCTTCAGGAAATTCTGGATATCATAATACCACGGTTCGCCATCGGAATCTTCCTCAATGGCGAATATGAAAGCGGGTCTATCAAGGCGAGAAATAACTATCCTGGGAGCCTCATTCTAGAAGTTAACCTTATACATTGAAGACAAAGTCGCGAGAGCGTATGCCATTTGATTTTCTGCTCGTGGTACATGGTGCAATTCCACCTTGTCAAAGAAAGGTAACAACCTCCTTGCATAATTCATATAAGGTATCAGATTGGGCTGACGAGTCTCCCACTCTCCCTTGATCTGGTTCACAACTAGAGTAGAGTCTCCGTACACATCAAGATTTTTAATTCTCAGATCGATAGCTTCTTTGAGCCCCATAATGCACGCTTCATATTCGGCCTCATTGTTGGTAACTGGAAAGGTCAATCTGGCGGTGAATGGGATGTACGACCCATGAGGAGTAGTAATGATTGCCCCTATTCTACTTCCATATGAATTAACGGCACCGTCAAATATCAATTGCCATTTGGAACCCAACTCTGGACCTTCATCCGGCAACGGCTCCTCGCAGTCCTTCATTTTCAAGTACATGATATCCTCGTCAGGAAAATCAAAACTCATCGACTGGTAATCATCAATTGGCTGCTCAGCTAGGTATTATGACAGAACACTTCCTTTAATAGCCTTTTGAGAAACATACTGAATATCGTATTCTGTCAATACCATCTGCCATCTGGCAATCCTTCTGGAAAGTGCTTGCTTTTCAAACACGTATTTGATCGGATCCATCTTTGAAATTAGCATGGTTGTATGATTTAACATGTATTGCCTCAAACGTTTGGCAGCCCAGGCTAGCGCACAACACGTTTTTTTCGAGCATTGAGTAACGGGACTCACAGTCTGTGAACTTTTTACTCAAGTAATAAATCGCATGCTCTTTACGTCCAGTCTCGTCATGTTGACCGAGAACACAACCCATACTTTTCTCAAGAACCGTCAAATACATAATCAATGGTCTCCCGGCTACTGGGGGTATCAAAACTGGAGGTTCCTGCAAATATTCTTTTATTTTTCAAACGCCCTTTGACAATCTTCATTCCAGGTCACAGCCTGATCTTTTTTCAACAACTTGAATAATGGCTCGCACGTGGCCGTTAGATGAGATATGAACCAGCCAATGTAGTTCATCCTCCCTAAAAAGCCACAAACCTCTTTTTCTGTTTTCGGCGTTGGCATTTCTTGTATTGCTTTTATCTTAGCAGGATCAACCTCAATTCCTTTTTCGCTCACAATAAACCCCAGTAGCTTACCAGATCTCACCCCGAAGGTGCACTTGTTAGGATTTAGCCTCAACCTGAATTTCCTAAGCCTCTTGAACAATTTCAGAAGATTGACCAGATGCTCTTCCTCCGTCTGGGATTTGGCAATCATATCGTCAACATAGAATTCGATCTCTTTATGCATCATGTCATGAAAGAGTGTTATCATAGCTCGCTGATATGTTGCCCCGCCGTTCTTCAAACCAAAGGGCATCACTTTGTAGCAGAATGTTCCCCACGGGGTAATAAAAGTTGTTTTCTCCATATCCTCCGGCGCCATCTTTATCTGATTATAGCCTGAAAAGCCGTCCATGAAGGAAAACACGAAGAATTGAGCAGTGTTGTCGACCAGCACATCAATATGAGGAAGCAGAAAGTCATCCTTTGGGCTCGCCCTATTCAAATCTCGATAGTCCATGCACATCCGCACCTTACCCTCTTTCTTTGGTACAGGTACTATATTAGCGACCCATGAGGGATAAGTTGTGACAGCCAGAAAACCAACATCCCATTGTTTCTGAACTTCCTCCTTAATTTTCACAGCCATATCTGGTCGAGTTCTTCTGAGTTTTTGCTTAACCGGCGGACATTCCTCGCGCAATGGCAGACGGTGAACCACCATATCGGTATCCAACCCAGGCATGTCTTCGTAAGACCAAGCAAAGATATCACTGTACTCCTGCAGCATCTCAATAAGCCTTTGCTTGATATCACTTTGCAGTGCAGCCCCTATCCGGATATTCCTGACAACCTCTTCGGGCCCCACGTTGATAATTTCAATTTCCTCTTGATGAGGCAGAATGATTCTCTCTTCTTGTTTCAAAAGTCGAGTCAGCTCTTTTGATAAGTCACTATCCTCAACAATCTCTTCTTCTGCTTGAAATATCGGGTGTTCGAAGTCAAAGCGAGTCATAGGAAGTTCGTGATCGGTGTCGTCTGAAATATGAATCCTGCAATGAAAATGGTTAAATGTTTCAAATAATGCAAACAAAGCACATAACCACGTTGCCATTTTATTGTTAAAACAAAAACAGGAAAAACAAGGATCACAAAATTTGTATGAGAAAAACGCCTTTATTAATGATTAAGCAAAGTACACACATAAGCAAGTAGCCCTAAAAACAAAATCACTATGCCCCAGGTAGGACACAGGATTATACAATAATTGAGAAAATAAATCATTACTGTTTTGTAGTCACTGGGACAAGTTCCTGGATAGACCAGTTGCACAGATTCTGTCCTGGCACGCCAAGCTTGATCCACGAGTCCATATCGCAGTCACTATCTCCGTCTTCAGCATCGGAAACAGCATTGATCGTTTCATAACAGACCCCACCTGGAGTGATCACCACTGGTCCTTTGAACTTTGGCACGCCTGATGCGGAAGGTGACAACGTCGGGCGATACCCCAACCCAAACTTGTCCATCTTGACCGGAATTTCCAAGACTTGGCCCCATCTTTTGGTTTCCCTAGCCTGAACCACTGCCTGAGCGTCTTTGTATGAAGACATGGCCACCTCTGGCCCTTTACTAGGAACAAGAGACTTGTCCTTGATCTGCAATCCCTTGAAGGCTTGGCATGGCGTCTCATGGATCTTCCCATCCACTTCGACCTACTTGAATGACGAGAGATGACTAACCAGAATGTCCTCCTCTCTGCAAATAGTAACGACACTGTCACCAACCATGTACTTAAGTTTCTGATGCAGCGTGAACGTCACAGCCCCTGCAGAATGTATCCATGGTCGCCCAAGTAAACAGCTGTAAACGGGATGTATGTCCATGATATAGAACACAGTGTCAAACACTTCCGGCCGACTTGGAGCGGCAATGTTATGGATCCAAACACCGACCTCCTGGTCCCATCAAAAGCCCTCACGACCAAATCACTTGGCGTGCATATGATTCCTCGAACATCTAGCTTCATCATAGCCTTCTTCGACAACACATTCAAAGGTGATCCGGTGTCTACAAGAACATGCGACATAACAATGCCCCGACACTCCACTAAAATGTGCAAGGCTATATTATGGTCCCGACCTCTAGGCGTCAAATCAAAGTCAGTAAATCCCAAGCTGTGGCCAGCATTCACGTGCGCCAGTACCCCCTCAAGCTGATTGACAGTTACTTCCTGAGGTACAAAAGACGTGTCCAAGATTTTCAACAATGCATTCCGATGGGCCTCGGAACAAAGCAACAATGATAATATTGAAATTTTGGAGGGCGTCTGTTGCAAGTGCTCCACAATCTTATAGTCACTTTTGCGAATCAACCTCATAAACTCTTCTACATCCTTGGCCTATGTTTCTTTCTCTTTCGACTGGGAAGGTCCTCCTTCATTCACTTTGGCTTTGCCTCTAGCAATTCTCTCAGCCTCAATTTCAGGTGAAGTGAAGATTCTACCACTTCGGGTCATACCTCCCGCTTCAACAAGACTACCCACTGCCCCTGCTGGCTGGCTATCCATATTAATCTTTTCCCCGTTGCAAAAAGCTTCCAACCCATAATTCCATGGAATGGCTTTCGTACTCTAAAAAGGAACGGGTCCTGCTTTCGTTATCGTGATAGTTGGCCGCTTGGCGGGCGCTGATATCATAATAGTCTTTCGTGGGATCGTAATTGTTGCGACCTCACCCTGCTTTTCACACGTTACCTCATCAGGTTTCTCAACAGCAGTGCGGTCAAACTGCAAAGTTCCCTCATCAATCATGGCCTGAATACCTTTCTTCAGATCAATGCAACCCTTTGCTCGGGTCCAACAATACAAACAGTACTCATCACATCCGGGGAAGACCCCTCCTTTCAACAATCTGCTTTTAACATAGCTCAAAGGTGTCTTCAGATCATTTACGTCCATAACCAAATCCAAATCCTCCTCTGTCAAAACAGCATTCGCTCCATGATTCGGCATTGGTTTCTGTATAATATTGGGACCATCATTACCGAAGTTGATGACTTTACTATCAATCAAATCTTGGACTTTGTGTTTAAAAGCATGACAACTCTCGATATCATGTTTGGGTGCCCCGGAATGAAATTCACACTGCTTACTAGTATCATACCCATAAGGAAGCGCTCCTGTGGGTGGGTCCAACGTTCTCTTCTCAACCAGATTCAAACTTAACAACGTCTGAAGCAATTCTACATACATTGACGGAGGTGTATCAAATAACCTCTTCGGCTTCCCATTATGGATCCTTCTCTGAGCAGGATTATACCTTTGTTGTTGCTGCTGCTGCTGTTGTGGTTGTTGTCGTTGTTGTGGTATAGTAATCGTCACACTAGCAACCTGTTGTTGAGTATACTGATTTCGACCTCTACCTCGTCCTCGACCACCATACACTGCACTGGAGTCTCCTTGTCTTTTACCACCAAAGACCTTTTTCGCACCTCCAGCTGAGGTCGATTCACTGGCTTGAATCTTACCAATTTTTATGCCATTTTCAATTCGTTCCCCCATGAGTATCATGTCAGAGAAACTACCCATCAAGCAATTGAGCAATTTATTATAATACATCCCAGAGAATGTTCCAACAAAAATATCAATCAATTCCCTTTTAACCATAAGAGGGTGGACTCTTGCCGCCAGATCGCGCCAACACTGAGCATACTCCTTGAAACTTTCCCCGTTCTTCTATGAAAGACTTTGAAGCTGGACCCTATTTGGTGCAAGGTCACTATTGTATTGGTAATGTTTGACAAAAGCATCAGCCAATTCTTTCCAACTTCCGACCTGTGCAGGCTCTAGTCCCATGTACCATTCCAGCGATGGTCCTGACAAACTATCTTGGAAAAAATACATAAGCATCTTCTTATCATCAGAGTAAGCCGACATCCTCCGGTAGTATGAACGCACATGAACCCGTGGGCATGTATCCCCTTTATATTTATCGAAAGTGGGAGCTTTGAACTTCAATGGCACTCTCAGCCCAAGAACCAGCCCCATGGTAGCCATGTCCAATCCTGCAGAATTTTGATTGGCTATACCTCTCATCTGTTCCTCCAGCATTTTAATCCTTCGATCACTATTAGTGAGACCCTCAAAACCCATGCCTTGCCCAGAAAAGGCATCTTCCTGACGATCTCTATTCCAGTATGGCCCCTCATTATCGTATCCGTCATAAGCAACATTACGACCATGACCATGACCACTTTGGAAGAACCTGGGGTCATACCTCAGATTGCCCAGCTCTTGATTAGCAGCCACTGTCCCAAAACCAGTATTGAAAGGACCCATCCCAGCACCAGTGGTATTCATATTGCCAAACCCAGCATTACCGTAGCCATTAGTACCATAACCTTGATTGTTATCACCAAACCCTCCGTTGCCGAAGCCCTGAGTATTAAAGCCATCATTGCCATCCCGATTGCCAAAGCCAAGATCCTGATTGTTGTCATCGAACCCAGTGTTGATACCAACATTCCTGCTGATTTCCACATTCCCATTAACATTATCAGCATTTCTGTTACCAGCGTTGTCGTTGCTAGTTCCAGTCTCACCAGCATTTGGTATCACTTCCTCCCTGCGAGGAGTCTCAACATGCACAGAATTATATTCAGTATTACCAGCTGCTCGTGCCAACAGCGGTTGCACCAGAGTTTGAAGATGTTCCTGGCCTTTAGCCACAGCTTCCATGGTCTGCATGAATTGGGCCAACCTATCCCGGATCTCCTGCATCTCAGACTGTACTTGATCCATGATCTTCTTACTGTTGCTTCTTGTAGCGTACCGGTGAATTATCTGTTCGTCAATCCTGAAACAACCTGTAAGATGCAGGAGATAAGATTCGAGCTCAAAAAGGTACCTGCCATGCAATATGAATATGCAAATGCACACGTGTAAATATGCAACAGGTTAATTTCCCCCACGATTCTAGTTCCAGAGAAGAAGCCATAATAACAACGGAGTCCCAAGTAAGAAAGCGCAGAATCAGAAACCTCATAGATAAACAAATGCCAAGAGGCAGAGTACAAAGGTACAACTGAATACAACTGAAAAAGACCTCGACCAACAAGCCTGGCGATGGTTAAAATACAACTACAGATAACAAAAGCAAAGTAAAGATAAATCAAGCTAAATGGCGCGCCCTGACATCTTCTAATATCCTCAATGTCTCCGAATGACCTAGTTTGGAGATTAGCTCCTGTATCAGTAATACATGCCGCTCAACAGTGGATCTCAGCTTTTTGGCGTCCTCTTCACAAGTTCCTCTGCCAGAACACTCATCAACCCTGCATCTCTTGGAGCCGGCCTTCAATTCACCACCCCTAGTCTCTTTGACCATGCTACTCACTCTAGACTCAGCGTCACGTCTAAGAGATACCTCTTCAGCAATCTTCACATCCTTATCACTGAGCTGCTCCTCTAACTGGGAAATCTGAAGCTTCAACTCATCTTCATGCTCCTTCCGCTTGGTAAGCGTTGTATTCCACAAAGATTCCCATTTGGAAAGTCGAGAATAAGCCTTGTTCAGAAGTTCTTTCTTAGTAGCAAGTACACTACTAACACCATTCAGGGTTACTCCTACTTTCTCTCTCTTGCTGGTCTCTTCAGTCAAATCTGAACCCAACCTATTAATCATCTCGGTCTGCTTCTTCAAAGTGAAAGTTGCCTCATTCTTCTCATGCCGAAGCTGGAAAATCTCTTTCTCTAGCTCTTCATTTGCTCTTTGCAACTCTTCCTTTTCAGCCAACAACTTGTTATACTTCTCAATCTCTACTGAAGTAGGTTCCTCAACCACCGGAAGATACAAAGGCTCTGCAGCAGGATATGGCATCAAAGAAGTCCTAACTCTCTCATGAATCCAGAGCCGATAAGGATTATAAGCTCGACTGTCACTCTTGCCAAGCAAGGTCTTTCCTCTCCTTTGAATATTCCCCCAAGCACGCCTCAATCTGACCAAAACATCTCCAACTAATAAACCCGTGAGATACAGAGATTCCTGTATCTCGTCTTCAACCGGAGAGTCCCTCAAAGCATAGCCAAATTGTCTCACAAGCAGAGAAGGGTTATAGTTAATACAACCTTTCCGTCCAATCAAAGGAACATTTAGAAAGCCACTGCAACTATAGATAATATCCACTCCGAGTAGGTTCCGATCAAACCAAACAATGTTCTCAGCACACAATCCCATCAATCTGGAAGACCAATCCAAAGTACCAATAGTATCAACAAAAGGTCCCTTCTTAGGAAGATGTCCCTGAAACCACCTGGATAGAAGAGGTACACAACAAGAAACATTATTTCCCCGACGCTTCTCATTCTTATAGTGAACAGAATGATAAACATCACCCAAGAGAGTAGGCACCGGATTCTTCGAGGCAAGAATAAAGAAAGCATTTGAATCAACAAAATCAGGTAAGTTCGGGAACAATACAATCCCATAAATGCAAACAGCCAGAATAGCACTGAAGGCAATCCAACATCCATCCTTCGCACACTGTGTAGCCTTCTCAACCAAGCAAGAAAGATGAAAACCATAAGCTCCATTCAGCTTGACCAAACCTCCGGGGAACTCAGAAGCATCTAAACTGACAATCTCAGCAAGCTTAGCAAACTCAGGCTCAGTATCCTCATGAAAAAAAGGCATATGATCTAACACAGGAACTCCCAGCATATCAGAATACTCCTCCAGAGTAGGAGCCAGAATAAAATCAGGGAACAAGAAACATCTCAACTGAGGCTCGTAAAACTGCATCAAGGTATACAAACCAGTCATCTCAAACACAGAAGGTTTGCACAATAAACTGAGCAGTTTCCCATAAGACTCTCTGAACTCAACCCTCACTCTCTGATCTTCTAGAGCAACCAACTGCAATAAGGAACTGATATCTGGAGAAGGCAACCTGTAAGCAATTGTTCTCTTCATGGACTCCATGTTTGGCAAGAAGAACACTAGAATATGAGGGGAAAAATCACACCTGCAACATAAATACACGTTAATGAGATGCAAACATGAAAATGCAGATGCATATGCAACAGGGGATCAAGTGCAATGATGAGGAACTGTGTTATGCTGTACTGCCACTTGAAAACCATCAGATCTTCTCCTCAAACCAAACCAACCACAAAAGAACCCTCACAACCAATTCTCACTGACAGAGACAAACCAGGTATTCTGAGGCCAGAGTTTTCCTGCAAAAAGACCCACCTACCCTCTCACAGGTATGTACTTAACTTGCAGACGAGGTACGACATCCTATGCGGTCATCAGCGTCCCAGACTTTCAAGAGCGATGATACGATACCCAGAAGGTGTGGCATCATCATCCCTTGAAGAGGCCTCACTTAGCCGAATCCCAAATGATAGGTCCCCAGAGTTGACAACCCTCAAATCCAACAACCTGTCGAGCCCAAAGGGCCAGGCAAGATGCCATCAAAGAGAATCTCGTCTGAGTGTAAATTTCATAGCTAGCTGGTGCAAGCAAAGCAAGCAGGCTAACCACTACTCTCTACTTCTAAGTCTATGTGCATTCAAGCCCAGGTCCGGCTTGTCTCTCAAACTAACCCTCTACCCACAACACAACAACAAATATATATAGTACTGAAAGTAAAGACAGAAAAATAAATACAAAACCCCAGACGGGAAAACAAGCGATAGGATTGACTCGCATAGGGAACCACTTTTCCCCAGCAGAGTCGCCAGCTGTTGCTACTGCGAAAAACGGCGCCGGCTATGACAGAAGAGTCGCCACCGTGCGTTATTTATCCCGCAAGAGGGAAAGGAAACACTCAGAGTAAACCTAACGCAAAGAGGGAAAGGAATGGTCATCGCAACCAAATCCTGGATTCATGAGTCGGTTACGCAAGGGGAAGGTATTAGCACCCCTCACGTCCGTCGTACTCGACGGGATCCACGCTTGTTTTCTACCTAGGGTGTGTTATTCTATCTACTCTACAGGTCTGGGTTAAAAGAAAATAAAATGACTCGGCAAAGTATCACACTTTATGCCTACGTATTCCCGTCTGGAACGAGAAATCAGAGTCAACGTAGTTCGCCTAACTACGGGTTAAGGGGGGAAGGTTGCTCGCCGATATATCGCATCTCGTGCCTACGTACTTTCATACGGCATGAAAGATCAGAGCAAACGTAGTTCGGGCTACGGAAGACACAAGTTTGTCTGTCATTTTTTATCTCCTTCTGAAAAAGGTTTCCTGATTAAAGGTCCAAGAGGACAAAAACAAAGTTTGAATGTTTGTTTGAGTTTTTTACGAAAGAACTGTTTTTTTTAGGATGTTTGCAATCTCAGTCGCACTAAACACTATAACCCAGGAGTGAACGCTTCGTATGTCACCCAAAGGGTACCACACTAACATCCAGATTACTGGAGAGAGACCCTCCACCAACCTTTTCCCAGATAGCTTAAAGCTCGTGACGTACGACTTCAATTAACCTTATTACTGTGTTTTTGAATTTGTTTTGAGATGAGAAAAGAAAGACACCCTAAAACTATGGTTGAAAGGGGAATCTACCTACAGTTATCATGCATGGGTCAAAACCTAATGTCTGTCATAATTCCCTCTTGCACAGAGGAAATCAGAGATCCTAGGGGAAACAGCAAAAGAAAACAAGCAGTAAACAGTAAACAGTAGAATGCATGCTATGCAACAGTACCAGTGAGGCAAGGAAGAAAGCAATAGGCAAGAGGAGACAAGCTCCACCTCAAACCTGAGGATAATCAACACAAGCAAAAGACAAAACAGAGAGAGACAAAAGATATAGAGGAGGCAACCCAAGTAACAACAACAAACTCCTACAACAGACAGCAACAACAAGCTCTGAACAACACAGTTGAAAAGACAGCAAAGTCGACAGCAAGACTTCATCTTCAAGCTAACTTCTATCTCAAGCTTCTTCAACTTCATCTTCAAGCTCTAGCAAGTACACTCCAAGCAGAGGAACAATCACCAAGATCAAGGTTGAAATGTTGAAAACTTAATGAAAACCAAAGGAAATCATCAAGTACCAACATTGAAATGGAAAGGTATCCTCAAAGTTCTACTCAACTATGGGCATACCACACATCCCTCCAAAGGAGAGATGGAGTTTCCCTAGGAGGACTTCATGTCATTGGATGGAATAGAAGCACACAATGCATTCTATGTTTGATGAAAGAATCAAAACTAGCTCTAATGGCTCTTCCTAAAACCCTAATTTCCCAAGCTCCTAAAACAACCCCTAAAGGAAAAGGAAACTTCCACTCCAAGATCCAATATTCAAGCCATAGCATCTATATCAAGTCCATAAGACCTCCCAAAAAGGATTCCAAGCCAAGAAATCTCCAAAGTCACCAACCAAGCCAAACAAGCAAAGGCACTCAAGAGAAAACAACACAAACACAAGCAACTTGCAAAATACATGAAAAATATGAAAATGCATCTAAAAATACCAAATAAAATCTCAAAGGACCCCTAAGGTATCAGGGACCAGGGGTCAAAAGGAGAGATTAAGAATCAAAAGGGAAGTGCCCCAACAGAGGGTAAACACCAAGAGTGTCCTAAACAAAGGCAGCAATGGAAAGGGAACAAAAGGAAATTCAAATCACAAGAAAACAACACTTAAAAATTATGAAAAAAATATCCAAAGATCAATTAACATGTTAATACAATGCTCAAAAAAACTCATGCAAAAATAAGAAGTTTAAACATGAAAATAAAATCAAGAAAGAACAGAACTGCAATTTAAAATAAAACAGCTCCAACATTTAGTTTGTTTTAAAATAGAAAATGAAACGAAAAAAATAAAATAAAATATCCAGAAAAAAATAGACATCTTAAGGTTTCTGAAAATTATTTTTGTGTATTTTCATGACTATTGGAACTATTTTAAATGATTTAAGTTGGAACATCAACAAAACAGAAAATAAAACCAATTAAAATTAAAACAGAAAATAAATGGTGTAAACAGCAAATAAATGCAGTGCAAAACAGATTGGGCCAAATATGGAGGTGCAGGAAGCAGGGCGCTAGGCCCATAAAACAAATGAAATACAGCAAACAAAAATGAAATGAAAAAAAACACAAAACACACCACATCGAGATCGAACACGCGCGCGCGTGGCTTCCCCTTGCGTCCAAAACGACGCCGTTTTGGCGTTAGGCCACGTGGTGCCTTCTCTTTCCTACGACCGGGAGACTTTGTCTCCCTCCCCTTCTCATCCGGCGACTGCTGAACCGTTTCACCATCACCACCGGAACAGCTCCGATCATCTTCCTCACAAACTCCGGCCATCACAAAGTGTTCAACAACACATAAAAAATGCAAAACTCAACCGTTTTTAGAGTTTTTTTATATCAAAATTCATCTACTTCTCGCGAGGATTCCAAATATCTCATCAAAAATCATTAATAATGCAAGATCAAAGCGAAACAAATCAAACAAAGTTTGACACCAAAACCTCAAGTTCATCAAAACTTCTCCAAATTAATTCTAAACTCATCCTTATGTCATGGGGGTTATAGATCAAGCAAAAACTAAGCAAAATCATGCCAAAACAGTCCATACAAAATCTCACAAGTTTGGAGCTCCAAATTTCGAATGTCATAAACATCAACAATTATAATCCAGAAATGATCTACATGCTTCAAGGAGTGCAAAGAAACGAAAATGGCAAAGAATCATCAAGTATTAAGAGAGATATGGTGAAATTCAAGTACCTAGTGGAGAACTTCCACCGAGCCTTTAATCCTTGATGAAGCTTCACAAAACTCTCCAGAATCGTCCAATGATCTTCAATAAAACTTTCTCAATTCACAATTTGGCTTGAAACGATCTAGATCTTAGAATTCACTTTTTGAGTGTTCTTCACTCTTTCAAGCTTGTTCTTGATCAATTCTGCTCCAATTTTGAAAACTGATGATTTGTGAAGGTTAGAAATGTTATATACAATGGATATGGATCCAAAGAAAGCCCAATCCTTGACTCTAGGCCCAAAATGAATTTTCAAAATTTCACCACTTTTTGCTCTTGAAGGTACACGAAAATGGCATTGTTTTGGCTCCAACATGATTCAATTCAACTAATAACAGCATGTGGAGTGTGAATGGCTGGGATTTGATCCTTGTATTTGATCCAATGGCTATTTTTGATTATGTAACTTCATGGTGAAGTAATCTAAATGACAACTCCCAAAACTTGGCCTATGCTCAAAATTCTGCCAATGCCAATGTTCTTAGAATGTGATTTCCATTCAAAAAATGTACTCACATGACATATTTTGGTCCTCTAACTCAAAAAGTCAATTTTCCCTCCTTAATCCATTTGAAAAATTCCATTTTTTAGGCCATTTTAAGTGACTTTTTGCTACAAGCCAAACCAATTCCACATGACCACTTGGCTAACCTAAAAACCCCATTTGAACAAATTTCATGTTGAATAAAAATCCATTTGACAAGTGCAAGTTGGAGATTTTGACCAATGATTGAAAATGACCTATAATCTCACTTTCCCAAAATACCCCTGACTTGTAAACCTCATAACTTGAGTTCTAAAAATCAGATGGAAGACTTATAGTACAATTTAGAAATCTAAGATCATGAGGAACAACTTTCATGTTGGCCAAAAGTTCAGGTGAAACCTCCTTCTAGGTAAAAAATTGCTTTGAAGTCAGATGATTTTCACAGACAAATTTCAGTGGCATCCGAGGACTTGTAACTTGTCTGGACCATAACTTGAGTTCTATAAATCCAATGGAGGATTTCTAGTACTAAAATTAAAGGTATTGTGATTCTCTACAAGTTTCATGTTGGCCAAAGATCCATTTGAAACTTTTATTTTAACTTATATGGTCTTGAAGTTAAGCACTAAACATGAGATTTTACACTGAAACCCTAACTTAGCAACTTCCACACTCTTGATTCTTCTTGATTTGATCTTGGAACAACACCACAAATGGCTTATTACATCATTTCATGAACTCCATAACCTAAAAGTAGGCCTTGATACTCTTCAATTGTCCAGTTGACCTAGAATTGATCCAGATGAAACCCTAATTGCTTGCACCTCAACTGTGACTCTTGCACTTGACACAATGACTTGATTAAATTCTTCCATGGCCCTCTAGGCATTCTATGAGCTCCATACACATCCTCTTCTCACATTCAACACTTCACAACCCTTTGATGATCTTTAGTTGATCCTCAAGTTAGGAGAAGATTCACACTTAAACATTTAAACCCTTAGGCAATTAAACCACCTTCTGATGACTTTGATAACTCTCAATCTTGAATGAGACCTCTTGCTAGGCTTCTTTTGACAAGAATAACACTTGATCCCCTGCTATATGAATGATAACATGATATGAAAATGATATAACTATGCAAATGTTAATGCAATGAAACATAAACCAGGTAAGAAAAGGTTGAGTAAGTTTTGGGGTGCAACATTTACCACCAGGTTTTGTACCTCCTCCTGTTGTCACATCAGCTCAACAAGCTATTCCTGGTGTGCAAAATGTTCAACACGCTGTGCCTTTGGTTTCCGAGCCTCCTCGAGTGGTTCCTACTTTCGCACCAGCTAACGTTCACACTCGGGTGCAACCTTATCTCAATGAACCCGTTTATGAAATTCTTGATGATAATGATGAAGTGTACCAGCCGCGTGATAGGCTTCATGAAGAAGTTGTTACTATTGATAAACGATTGGGAAAGATGAAAGGGGACTAGATATTTGGTGCTGCTGCTAGAGACGTCTGTTTGGTTTTTGGTCTAGTTATTCCGCCAAAGTTCAAAACTTCGAATTTTGACTGTTATGAAGGGACTACTTGTCCGAAAAGCCATTTGATAATCTACTACCGTAGGATGGATGCCCACATGGAAAATGATAAATTGATGATTCACTGCTTTCAAGATAGTTTGAAAGGTGCTTCCTCAAAGTGGTATTTGACATTGGACCAGTCTCGCATAAGGTCTTTTCAGGATTTGTCCGATGCTTTTATTAAGCACTATAAGTATAACATGGACTTGGCTCCTGACAGGAGACAATTATTGAGCATGACACAGAAGAGTTCTGAGACCCTTAAAGAATACGATCAGAGATGGAGAGAAATTGCTTCTCAAGTCGAACCTCCATTGACTGATAAGGAACTAGCTGACTGGTTTGTTGACACTGTTCGTCCCGAATTCTACGATAGGATGGTGTGTAGTGTGACTACGAATTTTGCTGACATTGTTGTTGTTGGGGTAAAAGTTGAATTGACTATGAAGAGTGGAAAGATGTCGAATGGTTCAAGCAGTTCAAGCTCAAAGGACCAAGCTAAGAAGTCTTCTTTCAATCCTCAGAAAAAGAAGGAAGGAGAGACCCATGCTGTGTCTTTAGATAAGAGAAGGAATAGGCAGTATCAGCATCCACCGCTGCATGCTCAATCTCAAGGGTATCCGGTTCAGTATGCTCAACCGCCATATGTAGCTGTTGTTGCACCATCTTTTAGTCAACAGGCCCCTGATCGCGACTTTCTATGTCTAATACAACCTAACTGCAAGTGCACAGTCTATCGCGTAGTAATAATAGATATCGATCCCACAGGGACTCATAATCAAACTAGTGTTCTCGGGAGTTACTATGTTTAGCTAGGTAGAATATGTTTAAGGGAATAAGATTGTCACTAAATGGAAACTAAGACTGTTACTTAGATTATAATTAATTGAATCGATATGCAGTAATTGTGTTCTTCAGGGATTTGACAAGTTACCGGTGTATGAAATAATTTTCAGAGTTTATTTAAGCAGAAAATGGTGATTTAAAGACTCTCGCCTCACGATGGTTATTGACACTAATCATAATTCTAAGGGCCAAACGTACACTTTCGTATCCCGTTCGGGGTTAAAATTATTTTTTGGAAATCTCTAAGTTCTAATTCATTTTAAAGTGCTTTCGCTGTTATTAAAATGAATGACTCGTGTTTACTATCTGATCTTACCGCAACTTTCGCTTGTTGGTTCGTATCTTAATTAATTTCCCACTTTCGTGGCAAAACTACTTTTAAATAAGTTCTCGCTTTCGCGATGAAGTTTATTCAGTAAATTAATTTTAAACACTCAGACCATAAATTACTTTTGAAAAGACAATTTTCCACCAGTTGTTATCAAATCCCTTTCGAATTATTACTACATATCGATTACTTAAATTTAGCTAGACATGGATTTGGGAAAGATAAAACATAAATAAAAACAATAAATAATAATATGCATAATAAAACTGGAATTACGATTGAAATGAGAAACCTGTAAATATTCCAATTGGCCTTTGGGCAGATCCTCCACAGATGTTGGCAGGATTCTGGTCTTTGTGCCAATTTAATCGTACAGCAGAAATAGAAATTACAGAAGAATGAAAGGAATGCAGAAAAAGCAAAGAGAAATAAATAAGAATATTAAAAACTGGAAAGGTTGCTCTGGAAATAAATTGGCAGCACTTCGTTGTATGAATGCGGCTCCCTTTCTGAGGTCCCCTTCTTCCCCTTTTATAGAAATGGAATTCTAACGGTTATAATTGGAGAGGGTGGACTTTGAGGCAGAAAAATCAGGGAGTAGTGGTCCACTATTTGGGACTTGGAACTGCTTCTTTAACGTGCAATTGAAGTGGGGCGTTTTTGCCTGCATGACGGTCGTCACCCGTGTGACGGTCGTCACAGCAGCAAAAACAGCCTTCTGCGCTTTTCATGATGTTTTCACTCTTTTTTCGTCCATATTTCATCTGAGATTGCTTCTTTTCTTCATATTGCCTTGTTTAGACGTGATCGTTAAATACCTGCAAAACATCAGACAAATAACACGGAAATAACCCAAAATCGGATCGAAAACAGTTAAACTTTAGTTGAATTATGCATCAAAATATATATACGATTTCGTGTTATCAAACTCCCCTAAGCTTGAAGCTTTGCTTGTCCTCAAGTAAAACATGAAAAGGTCGGCAAGCACGAGGCAGCTTCTTCGTTTGCAAAGTTGGGAAAAACCGGGATTCTTGGTAAGAACAAAGCGAGTACCATGACGACACTGGACTACAAGTCTTCGGAGGTCTTCTTTTTATGCAAATCGGTCCCAGTCATGCTACTGTAGCTTGGTGTCAAGGTTCTCGCGGCAAGTTCACCCTGTTTGTTCTAGCGCAATCACATTAAGCCCGTTGTCCGTACACTTTCATGGCAAGTCGACCTGTTAGTGAATATGATCTCATTTCTATTTTTGATCTTCTTCATTGATCATAAGCTTATATCATTGATTTTTCATTGAGTTTTCGTGCCGTTGGGCTAAATGCTCGGGTGAGGAGCACCTAACTTAGAAGGAAACGTGTCTTATGTTTTTGGGCTATCTAGCTTTCTTTTCATGATTTTTCATCTTTTTGGAGATCATACACTTATTTGCATCGGTCGCTCGCTTAGAAGTGCTTTAGGATGGTGCTGACTGCTAGTATAAACTACTTGGGGTTGAGTTTGCATGGACACTTGAGACTTTGGTACGCGTAGGTAGTGAAATCGAATCGCATAAACTGGAGATCTAAGGTGTCAGGACGGTACTGGTTTTGTTAGAACTGTCGTTTCCTCGGAGTTTCAAAACTTGGTTTGAACTCGGGTGCATTCTCGTGGTGCTTTTGCTTTTGAGGAACGAACGAAAAAAATTTTGTTTACGTTGAATAACGTGGGGATGTTTGCGTAACGGAAAAAGGATATATAAACGAGCTTTATTTGCTAAAAATAGAAAATGTTTAAATAGAAATTACGAAATTCAAAGTACAATGGAATGAAAATAAACGCTCCGCTCCCACACTATCTCAATCAGTGTCCCCACTAATTTGGAAGTATGCGAGAGGGAGTTACAACTGAAATGAAAGTACAAATAAACTGGAAATATAGTAAACAAATAAGGAAAATGGATAACTAATCACGTCCGCTGCCTCGGTCACGTCCGCGCTGGCGTCCTCTGGCTCTGGCAATGGCTACTCGGTCCTCATAACTCATAGCTCCGGTATGGTAGACAGTGTCATGGAGTCCTTCGACCTGCAAAGTCAGATTCGCCAGGTTCTCAGTAATGGTAGCTTGGCCGGTTTGAAGTTGTTGCATTTGGCTCCGGTGCCAAGCTTCGAACTGGTCGGCTCGCTGATTCTGCTGCTGCAGCATAGCGAGTATCTGGGCCTGCTGGTCGAGAGAGCGGCGGAGGTCCTCTTCTGTGTAGTCGGGCACTGGATGATGGCGGCGACGGCGAGAGGATGTACCTTCGGAAGGAGGAGGCTGCGATGCCTCCGGTTGCTCGGACCTGTCCAACTCAGCTTGGATTTCATCGTCAGAACCTTGGGTGTGGTCCTGAGTAGGAACAGCGGTAGCAGGAGGGGCAGTGAGGTCAAATAACCAGTTGGTACGATCCTCTGGGTGTGTCCGGGTGCGTGATGGAAGGATGATGCTTCAGACGGTTTTGCCACGCACTACCAGATGGTACTTGCCGTCAGCTCTGGAGCGGATAAGGTGAGAGGCTCTGCAGTGGTCGGTGTCAAGGAACACCGAGGGGATGGAATGGAGGTGCTGGAGGCGGTCGCCAAGGTTCAGCCCAAGTGCAATGGCAGTGACAATCCCGCCAAAGTAGAATGGCTTGGAGCCACGGTTGCAATTGGCCTAAATGTGGGCCAGGAGGAACGGAGCGGCGTTGATAGGCTCGTTGTTGAAGATGCAATGGAGGAAGAAGAGCTCTTTCGAGTTCACCTTATGGTTGCTGTCCCTGGCGAAGATTGTGTTGCTCAAGGCTCTGTGAAAGTACCGGATGGTTGGTTTATGGATATGCGTGGCATGCAGAGAGTCCCAACCATCGGCGTTGATGCCGGTCAACTGGTACCACAGCGCGAAAGCTTCGTGCTGGAACTGATCGGTGAGGCGGCGGTGAGCATTGTCGCCTCGAGGGAGTTGTAAGATGGCAGCTATCTGGTTCTGGTTCACCTGGTAGTTTGTGCCGAACATCCGGAAACATGCGGCACCGGAGTGTTGGCTGAGGTCGCCGCTGGATGTGACGTAGGTAAACGAACTCAAGAACTCGAGAGTGAGTTGTTCGTATGTTGGCAGTGGATTGGTGCAGAGATTCCAGATGCCGGCTCTTTGAAGCATCCAAGTTACGCCTTCAAGGAGTCCGAGCTCCGTAAGTGACGGAATGTGTGGATAATGAGTCGGCTGGAGCGACCTTTGATGGAATGCGATGTAGTTTGCCCGCTGTCTTTCGCCTAAGTCACCTTCGCTGAAGACAATGTTACTGATGTCCGGGGTTTCGGTATTTCTCGCCATTGTTGGAAGATTGAGAGGGTTCTGAAGATTGGGGTTGTTCTGTGAAGGGGAAAAATTGACAGAAGTGTGGTAGGAAGTTGAGATTGGAGTTGAAATATATGGTGTAATGTGGGGAAGACGAAAAATTTGAGTGGGGTGAGAGTGCTGATGATTGGAAGTTGAAATGGGGGTAGTGAGAGAGAAAACGCAACCCCTGTTATATCAGATAGCAGTTTTGGGTTCGTGACGGTCGTCACCCGCGTGACGCTCGTCAGGGTCCTGTGACGGTCGTCACAGCAGCAAAATCTGCAGAACACAGAATTTTGCTCTGAGGGCGTTCTTGCAGTGACTTTTAGGCCTATTATTGATATTGCAATGTATTTTAGCAGCCAATAAACAAAGAATAACGTAAAAACAGAATAATTGAATAAAGACTATAATTGAAATAACATGAAATTGAAATGATTGTATGTAGTACATAAAGAAATTAACAATGCGAAAAAATCCAAAGGATTAAACGAAACTAAACTAAACCAAACTAAACTAAATCTGATGCTAAAACTAGTATCTAGTCTTTTCGTGCCTTCAACTCATCGAACTTCCGTGCGTAGTAGTCGAGCTGGTCGCAGACTAAATCCATGAAGACTACCAGTTCGCTGTGTATGCCCGCGATGTCATCTTTTACAGTAGTCAGAGCTGCATCAACGTTGTCCAATCGGAGTAGAACAATATCCATTTTATCGGTGGTCTCCTCAGGGATAGGCTCGGGATAGGTGTTGTAGTGCGGAGGAGTCACAGGGTCTACTTCAGCTTCTGATACAGCATCCTCATAGTACATATAGTCGTGTGCCTCAGAGATGTGGTCACTGTCATACATATAGTGTGGTGTTGACTGAGGTGAAGGAGGTCCCATAGGCTCATCCAATTCATAAAGACAGTTGTCCTTGTTGTGGATACTTGTCATCTGATGATCAGGCAGTGTGAATAGCTGTACTGGTTTTTCGTTAATGAGGTACTCATAAGGTCCAAGTCCCATAGTTCCTAAAATGCGCCTGCTAAAGCAGAATTGTATATTCATGGGTCGGATGGTGCCAAAACGAGTGCTGGCATTTAAGTGGAATCTAAGGCCAAGCTCGTGGGCAATCATTGTCACGAGGCCTCCTATAAGAATAGGTGTCTGTGGTTCCTGAGTGAGGCGTTTGAAAGATCTCATCATGAAAGGCACTGCATTTACTGTACGTCCCTGAGAAGTACAGAACATGATGAATAACTCCTCTTTAGATACTGTAGTAATATTTTATTCTTTCCTAAACAGGGTGTGAGCTAGTATCTTATGGAAGTATCTGAAAGCTGGGTTATGAATATCATCATTATACATTCTGTCTGGTTCAGGGTGATAGTCGCCTGTGATTCTACCCCAGAATTGGTCGAGTTCAAAATCAAGATCGTCATCTTCTGCACTGATGAACACATGCGGTCCGCTAGGAAATCCTAGGAGGTTAGCTAGTGACATCCGGCTATGGGTTTGGTCCATTCCAAACATTCGAAAGGTAATCAGCTCTGTGTTGGATCCAAAACCATAGTTGGGTATGTATCTGAAAGAACTAAGGAATTCATAGGTAAGATCCTTATAGGTAGCAAAACGTGTTTTCAAAGCAGTGTTCTCTCAACCCAGTTGATTGAACAGGTATTGAATGCTATCCGTGATTCCTAGTTTATCCATGGTAGACTTATCATAATACATCGTTAAGGTGATTTCTCTTTCAGTTAGTGCTGCAAATCTTGCCTTTTGAGCTAGTCCTTGAAAATGAACCTTTGTGAAGTCGTACTCGGCCATACTCGCAGGTGATTCGGAGAAAACAGGAAGAATGTTTTGAAGATTTTTAAAATCCTGAAAAGTTTAAAACAGAAGTTTGAAGTCAGGATTTTTAAGAACAAAAAGCGGTAAAAACAAAAGACAAAAGGAAAAATTAAAAAATGAACATAAAAATATGAAAACAAACGAAAGTAGAAAGTAGTAGTAATTATAAGTTTAGAATTTTTGTTAAATTTTTCAAAGTAAAATTTTTAAGAAAAATGAAATACAGTAACGAGGAAAAATTCGGGAAAAGTTGGGTTGCCTCCCAGTAAGCGCTGTTTTTAACGTCTAAAGCCTGACGATAGCTTGGTGAGAAGCTATTCGGGTGTTTGAGCTGGAAGCTCAAGCAATGCTATACTGCTGACTTGAGGGCTATTGTCATTCTTATTATAATGTTTTAGACGTTGCCCGTTTACGATAAATGGTGCATTCGTCTTATCGGTAATTTCGACAGCTCCACTCTGAAGTACTTTAGTCACTTCATAGGGTCCAGACCACCTAGATTTTAGTTTACCTGGGAAGAGTTTTAATCTTGAATTAAATAGCAATACGATGTCTCCCACACTGAATTGTTTCCTGACTGAACGTTTATCATGCCACTTTTTAGTTCGTTCTTTGTAGATACGGGCATTTTCGTAAGCGTCTAATCGAAGTTCTTCCAATTCGCGTAAGTTCAAGATTCGCTTTTCTCCTGCCTCGGTGTAGTTGAAATTGAGTGTCTTAATGGCCTAGAAGGCCTTATGCTCTAATTCTACAGGGAGATGGCAGGATTTACCGTAAACTAATTTGTAGGGGGTAGTACCTATTGGTGTCTTGAAAGCGGTCTTGTAAGCCCATAAAGCTTCTTGTAGATTTGATGACCAATCTTTCCTTGAGGTAGCGACAGTCTTTTCCAATATCTGTTTTATTTCCCTGTTCGAGACCTCTACTTGTCCGCTAGTTTGCGGATGATAAGGTGTAGCTACTCGGTGTCGGACTCCATATTTAGAAAGAAGTTTATCAAATATTCGCGATATGAAGTGAGATCCGCCGTCACTAATGACGAGTCTGGGTACACCGAATCTAGGAAAGATTGTGTTTTTGAAGAGTTTGATTACTACTCGTGCGTCGTTTGTTGGAGCAACTATGGCTTCTATCCATTTAGACACATAATCGACAGCGACGAGTATGTAGTTGTTACCAAAATAAGGTGGGAATGGTCCCATGAAATCTATTCCCCATACGTCAAAGATTTCTACCTCTAAGATTTCTTTCTGAGGCATTTCATCGCGTCGTGAGATGTTGCCAGTTCGTTGGCATCGATCACATTTTAGCACAGCGATGTGAACATCTTTTCAGAGGTTAGGCCAGAATAAGCCGGCTTGGAGAATCTTAGCGCACGTCTTGGATGTACTAGCATGACCATCATATGGTGCTGAATGGCATTGGGAAAGGATATTTTCTACTTCTTCCTCTGGGACACAGCGACGGTATATGTTGTCGGCCCCTCTCTTGAAGAGTAGAGGTTCGTCCTAATAATAATGTTTCAGATCGTGGAAGAATTTCTTCTTTTGCTGATAAGTGAGATCCGGTGGAAGCACGCCTGCAGCGAGATAATTAACAATGTCAACGTACCAAGGTAATGTGACTTGGGCATAGACGGCTTCTACTGCTTTTTTGAATTCTGGATCTTCCGAGATTGAGTTGGGTATGTCACTTTCTAATTTGGCTATCAGACGTTCGTATGGGAAATCGTCGTTTATCGGTACTGGTTCATGTCTGATGCCTTCTATTCGGGATAAGTGATCTGCAACAACGTTCTCGGTTCCTTTCTTATCTTTGATTTCTAAGTCAAACTCTTGTAATAACAGGATCCATCTCAATAGTCTTGGTTTGGCATCCCTTTTGCTTATTAGGTACCTTATGGCAGCGTGGTCTGTGTATATGATAATCTTTGCTCCTACTAAGTAAGAACGGAATTTTTCAAGCGCAAATATAACTGCTAGAAGTTCCTTTTCTATGGTAGCGTAGTTCATTTTGGCAGGATCTAAGGTTCTACTGGCATAGTAGATGGCATGGAGTTTCTTGTCCTTCCTTTGTCCTAGAACTGCGTCTACGGCATAATTACTCGCATCGCACATGATTTCGAACGGTAGTCGCCAATCGGGTGGTTGCATAATCGGTGCGGTGATAAGGGCTGATTTTAATGTTTCGAATGCTTTTAAACAGTCGTCGTCGAAGACGAACTCAACATCTTTCATCAACAGGCCGGTCAGAGGTTTTGTGATTTTTGAAAAATCTTTTATAAATCTTCTGTAGAAACCGGATGTCCTAGAAAACTCCGTATTTCTCGTACGGATTTTGGAGGTTGGAGGTCTTTTATAATCTCTATTTTAGCTTTGTCGACCTCAATTCCCTTATCTGATATGACATGTGCTAGAACTATTCCTTGTCGGACCATAAAATGACATTTTTCCCAATTTAGGACGAGGTTTACTTTTACACAACGTTCTAATACCATTTCTAAGTTTTGTAGGCATCCTTCGAAACTTTGTCCACATACCGAGAAATCGTCCATAAATACTTCCATGATGTTGTCTATGAAATATGCAAAGATTGCCATCATGCATCTTTGGAAGGTTGCTGGAGCATTACAGAGTCCGAACGACATTCAGCGGTAAGCAAAAGTACCATAAGGACAAGTGAATGTAGTCTTTTCTTGGTCATCAGGATGGATGGGAATTTGGAAAAATCCTAAATAACCATCTAGATAGCAGAAATATGAATGTTTGACTAATCTTTCCAACATTTGGTCTATGAAGGGTAACGGGAAGTGATCTTTTCGTGTGGCCTTGTTAAGCTTTCTATAATCAATGCACATCCTGCTTCCAGTCACGACTCTTTTTGTTATTGATTCGCCTTTTTCGTTTTTAACTACTATGACTCCTCCTTTCTTTGGTACGACATGAACTGGGCTGACCCGTTCACTATCGGAGATCGGATAGATGATTCCTGCATCTAGCAATTTCTTTACTTCATCTCTGACTACAGTGCTTAGGATGGGGTTCAGTCTTCTCTGATGCTCTCTAGAGGTTTTGGAGTCTTCCTCTATTGTAATTCGATGCATACAGATTGAAGGGCTTATACCTTTTAGATCGCTTATGTTATAGCCTAACGTGGTGGGGTACTTCTTTAGGACTTCTAACAGCTTTTCGGTTTCTGGTTGTCCTAAGTCGGCGTTGACTATCACTGGTCTTTTTAGTTCATCGTCTAGAAATTCATATCTAAGGTTTTTGGGTAGTGTTTTAAGTTCTAAAGATGGGTTCTTCGGACCTGGCATATGGTTTGGAGTCAGTGCTAAGCTTTCGCTTAGGCTGTCGTCTTTATACGGTTTACGCCAATCATCGTCTTCAGAAATATCGGGTATTTGAATCTTTATTATTTCTGAATACATGGTCTCTTCATTTTCAAGTTCTCTTATGCATTCGTCAATTTCGTCTACTAAATAGCAGGTATCGTCTATGGCTGGTGCTTGTAAGAACTTGGTGAGAATGAACTCTATCTTTTCTTCTCCTACTTCGAATGTTAGCCTTCCTTTCTTCACGTCTATAATCGCTCCGGCTGTAGCTAGGAATGATCTTCCTAGGATAATTGGGGTAACAGTGTCCTCCTTGATGTCCATGATTATGAAGTCGGTTGGAATGTAGAATTGTCCTATGCGTACTGGAACGTTTTCCAGTATTCCGACGGGGTATTTTACTGATCGGTCAGCTAATTGTATGGATATTTTGGTTGGTCTGAGGTCTCCCATATTCAGCTTTTTGCATATAGATAAAGGCATAACACTGATATTGGCTCCTAAATCGCATAGAGCTTTGTCTATTACGAACTTTCCTATGACGCAGGGTATGGAGAAACTACCTGGGTCTTTTAATTTAGGAGGCATGCGGTTTTGAATAATAGCGCTACACTCTGCAGTAAGTGTAATTGTTTCGTTATCCTCGATCTTTCTCTTATTCGACAGGATTTCTTTGAGAAATTTAGCGTAAGACGGCATTTGAGTTATCGCTTCTGTAAAAGGAATAGTAATATTCAGCTGTTTAAGGAGCTCTACAAATTTCTTAAATTGTCCTGAAGTTTTGGAGTTTATTAGTCTTTGAGGATAAGGAATCGGTGGTTTATATGGCGCTGGAGGTGATTGAGTTTTTTCACTTGCGGTATCCTCCTTCTCGTTGTCTTCCTTCTTCTCTAACTCGAAATTCTTTTCTGCTTGTTCAGTTGGTTTTTGTTGCATGGCTGAGTTTTCGGTCCTCGGATCGATCGGTTCGTCCAATTCTTTTCCGCTTCTTAGTATTACAACATTTGCTTGGCCTTTTGGATTCTGTTCGGGTTGTCCAGGAAATGTGCCAGCGGGTACGGCAGCAGAGGCTTGTTGTTGAGCCACTTGTGATATCTGTGTTTCTAGCATTTTGTTATGGGTGGCTAAAGCGTCTACTTTTCCGGTCAACTGTTTAATTTGCTCGCTAGTGTGTATGTTTTGATTCAGGAATTCTTTGTTTGTTTGTGCTTGAGTAGCTATGAATTTTTCCATCATCAATTCGAGGTTTGATTTCCTAGGTGCAGTCTGAGCAGCAGCTGGTTTCTGATATCCTGGCGGAGCAGTAGGCATTTGCAATGCATTTTCGCTTTTGTAAGAAAAGTTTGGATGATTTCGCCAACCTGGGTTATAGGTATTTGCGTAAGGATTTCCTTGAGCATAATTTACTTGGTCTGGTGGGATTTCGGCTAGCAATGGGCATTCGGGTGCATTATGAGTGGTGCTTCCGCATAGCTTGCAATTTGGAGTTACGGCAGCGACGGTTGCAGTGGGGTTGACGGTCAGACTATCAATCTTCTGTGCTAGAGCATCTACTTTAGTGTTGAACTTTTCAAGGCTGCTGATCTCGTACATCCCACCTTTCGCTGTGGTTTTCTCTGTTGGAGTGCGTTCACCTCCCCATTGGCAATGGTTTTGAGACATGTTTTCGATTAATTGATAGGCTTCGTCGTATGGCTTATCCATAAGTGCACCGTCCGCGGCGGCGTCTATTGTCAATCTAGTATTGTATAAAAGCTCATTATAGAAAGTATGGATTGTCACCCAGTCTTCTAGACCGTGGTGAGGACATGTTCTCATCATATCTTTGAATCGTTCCCATGCTTCGTAAAGAGATTCAGTATCTTTCTGTCGAAATCCGTTGATTTGAGCTCTAAGCATAGCAGTTTTGCTTGGCGGAAAATATCTCGCTAAGAAGACGTTTTTCAATTGTTCCCACGTCGTAACGGAGTTGGATGGTAAAGATTGTAACCATGTCCACGCTCTGTCTCTAAGAGAGAATGGGAAAAGACGAAGTCTTATCGCGTCTGGAGTTACTCCATTTGCTTTCACCGTGTCTGCGTATTGTACAAACTTCGTTAGATGTTCGTTCGGATCCTCAGTTGCGTTTCCCGAGAATTGGTTTTATTGTACAGCTGACAGCAATGATGGTTTTAGCTCAAAATCATTTCGGGTAATAGCTGGGGCAGCAATGCTACTTCTAGCTCCATCTGAGAGGGTGTAGCGTATGCCTTCAGCGGTTTGTTTGGAGGTCCTTCAGCCATATTTGATTCTTCTTCGGTTTTGGGAATGGGAGTGAGAGGATCGGGAATGTTATGTTTGAGTTGGTACTCAATGATTCGGCTTCTTAGATGTAAGAAGCGTTCTAGTTCTGCGACTGAAGGTTTCAAGATATCGCCTTGTGGGCGATTACTTGGCATACAATCGACAACACTAGTAAAGGAAAAATGAAAATTGTTAACCTAGTCTATACGGCGTAACAGAAGGTTACACTATTGACTAAACGGATCCCCGACAACGGCGCCAAAAACTTGATCGCGACTTTCTATGTCTAATACAACCTAACTGCAAGTGCACAGTCTATCGCGTAGTAATAATAGATATCGATCCCACAGGGACTCATAATCAAACTAGTGTTCTCGGGAGTTACTATGTTTAGCTAGGTAGAATATGTTTAAGGGAATAAGATTGTCACTAAAGGGAAACTAAGACTGTTACTTAGATTATAATTAATTGAATCGATATGCAGTAATTGTGTTCTTCAGGGATTTGACAAGTTACCGGTGTATGAAATAATTTTCAGAGTTTATTTAAGCAGAAAATGGTGATTTAAAGACTCTCGCCTCACGATGGTTATTGACGCTAATCATAATTCTAAGCGCCAAACGTACACTTTCGTATCCCGTTCGGGGTTAAAATTATTTTTTGGAAATCTCTAAGTTCTAATTCATTTTAAAGTTCTTTCGCTGTTATTAAAATGAATGACTCGTGTTTACTATCTGATCTTACCGCAGCTTTCGCTTGTCGGTTCGTATCTTAATTAATTTCCCACTTTCGTGGCCAAACTACTTTTAAATAAGTTCTCGCTTTCGCGACGAAGTTTATTCAGTAAATTAATTTTAAACACTCAGACCATAAATTACTTTTGAAAAGACAATTTTCCACCAGTTGTTATCAAATCCCTTTCGAATTATTACTACATATCGATTACTTAAATTTAGCTAGACATGGATTTGGGAAAGATAAAACATAAATAAAAACAATAAATAATAATATGCATTATAATAAAACTGGAATTACGATTGAAATGAGAAACCTGTAAATATTCCAATTGGCCTTTGGGCAGATCCTCCACAGATGTTGGCAGGATTCTGGTCTTTGTGCCAATTTAATCATACAGCGGAAATAGAAATTACAGAAGAATGAAAGGAATGCAGAAAAAGCAAAGAGAAATAAATAAGAATATTAAAAACTGGAAAGGTTGCTCTGGAAATAAATTGGCAGCACTTCGTTGTATGAATGCGGCTCCCTTTCTGAGGTCCCCTTCTTCCCCTTTTATAGAAATGAAATTCTAACGGTTATAATTGGAGAGGGTGGACTTTGAGGCAGAAAAATCAGGGAGTAGTGGTCCACTATTTGGGACTTAGAACTGCTTCTTTAACGTGCAATTGAAGTGGGGCATTTTTGCCTGCATGACGGTCGTCACAAGGTGTGACGGTTGTCATGGAGCTGTGACGGTCGTCACAGCAGCAAAAACAGCCTTCTGCGCTTTTCATGATGTTTTCACTCTTTTTTCGTCCGTATTTCATCTGAGATTGCTTCTTTTCTTCATATTGCCTTGTTTAGACGTGATCGTTAAATACCTGCAAAACATCAGACAAATAACACGGAAATAACCCGAAATCGAATCGAAAACAGTTAAACTTTAGTTGAATTATGCATCAAAATATATATACGATTTCGTGTTATCAGCCCCTCAAACTCCTGCTTACCAGCCTATGCAGCATGCTCCTGTTTATCCGCCTCCGGTTTATCAACAACCTCCGCCTATGTATCAATAAGCGCCCACCACTCCTGCAAATAAACAACCGAGGAATCAAGCACCTCTATCGCGGTGAAATTCGGATACCAAACTATTGATTAGTTTGAATCTTTAATTCAATTGCAACCGAACTTTGATTTACCCAAAGGAAGGGATAAAGATCGAAATTCCCACAATGCAATGCAAATGCAAGCTAGAGAGTTTTAGGTTTGGGGGTTGGTTAAACTTAGGGAAGGTACTAGCATCCTAAGTTTCTGTAGTACTCTACAGGAACCTCTTGTTTTATGTTTGTTTATTGCTAAGTGTTTATCTGCTTAAGGGTAATGCTAAAGGTTAAAGGTAAGGAAAGACCTAAGGGGTTAGTCCTAAATATACTCGCCAAGACGTCGCATCTTGTGCCTACATATCCTGACGGGAATGGAATCAGAGTATTTGTAGTTCCCCTAAAGGGTTTGAGGAGTTCTTTGACTGTGGTCAAAGTTCCTACGGGTTTAGGGTAGTTGTTTTGATTAGGTTTAGGAGAAGAGATGAGTCTTCATGTTAAGGGAGATGTAACCACCACAAGTGTAAAGGGGGTTGCAGGAAAATAGTCTTTGCATCGTCTTAAGAAAAGGGCTTAAGTACTCAGATTGTTTGACGAGTATGCCTTTATCACTCTTAAGGCAAAGTTCCTACATGTTTGATTGTATTATTGTGGGGGTGGAGATTATATCTCACTTAAGATGATTAACATCTATTCTCTATTGTGTTTGAAAAAGTTGTATAGTGTTGTTTGTTTGTTTAAGTTGTAGAGATAATGGTCCTTCCTATGGGGTAGGATCTATCTTAAGCGATCAACTTGAATGGAATCAAGGATCGTGGGGAAATGATGCAAATGACGTGCACTACACACGAGTGTTGACTCATGTGTAGGTTTTTCCTTTGGACGAAATGCGATGCGATAATGTAAATGCGACAATGTAAATTGCAATGAATAAGTTGCAGAAATGTAAACCATACACATATGCATGAAAGCGCTGAGGTGTAGGTGCAAGTGTCGTGAAGTGCACGATTGAATGAATATATTTTGCGATGTTGGTTGATTTTAACTGTTTGACTTGATTTAAAGGGAGAAGTTGAATTGTTTTTTTAGTCGATTGATTGAGGTTGATTTTATGAAAAATATTGTTATCAGTTTTAATAGAAATTGATTTTATTGATTGAAATTGATTTAGGTGATGCCAAATATAAATTAAATTTTAAGTTTAAAGTAAAATGTTACAATAGTTTAGTTATAAAAACCTAAGTGAAGTGATTACTTAAATGATATTAGTTTGTTAAAAATAATATAAAAGGATTATTTGTATTTTTAAAATATTTTAATATCTAATTAAATAAAAGGCAATTGGAATAGATTATTTATAAATGTTTATTGAGTCTATTTTAAATAGAAAAATCCAAAGTTAATTTGATTAAAAAAAACTTAATTTATTAATAGGTTGATTTGAAAGAGTTTACTAGTTTTATTTGGATTAAAAAAAAATTGATTATAAATTAAATTTTATAAAATTGATTAGAAATGGTTAGTTAATTTATTAATTATTTAAATAAAATGAATTAATGATTATGCTGTGGTTAATTAAGGTTGATGGGAGATTAAACGATGATTAGTTAGTATTGATAAAAATAATTAACCGGTGGGTTAGTGTGTGGTTAGTGGTGATTAGTGAGTACTAGCACATACTAATTACATCAAAAGAGAAAGAAACGAAATAAACAACACGAAGCAAGATGAAGAACCCTAGCTCCCCCAAATCAATCCCGCCCCTCTCGATCACTCTCCTCTTTCACGATCGTGGTTCGGTTCTTTTCTCTGTTCATCGCTAGTTTGGAACCTGAAAACACAAAGAAAAACATTAAAGTTCAACAATGTCTATGTAACTCAAGGGTTTACCGAGAAGTTGTGGGCGATGGGATCCGCGGTGTGGAGACTCGCGACGGGAGTGGCGGTGATTCAAGGTGAAGATTTCTCCGGCGACGACCAAAACGGTGGATGGCGGTAAGTTTGAGACGGAATTCGCGACGGCGGAGAATGAAGAAGATAAGTTCCTCTCTTCTATATTTAGGTTTTTTTCGAAATTGGGATATCTGGTGAAATTCTGGATGTTATCGATTGTTGTGTGGATTTTTTTTTTCGTTTCCAATCTGCCCTCTATATATGCGAAAATATTTTGGGTGAACAATGAATACCACCTTGAATGCTGATTTTGTTTGCTGATTCAGGGTTTCCTTATTGGGTTTATCCTGATTTGAATAATATGCCTCTTTGTTGATATTATTTGAAAACTTTCCCTCTTCGTATGCTTGCAATAATACGTGTTAATGAGAATCTCAATCTGGTGTTAATCTAGTTAATGCCTCGATTTGCTTAGTTGTTGCATCGTATCTCCTTTCAAGTGAATATTCTATGAGGATTTTACTGATTCTAAATTGGTGTGGACAGGTGTGGATTTAGCAAAAGTGATTTGGGCCAGAAGGTGGATTAAAAGCCCAAAGTCATAACGACTCGTCTCTGATGCATTGGTGAGGGCCTCCACAGAAATGTTGGGGATGAGGTATTTCTTCTCTTCACATTTAGGATTTGAATTAGTCACTGTGAATGAGAAAGGTTTAGATTATGCGCATAGCTGAGAATAACTTGGTGTAGTTTTTTGTTTATTCCGCATTGTGATGTGAACTAAAAGTATGATGTGGTTTTTTTTGTTTTACATTTGTAGACATATGATATGCATCAATCTCTTGGTTTTGAGTAACTGTCATGTGAAGTAATAGCTTATGTTTTTTTGTATTTGAAAATCCTTCTTTTGATCCATTTCTTGAGTCCGAACCGGTTTAGTTTCCTGATTTTGGTTGATATCACTTGTTGTGTGGCTTTCTTGGCTAGCGTTGTGATTAGAATGAGGATTATGTAGCAACCTTTGATTCAGCTGTGATTAACAGGGTCTTGTATTGTCACTGCAGGTTTAGTCCCATATCAGAGGTGGGAGGAGCTGGTGTTTTAGTTTTAGAATGTTCTTGCGTTTGATTATGAGCTCCGCGTGAGCTAACCGTTCTCTGAGGGAAACTTGGCCTTCAATTCAACCATAAGACATTGTGCCCACTCACTAACTTCCTTAGTGCAAAACGTGGTTACGAAGCTTTAGTACATCCATTGAGAGGGTAATGCACAACTGGTTTGTTATGTGGAACTTTGCTTTCCTTGGCTGCTGTTGATGCATACCTGATAAGTTAACTGCTATCATTAGTGTATTAACTGTTGTTGCTGATGTTGCAGGCACTTGAGTGCGTTGTCCATTCGCTTGCCTTTGGTTGGAGCTTTTCACATTGGTGCTGCTGCTGTGCAGGCTATTTTGGTGGTGTAAGTAGCTGTGCAAGACTTCTGGATAATGTACTAAGTTTCCTTCAGATTCTTTGTTGCCTAGCCCGCCCCCTATGCTGTTGAGAAAGAATTGGCCATCCATAGAAAATAATGCAGCAAGGGATATGTAGCCGTCACTTGATGCGTAACGACGACAGAGTTTGTCACCACATTCTATCTACCGTTGGTATGTCTTAACTTGTGTCGAATACCATGAACATTTGTCACTTCCATATGCCTACAGTTTACGCTGAAGTAATGCATTCTCTGCTTGACAGGCTTATTATGCAGCAAACAATGTGATGGAGAAACTCATTGCGGGGGTAACCTGCGGTTGCGGCATGCTGAGGCTTATTGAAAGGGTGTTGTCGTCTTTAGCAAAGACAACGTTATGGCAGCTGTTAACCATACCCTTGCTAGAAGAGACAACGAAATGTTCAGGGTAAACAAGTCTGGTGATGCTAAATTGTTCTTGAATCTGTAACCGTATAGTTGCTCAAAGGTTTCCTCTGGCTTTGTTGCAGATTGTCGAAAGGGAGCGACTTATAAGTAGCTTTTCTGTTTAGTTTATGTTTAACAAATCCTGTGCTGCATTACCAACTTAGAACATGCTTTATGATGTTCAAGGAATTTTTTTGTACGTCCTTGTTCATGCTCAGAATTTATCTTAATTCAATTGCAGGGGGGATACTTCTGCTGATACACACACATGGGCTGGTAAAGACTTGGGCCAACGGTTGCAAGAGTTCTGATGAAGGAGGAGAATGTCATGGCGAGCAATTGCGGATGAGATCACGCAAGCATGGATAGAACGACGGCTGGTGTAGCAAGAGTACCGTAGTCGGCATTTGTACTGTCAATATTGTAGTTTAGCAAGTTGTAATTACTGAACATAGAATCTATAATTACTAATGTATGATAAATAAGCATCCTCTGTTGATATTCTCAATGCAGTGTTGATATAGATGATTTATGCGCGTGAGCATCCTGTCCGTGTGTCATCACCCTCTAAGCTTTAATTCTTGGCCTCTTACTCACAAAGAAATTGCAATAGAAAATGAGCCTTGAACCGAATGCATCCTTATCTCAAAACAATAAATATATTGTAAATCCAATAAAGTCCAACACTGATGTGGACTTCGTGAGTCCCGACATGGCTTAGAAGGCATCTCATCTCTTAATACTCAGGACCTCTGATCTCGCTTGCCACACTGCCATGACTAGTCTTGAATGATTAAACTGAACACTTAAATGATATGGTCTACACTCGGATTCGTTGCCTGCGTAAAACTGATTAGTCGTAATAAATATATAAATGAAAAGTAAATAAAACAAGCAGGAAACAATCACAAGGAGGCGAAATCTCATGGTCAAAAATTAGGGTGCAACAGATGCCCCTATTTAAGTTACTTCTATCCGGAGATATGGAGATCGAAATCTCCGTCTCGACGGGATAGGAGGGACTTAAATACAAACATTGCATGAATTTTTGGCCGTAAGAAGCCACCGAATGCAAATGATATGCAGTGATATGAGAATGCAAGACGAAGGGTCCCTGTGGAGAAATGGCGCCACAGGGGAGAAACTACACACGACACACGGGAAGAACAAAGCTTGACAAAAGGGGACTCCACGGGAACGGGAAACAGCTGCCAAGGAGAAATCACTGATAGTACAACAGTAACTTGTACACCAAGGATATGGTGACTTAGACGATAGGTGAGAAGCTTATTACCGTAGTGTAGTGGTTGGTAATGGTCCAAATGAATTGAGTCAATGGTTCAGTTTTGTCTGTATTCTTTCTTTCTCTTCTTCCTTGTTTTTGTATATATTATTTTTTCGGAACTCAACTTGAGATAGTAAGATGTATAACTTCCCCGAGCGTCATGATACGGGTACCATGAGCTGGTCTCAATCTCTGCCTAAAATGTCAAAATTTTGTAGACGGTGGAATCACTGTAGTTTGTAGATGTAGATGTAAATGTCGTTGTAGATGTTGTAGCTGTAGAACTTCCCCGAGCATTATGGTATGGGAACCATGAACTGGTCTCAGTCTCTGATGTAGAACTTCCCCGAGCACCATAGTTTGGATGCTATGAGCTGGTCTCAGTTTCTGATGTAGAACTTACCCGAGCGTCATAGTCTGGATGCTATGAGCTGGTCCCAGTTTCTGATGTAGAACTTCCCCGAGCGTTATAGTCTGGATGCTATGAGATAGTCTCAGTCTCTACTGTAGAACTTCCCCGAGCACCATAGTCTGGATGCTATGAGCTGGTCTCAGTCTCTTCCCGAAATGATGAAAACTCGTGAGAGCATCTTCATAGGGGGTTGTGAATTTTGTAGATTGTAGATGTCGTTGCAGACTGTAAATGTAGTTCGTTGTAGAACCCTGTAGATGTAGTTCATTGTAGAACCCTGTAGATGTAGTTCGTTGTAGAACCCTGTAGATGGTAAATGTTGTTGATGTAATCTGTAATATACTCTGTTGTTGTAGACGTAATTTGTAATTGCTTCACCGGGGATCTTCGGGAAAGAGGTGAGCCGGTTGAATTCTAATGTATGTCTTCTCAAATAAAGAGAGACTAATATGGTAAACTTCCTCAACTTCTCCGGGGAGATGTCACTTTGTAATTGTAGAATATTCTGTAAGCTCTCAAATAAAGAGAGATGTCTTGTAATGTCTTTGGTAAGCTCCCTTGATGAATTTATGAGGCGATGCCTTTTGATGATTTGATGATGTCGAAGGGCCCACTGAGGGTGGATGGTCTGTCTTGTGAGAACTGTCGTATGTCGTTTTGAATAGGATCCCGATCAAAACGAGTTGCTCAAATAAAGAGATTGATGTTCGATAAAATCTTGTGATGTTATTGTTGAAGAGATGTCTGTCTTTAGGAATATTCTTCCTGGGGAAAAGGGTGCAAAATAAATGCACACTTAATCCACGCTTAAAAGTTGGAGATGTCCATGATGCGATTGCCAAAGACCGAAGTTCAAATCAGGAAATAACTGAAGAGAAACTATCAAGCAAGACTCGACCATTGAGGTATGAACTCAAATGGGATTGTACTAAAATAACCATCTCCCATGAGGGTTGAACTTCATGGGGAAAATGAAACATTGTGCTCTTTTTGCCTAGGGAAGAATCTAATTGGAAGGATAAGACGCACCCAAACACCTAGGGATAACTACAGCCAAGGCGATAGAAACAAACGCAAAGAATGCGAAAATGCACATGCCATGCTGTCTACTTATATGCTATGCGTATGCCTATGCTGACAAAACAGACAGAAAGAGGTGACGGAGATGAAATAAACATCTCGAGATAAACATCCCGACCAATCTTTGAAGATAGAAGCACCACTGGGGATAGACGGAGAACTAGATACGGGATCACAATCCTGCTTCAAAAAAAAAATCTCTTGAGGAACGGAGATCAATCCATTTGGGATGTAGCATCTTGATAAGTCTTAAAGGTTGTATGAAGCTGTAGCCGGAGGTACCCAAACTGAAGTTTCCTAAGAGGATAAAATGAATATCCTGGGTCGTCACGGTTGTTGATCATGTCGGAATTGAGCTTCCTGGGGATGAAATGAGCATCCGTCTCGCTTCAAATTTCAAATGCCCCAAGTCACATGGCTTAAGAGAACAACATCTCGAGAGGATTTTATAGAAAACGTGATGTCCAAATGCCCCACTGTTTTCAAACTCTCTAGAGATTCACCGAATCTCGACGTAACTGCCCCTGATTGGCGGTATAGCTGAGTCAACCAAGACTGGTACGGATCGAACCTCTTGAAAAATAACTGGCCCCGGGTGGGCAAGGTCTTCAAGTCCATCAAAGTCCGTGTAATCTTTCTAAGATGTCGAGCGTCATTTAGCAAGTCAGAAATGTTAATTTCGAAACAGGTAATGCAACACACGTTTGTCTTGAAGTTTTGAAAAGGGATATCACAATAGCTGGTGACCGAAATCACTAGTTAGGATATAAATTAAAATTATTTATAAAGCCGATTTATTTGAGCGTAGCTCAAGGAGTCAGGAAACAATATCTCATCGAGTATGCTTTCAAACTAAACCTTACTTCAATCAGGACTTTGAGAGTCGTGTATAGGCTTAGTTTGTGACTTGTGAAGTGGAGGAATAAGAGGTTAGTATATTTGAGCCCACCCAATTTGAAAAATGTTCATTTTTTGATGGTACCCTGCCCCAGGCTAAAACGAGGTTTTGGTTTGGGAGAAAAAACAAATCTTTTCTCAAGGCTTAAAAAGAACGTTTAACTATGTTGGTGTTTAGGTGGTTGAAATAAGGCCTTATATTATCAGTAAGGTTCTTACTCGAAGCATACAACAAGAGATCATGTATTTTACTTCATCATCCTCCTTTCAATTCTCTGTCAGAGCAAGAGATCGGGTAAACGTCGGCATTATAAATAATTTTGAAAAACAATTTGAGTGAAAACGAATGGATTTCTTCAAGACAAACACTTATTGCATTACTTATTCAAAATAACAAGTTCTTACATACCAAATATGCTTTCAACCAAAGAAGAAAAAAAACGCACAAGTAAACAAAATAAACAGCCGACGGGCCCTTCTCAGTTCTTCTGGAGTTTTCACTTATATCAGCATAATGGTATTCCATTCATGATCGGTCTTTCTCTTTTGAAGTCTAGCACTTCATTATCAATCATTTCTTGAACTTTCTCTTGAAAAACTTTGCAATCTTCGATCGAATGCCCCAACACTCCATCGTGAAATTCACAGCTGGTGTTTGGGTTGAACCCTGGTGGGTGAGAGTTCATGGTTCTAGTCTTTCTAGGTGTCATTACCGAGTTTCGGATGAAATAAAACCATAATTGACGGTAAGTCAATGGGATAAGATCGAACCAATGAGTTTCTTCTTTCAGAGTTTTCAGAGGTACTTTCTGATTCAGAAACTGTCTTCGAACATGTTGATGCTGATCTGGAAATGGCATCCTTCGCTTAGGAGGTAATTGCTGCTCGCGCTGAGTGGACATTGCATACCCATGTTGAGGACGGGATATCGGAGCTGTGGATTCTCTGGAAGATCCACTGTTATCTTCATTGTCTGGGGCTATACCCAAGTTGTGATGGTATTGCTTCACAAAAGCAACAGCTAAGTCTTCCCAAGACTGAATGTGGTTCCTTTGTAGCTTCATATACCATGTTAACGGTGCTCCACACAAACTTTCTTGAAAGCAGTGAATCATTAGTTTGTCGTTCCCAAGGTAAGCAGTCATTTTCTAACAAAACATCATCAAATGATACCTTGGACAAATTGTACCCTTGTACATTTCAAAGGCAGGCATCTTGAACTCCGGAGGGACAACCAGGTTTGGAACTAGGCGCAGGTCATGAATATCAAAATCAGATGCCTTGTTTTTCTTCATCATTTTCCATCGTTTTTCGAAGTCACGAAGTTTGTTCTCAAATGCTATAAGACCAGGATCACCCACTTCCTTCTCGGCATGAATACTCTGATAGTCAACAAATAGGTTGTCTTGCATAGGCTGAAGTTTCGCAGGAACAAGGTCGTCGGAGGGACGGTGAAATGTCGGTTTAGACCTTACTCTGAAACTAATCATGCGATCCATATCTTTGTTCTCTTTACTATCCTTTAGCATTTCGAGCTTGGTCAGATGGCCGGGATATCAACTGACATGCAAAGACGGAAAATCAAAATGAGCCACAATAAAGGAAGGACACATGCACAAATGTAAAATGCTAATGCAAAAAATGCAGAAATGAAAGGTTTCATGAAATTCAAGTTCTTATAAACGTTATAGAATGCCAAAGAAAATTTATTTACTATTTTTTGATATATTTTTTTTATTTTTTATTTTATATTGGATTACAAGTGAATATTCTTATAAGAGTCCCAACATAATAGCTAAATAAAAGCTAGAGAAAAAAGTCCTAAGGAAGTCCTTCATCATGCATGTTGATTGGCTATTCTACTTGAATCTTCTTGAATATAAGTTTTGTTGACGTCTAAAAGATTAATTTGATAGAGGAAAATAAATCCTCCATCTATTCCTTTGTTCTTGTTGGAAGGTGAGAAATGAATCCCTTGTTTACTTGGACCTTCATTTGTTCTTTGATAAATAAGGGAAGTCTTTCGTATTGGTCCTTTGAGCTCTTCAATCTGAGCTCCTACTTTCTTAGACCATCCAAGTTAGGACTCTTAAAAGAATATCTCAAAATATTTTCTTTTGTAATCCCTATTGGTTCTATAATGTTTATAAATAAACTCGGGATTCCATGAAACCAATTCAATATGATGCTATATGGATGCAACAGACACAGGTAAGCACATAGATGCACAAAGATATACAAACAAGGGAGACCCTAGGTTTGCAACGAGTATGGAGTCAAAGGGTATACCCATTCCCAAAGGATGTGGACTAAAGGTTGATTGTGCCTGCCGAACAAGGTTCTAATGAAGTTCCCAAAGTCATTAGCCCATCTTTCGGATATTATCGACTTCCCAAGTACTCGGGGGTTAATAATATTCTCAAGAGAACTTCTTTCGAGTGTAGCATCGCGTAGCACTATTTCGGAGGTACCCCCTCATAGTCCCGCACTACGTCCTAATAAAGGCCAAAGAGGGGTTAAGGTAACTATGGTTCTCAATATCATAGGCTCCAACATCGAAGATAGTGCATGTTTTCACGATTAAAGACTCGTTCAACAATACGACTTTCGAGAGGGCCTCAATTGAGCATGATTTTCAAGTCAGCTTGGTCGGGATTCTACCCCCTATAAGCCTCTTTGAACATATCACTATCCTATCTTAAGTTCACTCAAGTCCGGGTGTAGGACTTTGTCTCACCACTCAAGAGTATCAACCCAAGGCAAGAAACAAACAAGTATACAAGTAAACAGTTAAACAAATATAAGCAAATATTTAAAACAAAACAAGTTAGGGAAACCCACTGAGAGATCCCCAGTGAAGTCGCCATTTCTGTCGCGGTGAAATTCGGATACCAAACTATTGATTAGTTTGAATCTTTAATTCAATTGCAACCGAACTTTGATTTGTCCAAAGGAAGGGATAAAGATCGAATTCCCACAATGCAATGCAAATGCAAGCTAGAGAGTTTTAGGTTCGGGGGTTGGTTAAACTTAGGGAAGGTACTAGCATCCTAAGTTTCTGTAGTACTCTACAGGAACCTCTTGTTTTATGTTTGTTTATTGCTAAGTGTTTATCTGCTTAAGGGTAATGCTAAAGGTTAAAGGTAAGGAAAGACCTAAGGGGTTAATCTTAAATATACTCGCCAAGACGTCGCATCTTGTGCCTACATATCCTGACGGGAATGGAATCAGAGTATTTGTAGTTCCCCTAAAGGGTTTGAGGAGTTCTTTGACTGTGGTCAAAGTTCCTACGGGTTTAGGGTAGTTGTTTTGATTGGGTTTAGGAGAAGAGATGAGTCTTCATGTTAAGGGAGATGTAACCACCACAAGTGTAAAGGGAGTTGTAGGAAAATAGTCTTTGCATCGTCTTAAGAAAAGGGCTTAAGTACTCGGATTGTTTGACGAGTATGCCTTTATAACTCTTAAGGCAAAGTTCCTACATGTTTGATTGTATTATTGTGGGGGTGGAGATTATATCTCACTTAAGATGATTAACATCTATTCTCTATTGTGTTTGAAAAAGTTGTATAGTGTTGTTTGTTTGTCTAAGTTGTAGAGATAATGGTCCTTCCTATGGGGTAGGATCTATCTTAAGCGATCAACTTGAATGGAATCAAGGATCGTGGGGAAATGATGCAAATGACGTGCACTACACACGAGTGTTGACTCATGTGTAGGTTTTTCCTTTGGACGAAATGCGATGCAATAATGTAAATGCGGTAATGTAAATTGCAATGAATAAGTTGCGGAAATGTAAACCATACACATACGCATGAAAGTGCTGAGGTGTAGGTGCAAGTGTCGTGAAGTGCACGATTGAATGAATATATTTTGCGATGTTGGTTGATTTTAACTGTTTGACTTGATTTAAAGGGAGAAGTTGAATTGTTTTTTTAGTCGATTGATTGAGGTTGATTTTATGAAAAATATTGTTATCAGTTTTAATAGAAATTGATTTTATTGATTGAAATTGATTTAGGTGATGCCAAATATAAATTAAATTTTAAGTTTAAAGTAAAATGTTACAATAGTTTAATTATAAAAACCTAAGTGAAGTGATTACTTAAATGATATTAGTTTGTTAAAAATAATATAAAAGGATTATTTGTATTTTTAAAATATTTTAATATCTAATTAAATAAAAGGCAATTGGAATAGATTATTTATAAATGTTTATTAAGTCTATTTTAAATAGAAAAAATCCAAAGTTAATTTGATTAAAAAAAACTTAATTTATTAATAGGTTGATTTGAAAGAGTTTACTAGTTTTATTTGGATTAAAAAAAATTGATTATAAATTAAATTTTATAAAATTGATTAGAAATGGTTAGTTAATTTATTAATTATTTAAATAAAATGAATTAATGATTATGCTGTGGTTAATTAAGGTTGATGGGAGATTAAACGACGATTAGTTAGTATTGATAAAAATAATTAACCGGTGGGTTAGTGTGTGGTTAGTGGTGATTAGTGAGTACTAGCACATACTAATTACATCAAAAGAGAAAGAAACGAAATAAACAACACGAAGCAAGATGAAGAACCCTAACTCCCCCAAATCAATCCCGCCCCTCTCGATCACTCTCCTCTTTCACGATCGTGGTTCGGTTCTTTTCTATGTTCATCGCTAGTTTGGAACCTGAAAACACAAAGAAAAACATTAAAGTTCAACAATGTCTATGTAACTCAAGGGTTTACCGAGAAGTTGTGGGCGATGGGATCCGCGGTGTGGAGACTCGCAACGGGAGTGGCGGTGATTCAAGGTGAAGATTTCTCCGGCGACGACCAAAACGGTGGATGGCGGCAAGTTTGAGACGGAATTCGCGACGGCGGAGAATGAGGATTATGCAGCAACCTTTGATTCAGCTGTGATTGACAGGGTCTTGTATTATCACTGCAGGTTTAGTCCCATATCAGAGGTGGGAGGAGCTGGTGTTTTAGTTTTAGAATGTTCTTGCGTTTGATTATGAGCTCCGCGTGAGCTAACCGTTCTCTGAGGGAAACTTGGCCTTCAATTCAACCATAAGACATTGTGCCCACTCACTAACTTCCTTAGTGCAAAACGTGGTTACGAAGCTTTAGTACATCCATTGAGAGGGTAATGCACAACTGGTTTGTTATGTGGAACTTTGCTTTCCTTGGTTGCTGCTGATGCATACATGATAAGTTAACTGCTATCATTAGTGTATTAACTGTTGTTGCTGATGTTGCAGGCACTTGAGCACGTTGTCCATTCGCTTGCCTTTGGTTGGAGCTTTTCACATTGTTGCTGCTGCTGTGCAGGCTATTTTGGTGGTGTAAGTAGCTGTGCAAGACTTCTGGATAATGTACTAAGTTTCCTTTAGATTCTTCGTTGCCTAGCCCGCCCCCCTATGCTGTTGAGAAAGAATTGGCCATCCATAGAAAATAATGCAGCAAGGGAAATGTAGCTGTCACTTGATGCGTAACGACGACGGAGTTTGTCACCACATCCTATCTACCGTTGGTATGTCTTAACTTGTGTCGAATACCATGAACATCTGTCACTTCCATATGCCCACAGTTTACGCTGAAGTAATGCATTCTCTGCTTGACAGGCTTATTATGCAGCAAACAATGTGATGGAGAAACTCATTGCGGGGGTAACCTGCGGTTGCGGCATGCTGAGGCTTATTGAAAGGGTGTTGTCGTCTTTAGCAAAGACAACGTTATGGCAGCTGTTAACCATACCCTTGCTAGAAGAGACAACGAAATGTTCAGGGTAAGCAAGTCTCGTGATGCTAAATTGTTCTCGAATTTGTAACCGTATAGTTGCTCAAAGGTTTCCTCTGGCTTTGTTGCATATTGTCGAAAGGGAGCGACTTATAAGTAGCTTTTCTGTTTAGTTTATGTTTAACAAATCCTGTGCTGCATTACCAACTTAGAACATGCTGTATGATGTTCAAGGAATTTGTTTGTACATCCTTGTTCATGCTCAGAATTTCTCTTAATTCAATTGCAGGGGGGATACTTCTGCTGATAACCACACATGGGATGGTAAAGACTTGGGCCAACGGTTGCAAGAGTTCTGATGAAGGAGGAGAAGGTCATGGCGAGCAATTGTGGATGAGCTCACGCAAGCATGGATAGAACGACGGCTGGTGTAGCAAGAGTACCGTAGCCGGCACCTGTACTGTCAATATTGTAGTTTAGCAAGTTGTAATTACTGAACATAGAATCTATAATTACTAATGTATGATAAATAAGCATCCTCTGTTGATATTCTCAATGCAGTGTTGATATAGATGATTTATGCGCGTGAGCATCCTGTCCGTGTGTCACCACCCTCTAAGCTTTAATTCTTGGCCTCTTACTCACAAAGAAATTGCAATAGAAAACGAGCCTTGAACCGAATGCATCCTTATCTCAAAACAATAAATATATTGTAAATCCAATAAAGTCCAACACTGATGTGGACTTCGTGAGTCCCGACTTGGCTTAGAAGGCATCTCATCTCTTAATACTCAGGACCTCTGATCTCGCTTGCCACACTGCCATGACTAGTCTTGAATGATTAAACTTAACACTTAAATGATATGGTCTACACTCGGATTCGTTGCCTGCGTAAAACTGATTAGTCGTAATAAATATATAAACGAAAAGTAAATAAAACAAGCAGGAAAAAATCACAAGGAGGCGAAATCTCATGGTCAAAAATTAGGGTGCAACAACCTCGTCAAAATGCTCCGAATAGGAGACAATATAAGCCTTGTCCTCCGATACCGATGACGTTCACTGAGTTGTACCCTTACTTAGTACAACGAGGTTTAACTACTACCCGAGCAATGGGTTCGCCTCGTAATCCTTTGCCTGCCAATTACGCTGCAGCCGCTCAATGTTTATTTCATGAGGGGGCACCCGAACATGATTTGAAAAATTGTTATGCTCTGAAGGATATTGTTAGAGAGCTGATGGAAAAGAAGATTCTGTCTTTCAATGATCCGCATCCCAATGTCAAAAGCAACACTCTGCCTAACCATGGGGTTGTTAATGCTATTGGTTAGTCCGACGAAAGTCTTATCCTCGATGTAGCTCAGATCAAGACTCCGCTCAAGGCGTTCCACTCGAAGCTATTCGAAGCCGGTCTAGTATTTGTTTCCCATGTTGACTGTGCAAGCTGTGAGGGATGTGTGGTGGCTCAGAAGGATGTTCAGAAGTTGATCGATGACGGTTTTCTGCAGGTTGTTAACAAGGTGAAGAAGGATGAAGTTGCTGCGATTGAGCTTGTCCACAAGGAGTTGACCTTGAATACAAATGCTGCATAAACTCCTATTGAAGGACTTGTCAGACAGTTCATTTCTTTTATTTATATTCTGTTTCTTTGATTAGCATAATTAGCATGTATGAACTGGTTTATTTTGAATAATTAATGCAATGCATGTTTGTCTTGAATAAATCCATTCGTTTCACGCCAAAAATATTTGTTCATAAACTTATAATGCCAACTTTACCCGATCTCTTGCTTTGATAGAGAATTGGGAGGAGGATGGTGAGCCAAAAACATCAGATCTCTTGTCGTACGCTTTCGATTGAAACCTGCTGATGATGTAAGGCATTGTTTCAAATCCAAAAAAAACTGGAGATATAAGGTGATAATCCCTTAGTTAAACTGATCGAGCGCTTAGACTTTCAAAAAAGGAGGTGTGAACCTTCGAGAATCTATCCTTAGCATCTTAGGAGGTCAAAAATGAAATGAATATCCCTCTATTGCCTAAAGAGTGGGGCAATCTCAAGCCTTCAAAAGAGTCACATGACTCGTTCACAAAAATATAGAGCCCGCTAAGTCAAAACCTGTGAAGGAGACTTAGGCAAAACTGGGGCATCCCGCTGGACTCCAAAGTCAAAATCCAAAAGACGTTGTCCTGGAAAAAGTTAGGGAATGAAAAATAAAAGCAAAAAAAGGGATTACAATAAAGAACCCCCAATAAAGAACAAAATCGTGTTGATTAGACACAAAAGAAGGAGGTGAGTGACTGCCATGTCCAAAGCCTTGATGAGTTCTCGACCATGTCAAATCCGATTGAGATATGAGTGCTTGTATCCGGTTAACTGAGCTAGGATTGGAGAACATCACGAAGAAGGGGCAGGTACAAATAACTTTGAGCCTTTATCCTTCTGTTGCTTAAACCGTGAACCAAACCACGATACAACCATTAAAAGACCTAATTGAAGTAGGACTTCGCTTGAAAGCATACTCGACGAGATAATGTTTCCTGACTCCTACGAGCTATGCTCAATTTAACATTGGCATTATAAATTAAACTCATATCCTAACTATGTGATTTAGGTCACGAGTTATTGCGATATCTTTTTCAAAAAAAAAACTTCAAGACAAATATATATGTTGCATTGACAATTTCAGGATTAGCAGTTCATGCGTGTTGGTTTTGCTTGATATCTTAGAAACTTACATATAGATGTTGATAATGGAACTCAAAGATCCTGCTAAACAGGGACATGCGGTTTCCAAATCACTTACTGATGTAAGCCTGACGTTCTTAAGAGCTATTCTTGTAGACTCAGTCGTAACACGGTTGATCCATGCCAGTTACGTCGAGATCTGACAGATCTCTCAAAGAGTTTGAAAACAGTGGGGCATTGGACTGCATGTTCTCTGTAAAATCCTCTCGAGATGGTTTTCTCATAAAGCAGGTGCTCTGGGGCATATTGTTTTTCAAAATGGCGACTACTACAAAGTCCATTGAGATCAAAATTAGCTTCGTTTCACAATGTTCTTCATGCACCCGATGGATTTTACTCCCGACGGTCTTCATTCCCCTAGTAAATATCATCGTTGCAGAATCTACGTCTAAACCATTTCCTCAACACAGTCCCCAGAGAGACTTTAAGCTGACACAGTCCCTAGAGAGACTTTAAGTCGACATAGTCCCCAGCAAGACTATAAGCTGACAACACTTTGGACGAGTCCGGTAATCTCCAGTGATTTTCAAGACAGCAGAGACCTTACCAGCATCTTCCTCAGGAAATAGTCCCTAGCGAGGCTTTAAGCTGACAACACTTTTGGGATCCATCCGATAAATCCCCAGTGACTCTCAAGACTGTAGAGATATCCATGGTATCCTCCAAGTGATATATGTTCTGGAAGACCCATTCTCAGTGGAATTTTCTGTTCCTCAGCGAAATTGCCTTACCTTCCTCAAGAATACTCCCCAGGAGATTGCCATATTCTCTCCAAGAAGTCAAGATACTGTCCCCAGGGATGTATGCTGACTTCTCCCTAGTAAATCTGATGAACTCTCCTCAGGGAAGCCTGATATATTCTACCCCTAGTTGGATGTACCTTTTCCACAGGAAGCTGATGTATTATTCCCAAGAAGTTGCTACACTATCTCCGTGAAACTACCTAGCTCTACATCTTCCCCATGAAGCGGATATTTATTTTATCCCTGGAAGTCTCTAATCCTAAGGTTTCTTTGGCTGATTATGATTCATGATAGCAATCCCTCTAGTGAAGTCATGACATCATACTCTCCGGGGAAGTCATATCGTATCCCCATGTGGAAGTCATGATATTTTCTCCCAAGAGAAGTTAGAACTTTGAAGCCAGATTTGGTTCTACCATTAACTTTTCCTATCCCTCGATAGATGTACTGTTGTAGAGGTCGCCAGGGTATCCTCGTTGAGATGTTTATTTCATCTCATGTTTCATCTTCTCGTCTATTTTGTCAGCATATGCATCAGCAGGAGCATAAGCATTACATACTAATTTCATTTTCATATATATTGACCTACGTATTAGCATTGGCATGTTGGCTAGTTGTCGTCGTCCTTTGTCGTTACCGCCGAGTAACTGGGTTTGTCCGCTCTCTCCAAGTAGATCATCAGCCCTAGGCATAAAATACTTGTTTGTTCCAAGTTTCCCCATAGAGTTCAACCCTCGTGGACGATGGTTATTTCTGTTACCTTTCCGCGCTAGGATAAGGTAGTCCCCATTCGAATTCGTTTCCTCAATGGAGTCTTGTTTGTTAGTTCTTTCTAACCCAATTCTAGATCAAACTTCAGGACTGTCGGTCGTCGAACCTACTTGGGCGTGCATTTATTTTGCATTATCTTTCAAGAAAAGCCGTTACAATCCTTTGCGGGTATGCGACAATTCTCGCCTGAGAAATCTATCAGTACATATTACAACAACCGGTATGCAGCTGTTCTCACCCGAGAAGCCTATCATCATTATCACATTACACTTTACAATTTATTATTACACTCTGCAATTGATCTTCTCGTATAAGAAGCTCATCATTACACTCTGTAATCTCGATATTATCATCATTACAACTCTCTTTACAATTTACATTACATGTTACCACCTCTACAAGCAATGCTCATCCGAGAGGCTTATCCTTGCTACCTTTGCATATGAGCAGTATTTCTCGCCTGAGAAGCTTATCCTATCTTCGTCATGAGGAGCAGCAAGTGGCCATCTCCATCGAGAAGCCGGTTCCATTTCCTTTGTCATAGTGAAGAAAGGGGAGGTCTGAACTGAATCATATTTAGGAGAGCACAAAATCTTGAAGTATGAGGAAGTTCATTTTATCCTTTAGTAAAAGAAGGAGTTGAATCATATTCAGGAGAGCCCAAAATCTTGAAGCATGATGAAGTTCATTTTTATCCTTTAGTAAAAGAAGGAGCTGAATCATATTCAGGAGAGCACAAAATCTTGAAGTATGAGGAAGTTCATTTTATCCTTTAGTAAAAGAAGGAGCTGAATCATATTCAGGAGAGCAAAAAATCTTGAAGCATGAGGAAGTTCATTTTATCCTTTAGTAAAAGAAGGAGTTGAATCATATTCAGGAGAGCACAAAATCTTGAAGTATGAGGATGTTCATTTTATCCTTTAGTAAAAGAAGAAGCTGAATCATGTTCTAATCATGGAAGCTTATTTTATCAGATGAGCGATAGTCCCTCCTGCGGAGCTTATCAATCGACCAATTATCATAGATAAGTAATAGTCTCGTTATTTTAGAGCTTATCCAGTTTGGCATATAAGTCCCTTCCAACGATAAGTAACAGTTCTCTCTCGAGAAGCTTATCAGGGCGTTTCCCATTAAAGTCCATTTATTTTGGCATACAGCCGGTTTTGACCCTGTATATTTTCTACGGATTCCTGAAAATTCCGTTCGATCCCGTCATGAGGGAGAGTGTCCAGAAGCTCGGATGTTATTCTTTACTCAATGCTCCAGCATTCTGGTAATCGATCCTACAATTGTGCAGATTCTAGTTTTACCTTTTACCCTAGAGTATCAGTCGGTCACGCCTGAACCTGTTGAACAATTACTCTTAGATATTCTCCAGTGGAGGTCGTCTCACCGGTGCCATCTCCGTTGAGGATCCCGTTCTTGCCGTTCCCTTTCTGAAAGTGACAATTGGCCGTGCTTGCACCAGTTGACCATCATCTTTAGAATCTCCCAGTGTCGTGTTGTTTCCCCGGTGCGTCATATTTCCCAGTTTGGTTTGTTCGTCGCGTCTAACCCATGTGTCATTGTGCCGTTTGCATCCTTGCATTCATCATTTCCAGCATACGCATCATACTAGATTCGTAATATTGTTAGCATTCTCATTTGTCGTTTTGTCCATTAGCATTGCATATCACTGCATCTAAGGGCAAAATTTTCGGTTATCTGTATATGTGTATATATATATATATATATATATATATATATATATATATATATATATATATATATATATATATATATATATATATATATATATATATATATATATATATATATATATATATATATATATATATATATATATATATATATATATATATATATATATATATATATATTATATACACACATATATATACATACACACATATACGCACACACATATACATATGCACATATATAATCTGCTATGTAATTAAGACTACCAAGAAATCTTTGTAATTTTTTTTATCTGTAATAATATTGGGGAATTTTAAAGCAAATTCAATACTCCTTTGTATAGGAATTATTGTTCCTTGGTCAATTTCATGACCTAAAAATATAACTTTTATTTGAAAAAGTTTCATTTTAGGAGCAGATATGACTAATCCATTATGTTTAATTAATCCTTTAAATATTTTTAAATGTTTAACATGTTGATCTATAGTTTTAGAAAAAAACTAAGACATCATCAATATAGACAGTTATAAATTCTGTATAAGGATTAAATATATCATTCATAATATTTTGAAATTCGAAAGGGGCATTTTTAAGGGCAAAAGGAAGGACATTTCATTCATAATGTCCAAAAGGCACGGTAAATGTTGTTTTATACTTATTAGATTCATTAATCTGAATTTGCGAATAGCCAGATTTCATATCAAACTTAGAGAAGATTAAAACATTGTTTAATCTATCTAAAAGGTCTTTTTTATTAGAAATAAGATATCTAATTCATCTTAACACCTTATTAAGGGGTTTGTAATTAATAACAAGTCTAGGGATCCACGTTCTTTTTCAGCAGCATTATTGACATAAAAAACTGTGCAACTCCAAGGAGATTTGAATTTTCTTATCTATTTTTTCTCTAAAAGAGATAGAATCTCTTTTTTGCATAACTCCAAATACTCATAGTTCATTTGAGCAGACTTAGCTTTGGTGAGAATCTGACTTTCATTAAAGTCATCAAGATAATGTAAAGAAATAACATATTTCTTTCTATCCCAAAAAACATTTGGCAAATCATTGCACACTTCATATATATAATTTGACAATTTTTCATATATATATATATATATATATATATATATATATATATATATATATATATATATATATATATATATATATATATATATATATATATATATATATATATATATATATATATATATATATATATATATATATATATATATATATATATATATATATATATATATATATATATATATATATATATATATATATATATATATATATATATATATATATATATATATATATATATATATATATATATATATATATATATATATAATTTGACAATTTTTATTATCCAAGAAAAAGATAACACTTTTAATTCAGAGTTGTATTTATTACAACATGTATTAAACAAATGCATTATTTAAAAATGAGTAATACGGAAATCAATTATTAGAACATGGCAACCACCAATTTAAGCCAAAAGTCTTTAATTTAGGTCTTCATGATTTGTACTGAGCTTGCTTGAGCTTCACTTTATAAAATCTACATAATCAAACACACTCTCAGTTTAATTTTTTTTTTTGTCTATACAAATTTAAGCTCAAAATACGTAGAGTTTTTAAGTATAAATGTGTTTTAGTATTTATATATATTATAGTAAATTATAGGGTTTGAAGTAGTAAAGATGACCTTTAATACATTCTATGGGGAATTTTATTTTCGCTAAGTCTTATATTTTCGACTACCTTTATTTCTTCTCTTAATTGAGAAGTAGAAGATCTAGGTAATTGACTAGGAGCAGAGTAAAACTCATTTATAGAATTCACTGAATGTCTTCCAGACATAGATCTAGGTACTCTAATAATTCTTTTAGAGTTAAAGTTTATTTCCAAATCTCCTTCACTAGACTGGATTATTTGATCAACATCCTTATTAAGGATAGGTTTAGGTTCTATGGCCTAAAGAAGGTTCCAGGTTTCAGGAAAATTAATTTCATCCCATTTTATACAACCTATTAGTTGCAACACTAGATGTTAGTAAATTAGTTTGAACTAAAGTAGTAGTTCCTGGAAACGATATTTGTTTAACTTTAGGGTTTAAAGTGGTAAGAACTTTGTAATAAACCCTATAACATATAGCCATTATTTCACTACCTTTTTTAAAATTATAACCATTGGTATGAATAGTTAATTGAAAGGCATCTAATAAATTTTTATCAGTCATGGATAAACTTATATTGGGAGAGACATCAAAATAAACTGGTCCATGACACAAACTTGTCTCAATTAAAGTAGCTAAAGATTGTTTAAAATCTTTACATCTAGCATCTCTAATATATCTCAGGATGCTAGTATTTAATCCTAGCAATGTCAAAGGTTTAACAGAAACTTGTATTAAACCAACATGAATATAATTATAATTTTTAAAAGGAAGTAAATCTTTTTTTGTTAAGAGTTTAATTGTCTGAGTACTTTCAGAAATTTAAATAGTTTGTTCTAAGCTTTTTACAGCAAAGCGAGATAATAAATCTATTTTACCAAATTTATAAATTTGATTTGAAGGTACTGATGGAATTTTCCATTTATTAAGTTTATCCAAATTTTTTGGATATTCCATAAGTTCTTCATGTTTAATCAAATTATTTTGATGATTATCATCATCAGAATCCATAAATATGGCAGACTAAAGATGTTGTGGACGATTAGCTACCTTAGGTAAAACTAAGTAGGTAAATTTAACTCATAATCTTAGTACAAATATATCTAGGCAACAACTAATAAGTCATCTTTGCAAACAAAAACGTTGTTTAACTATCAACTCTAAGGGATAGAAGGATGTCTCCTAAATCAAAGACGTCCAATGTTTTTTAGCAAAAATTTTATTTTTAAAATCATCTTAACACTCCCTTCACTGGGAAAAATGATGAGTTTAAGAAAACACTAAAACACATCTTTAGTTTTTAATAAACCTTTATTACTTGTTGCCATGGTATAAATATACTAATTTTAAGAGAAGAACCTACATACTTAGTTTCGTCTAAGTTATCTAACCTTCCACAACAAAAAAGTTAGCCATTAATTGTCATTGACAAATAGTTGGATTAAGAAAAATACCTTAGTTTTGTTACCAAGCTCTGATACCAGTAGTACAGTGGAATCAATAGGTCTAAAATATTTTAGTGAGAAGAAAGAGCCCCACCCCAATTCGGATTCGAACCGATGTTGCCTATAGGGCTTCAAGAGCGTGACTCTTCTTTATTTATATAAACCATTTTTCAGGCCTCTTTGTTGGAGCGCCGACGCGAACACAGTGGTATCTGACCAGGACCAGAAACAGATTCGAATTTGGATCTTGACATGTCGGTGGAAAAAGGCGTTATTGCTGTGCTTCCCTTCCCAGTCACCATTCCGACAGGGAATGAAGCGAGGTTACTCCGCTGTTGCTGGTTTAGTAAGCATTTCCCTCCCTTATGATTTTGAAAAAGGAATGGATAGAGAGGAAGGCTCCAGGGTTTCTTTCTCTTAGTGTCAACATAGGAATGGGAGCTGTTTGAATGAATGCCTTTTTCCCTTGTTGAATCAGCTGTGAACCTCTTTTTCCAGGCCTGTTCGGACATACGGTTCTCGCGGAAGATCAAGTTGGTGAGCCGTGTGATGGGAAACCTTCCCGCACGGTTCGGAGAGCACTTAATTAGAATGAGAGGTTCACCACCACATCATTGAGCCCTCTTGCTAAGATTACCACGCCTGCAGCAAGGCCCATGCCTTGTAGTCGACCGGTGCAAGCAGGACTTTATTTTCGAGTTTGATATTCTTATCTGCAAGGTTAGTGCTTTTTGGTGGGCTTCAAAGCTTAACTAACAAGCGAGAAAGTTTACTTTGAGAAAGTTCTCCCAGCAAGAGGATGCGCGAACCTCCAAGTCAAGCGCGCTAGCGCGCTTTACCAAGGCTTTCTCTGATAGGGGCTCGAACGCCGTTGCTTGTTTGGGTCGAGAGACCACTACTTCGCCTCTTTGTTGGAGCGCCGGCGCGAACACAGTGGTATCTGACCAGGACCAGAAACATATTCGAATTTGGATCTTGACATGTCGGTGGTTTTTAACCGTGGGCATCATGCCCCTCACTCGAAGAAGCAGACTGGCCGGCTTAAAGGCAAGTTGAAGTCGAAAAGCCTTAGATGACTCTTTCGAGAAGGACTTCCCCACGCTGGGTCGGGGTTTGGTGAACCAACTGGTCGCTCCTCTAGTTGAAGTCTCGGGACGATCATAGCGATCTCCTCTGGTACCTACTGGTACGTCAGGATCCGATTGGAGGATAGAAGGGAGGCAGAGCATATATAAAAACTTTGTTGTATTAAAATTGCGTGCTTACAAAAGAAAATAAAACCCCCTTATATAGGGATACAAAGACTTACTATTTAAGCCGGTAAAAAATACCTATGATAGCCGGTTACAACAAATAAATACGAATTATTAATGCCAGATACACACTGGGCCCCATCGTCACAAAAATAATTCACAATCAAGAAAGCTATCTTACACAATAAAGTAAAAGCAGGATTCTTGCTTTTTCCAAGATAAGATTCTTATCTTTTTATTTCCTAACTTTCAAAATAAGATTTCTTCTTATCTTTGCATGCATTTGCCTTTAGGAAATTATTGCATTGTTCCTATACAAGATAAGATTTTCTCTTGTCTTTTCTCTTTGTCTTGAGATTCTTTATTTCTTTGCTTTGTCTTTTGCTTTCTGAGCCATGGATTGAATCATCGCATCCCAGAAATCTTCAGGAGTGGGGTCATCCGCTTGGGCTTCTCCTTCTAAACAATCAAAGTTGTTGGAATTAATTAATCCCATAGAAGATCTAGTCTTCATGGATGAATTCTCATCTTTTGATGTTTTAGTTGGAAAAGTGGAGAAAAATTGGTTCTTCATATGATCCAGAGTCCTAACCATAATTTCTTCTTCTGATTCATTTGGATTTTCTGAAAGAAGTTCTTTAAATTTCCCATAGACATTTGTTGGAAGCCTTGCTCTTTGACTTATTATTTTGGTCTTCAGGTATAGGTGCTTAAATTAGAACAATTTTATTCTAGATTTCTTCAGAACTCATCTTGTTCCACCATTTATAGAAGAAATTTCTTTCTAAAATGGGTATGTTGAATTTATTCTGAGATATGGTGATAGACCATCTCCATATCCATGGTATCTGAAATTTGGTAAAGAACCAAAATGGATATTGTCCTGTGATTAAATTATCAGATGAAATATTTATAATAAGTGGACTATTATCACACCAGGGATTGTATAAATCAAGTAATTCTTTGGATAATATTTCCAAAGACGGACCAAATTTAGTCCACCATTCGTAAAACCAATTTGGTATGGGTTTATTAATCATTTCTGGATTAATAGAGAAAAACCAAGAATGCTTGTTCTTAGGGTTTTGGTAATAAAAAGCTTGAGTAAAATCTTGGACATAGTCCCAGTAATTAAAGTAGATATACTTTCCTTCGGTAATCCTTATTGCCTTTACACCATTTGGGTTAAGACTCCATTCTCTTGGTAACAGGATTTTATTAATATGACATTTACTGAAGTTTATAAAACTTTCAGGATTATTGTTCTGGTAATGGTGAGTAATTGTTACCGATTTGGTAACAGTCAAAAGAATCTCTAGGTGAGGCCTAGATTTTCCATGAAGGCCTAGATATCCTCTTGATTCGAGGTATCTGGTTTTGATAGACCATCCATCATTTGGATTCATCTTAATATCTTCTTCATCAATATACATGATTTTTTCAGTTACTGGATTTTCAAAATAATCCATTTGTTCTTGGGATGAGTTATTAACCGCAACTTCCTTGTAGGATGTAATTTTATTAGAAGAGGAGGAAGCTATATCTTCCTTTTTTGATTAAGATGCAAGTAATTGCTGCATTTTTCTTCCTTTGTAAACTGTAGTCCAATCCCCTATTAGAGGAATGTTTGATTCTGGTTGGGGTAACATATTGTTACTCACTCTTCCACCACGACTATAACCACGGTCTCTCCCCTTATATGGGGTCATCATTCTTTCCCTGCAAAAATTCACGAGTTAAGTAGTCAGCAAGTGAATTATTCTCACTTTAATGTGTTGAATGTCAAATTCAAACATAGATAACTGAGATTGCCAGCTAGCAAAGATTTGATTAGAAACAAGATTTTTAACATCTTTTTCGATAATTGATTTAGCTGAGCTGCAATCAATTTTTAATAAGAATTTCTTATTAAGAAGATCATCTTGAAATTTTGAAATACATTTTATAATAGAAAGCATTTCTTTCTTGATAGTAAAATATTTAGATTGAGTAGGATTTCATTTTCCAGAAGTAAATCTGACCGGAACTTCTTTTGATGTTTCAGGTATGACCTGTTTAAGAATTCCTCCATAGCCTAAGTCTGAAGTATCAGTTTCAACAATTTTGAAATACTTAGGGTTAGCAAGAGATAAACAAGGCAAACATTTAACCTTATTTTTAATTCTTTGGACTGCCTGAGAATGTTCATTAGTCCAAGGGCCAGGATTTTTTCCAAGCCTAGTATGTAATATGGCAGTATCTTTAGCAAGATTTTTATAATAATCTGCTATGTAATTAAGACTACCAAGAAATTTTTGTAATTTTTTTATCTGTAATAATATTGAGGAATTTTGAAGCAAATTCAATACTCCTTTGTATAGGAATTATTGTTCCTTGGTCAATTTCATGACCTAAAAATCTAACTTTTGTTTGAAAAAGTTTCATTTTAGGAAAGATATGACTAATCCATTATGTTTAATTAATCCTTTAAATATTTTTAAATGTTTAACATGTTGATCTATAGTTTTAGAAAAAAACTAAGACATCATCAATATAGACAATTATAAATTCTGTATAAGGATTAAATATATCATTCATAATATTTTGAAATTCGAAAGGGGCATTTTTAAGGGCAAAAGGAAGGACATTCCATTCATAATGTCCAAAAGGCACGGTAAAGGTTGTTTTATACTTATTAGATTCATTAATCTGAATTTGCGAATAGGCAGATTTCATATCAAACTTAGAGAAGATTAAAACATTGTTTAATCTATCTAAAAGGTCTTTTTTATTAGGAATATGATAGCTAATCCATCTTAACACCTTATTAAGGGGTTTGTAATTAATAACAAGTCTAGGGACCCCACGAACTTTTTCAGCAGCATTATTGACATAAAAAGCTGTGCAACTCCAAGGAGATTTGGATTTTCTTATCAATTTTTTTCTCTAAATACTCATGGTTCATTTGAGCAGGTCTAGCTTTGATGGGAATCTGACTTTCATTAAAGTCATCAAGATAAGGTAAAGAAATAACATGTTTTTTTCTATCCCAAAAAGCATTTGGCAAATCATTGCACACTTTTATATATATATATATATATATATATATATATATATATATATATATATATATATATATATATATATATATATATATATATATATATATATATATATATATATATATATATATATATATATATATATATATATATATATATATATATATATATATATATATATATATATAATTTGACAATTTTTACTATCCAAGAAAAAGATAACACTTTTAATTCAGAGTTGTTTATTACAACATGTATTAAACAAATGCATTATTTAAAAATGAGTAATACGGAAATCAATTATTAGAACATGGCAACCACCAATTTAAGCCAAAAGTCTTTAATTTGGGTCTTCATGATTTGTACTGAGCTTGCTTGAGCTTCACTTTATAAAATCTACATAATCAAACACACTCTCAGTTTAATTTTTTTTTTTGTCTATACAAATTTAAGCTCAAAATACGTAGAGTTTTTAAGTATAAATGTGTTTTAGTATTTATATATATTATAGTAAATTATAGGGTTTGAAGTAGTAAAGATGACCTTTAAAACTTAACTGATTCATCACGTATGCATATACAACGAAACCATTTGCACCTTGGAATTTCAGGATAGTTACAGAGATCTTCTTCACAATTTAGGGCAGTTAAACATATCTTTGCTGTAATGTAAAACAAGCATAAAATAATGTTACAAAATGAGGATGAAAAATAAGTCTAAGGTAAAAAATCTGAGAGAAAAAGTTTATAACCATTGGAGACAACTAGAGATAGGAAAAAAATGAGGATCATAAATTTATACATTTCTGCCATATCTTTTCTATTTTGCATAAACATAACTATTTGATCCCTTTATAATGTAAAATAAGACATGTTTTATTTTATTTTATTAATTTTTTTTGTTTCTTTAATTCACGCAAGTGATCATTTGGCTTTAATAGAAGTTTTTTCATTTAAACATTTTATAATATTAATTTGCCGTGTTATCTTTTTATATATACATTTTTATCAAAAACACTTAAAAATACCCTAAAGTTATCATATCTTACCTCCCAAAAGTCATTCAATTCCAACCTAGAATTTATATTCAAATTTAAGATTCTCTAATTTTTTTTTTTTTGAAATTTATAGTATCTTTGATTTGATGAGATAATAACATTATAATAGGATAAGAAATTAAATAAATATGATGAATGATAGTGACAATATAATTTATTCTACTATATATTTTCTGTATACATAATAAAAAAATTAAATAAATATAATATTCGGTATAAAACCACTTGCAAAACTTGCATTTATTTTTTTATTTAGTATTAATATATTTTTTAATTTAATAAGAATAAAAAAGGATGGATATAAAGATGTAAAGTCGATTAGAGTAATAATAAGTGCTTTCTTATATGACAGAGAATGACAAATATGTAAGATTAGTATTTCAATGTTTAAGGAAGTAAGATATGGAAAAATTGGTTATGTGCGTTATGGTAAAAACAAATTTGTGATAATTGCATGACAATCTTTATGTATGTGGGCGTTTAGGTCCGTTCTGTGTTTCATGGCATGAGACGCAAGGGATTATTCCATTAAATTTATTGGTGGATAATCATCGGATGATAAAGGTTGAGTGTTTTTTTCTCAATCGAGGTTGCACTTGATCTGAAGTGACTCAGTGAATGCTTCTTGAATTAGGCCCTCCTATAATAGGTCATCTCCTTCTTTTGGACTTATGTTCGACCCCACACAGTTCCCCTAAGGTTTTGCAATTGAAAATCAATGTAAAAACCTGAGATTATCAGCATGACCTTACTTTTGATGTGGTATTTTTGACAGAATATTTGTTTGTTGGGAGTGGAAAATACTAGTGAATAAAAACAAATGACCTCGGGAACATGCACATTAAATGTTAGTCTTATCACTAAAATGTTTCACATTATTGCTTTTATATGTGGCCTTAGGTCTCTAGGGTAAGGCATGCCATTGTCATTTAGGGTGCTCAAGTGCACTCAAGCGCCGTTGTAAATTTGAAGCAAATCCATCCATTGGTTTCATCTATCTACCATCCTTTCGTTCTAGGTCGTAGATTTGTTTGCCTTGTTCCATCATATAAAATTTGTTTCTCATTTAAGATTATATTCCCCTTCTTTGTTCAAAAAATCTCTCTTTTTCTCTATTTATGACTATCATTCCCTGAGCTTCAACAACACCTTGTCTTGCCCGTATGTCTTTCTTTATCGATTTCATAACTCACTTTGATCTTTTGCATTTCTGGGTGGATTCTTCATTGTTGCATTACTTTCATTTCTCCAGTTTTCAAGGTACGAATTCTATTCCCCTTTGTTTATAATAATTTTTTTTCTGCTATTGCCTCTTAGAAATTACCAAATTAGGATATGGACTGCAAACTTCCTAAACATACCTAGTGGCAATGGAATAAGATACATGATACCAGTCCATCATTACATAAAACCAGGCGAAGAGTCGAGGAAAAATGAGTAAAAGAGGAGCTAAAATGATGAAGAATGCCCCAAGAATGAGTGAAAAAGATTCAAGTACGAAGGAATGAGATTTTGGTAAAAAAAAGGATAACAACATGTAGCTACTACGTGCAACATCGCGCCCCATCGCACACGCGGTAGAGATGCAAAAAGCACATCGCGCGCGTGATGCTTTTGTAGTGCGTGCAATGACATCTTTTTCTGTATTTTTTTGACGCGTTCTGACCCATTTTGATAGCTTTAAAAGGGGATTTTCAGCACTTTTACAAGGGTTACAAAGTTTGGCATCGGGAGCACAATTTTGCAGCATCAGAGGGTGATTTTGAGAGCATTGGAGGCAAATCCTTCAAGGGAATTCACATTTTATTCATCATTTATCAATTGGTATAGTAATTTTATCATGAGTAGATATATTCTCTAGGTTAGGTTGTATGTGATGAACTTTATTTAATCTCGTTGGCATTATATGGCAGTTTGACTTTGTATGAACCTTATTACTTATAATTTTATTCATCTGTTTCTTTTACTTAATGCATATTATTTGAGATACTATGTTAATATGATGTTAGATGCAGAAGGATTCCTGACCCATAACCTATGTATTGGATTTAGGGAAACTGTTTTAATTAATCCGAATGAATAGGAATATGATACCTCAAATAGTGGCACAGAGAACTAACAGTCGATACAACGTCTAACCGTGTTTATGGTGGCGGACTAGGGATAGAAAGCTTCGAGTAGTTGTTAGTGAGTTATTTCATGGGGGATTGGCTATAACGATTTTGTTGGTTCGCCGTAAAATTACAGGAATAAGATGATTCGTACAAGGCATCGTTCATCAACAAGAGAGGATAAAGGGATTCTAAAACACAACCTAACTGCCTTTGTAACATCGTTTTCTCGTTTAATCTCTTTTTACAGTGAAACTTGCAAAACCCCCTTTTTACTATTATTCTTTAATATTGCACAAATTGTTGTTCTGTTCAAACACAATCCTTATGGGTTCGATCTTTTTATTAATACGACATTATCGATACACTTGCCGAGAAGTCGTCAAGTTTTTGCCGCCGTTGTCGGAGACTGTTGATTGCAACAGGGCAACACTTTGTGCAACATATTTTTCTTTTTTATTTATTTTTATTTTAGTTTATTTGCTTTTGTTTATTTTCTGATTTATCATAGTGCTAATGAGGTATTTTATGTTTGTTTATGCGCAGTTCAAGATCAACATTACTACCATTCCATCCAGAAATTGAAAGAATCGCACGTGCCGCCAGAAAAGCAGCTAGAGAAGCAACTCTGACTAACAAAGATCAACCCGAAGTAGATCCACCAATAATTTCTTCGGATAAGGAAGACGAGGATAACATGGTTGCTCTACAACTCCCAACTATGGGAGATTATTGCAAAAGGACCAACGACAGTCAAGTTTTTAGAGGCTTTGTATCAACATACCTTGTTAACTTTGATATTAAAAATTATGTGCTTTCAGGACTAAGAGACAATAAGTTCGACGAGAACACTATCAAATATTCGTGGGTGTACCTTGCACGCTTATAAGAAAATGTTTCGATGTGCAAACCGGATAATGTCACGGATGATCAAGTGAAGTTGCGATTGTTTGGTTTCTCACTTATTGGAAGGGAAAAATATTGGTTACTATGCCTTCCAAATGGAACCATTCGGACATGGAAGGAGCTGGAGGATAAGTTCTTAGAAAGATTCTTTACCACTACCCTGTTTACTGAAAGAAGGGCTGAGATTATGAATTTTAAGCAACAAGATGCAGAGACTTTATATGACTTATGGGAGAGATTCAAGTTACTGCTGCATAGGTGCTTCAACAATAATCTTAATAATATATAGCAAATACAAAGCTTTATCAAAGGCCTAAAGAGTCAGACACACATGTTGCTATATGCTTCTGCGGGAGGCACAATTAGGCGAATGACCCAGCCACAAGTCAATGACTTAATTGAGAAGATGTGCATGAATGAGTACCACACCCAAAGGTATATTAACAGTTGATGCTCAAACTGTTTTATTAGCTCAAATTGAATTATTGAATAAGCAGATAGTTGCAAGTTGCTTTAATAACGCTAACGTGAGGCAGATCCAAGCACTTAAGTGTGATTTTTGTGGCAGAGGACATGTGAATGGAAGGTGCTCATCTGAAGGGTCGAGTGCAGAGACGCAATATGCTAATCTTCAAAAGAACAACCCTTATTCCAACATCTACACTCTGGGTTAGAGAGATCATCCAAACTTTCGCTGGAGCAATAATCAGAATCAAAGCGGTAATCATGCGGTGCAACAAAATCAACAAGCTCCTAATTACCAAAGAAATGATTCACAGTTGGAAGAGACCTTGGAAAATTTTATGAAGGCCACTCAAATTAGCTTGGAACAGGTGAATAAGAATCATAAGACCAAGAGTAGAAACCACGATACCTCCATCAAAAATTTGGAGACACAAATTGGGCAACTATCAAAGCAACTCGCGACCTTCCCATGTTTAAGTGGAAGATTCTCAAGTAACACCATAGATAATCATAAGAAGGAAACCTGTAAGGTGGTGAGGACTGATTTAGGTGTAGTAACTAGAGATAATGAGGTTAAAAAGGTGCAAAAGAATGACATGGATAATAAGAAAGATGAAAGCGAAATAAAGGTGAAAGGACTTCAAGGAAACCAAGAAAAAGAGAAAGTTACACTTGAGCAAGGCATAGATGAAAACTCTTCGGGGGTGTCATACCCTAATTTTTATCCCTAAGATCCCACATCTTTTTGCATCATCCGCATAGGCCATCATGTCTTTTATTTCGCATAATGCCCAATTTATCAGTTGAAATGAACTTGTTGGATTTACAGCTGAATCGATCAAACTAAAAGTCAACTGTGCGTAAAATCAGTGGATGAAAATTTATAAAATCGAGCATGAAAACGTCAATGGTATTAATCTATGTTTCGCGTAGTTTAACATGACGTGCTCATTTGAATTTTTTGTTTGCTTTTCAGTCGCTTTTTAATCAGTTTAATCCATTTAACCGGGGAAAATTTATTTCGAAATTCAATCATTTTGGTATGTCCATTTTATTTTTTCGAGCACTTTGATACCAGTCCAATTTTTCGTTTTTTTACCGCTTTTATTTCCATTTTTAATTAATAATTATTTTAATTAATCATTTTTATTTTTAGATTATTTATTTATTATATTTTACTTCATTTTTTACTTTATTTATTATTTTTAATATTTAATTTTGTTTTATTAGTTTCTAGAAAACTTGCTTAGTAAGTGTTAGAAAGTTGCTTTTGCTTGATACTAGTAAAATTATTACGTGCACATTTTAAGTTGCACATATGTAGCTCCACTTTTCATTTATTTTCATTTAATTGCATCTTCCTCAAGTTTTTGTGGAAGAGAGACACAATAACCTGCTGAAGAAAATTTTGGATTCAACAAAAAATAAGGATCCATTGTGTACGAAATGCGAAATCGCAACCGAAGAAACCTCTCTGCTGAAGCTTTTTCATGCTTGCATGTGTTATCACCGACCTTCATTGCAGAATCACAATTATAATCCACTGGATTCGTGTCTCCCGCATGTTTTCTCGCACCCATTTTTTATAACTTAATAAACTTCTACCTGTCGTACCTCAAAAAATACAATCCTCGCGATGGACGCGTAAAAAACGTTTGAACAGAGTCACCACCAAACTTTATTCATTCTAAGGAAGGAATAGGAAAATATTGATAAAACCTTTAAAGAGATAAGAACATGGCCATCACAACCAAATTCTAGGTTCGGGAGTCGATTACGCAAAGGGAAGGTATTAGCACCCTCTACGTCCATTGTACTCAACGGGAACCTCTTGATTCGATTCGAGAATAAAGTTAACTAGGGTTTTTGTTTTCTTCTAAGGGGAAAATGAGTGGTTTTTATTAGGGTTCTCACCAAGGATTGGGGCCCTTGTACCTACGTACTCCCTTGTGCAATGGGAAAGTCAGAGCATCGTAGTTCGTGGGACTACGGGTAAAGGTTTGAGGTAAAAAGAAAAAAGGTAGCTCGCTAGGATCTCGCAATCCTATGTCTATGTATTCTCATTGATAAATGAGAAATCAGAGCGTTCGTAGTTCGAACAACTACGGTTGGTTGGTTTGTGTTTGGAATGAACGAGAGTTTAGGTCGCATTCTAACTGCTAAACATTGGCTTGTTTTCTCGCTAGGGGAGGCTGAAACACGAGTTCGCGGAAGAAGGGACTAAAAAATATTCTTTGGGAAAAGTTGTTTGAGTTATAGATCGCACGAGGGAGAGGAATTAGTGATTTGGAGAAGTTTCAATCGCACGAGGGCGAGAAAAGAGGTTAGATTTGTTAAGTATTTTGAGGGAGAATGACGACTATTTGATAAATGAGACGTCAGCCTTGTAACCAATTAATCAGGGTATTATCGGAATGCTAGATTCCAATGACACCTTTTTCATTCAATTTATTGCGAAATTTTGAATGATCAATGAAATTACCATATAGAATGCTAGACTCTACTGGCATTCCTTTGTCCAAATAATTAAGGCGGTTATTTTAGGGATGAAATGTTGAGTAACTCACATCCCAAGGCGTGCGCCCCAAGAGCGGTCACTCAAGAATCCAAGGAGTGCGAGACTCCAAGAACTCAGTCCTTTTGCAATTTGATTAATAAAATACTTGAATGGATTAATATGTATTGATTAGATACATTAGGTATTTTGAACGAATCGAGTTTTAGAACTGAAAGACCGAAATGATCACAACTCAAGGCGTGCGCCTCAAAAAGCGATATTTCAAGAATCCAAGAAGTGCTAAACCTCAAGAATTCGATATCTCCATTATTAATCAAGAAAATATCTTTTGAAAATGTAAGTTTAAGTGCCTTAATTGAATTAGGGTTTTAAAAGAGGACTACGAGTTTTTAAGAAGAATTTAGTATTTTAGAAATGAACGACGGGACAAACACAACTCAAGGCGTGCACCTCAAGAGTGATCGTCCAAGGATCCAAGGAGTGCTTGACCCCAATAACCCATTACCTTCATTGATTAATTGACAAAAAGTCTTAGAATTACTAATTAGGATGAGTTATGATTTCAATTTTGTTAAGAAAATATTTTAGGGTTGAGTACCTCATTTAGACTAAATGTTTTAATTGTCTCAAGTATTTTAATTATCTCTTAGAAACGAAAGATGAAACAATCACAATTCAAGGCATGCGCCCTAAAAGCAATCATTCAAGAATTAAAGGAGTGCTAGAATCCTAAAATTCACTACTTTCGTTACTTAAGTGAAGAGAGGTTAGTCATACACAAATACTTATACACGAGTACCAAATGGGCAGATCGATTATTCACGCAAACGTGAGAAAGATAGCAAATTGAAGGATAATCTTAATATGAATTTTAATGTGAATAATCAAGTACACAAATTTTATAATTTATTTTCAAATATCTTTTATGCATAAGAAATTAATTTTTTTTCTAAAATACTATTTATGATTTTGTTATATTTTCTTAAAAAACTTCCATGTTTTGATTAAAACCTAATATAGTCTAAATTAATGGGCCAACAACCAAAGCCAAACCCAAATGGTATTTATCCCTACTGATCCAGCTCGAGCCATAGGGACCCGCTTCATCTCGCGGCCCAACCATCCAAGGAAAAGGGATAATGTAACGGTTGTCTTATGCAAACAACCCGTTTGGGAAAACGAGCATGAGAACACGCGTGTCCCTTAGGGGATATACACAACTACCTATAATGATGGAAATTAAACCTCTATGATAACCAAGGCTTTCCTTCATCATGAATCTGTTCTTCTCCTCTCACCACTATTAGTTTTAAAAACAAATGTAAACGACCTGCATTCTAAATCCCTAGTCTTCTTCTAAAATGTAACCCTAATCCCTCTTCTTCTACTAACAAACTCGTGAAAAACAAATCTGATTCCTTACTGCAATAAGCCCTTTACCAACTCAATGAAGATCCTTTAATCCTCGTCTCAACTCTCAAACATAGAGGAGCCTAAGTGGAATGAAGAACATGATCCTCGTTGGAACAACAACGGTCGAGATTTGGCACCAAAAGCAGAATATAACATCATAAGCTTAATGAGGTGAACAAAACACAAACCCTAATCTCACGATTCTACGGGATTTACAAAAATAATCATAAAGGAAGAACGAATTTCACAATAATATCAAGACATTAGTGAGATGAGAAGAATGGTTACCTTGATAAAGTGACGAGACCTCTGACCAATGTTTTAAAAATCGGACCGGTTATCGAACCAGTGAGAGTATTGGGTCACTGGTTTATCGATCGAACCACTGGGTCACTGGTCGAACCGCATGACTAAATCGGATTAAACCGGATAACTCGGTTGAATAGACATGTCATTATATACATATAAAACCGGTCGAACCGGATGATTCATATCATAAATTTCTAAAAAAATATAACTAGTACTTAGATTTTTTGAAAATATCATATCATAAATTCACAAGTTCATAATTTAAATTCAAATTTTAAACAAATGAATCACACATAACAAAATAATAGAAAATTACAAAATCTAATTGCAACATAATGTAATTGAATAATTTATAACAAAATGACTCCAATGTCTACTTAAGTTTAGTTCGAAGGAGGTAAAATTATTTCAATATTGGGATCTCCTTCTTCAATATCAAAACCATCTGCAGTAAAATCAATCGCATTTGCAACATTTTCCCCATCAATGATATTATTATTTTGGTTGTTTTCTCCAGAATTAAGTTGTTCATCATCCTCAACATCAACCTCATCCAAATTTAATTGATCTGTAACAACAAATAAATTAGAGAGTTAAACAATTAACATATAGTAATAAATTAAAGTAACAAAATTGTTATCAGAATAACTAATATCATACCAATATCATTTGACATAGGTTGAATTGTCATACTGGCAAGATCTTTGCGTAGTGCTTCCACCTCCTCAATGGTTAAGAATGGTGGTGAATCCTCCAACACCCAATCAGAATGATCACCAAGTATTTCAAAATTGATAGGATCATAATTTTGTTTCTTCTTGTTTCTATAAATCATTAACGATAATGTCAAACATAAAACTCATTAATATTCTTAAAAACTAGTAGTATATAACTAAACTAGCTTAAAAATTAATAATATGAAATATATATTAACATTGTACTAAAATGCAACATATTAAGCAATAGCAACAACCAAAGCATATGCTCAAATTCCTAATTAAATGTTTCCAAATCTCAGTACTAGTTTTTGAGATAGAAAAACAAATTAACAAGTTTCTACATATCAAGCAATAGCTAGTAGTATAAACAATATCATAAGCAAACAACATATAGTTGTTTCCAATTTTCATCATTCATAGTCATAAGCAACATAAGTATATAAGCAATAGCATATAAAGTATAATAAGTGCAATACTTGTTTTGTAGTTGTAAGTTGTAACGAACAAAGATAAGATCATTAAGCTTTTGATGCTCCAACCTATTTGTTTTTTTTGAATGAATATAATCAAATACACTCCAATTTCCTTCACAACCAGATGCACTACAAGTTTGGCTTAAAATCTGAATAGCTAACTTTTGCAAATTGGGCGCTTCGGTTCCATAAGTTTCCCACCATTGATCTAGAATAGTGCATGTGAAAAAATTAGAAAACATTTTAAAATTCATATTGAAATTATAATAAAATGCATAAAGTTTATCATCTAATTTTACCTGGAAAAACTTCATCTCTATTTTCTACGGCCGTTGTCCTTCCAAAACTACCTTCACAATTTTTGAATAAACTCATCTCAACAGTTAATTTAGTTCGCAAGTCCTTACTATCATAAGCATACTTTTCAATGACATCCAAAAGACCTTGGGTAGTAGACTTGTGTTTTTCATATTCTTGATTGAATCTACAAGATGTATTTAACCAATATCCAGTAGCATGAAGATTTTTGTGAAGTTGTGCATCCCAACGGTTATCTAAGATCCTCAAATAAGGCTCTACTTTCAGCTTATTTCTTCTAAAACTCTTCTCAATCTCCTCTCTTTCTTTATACATAGCTCGATAGAGATATCCCATAGCCGGTTTATCTTCACTATCAACAATACGCAACACACGTATAAGAGGTTCTGTAATTTTCACTATGTCAACACATGTAGACCAAAAGCTTGAGTCTAATACCTGTTCCACAAATTGCTTTGCCTTGACATCTTTGGAATAAGTTGTAGTTGTCCACTCTTTGGAAGTTACCATGGATCTTAGTGCATATTTATGAGACAAAATACCTTGCAATGCAATAAAATTAGTAGCAAAGCGGGTTGGAGCAGGACGAAGTATTTCTCTTCCATCTGTATTTTGTCTCATCAAATACAATGCAAAACAATGATTATATATGTATTTGGTAATTTTTGAAGCATGTGACACTGCCCCACTTACTTCCTCTAATTTCCCCATGTCTTGCAACATCAAATTAATACAGTGTGCTGCACAAGGAGACCAATACAACTTAGGAAACTCCTTTTCCAACAACTTTCCAGCAGCAACATAATTTGCAGCATTATCTGTAACGATTTGAACAATGTTTTCTGGGCCAACATACAACACTACTTCCTTGAAAAGGTTAAACAATGTGTCTGCAATTTTAGAAGCACCAGAGGCATCAACAGACTTTATGAAAACAGTTCCTTTGAGGCAATAAACTAAAAAGTTGATAAGAGTTCTTCTACAACGATCAGTCCACCCATCTGCCATAAGAGTACAACCTGTATCCTTCCAAATAGAACGATATTGCTCTAGCTGTATCTTCACGTCATCAACCCACTTATTTAAAAAATTACCACGAAGAGCATGCATAGTAGGAACTTTGTATCCAGTACCCATGCAACAAAGAGCATCAACTGCTGGTTGAAAATAAGGCGAATTTGCAGCATTGAAAGGAATAGACGCATCAATAAACCACTTCGCAATAGCAAGATCACACTTTTCTACCACTTCTTTACTTTGCATCACACTTTTTAATGTAGGTTGAGCTCCCGGAGTTGTTCTGGGTAAAAATTAAGTACCAATGTGAGCATCATTCTTTTTAGATGCACCAATTCGTGGGTGCATTTGCATTTGCAATTCACCCCCTCTGCATAAAATGACTCACTTTCAGCCACATCTGGAGTTTTTCTTTTCTTGCTCCGCTCATTAAGATATTGATTCATCCAAAAATGAATTTCTGTAGGAACTAACTTACAAATTTCAACATTTCCTACTACTCCATCCAAGTGTTGCTTTACCCTATGAATTCCACCTCCACCAAACGCTTTGTGACAGTAGATACAAACAAGATTCTTTCCATCAAGACTTTTAGTACAATGTGCCCAAGCTATATCAGTCTTTTGTCTAACATTATGTTGAACTAAATTAGGGGTTGAAGAAGCTTCTTATGATGGTGGTTGTGATGATGGTGTTTCATAAGATGCCATTTTCCTGTAAAACAATTCAAAATTGCTACATTAAAATACACTTTAGTCTCACGTATTAGCATTAAATAGTTCAAGATTTTCCATCAAAACAATTCAAGATTTTCCACCAAAACATCTTATTAGCATCAAAACAGTTCAAGATTTTATTTGCATTAAACATCTTATCATAGAACTACTGTGATAGTACAACTACTGTGATAGAACTACTGAGAAAAACATAATATATTTTTTTTTACAGAAAAGCAATTAGAATATTTACTTAGAATCATTACTTATTGCAGCATGTAGAACAAAGTGAAATGTTAAAAACAAATTATTGTTTGGTTTATTGTATGCAGCAGAGACAGTTAAATTGAAAATGCACAACATCAAAATTAGATCCAGAATATATCTGACTATCTGTGATAATATTTGAAATACACCTAATTATCCAGAATATATTTTAACACAAGGTTGTCTTGGAAAATGACAGGCCCAATATTCATGCGTAGTAGGAAAGGTTAAAAGGGGCAGGGAAAATGATGTGTAGATCTAATATGATGTGTGGTGTGCGAATCAGCATACTAATGCTGTGCGGAGGAAGGTTCAGGAGCAGCATGAGTCACCATTCCAGATGGCTGTTTGAGGAGCCCTTCTGTAGGAAATATTTTGACTAAAACAGAGGAAATGGAGATTGATCTTGATTAGATCAAAAGTATCAAACTCAAGAAATGGAACTATGGCAGATATTTTATTCACAACAAAGGAAATAAATGGATTTGGATTCTCCATACTGCAGGGGATCTAGATGAAAATAATCGAGAGTAATCTCAACCAATATTTCAAAGAGCAAACTCTTAACAAGCAAAGAATTCTCCCTCAAAAAAGGTTAATAGCCCATACTTAACACTCACCTACAAAACCAACTCTTTATAGAAAAAACCCAGCCTAGCCTACTGGTCATTCTTCTTGTAAAACTTCCATCTTTTGAATCCGTAAGAAAATTGGTCATTAGGTTCAAGATTCAGGTGCCTATCATATACTATTGCTTCCATGGTGAATGAGATGGTTGTAAAGGCAATGATGGGGACCATGATAAATAACAATAAGGCAGAAGCCTGATGAAGAAGCATGAAGTTGACCATAATTACAGCTTACCTAAGGTAATCAACTTAAGCATCAATGACTGATCTTTCTAGACACCTGCTCATACTTCTGCAACCTTCACTACCACCATGTCAAGAATACTACCATTACCTATTATGTTCTTGTGATGATAATTGCTGGAGAAGAGGAAGAGACCCCACAGGAACTAAGAGAATCTTGTAAGCCTATTATACGAAAAAGCAGAATAGGGGTCAACTAGACAGTTCAGAGTGTGTTAGATTTCGTTAAGTAGCAATATGTTAATCTCTCATTAGTAGTCTGTGTTTCAACTCTATCAATAACTCTCAAAACAAAAAGTAAGGTATGTCTGAATAATTGAGCTGTGACTGATTAATCTAGTGTGAAATGAAAACTACCTATTTGTAGGTATGAGCCTATAAGATAACTCAAAGTTTTAATCTTCTCTCCTTCATTCACCTACCTTGAGTCACAATGGTAAATGTTAGAGTGAACTGACTTGTTAGAAAACACATGGGCATATAATTTAAAATCCTTTCTGGGTTCATACGAAATCAATCCAACGAATATTGACCACTAAATTAATTAGAACATAAATCAGAATATTAATATCAAACATGTAGATGCAGTCCATAATTTAATCTTCAACAGAACAATTTCAACAGAACTACCCTAATTTAATCAAAAGATTAATATCAAACATGTAGATGCAATCCATAATTTCATCAGAAGATTATTATCAAACATGTAGATGCAGTCCATAATTTCAACAGAACAATTTCATCAGAAGAATAATATCAAACATGTAGATGCAGTCCATAATTTACTGTTGCAATTGCAAACATAGAAATACCCTAATTTAATCTTCAACAATTTAATCTTCAACAATTTCAACATAACAAAGTTAAATGAAAACAGAGAGGAGCATTAAACCTGGAAATTTGAAACGATACAGAAACCGGAATGGCGAGTCATTGGTATATTGCGGCGGAGAGAACGAACTTGCAGTTGGTGATGCGGAGAAGATAAGTGAAAACAACCATCGTGCGATGTAGAGAAAGACAAAGGCGCGGTGGTGGAGAAAGAAACGGCCAATGGTGTTTGATCTTTTCGAAACGACGATGGTGGTCTGCTTGCTTTGGTGGTGGTGTTTACTCACTCTGCAAGTGCACTCTGCGTTTTGGTGGTGGTGTTTTCAAAACAATCAAAACAATTTTTTTTAATTTTTATAACTTTTACATTTAAATTTTAATTAAAAAATAAAAAATGCATTAGAACCGGTCCAACCCTAAATCCGGTTTTCCCCCGGGTTTTACCAGTTCGATGACAAAGACTATCAAACTAGTTAACCAGGCCGATTATTAGGCCGGTTCTCGGTCTAACCGGTCGATCCGATTTTTAAAACATTGCCTCTGACGACAACTTTCCGGCTCCGGCAACGCACAAACGGTTCAGGTAATCGTGAGTTGCTTATCTTCCGTTATTTTTAGAGTTTTCTCCACTGCTAGTTGTTGCTGTTAGGGGTTATTAGCTAGATTTGGATGAGCCTCGGTGTGATACTCAGCGAATCTTAGGTCAAGAGCTTTGTGTGATGGTGTAACACGGTGGGAGAACTGACTTTAAACAATGTTGCGGATAGCAAGAGTCGCCACCGACTTTTATTTTATCCATAAGGAAAGGTTATAAAAGAACAGGAAAGACCTTAGAGAATATTTTGGGTCCGGGGGGTAGGTTATGAAAAGGGAAGGTGTTAGCACCCTTTTCATCCATGGTTATCCATGGGCTCTTAGGTACTTAAGCTCACTTTTGAATTGTTTTGAAAGTGTAGTGTGTGAATAGCAAAAAAATTTCAGAATAGTTTAATAATAATCCGTGTATGGATGTGAAAAAAACTTGTTTGAAAATTTGTTGAAAATTTGTTTAAGTGCGAAACAATTTTGAAGTGAGCAAGCACCTAGGAGTAATCTACCCTAATGTTTAAAGGTCTTTCTTATTCTTCATTCTTTCCTTTAGTAAGACTATCCCTACTATAATGGAGTAGGTAGTCCTTACTTTGGATGTTAAGGGGTATGTGAGGGACAATTTGACTTTGAAGGCCATTGTGGGATGTAATAAGCACATATAAGGGACCATCATCATTTTTCGAAAGGGACTTGATTCGTAAAGGCAACCATAAGGGACTTTGATGATTTTTTTATTTGAGGGACTTGCTTTATACACCCCACTTAACCATTATTCGTAGGCAACTTGAGGGATATCCTTAGGAAGTGAGACGGCGATTAAAATCGACTTACGTGTGTGACGTGTTTATTTTAATTATCTTTATTTAAAAGTGATCTAAATTTATTTTAATATTACATACATGTTGTTACACTCCCTAATTACTAACCATAATAATAATTAAATAATTAAACAACTTTACATCCAAGAAACAATTACAAAATAATAAGCAAAATAATTAAATAGCAAAGATAAATAAAATATAAATAAGCAATAATAAATAATAAAGGGGGTTAATTCTAAGTTTACTCGGCAAGACATCGCATCTTGTACCTACGTATCCTTACGGGAGTGGAATCAGAGTAATCGTAGTTCCCCTCAATAGGGAGGTTAGAAACTTCTTGACTGTGGTCAAGGTCTCAAGGGGAATAAACGCATCTTAAGGACACGCTTACGTGGAGTGTAGAAACTCCAAATCTCTACGTTGAAATGTTAAGTTGTAATTAGGGTTAAATTAGGGATTCCACGGCGGGAAACCCTAAAATGAGCGCGACGACTCTTTGACCTAATGCTAAGGGTAAAATTGTAATTTTGCCTGCGGCGAGGCATTTGTGAAAATTAGGGTTTGTAGTTTGTAGTTTTGAGGATTTGAAATTGAATGTGTGAAGTTTTACGGACTATTGGCGCGGCGGCCAAACAGTTAGACCTAACCTTCGGATGTGTGCAATGTGATAGAAATAATAGTAAACGCGTGAGATAATTGAATCATGCAAACAGAGAGATAATGTCATAATTTAAACCATGCAAGCAGAAATTTAAAGGCAGAATTTAAAGAGCGATTGTTAAGTTCGCGAGGTTACATGAGAGGAGCAGATACAATATGATAATGAAATTTGAATTGAACAATAATAAAATAAAATAAATAACGGTTCTAGTTATTATTTTAAAAAAAAAGATTTTAGTTATTATTTTAAATTTATCTAAAAAAAAGTTTTTCTTAAAAATAATAGGTTTTCATATTAATTTGGAAAAGATGTTAATGTTATTTATTTTAAAAAACAGATTTTTATATTATAACAAATTTTAATAAATTAATGATAACAATAATAATAATAATGGTAATAATAATGATAATAATGATAATAATAATAAATAATGATAATAATAATAATAATAATAATAATAATAATAATAATAATAATAATAATAATAATAATAATAATAATAATAATAATAAAGCAATAATGAATTTTAAATGTGCCAAATAACCCAACAATGTTGCTAACGCAGAAATGCGCTCATCGCAACCAGATCTAAATCGGACGAAACAAAATTTATCGCAAAGAAAAAGAAATTAAGCAAAAAAATAGTATTATTGCTCACACAAAAATGCGATCATCGCAACCAGATCGAACTAACACAAATGTCACGCGTCATGCACACAAATGTGCAAACATCGTATCGACATAATTCGATCAAAAATCTTATATATATAAACTCTAACAATTTAAAAATTATATATATATAAACGTAACAGTAATAGATAAAGAAAAAGAAATAACGGTAATAGATGAAGAAAAAGAAATAACGGTAAAAGATGAAGAAAAAGAAACAACAGTAATAGATGAAGGAAAAGAAATAACGGTAAACGATGAAGAAAAAGAAACAATAGTAATGGATGAAGAAGAAAACTAAATAACGGCAAACGACACTCACTCCTCTTAGGTTTTTTTCATTCTCTCCCCTTTTTTCCAACAAGGCAACACATGTATATATAGGGAACAAATTAGGGTTAACACCAAATTGTCAATAATGTCCCTAAAGCCCATTTTAAAGCCCAAACTAAATAATTAGTTAAGAAAAAATAAAATTTAAATAATTTAAAATAATTAAAATAAACTTAAAATAAAAACTAATAATCCTATTGATTCCTAAAATAAAAAATATTATAAAAAGAACAAAATTTTTTTCAATATTTTTTATTTTATGATTTTTTGGATATTTTTATGAATAATTTAGAAAAAAAGTGAAAAAAATAATATTTTAAAAAATGATTTAATTAAAATACGAAAATAATAATTAAATAATAATAAAAAACTATTTTTGTTATTTTTTTAATGAAAGATAGAAAAATTTAGAGTAAAAATAATAAAAAACAAAAAAAAGTGACAAAGGTGAGATTCGAACTCTCAACCTCTCACACTCATAACTCCTTACACATGTCCTCCTGCCAATTGTGCCATTTTTACTTTTTAGAAAAAAAATGCATGCCATATGATATTTACCTGCAAAAAGTCAAACGACTACACAAATTTGTTAGTAATTGATTAAATGCAATGAAATGCGACGACAAATCTTAGGGCAAAATTTGGGGTATTACAGTTATTATGATAATATTTCTCACCCAACCTCTCTTTGATGTTGGCAAAAAAAAAAAATCATGAAGTTTGACTTTGGTTTGACCACAGTTGACCTCAGTTTGACCTTTTAACTGCATTGACTGCTTTTGACTTATCTGATCATCTGACTGAGCAAACTTTTGAGAAAAGTCTTGAAACTTGACATGGGGGTTCTTATACGCATATAAGATGTTATGAAGCTCACTTGAAGTCTTGGAAGTCCATTTAGCCTGATTAAAGTCAAAACCCTAGTTTTGGATGCACTGCTTAGGAGGTGCATTGTCTGAGGGAATTGTCAACTCTTCTGACCAATTGTGAATTTTGTGAACCTTGTGACCCTTCTTGGAACACAAAGTCTTGTATTGTGAGGGCAAATTTTGGGGTGCAACAGATGGTAGGGAGAATAATTTGAGTAGATTTTCTGTAGGTTTTTCGCCTCCGCTTTTGAGCCAATGATTGGCTCTATTTATAGGAGAGTTTGTGGAATATTTGGTTCGTGTGAATTGGGAGAGAGAATGAGGAAATCTTCTTCCTCTTGCATATGAGTGTGAGCTGTAATTTCAATACCGTTAGAGAGGTTTTGCACAAGATCTTTTGGTAGGGAGATTTTGGGGGGACCTCTTGTGATAGTGACTCATTCTCACTTGTCTGTAGTGCGAGCTAGAATGGTTAACTTTCACCTGAGTTTTACTGCATGAACTTGTGAATTTGTGCTTTTCACTACCCTTTTTACTTTTTACTGTCGTGGAGAATACGTGTTATTTCAATGCAGAGATAAGGTTTTGGATTTCAGTTTGGTTTTATTTCAATCATACTGCAAGTTCTCATTTCAGTTTGGCTTTCATTGATTTTGCAGGTATTCCTGCTTTCCCTCTCGAGCATGCAGGATCACAACTTCAAATGTTGTTGGTCAATAGGTGCTTTATTTAACTTGGAGGTTGTCACTTTGACGACTGATCTTGGATACAGAGTGCTGATTTCTCTCTATGGCAATGACCTGACTATCTGACTTTTTGATTCACCATCATCTCTTGGTTATATGTAAGCTATAAGTTGCTTTCCCCAACCGCTCAAGAATGCAGACCAAGTGAAAGTGGTATGCACATCTGGTGACAAATTCATGATCATCATATCCTTCCTTCCTTTTCTCTACCATAGGTTCTTGATTTCCCATAATTCTTCTTTGTGTGTTTCCTCATGACTTTAGTGAACTCCATTGATACTTGTTTTTGCAGGTGTACCACTCTTGGCAGATGGATCAACATTGGCGAATTTACCAACCTTAATCTCAGCACATCAGAACTTACTTGGAAAGGTTAACGGATGATGCAAGGGCGTGAGTGCCAGAGCCTAGAGAAGGGTGATGAGTAATGTTAGGTGCTTATTTACTATTAATGTTGGTAGCTATTTTTGGTGCTTGTAGTTAAGTCTTGCTTGTACCAAAGAGTTTCATCTCTTTCAGACTGATCAGAATGTCTGATTTTGAACTTTTAAGTCATCTTAATTTTAATTTTATCTTGAAGTCTGCACTTATCATACAGTTGAACTCCTGTAGCTTTGTAGTTCTGCATACATGATGCTTTGTAGGTGAAATGCATGCCTATTGCGGATGGTGTGTGTATGTGTTGAATAATTTGTTTTGTAGGATGCCATTAGTTTGCTCATACTGACCAATTTCTATCTTTTTTTTCATGTAAGCGTTTGGTGCAAGGACGAGGCTTTGGGAGCTTTGTGATCACATTTGCGCATTCTTTTCATGGGTGGATGAAGAAGCTTGGGCTTTGGCTTTAAAACCCGGTGGCTCATGGTAGGAATTTGGTTCTGTTTATTCTGAAAGTTGATGTTGCGTGCAAGGCTTCATGATTTTGTGTTAACATTGTTTTGCATATACAATGCTTATGATTAGCTTGGTATTGATCATGTGGGTCAAAGGCGTGTATAGATTTGTCTTTGCAAGGTTTAACGATTCTCATGATGTTAGAGGTTTTGGCTACAAGGTTTGGTGTAGCATGATAGAACTTAACATAGGGACTTGCTCTTGGTAGGAAGAAAAGATCAATGTCTGCTCTCTATGGAGTTCAATTTCTTAGCCTAGCCTTCAAGAACCTTGCATAATTTGTAATTTAAAAACTCTGCGTAATTTCCAAATGTGTTGAAACTCCTTTGTATCCATGATTCTCTACTGGACATGATTTGAATTTGTAATGTGACTTATGTTGGAGCTTTTGAACCTATAACATGAATGATAATGTGAATTTTTGGGTGGTGTAATTGCCCTGTAATATTGCCGCTAACATTTAACCACACAAATTATTAGTATTGAATCATGACTCTTATGACTTGGTGTTGCACCCCAAAATTTGCTCAACATCTTTTACCTGGTTTATGTTTCATTGCATTATCATTTGCATAGTTCTATCATTTGCATACTGTTGCACCCCAAAATTTGACCAACCGGGTCTCGCATTTGGCTCGATGTTTCGACGCATAATCGCATTCGCATTTGCATATTGCATACATTGCATTTTGCATCGATATTGATTTTATCAGGGATCACAGCTCCCGTCTCGTGTTTCAGTTGTTTTTTTTATCAGTTTAATAGGTAGAATCGTATTTTTGGGATATTTCGGTGCCCGTTTATTTTTACCGATTATTTTTGTGTCGTTCGGTGCTTATTTTTGTTCCTCCGGGAATTATGGTGATTTTTCTGGATTTTATGGCATTTTTTAGGGTTTAATAGGATTTTAAATAGATTTTATCTTTTTAGATAGGATAATATGGGTTTTTAGAATATTAATTGTTTTTGAATATTTTCTTTTAAATAGTATAGAATTTAATAGAATTTTTTAGGGTTTAAATAGATTTTAAATTCATTTTTAGGATTTAATAGGATTTTATATAGATTTTCTTTTAGATAATATAGAGTAATATGGTTTTGTAGAATATTAATAGCATTTTCTCATATTAATAGTTTTAATAGTTTAAATAGATTTTTAAATCATTTTTAGATTTTTAGAATATAATAAATAGATTTTTCATTTTTATTTTCTTTTATAGAATTTAAATAAATAATCTTCTTTTTTAGAATTTAAATAGGTAATATTAGAGATTTATTAGAATTTTATTAGAAGTATATTAGTAGATTTTTTAGAATATCATTAGTTTAGGAGTTAATTAGATTAATTGATTTTTTAGATTAATTAGGTCTTAGTTAATTAGGATTAATCATCTTAGTTGTAATCAATTAGTTTAATCATTTTTGTATTAATTAGTTTGTTTTTGCAGTTTTTGGTCACCATTTTCGTATTGGGCCCATCAATTCGCAGGCCCAGTTATCTCCTTTTTGTCCAGAATGTTCATCCAGGAAATGTCCAAAAAAAGTCCAGTAATTGCCAGAAATTCTCCAGCAGGTTCCAGCTACATCCAGAAGGTTCTGGAACGATCCAGAAATCAAGTCAGTATAAAGATCAGAAGCGCCACGTGTTGTAACAAGAGGGTCCCACATCGCTTCACACACACACACGCCACCTCGCGTTCCATTTTCTCTCACCAGGCCACGCGTGGGACACGCGTCTCACATGCGTGTGCCCACCCCACTATCACTTCCACTCTCTCTCTCAGCCTCACACGTGGAGGCCTGCATGCACACCACCACGCCACTTGTCCCTCCACCATTCTTCACCGGAGTTCCCCACCGGCCGGCCTGCATGGCCGGCGGCCACCGCGCCGTCGCCGGAAAACACAAAACCCAGAAACCACCCACCTTCATCTTCTTCCTCCTTCGATCAACACTCTTCAACCACCATCGAACAACAGATCAACAACAATCCTCTTCAACCTCCGGCGACCACCCTTGACCTCACCAAACCCAGAAAAAACCACCAGAAACCTCCATCATTTCCTCCGATTCACCACCATATTCTTTCTACGATCCAACATCAGTATCGCAATCACCAGAAATTCATGATCTTCATCTCCTTTCTATGATCCTCATCGGTCTTCGCCGATCATCTTCATCAGCATCATCAGTGTTCATCCTTGTCTTTCCAGAATTCATTAACAATCATCAGTTTCCATATATTTGTTCTCAGATCCATGCGAATCATCAGCAAGAACCTTCTCATCAAGATCTTCCATCAAGATCATCAACAACGCTTTTCCAGATTCCTTCTTCAATCAACCTGAATCATCATCTCCAGAAATCCAATTTTTCAAGAACTCCTTGTTTAACAGAACTTCAATAACATGCAAGATCTTCTTCTTCCTTGAATCCTCAGCAACAGCGCTCGAACAAGCTTTCAGAACCACTGCCCAGAAGTGCATCAATCACCAACCATTCATCTTTGAACAAGCTTCCACAGGTTGATGTAGTTTGATTTGGGTGAGTGATATTTCAAGAAAAATTGAAGCAAGGGATGAACGGAAGGAGGGAGTCTGAGAGGGAACGGCGGCGGCGGCGCCATGAGGAAGGAGATAAGACTAGGGTTTTTCAGAAAGGGAGTTGGGAGAAGAGAGTGGGCCTCAGGGCCCAGTTCTTTTTTTGACACACGCATGCTCCTTTTTTGGCACAGTGGGCTGGGCCCAACGTATTTCCCAGCAGCACCCCCCCGTTTTTGGGTGTCCTCCCTCTGTTTTTTGCAGCCACATTGGGCTGGGCCCTTTTGTTTGCAGTTTTGTTTATTTTCATTTTTTCTGCTTGGTTACTCCCCCTGTAACAGCATACCCCCTCCCCTTATTTTTGTTTCTTTTATATTTGTTGCATATATTGCTTCATATGGAAAAAATAAATAAAGAATAAAAGAAAAGAATATGAAAAATATATTTGAAAAGGAGAAAAATAGTAGAAAAAAAAAAGAAAAAGAAGGAGCATTTGAAAAATAGAAAAAAGAAATGAAAAGAAAATATATTTGAAAATATAGAAAAAGAAATGAAAAGAAAATATATTTGAAATATAGAAAAAGAAATGAGGAGAAAAATATCTGGAAAAATATGGAGAAAAATATTGTGAAAAAATAGAAAAAAGAAGAGAAAAGAAATGTTATAAAAAATATTGGAGAAAATATTGAAAAACATGTGAGAAAATGATTGAAAAAAGAAAAAATATTAAAGTGTCGATTTAATATTTTTAAGTACATTTTCTTTTAGGATATCTTTTCATAGAAGTTATTTTCCTGATTTTTAGATAGTTTAGAAGCCCATTTGTTAGGGGGCTATTTTCATTCGATTTTTTTAGGATAGAATAGGATAGCGTTTCCTAGGAGATTTATTTCTCAGTATTCCACTCATTGTAATCATTTTTCAGAGATTAATAAAACGAGATTTGAGCTGTGGTCCCGTAGTAGCCGAACTACAGCTGCTCTGATTCTTCGTACCAGACGAAGATATGTAGGCATAGGATGCGATATCCTAGCGAGCACACTAACGACTAACTTTTGTTCTCTCGCGGCTGTGCGATCGAGACTTTCCCGCTGACGACTAATTGAGTACCCTTTTTTCTCTCTTGCCCGAGTGCATTTGAGACCAAGCCATAGTTATGCCCATAGGTTCCCGACCCTGTGAAACCAGTTGTTTTTCTCACTGCTGTGTGAGAATGTTTGTTTAGCCGTAGTTAGTCTGAACTACGTAAAGCTCTGATCTTCCATCCAGTGGAAGTACGTAGGCATAAGACGCGAGGTCTTGGCGAGCCAATTTTCCCTGTAGTCCCGAACTACGTTGACTCTGACTTTCTCTCTGGAGAATACGTAGGCATAGAGTGCGACGCTCTATCGAGTCAATTCCCTTCCGTTTAGATTTAGCAGCCATAGATAGATTGTTTTGCATCCAGTAGACAACCCAAGCAAGCGTGGATCCCGTCGAGTACGACGGACGTGAGGGGTGCTAATACCTTCCCCTTGCGTAACCGACTCCCGAACCCAGGCTATGGTTGCGATGACCATACATTTTCCCCGTTTTTTGCGAGGTTTACTTCGAGCGTTTCCTTTCCCGCTCTGAGGGATAAATAACGCACGGTGGCGACTCTTCTGTCAGCCGGCGCCGATTTTCGCAGTAGCGACAGCTGGCGACTCTGCTGGGGACTTGATAGTTTCCTAGGGATCCAACGTCCCGAAAGCGAGTCAATTTTGGGATCCAACGTCCCTTAGGAGAGTCAATCCTAGCGTTCGTTTGCTTGTCTATTAGGTGTTTATTTATCGATATTATCTGTTGCTATTGGGGTGTTGCGGATGTTCTATGATGAGAGAAGCCGGACCTGGGCTTGGAGTGCACCTTAGAATTAGAGTGGAAATTAGTGGGCGCGTGCTTGCTTTGGACCAGGTGGGGTCAACCAAGGATTCGGTAATAGAGGACGGGGTCCTATTTTCAATCAACAGGGATTTGGCCGTAACGCTGGTTACGAGGGATATGGCAATGAGAATCTGAACTGGGGCGAGGATCGCCAGGAAGATGCCTTCTCCGGGAAAGGCGTGGGATTTGAAAGGCCTGATGACAATGATAGGAGGTTCAAAATGCTCGAAGAGCAGATCAAAGGATTAGTCAATCAGAACTCTGCGGGGTTGGATATGACCACTATGGGACTAGTGCCTGGGCTGAGGGTGCCTTTGAAATTCAAAGCTCCAACATTTGACAAGTATAAGGGGGATACATGCCCTAGAGTTCATGTACGTTCTTATTACAGAAGAATGTCTGCATACTCTGACAATGAGAAGATGCTTATGCATTTCTTTCAAGACAGTTTATCGGGACCATCGCTGGAAGGGTACATGGGACTGGAGCCCACCCAAATTAGAAGCTGGAAAGAATTGGCTGATGCTTTTGTTAGACATTACCAATATAATAGTGACTTGGCGCCAAACAGGGTCCAGCTGCAGAGTTTGTCTCAAAAGAATGGTGAGAGCTTCAAGGAGTATGCGCAGCGCTGGCGTGATATTGCGGCTAGGGTGCATCCCCCTTTGTTTGAAAGAGAGTTGATTGATATGTTTATTGGAACGTTCTCTGGAATGTATTACGACAAATTGCTCAATGTCTCGATGGGTAGTTTCTCTGACATGATTCTCATGGGGGAACAGATTGAAAATGGAATTAAGATTGGGAAGATTCAGGCAGGTGAATCCACCTCAGCTAGAGGTGCAAGGAAAGCCTTTGGTGGAAGGAGACAAGGCGACGCCAGTGCCGTATATGGTGGTCGAGGTCGTGGAAGAGGTAGGAATCAGTATCAGCCACAGCAAGTTGCTAGTGTTACTATCCCGATACCTCAGCAAAAACAACAACAACAACAACAACAACAACAACAACGACAACAACAGCCGCAGCAACAGAGAATGCACCCTGCTCAGCGTAGAATTCAAGAGGGTAGGCCGAAGAGAGTATTTGAAGCACCTCCTTCAACTTATGCTGAACTTCTTCAAACGCTGTTGTTTGAATCTGGTTGAAAAGAGAACGATGGCCCCGTTGACGGGAACTCCTCCACTTGGTTTTGACGCTGGTAAACATTGTGATTTTCATTCCGGGGAGCCCGGACATGATATTGAAGGTTGCCATGCTTTCAAACATAAGGTTCAAGATTTGCTTGATAGTAAGGCCATTAATTTTGGTCGAGATGGTCCCAATATTGTACAGCAACCCATGCCGAATCATGGAGTGAATGCTATCTTAACATAAGAGAATTTGAACTTGGTTATGGATGTGAATGAATTGAAGACACCGTTGAGTTGTGTTAAAAGCAGATTGTTGAAAGGGGGTGTATTCCCCGGATGTGACGAATATTGTCTGGATTGCTGGACCCAACCAGAGGTTGCGCTGATTTGAAAAGAGGCATCCAAGCCATGATGGATGAGGGGATTTTGCAATTTGATCGGACTGCTGTTGAGACGCCTGTTAAGGCATTGTTTGAAAAGCAGGATGAAATTGCAACTGTTACGATCCCAAGGAAGACTATTACGATATCGGCGCCCGCCAAGCGGCCGACTATCACAATAACAAAAGCAGGACCCGTTTCTTTTGAGAGTACAAAAGCTGTTCCATGGACATATGGGTTAGAAGCGTACTGTAATGGAGAAAAGATTGAGGTGAATAGCCAGCCGGCAGGGGTAGTTGACAATGTTGTTGGAACGGGAGGCATGACCCGTAGTGGAAGAATCTTCACCGCACCTAAAGTTGAAGCAGAGAAGATTGCTAAAGGCAAGGCCAAGGTGAATGAAAGTGGACCATCCCAGTTGAAAGAGAAAGACACGTCGCTCAAGGACGTAGAAGAGTTCATGAGGCTAATTCGCAAGAGCGATCATAAGATTGTTGAGCACTTACAACAGACACCCTCAAAAATTTCAATCCTATCTTTGTTGCTTTGTTCTGAGGCTCACCGAAATGCTTTGTTGAAGATATTGGACACGCCATTTGTACCTCAGGAGGTTTCTGTCAACCAGCTAGAGGGGGTACTGGCGCATGTCAATGCTGGACATAGTTTGGGTTTCACTGATTTTGATCTAACACCCAGAGGCCGAGAGCATAATATGGCTTTGCACATATCAGTGGAATGCCGGGGCGCCGTAATTTCGCACGTTCTTGTGGATACCGAATCATCTTTGAATGTATTGCCTAAGAAGGCTATGATGAAGTTAGATATCCGAGGAATCATTTGCACGCCCAGTGACTTGGTTGTGAGGGCATTTGATGGAACAAGAAGGTTGGTGTTTGGATCGATAACATTACCGTTGCAGGTCGGGCCGGAAATATTTAACACTGAATTTTATATCATGGATATTCATCCAGCTTATATCTGTTTACTTGGGCGTCCATGGATACACTCTGCAGGGGCTGTGACGTCCATGGTGCATCAGAAGCTTAAGTTTGAGGCCGGTGGAGGCATTGTTACTATCTGTGGGGAAGAGGACATCTTGGTTAGTCATCTTTCATCCTTCAAGTACGTTGAAGTGGATGGAGAAATCCATGAAACGCCCTGCCAAGCCTTCGAAGGGTTGCGAATCAAAGACAAGTCCAGTGTTCCCAGGTAAGTGCCAGAGATTGTTGTGGCTTCGTACAAAGACGCTCAAGCGTTGGTTCATGTTAGAACACAGATTGGTTCTTAATAATATCTCTATGTTTTGATGATAACTAATATGAAATTTTGTATTTAAGAATTATATACTCTAAAATTTGCTTGAGAGTTTTTACTGCAGATAGTAAATGAATTAACACTCCAGAAGCAAATCAGAATTGAACAAAAGAAATTAGCTAGACTCTGAAGCGCCAGATGCACTCATTAGAAGATTCTGATTGCTGCCAACAGAAGATTCTGATTGCTGCCAACAGAAGATTCTGAGCGTAGCCTCCAGAAGATTCTGAAGCAGAAGTTCCAGAAGGATCTGAAGCAGAAGCTCCAGAAGAATCTGAAGCAAGTCAGAAGCATCTGAAGCAAAGAAGAATTTTGTATGAAGAGCTTTTCAAAGCATAGTTTCTACAGAAGATTCTGAAAGTACTAAAGCTTCTAGTATGAAGTTCTGTCTCAAATATGCTCTGATCTTAAACACGCTGAAAGCACACCTGCTGCAGAAGACTCTGATTCAGCAAGACTTTGATCATCATTAGAAGACTCTGACCCAATTAGACTCTGATGAACTTGCTGAAAACTGAAGAAGAAATATTCAAAGAATATATTCGTTGGAGTAAATCAAACGTCTCTTTCCTTATTTATGCTAGACAAAAGAACACAGACAAAAAGGATTTTTCTGTGCTTTCTTCTTCTAGGAAAGGTCACTTGATGTAAAGATAAAAAGGCTCAGACCTTTTGGACACTCTTCTCAACGTGCAACTCACCTTGGATCAGCTGCCTATAAAAGCAAGACTCAACCAAATTCTTTAGTTGACGTTTGCATTGAAAAGAAATCAAATATTCAAGCTCTCATACTTTCATATTCATTCTAAGAATTTATTTCATTGTTCTTAAACTTAAGAGAAATATCACAGTTGTGATAATAGCTTTTTAGAAGTATTCTTACTCTTGTAATAGTTTTAGATTGATTGTAAAAGATTTCCTTAAGAGGATCCAGTTGAGATAAGTAGCTCTTGAGAAGACTAAAAACAGTTGTCCTTAGGTGTTACTATTGTAATCTGTTTGATTAAATAGTGGATTAAGTCCTTGATTGAGAAAGGCAAATCACTCTAGGAAGGGTGGACTGGAGTAGTTGAGTTCAACGAACCAGGATAAAAATACTTGAGTTTTAATTCTAAGTTTTAATCTTTCATACTTATTCAACCCCCCTTCTAAGTATTATCTCACCTTCAGTTGGCATCAGAGCTCCGGTTCTGTGTGTGCTACCACTTAACAGTGACAACAAAGATCCAGAGAGAAATACTTTGATATATATTTGGTTGTTACTATGGCTGATAATACAATATCCAACATTAACAACAAATATGAAGAAAGGGACAGAATCAACACCAAACCCCCTATGTTTGATGGGGAGAAATTTGATTATTGGAAAGACAGAATTGAAAGTTTTTTCCTTGGATATGATGTTGATTTATGGGATTTGGTCATAGATGGATATGTTCATCCCACAGATGGGAATGGCAAGAAGATAGACAGAAAATCTATGATAGATGCTCAAAAGAAAGATTTTAGAAATCATCACAAGGCCAGAACAATATTGTTGAATGCAATATCTCATACTGAGTATGAAAAAATTACAAACAGGGAAACTGCATTTGACATGTTTGAATCCTTAAAGATGACTCATGAGGGAAACTCTCAAGTCAAGGAAACAAAGGCTCTGGCTCTGATCCAAAAGTATGAAGCCTTCAAGATGGAAGACTCTGAATCTGTTGAAGCTATGTTCTCCAGATTTCAGATCCTCACAGCTGGTCTAAAAGTTCTGGACAAGGGATACTCCACATCAGATCATGTAAAGAAAATCATCAGAAGTCTACCTACCAGATGGAGACCAATGGTGACTGTCTTGAAGATGGCTAAAGATCTGAACAAGATCTCTTTAGAAGAACTCATCAGCTCACTAAGGAGCCATGAAATTGAGCTTGAGGAAGATGAACCTCAGAAGAAAGAGAAAGGTAAATCTATTGCTTTAAAATCTAATAAATTTGCTAAAGCTTTGTAGGTCATTGAAGAAAGCTCTGAAGGATCTTCTTCTTCTGAAGAAGATGAATTATCCATGATGTCCAGAAGGATCAACAGACTCTAGAAGCACAAGGGAAAGAAGTTCAACAACTTCAGAAAATCTGATCATAGAAAGGAATCTTCTGGGCACAGAAGATCTGGCAAGAAAGAAGTTGTATGCTATGAGTGCAAAGAATCTGGGCATTACAAGAATGATTGCCCCAAACTTCAAAGAGAAAAACCCAAGAAGAAGTTTAACAAAAAGAAGAAAGTTCTGATGGCAACATGGGATGACTCAGATGAATCTGAATCATCTTCTGAATCAGAAGAAGAATGTGCTAATGTTGCACTGATGGCCAGCATAGAAGATCAGGAGGAAGGAACTTTAGGATATGAATCTGATTCTAAATCTGACTCTGACGCTGAAGAGGTAATGGCTAAACTTACTAAAGAAGAACTTATCAAAGTTTTATCAAAAGTTCTGAAAAGTTATAACAATATTAAGCTCAAATACAAGAAGCTGAAAAGCAGTCTTGAATCTGAGATTAATCTTCTGAAGACAGAACTTGTTGAGCAAAAAGAAATTAATCTGAAAATCAAAAATAACTTTGAAATAACTCAAAAAGAATCTGAATCTGAGACTAAGTCATGTGAAAACATTTTAGAAAAATATGACTCTAGCTTTCAGAGATTCCTTACTAAGAGCATAGACAGAAGCAAGATGGCTTCCATGATCTATGGTGTTAGTGGGAACAACAGAAGAGGTATTTGATATGAATCTTCCTCTAGAAGTAATCCAAAATCTGTTGACAAACTCTTCATCAAGAAGACACCTCTGTACTCTCAATTTAAGTTTGGTCACTTAAATGACATTAAACACACAAGCTCTGAGAAGAATACTTATGTGTTTAAACCCAAAGCAAGTCAGAATAAACCTTATGTTGAAAAACAGAAGTTTAGACAAACCTTCAGAACCACTAACCCTAAAGGACCCAAGAAGATCTGGGTACCTAAAAGTAAAATAATTCATGTTGCAGATGTTCTTAGCAGCAAGGTCAGGACGCCAATCATGGTACCTGGACTCTGGATGCTCACGACACATGACAAGAGAAAAGTCTATGTTCCAAAGCCTGGAACTTAGATTTGGAGGTGACGTGAAGTTTGGAGGGAACCAGAAAGGCAAGATCATTGGATCTGGCACTATTGGAAATGGTAAACTTCCCTCTATTACTAATGTTTTACTTGTTGAAGGGTTAAAGCATAACTTATTGTCCATAAGTCAATTAAGTGACAATGGTTATGATATTACTTTTAATCAAAAATGTTGTAAAGCTATTAGTCAAAAGGATGGCTCTATCCTATTTAGTGGTAAGAGGAAAGACAACATTTATAAAATAAATCTTTCGGAACTTAAAATTCAGAATGTTAAATGCCTCTTGTCTGTTAATGAAGAGTAATGGGTCTGGCACAGAAGATTGGGCCATATTAATATGAGACGTATATCTTAGATTAATAAACTTAATCTTGTCAGAGGACTCCCTAATCTGAAGTTCACTTCAGATGCTCTTTGTGAAGCATGCCAAAAAGGGAAGTTTTCAAAATCATCCTTTAAATCAAAAAATGTTGTTTCTACTTCCAGACCACTAGAATTACTTCATATTGATCTGTTTGGACCAGTGAAAACTGCATCCATCAGAGGCAAGAAGTATGGATTAGTCATTGTTGATGACTATAGTAGATGGACATGGGTAAAGTTCTTAAAACACAAGGATGAGTCACATTCTGTGTTCTTTGACTTCTGCAAGCAAGTCCAGAATGAAAAAGATTTCAAAATTATAAAAGTCAGAAGTGATCATGGTGGTGAATTTGAAAATAAATATTTTGAAAAATATTTTAATGAAAATGGAATTGCTCATGATTTTTCCTGTCCTAGAACTCCACAACAAAATGGGGTTGTAGAGAGGAAAAACAGAACTCTGCAAGAAATAGGCAGAACCATGATCAATGAGACAAATCTGGCAAAACACTTTTGGGCAGAAGCAATCAACACAGCTTGTTACATTCAGAACAGAGTGTCTGTAAGACCTCTTCTGGAGAAGCCTCCATATGAATTGTGGAAGAACAGAAAGCCCAACATTTCATATTTTCATCCTTTTGGATGTATTTGCTATATGTTAAATACAAAAGAAAATCTGAACAAGTTTGATTCCAAAGCACAGAAGTGTTTCATGCTTGGATATTCTGAACGCTCTAAAGGCTACAGAGTATAAAACACTGAGACACAGATTGTGGAAGAATCTATTCATGTTAGATTTGATGATAAGCTTGGCAATAAAAAGCCAAAGCATTCTGAAAACTCTGCAGATAGAGAAGTAGTCTTCACAGACTCTGAAGCCCCAGAAGCAGACAAAGCTCAAGTGAAGGAACCAGAAGCAACGCCAGATGCTATTCCTTTAACTTCTCAGATGAACAATCTAAACATTTTTGAAGAATAAACTATTAGAGGATCATCATCCAGAATTAAAGCTTCTCATCCAGAGAATGTCATTATTAGAAAGAAGGATGATCCCATCAGAACAAGATCCTTTCTAAGATCATCTGAAGCATCATTATTTGGACTGGTGTCAGAAATTGAGCCATCTTCTATAGATGAAGCTCTGCAAGACAATGATTGAATTATTGCCATGCAAGAAGAGTTGAATCAATTTACCAGAAATGATGTATGGGATTTAGTTCAAAGACCACAAGGATTCAATATAATTGGAACAAAATGGGTCTTCAGAAATAAGCTGAATGAGAAAGGAGAAGTTGAAAGAAATAAGGCAAGGCTTGTAGCTCAAGGATACAGTCAACAAGAAGGTATTGATTACACTGAAACTTATGCTCCAGTGGTAAGGTTAGAATCTATACGCCTTCTTATTTCATTTGCTGCACAAAATAACATCACTATGTATCAGATGGATGTTAAAAGTGCCTTTCTAAATGATATTATAGAAGAAGAAGTTTATGTCCACCAACCTCCTGGTTTTGAAAATGAAAAATTTCCAGATCATGTTTTCAAACTAAAGAAATCTCTATATGGTTTAAAACAGGCTCCCAGAGCTTGGTATGAGATATTGAGCAATTTTCTTCTAGAGAAAAATTTCATCAGAGGCAAAGTGGACACAACACTCTTTTGTAAATCAATTAATAAAGATCTTCTAATTTGTCAAATTTATGTGGATGATATAATATTTGGATCTACCAATACTATGCTGGGAAAGGAGTTTGCTACTTGTATGCAGGCAGAATTTGAAATGAGCATGATGGGAGAACTCGGATTCTTTCTAGGAATCCAAGTCAATCAAACTCCAGAGTGCACTTACATACATCAGACCAAATATGTTAAAGAATTTCTGAAGAAATTTAACATGACTGATAGTAAGCTGGCAAAGACTCCCATGCATCCAACTAGCTCACTTGGCAAGGAAGAGGTAAGTAAGAAAGTAGACCAGAAGCTTTACAGAGGTATGATTGGATCTCTTCTTTATTTAACTGCTTCTAGACCTGACATATTGTTCAGTGTATGCTTGTGTGCTAGATTCCAATCAGATCCTAGAGAATCACACTTGACAACTGTCAAGAGGATTCTAAGGTATCTGAAAGGTACTTCTAATGTGGGTTTGTGTTACAGAAAATATGATGATTTCAAATTAGTTGGATTCTGTGATGCTGACTACGCTGGAGACAGAGTGGAAAGGAAAAGTACTTCTGGAAGTTGTCAATTTCTAGGAAGAAATCTAATCTCTTGGTACAACAAGAAGCAACCCACAATTGCACTTTCAACCACAGAGGCAGAATATATTGCTGCTGCTGGATGTAGCACGCAGATGCTCTGGATGAAAAGTCAGCTAGAAGATTATCAAATTTTTGAAAGTAACATTTCTATCTTTTGTGATACTACTTCTGCTATATGTTTGTCTAAAAACCCCATTTTACACTCTAAGGAAAAACATATAGAAATTAAGCATCATTTCATCAGAGACTATGTTCAGAAGGGAATCATAAATTTGGCCTTTGTTGATATAGATCATCAATGGGCAGATATTTTTACAAAACCCCTTGTTGAAGATAGATTCAAATTTATTCTGAAAAATATTGGTATGGATTTTTGTCCAGAATGATATTTGTCAGAAGCAAATTTTTACAGATGCAAAATGCCTTATGCTCTGAAGTATTTCTTCTGACTGCTTATTTATTTTGTTAATTTGGTTTTGTGGAACTCTGAACTAACAATTCTTAGAGGATCTGAACGTTGGTTAACGTTTCATTTCTCAAGAGAATTCAGAACACATGCAAGAAAACACGTGTCACTCCAATTCTGCAAAGGTGGCGTGTACACTACTGAAGAGGCGTTTGAGGTGAAGTTTGAATAGTGAAAATCTTGATTTTCCCCCCAATTTGTCAGAAGCAATAAATGCTTGAAATGTTTTTTATTCTTTTCATTTAATGTTGTGTTCAAACGTGCAAAATCTGACTGTTTGTATGCCTACTTGTTTTAGTATAAATACATGACCTCTCTTCACATTCACACTTTTCACATCTCAGAAATTTTATGCATTTTCATCTTCTCTTCTCTCTGCATAAAAACCCTAAGCGTGTGACAAAACCATCTTCAATGGCAACTTCATCATCAACTGCTGCACAGTTTCAATCTACAATGGCTGCAGTTACCTCTGCTAACATGGGTGTTACTCCTTATTCTCCACCAAAAAGAACATTGTTAACCCCTGTTGAAAAGCTGGAAGTTCTGTGTGAATCAATGGTGGAATTTGATTCACTTGCTGAGAATGGATTTGAGTTACGTTTAATCATAGGTGCTCAAGGATGGGTGAAATATTTTGATAGACTGTTTGGACCAGTTTACCCCCTTCTTGTGAAAGAGTTCTGGATCCATGCTTCAGTTTACCCTAAGTTTATCCTATCTTCTGTTCTGGGCAAAGAGATTATAATAACAGAAGATCTGATCAGAAAACTTATTGGCTATGAGGAAACAGATGGAGTTTCACACTTGCCAGCTGGGCGTGTGGATATGGATGAAGTGTATGAAGAAGTGATGACTGCTGGACAAGCTTCTAACAAGTTCAAGGATCTGAAGCCTGACTACAAGATCTGGGCTAAGATCTTCATGGGATGCATTCATCATAGGAAGTCAACCAACTCTCCAGACTATGTCAATAATGAATAGCTTTATTTTATGTACTGCCTCAGTCAGAGCACCAAGGTAGATCTTCCATATATTCTCTTTATGCATCTTTGAAATCATATAAATGCCTCTAGAGAGTATGTGAAAGAAAAAGGACAGAAGATCAGAACCTGGATTCCTTTTGGAAGGTTAATCTCAGATCTTCTAACTGAGAATGGACTGGTTACTGCTCTGTATGCTGCTGGAGTTACAGAAGAATTGGAATTCATTATGGGAAAGCCTCTGAATGCCAAAAGTCTTCAGAGACTTAAAATAGTGGATGAACTCACAACAGCTCCTAAGAAGCTGAATATTTCTGAACTGAGTAAGAAGAGAACTCCTATAGACGATTACCCTTTGTTCTATGCTGAAGAACCAAGGCACATTGTTGTAATGTATATTGATGAGTGCAAGAAAGAAGGAAAGCCTGTTCCTGCAAACATTATAAAGCTAGCAAGACAACCACTGCCTGTTGCAGAAGAAGAAGAAGAACCACCAAGAAAGAGGACTCAACCAGAAGCAAAAGTTGCACCTGTTCAGAAGAAGATCAAGATTGCTGAGAAGCCACAGAAGCTTCTAAAGAGGAAAGAATCTGGAGATACTCCTTCTGTACCAGCTAAAAGAATCAAGATCAAAGGTACTAAAACTTCTGTATCTTCTGCAAATCCTGTTGTTTTAAATGATTCTAATGTTAAGTCTATTCCAAAACCACCCTCTTCACAAAATACATCTGTTATTGCTCCATCTCATATTTCTACACCATCACCACAAAAATCTTCTACCCCAATTTCCATTTCACCATAAAAACAATCATCTGTTCCAACACCTATAACAACAAAAACTTTTCAAACTCCAAAAGTCTCTATACCACAAACAATTCAACCAGAGGTTCCAACCAAACCGTCTGTACCAGAAAAACAACCATCAGAAAAACAACCCACAGAACAACAACAAACAACAAAATCATCTGCTCAACAAAAATCCTCTGAACCAGTTAAACAAAAGCCATCTGAACAACAAAAGCACCCACAAGAAAAACAACCATAAAAATCATCTGAAAACCTTCCAGAAAAAGCCTCTGAACATCAACCACCATCAGATAATCCACCATCCAAATCATCTGAACCCACTGCATCTGTACCTGTTATTTCTGAACCAATAACAATTTCATCTGTTCCACCTACCTCAGAACACCCATCAAAACCCTCTGAAATTCCTTCAGAACCTACCAATACTTCTGAACCCAACATTCCTAAGACAGAAGTTCTTGATGTCACACCATTAAAAACTGTGTTTCAAGTATCTTCTACCTCCTGCACACCAACCACCTCATCAAACTCTTCAGAATCTGACATTCACCCAGATTTTCTAATCTCTCCTTCTCACAGAGATTCTGAAGTAAACCAACCAGAACCTCCCGTGTCATTAAAAGTTCCTATTTTAGATCCTATTCCCACACCTGCACCATCATCTGAAATACTGATTCCCAATTCTAACCCAACAGCCAACCCAAGAACATCTATTTCCTGTGCACAAGTCTCATCACTGTTTCATAATCTTGCATATGGTTTCAAACTCAAAGACTTTTATGACAGAGTTGAACCATCTGACCCTATCGCCCCTCCAAAACCCAAACTCACAATGACCCTTCCGTCTATCCTTCTCACCTACATTCAATCCATGACAGATGTAAGTTCATTAGCAACTATATCATATTCTGCTAAATCTGACAAAGCTGTTGCTTCAGCTATACCAATTTCATCTGATAAAACTGTTGCTTCTGATGAACCTCCAAAATCTGCCTTCCAACCTTACTCCAATAAACCCTTTGATGTGGTTTTCTTTCACCCCAGAGCCAAACCTCATATGTTAAACGCTTTAAACAGATCCAAACCTAATAAACCTGAAATTCCTTCCATTCCATACTACCCTCCTCCTCTGATCTCCATTCAGAAATCCCTTTTTCCACCTACTCCCCAACCAAAACCAATAACACTGGAGACTTTGTTACATCCTAAGCCTAGACTTAATGTTAATCATTTATTTCAATCTTTTTTGCAAGAAATACAGTTGTATTTAGGTACTATACAAAATAAGTGTTCAGCAACAATGGATGCCCAAGAATCGGATGTCATCTGGAATGGATTCATCAACAGATTCAACTCTATGGCCTCAAATATGAAGAACATATGTTCTGATGATGTGAAGCTCAGATTTGCTGAAGCTGCAAGAAATTTGTTTTGGACCGTCAAGAGATCTGAACCACTGCTCCTTACAGATGCTCCTCCATCATCAGAAAAAACTACTGAACTTGCATCTGAGGACAATCCGTTGGCCATGACTCTGGTAGAACTTCCTTCTGGCTCAAATGCTCCAGACTCTACAGATCTTATGGAAATTGACTCTGTTCAAGCTCCAGAAAATGTTCAACCTTCATCATCTGAGATTAAGAAAGAACATCCAGATTTTGAGGATAAAATTGCTGCTCTGGAAGCTGGTCAATCAGAGATCAAATCTTGGATGGCCAAACAGGATAAGAAATCTGAAGATATGACAAAGTGGATGTCAAAGCAGGATCAGAAGAATGAAACAATGGCTAAGTGGATGTCCAAGCAAGAGAAGTGCTCCTCTGAGATCACAGATCTATTGAAGATGCTTTTGTCAAAACACTCTTAGATTTTCATTTCTTTTCATTCTGATGTTTTTGCATCTAATGTTTGATTATGTACTTTTTGATATATCTTCTGATGCATGTACTATTGATCTGAACTCATTGAATGAATCAAAGTTTTCTCCACTGAATTATCTCATTTACTGTTTCCTTTTATTTGTCTTTTTAAAGTTTTTACTTTTTGCTTATGACAAAAAAGGGGGAGAAAATATAGATCTGAACTGTTTAATTTAACTTCACCAGAATGAAACTTCAGACATATTTATTCTATCTAACATTTAATCTGAGTATTTCAGAACATTTGATAAGTACACTCTATAAAAGAAACTCTGAGTCTCTCAGATCATTTGACTATTATCAAACTCTGAATCTGAAATTTGCAAGACATTCTGACTTTCAAATGTTAAAAGAACAATCAAGATCTAACTCTGAAAATTACTCAAGACAAAAAGGGAAGTTTCTATTCCTTATCTGTATTTATCTCAGGGGGAGATTCATCATCTCAGGGGGACTTATAATATTAATATTTTCAATTAAACAAAATTTCTGATGTTTTTGTCATCATAAAAAAGGGGGAGATTGTTAGAACACAGATTGGTTCTTAATAATATCTCTATGTTTTGATGATAACTAATATGAAATTTTGTATTTAAGAATTATATACTCTAAAATTTGCTTGAGAGTTTTTACTGCAGATAGTAAAGGAATTAACACTCCAGAAGCAAATCAGAATTGAACACAAGAAATTAGCTAGACTCTGAAGCGCCAGATGCACTCATTAGAAGATTCTGATTGCTGCCAACAGAAGATTATGAGCGTAGCCTCCAGAAGATTCTGAAGCAGAAGCTCCAGAAGGATCTGAAGCAGAAGCTCCAGAAGAATCTGAAGCAAGTCAGAAGCATCTGAAGCAAAGAAGAATTTTGTATGAAGAGCTTTTCAAAGCATATTTTCTACAAAAGATTCTGAAAGTACTAAAGCTGCCAGTACTGAAGTTCTGTCTCAAATATGCTCTGATCTTAAACACGCTGAAAGCGCACCTGCTGCAAAAGACTCTGATTCAGCCTATGATCATCATTAGAAGACTCTGACCCAATTAGACTCTGATGAACTTGCTGAAAACTGAAGAAGAAATATTCAAAGAATATATCCGTTGGAGTAAATCAAACGTCTCTTTCCTTATTTATGCTAGACACAAGAACACAGACAAAAAGGATTTTTCTGTGCTTTCTTCTTCTAGGAAAGGTCACTTGATGTAAAGACAAAAAGGCTCAGACCTTTTGGACACTCTTCTCAACGTGCAGCTCACCTTGGATCAGCTGCCTATAAAAGCAAGACTCCACCAAATTCTTCAGTTGACGTTTGCATTGAAAAGAAATCAAATATTCAAGCTCTCGTACTTTTATATTCATTCTAAGAATTTATTTCATTGTTCTTAAACTTAAGAGAAATATCACATTTGTGATAATAGCTTTTTAGAAGCATTCTTACTCTTGTAATAGTTTTACATTGATTGTAAAAGATTTCCTTAAGAGGATCCAGTTGAGATCAGTAGCTCTTGAGAAGACTAAGAACAGTTATTCTTAGGTGTTACTATTGTAATCTGTTTGATTAAATAGTGGATTAAGTCCTTGATTGAGAAAGGGAAATCACTCTAGGAAGGGTGGACTGGAGTAGTTGAGTTCAACGAACCAGGATAAAAATACTTGAGTTTTAATTCTAAGTTTTAATCTTTCATACTTATTCAACCCCCCTTCTAAGTATTATTTCACCTTCAGTTCAGACTGGTGAGACCAAGGGTTGGGGTCAAGTGCTGGAAATTCCTTTCAAGATGGACAAGTTTGGTTTGGGGTATCGCCCTACATCGTCACCTTCCGCATCAGGCGCGCCCAAGTTCAAAGGACCGGTGGTGATTACTCCAAAGGGAGTCTGATTTGAGACGATTAATGCTGTTTCCGACTCTGAAGACAGAGATAGTGATTGCGATATGGATGCGTTGATCAAGCCTAGCGTGCCAGGACAAAGTCTCTACAACTGGTCCATCCGGGAAATTGTCCCAGTGACTATAAAACAGTAATGATTTGTTTTTTCAATTATTGTATGATCCTGTATCCTACCCGGGGCATAGTGATTTTGTTTTTAGGGCTACCTGCTTATGTGTGTACATTGCTTAATCATTAATAAAGGCGTTTTTCGCATGAAAATTTTGTGATCCTTGTTTTTCCTGTTTTTGTTTTAACAATAAAATGGCAACGTGGTTATGTGTTTTGTTTGCATTATTTGAAACATTTAACCATTCTCATTGCAGGATTCATATTTTAGACGACATCGATCATGACACCGATCATGAACTTCCTATGACTCGCTTCGACTTCAAGCACCCGATATTTCAAGCAGAAGAAGAGATTGTTGAGGATAGGGACTTATCAGAAGAGCTGACTCGACTTTTGAAACAAGAAGAGAGAATCATTCTGCCTCATCAGGAGGAAATTGAAATTATCAACGTGGGGTCCGAAGAGGTTGTCAGGAATATCCGGATAGGGGCTGCACTACAAAGTGATATCAAGCAAAGGCTTATTGAGATGCTGCGAGAGTACAGTGATATCTTTGCTTGGTCTTACGAAGACATGCCTGGTTTGGATACTGATATGGTGGTTCACCGTCTGCCATTGCGCGAAGAATGTCCATCGGTTAAGCCGAAACTCAGAAGAACTCGACCAGATATGGCTGTGAAAATTAAAGAGGAAGTTTAGAAACAATGGGATGATGGTTTCCTAGCTGTTACAACTTATCCTTCATGGGTCGCTAATATAGTACCTGTACCAAAGAAAGATGGTAAAGTGCGGATGTGCATGGACTATCGAGATTTGAATAGGGCGAGCCCAAAGGACGACTTTCCGCTTCCTCATATCGATGTGCTGGTCGATAACACTGCTCAATTCTCCGTGTTCTCCTTCATGGATGGCTTCTCAGGTTACAATCAGATAAAGATGGCGCCAGAAGACATGGAGAAAACAACCTTCATTACCCCATGGGGAACATTTTGCTACAAAGTGATGCCCTTTGGTTTGAAGAATGCTGGGGCAACATATCAACGTGCAATAACGACGCTCTTTCATGACATGATGCATAAAGAGATCGAGGTTTATGTTGATGATATGATTGCCAAATCCCAGACGGAGGAAGAGCATTTGGTTAATCTGCTGAAATTGTTCAAGAGGCTTAGGAAATTCAGGTTAAGGCTGAATCCTAACAAGTGCACCTTCGGGGTGAAATCTGGTAAACTATTGGGGTTTATTGTGAGCGAAAAAGGAATTGATTTTGGTCCTGCTAAGATAAAAGCAATACAAGAAATGCCAATGCCTAAAACAGAAAAAGAAGTGTGTGGGTTTTTAGGGAGGTTGAACTACATTGCTCGGTTCATATCTCACCTAACCGCTACATGCGAGCCATTATTCAAACTGTTGAAAAAGAATCAGGCTGTGACTTGGAATGAAGATTGCCAAAGGGCGTTTGAAAAAATAAAAGAATATTTGCAGGAACCTCCAATATTGATACCCCCAGTAGCCGGGAGACCATTGATTATGTATTTGACGGTTCTTGAGGAAAGTATGGGTTGTGTTCTCGGTCAACATGACGAGACTGGACGTAAAGAGCATGCGATTTACTACTTGAGTAAAAAGTTCACAGATTGTGAATCCCGTTACTCAATTCTCGAAAAGACGTGTTATGCGTTAGCCTGGGCTGCCAAATGTTTGAGACAGTACATGTTAAACCATACAACCATGCTAATTTCAAAGATGGATCCGATCAAATATGTATTTGAAAAGCAAGCACTCTCCGAGAGGATTGCCCGATGGCAGATGGTGCTGACAGAATACGATATTCAATATGTTCCTCAAAAGGCTATCAAAGGTAGTGTTCTATCAGAGTACCTAGCTGAGCAGCCAATTGAAGATTACCAACTAATGAGGTTTGATTTTCCTGACGAGGATATCATGTACTTGAAAATGAAAGATTGTGATGAGCTGTTGCCGGATGAAGGTCCAGAGTTGGGTTCCAAATGGCAGTTGATATTTGATGGCGCTGTTAATTCCTACGGTAGTGGAATAGGGGCAATTATCACTACTCCTCAAGGGACATACATTCCATTTACTGCCAGATTGACCTTTCCAGTTACCAATAATGAGGCTGAATATGAGGCGTGCATCATGAGTCTTGAGGAGGCTATTGATTTGAGAATCAAATATCTTGATGTATACGGGGACTCTGCTCTAGTGGTCAACTAGATTAAAGGAGAATGGGAGACGCGTCAGCCCAATCTGATACCCTATATGAATTATGCAAGGATATTGTTGCCTTTCTTTGACAAAGTAGAATTGCATCACGTGCCACGAGCAGAAAATCAGATGGCTGACGCTCTTGCGACGTTGTCTTCAATGTATAAAGTTAACTTCTGGAATGATGCTCCCAGGATTGTTATCTCTCGCCTTGATAGGCCCGCCTTCATATTCGCCATTGAGGAAGCATGCGATGGCAAACCGTGGTATTTCGATATCCAGATTTTCCTGAAGAACCAAGAGTATCCGGCTGGGGCGTCCAGTCGAGATCAGAAGACTCTTAGGAGATTGGCTGACAATTTCTATTTGAATCCGAATGGTGTCCTGTACAAGAGAAACCACGACTTGGTGTTGTTGCGATGTATGGACGAGAAAGAGGCTAAGTTACTCATGGAAGAGATCCATGAAGGTACATTTGGTACGCATGTTGGTGGACATGAAATGACAAGAAAACTATTGCGGGCAGGTTACTATTGGCTAACAATGGAAACAGATTGTTTCAAGTTTGCGAAGCGGTACCATAAATGTCAAATTTATGCGGACAAAATTCATGTGCCTCTGAGCCCTCTGAATGTTATGTCATCACCATGGCCTTTCTCGATGTGGGGAATTGATATGATTGGCAAGATTGAGCCCACAACATCAAACGGACACCGGTTCATTTTGGTAGCTATTGATTACTTCACCAAATGGGTGGAAGCAGCGTCATATGCTAATGTCACCAAACAAGTGGTAGCCAAATTTATCAAAAGAGATATTATCTGCAGATATGGAATCCCAGAGCGGATTATTACCGACAACGGTTCGAATTTGAATAATAAGATGATGAAAAAGCTGTGTCAGAATTTCAAGATTGAGCATCACAACTCTTCTCCTTATCGGCCCAAGATGAATGGCGCTGTCGAATCGGCCAATAAGAACATAAAGAAGATTGTTTAGAAGATGGTTGTGACTTACAAGGAGTGGCATGAGATGTTGCCTTTCGCTTTGCACGGTTATCGTACGACGGTACGCACGTCAACCGGGGCAACCCCTTTCGCATTGGTGTATGGCATGGAGGCAGTGTTACCATTGGAGGTTGAGATTCCTTCTTTGAGGGTTTTACGCGATGTCCAACTTGATGAGGCATAATGGGTAAAGGATAGAATGAACCAGCTCAGTTTGATAGAGGAGAAGAGACTGGCTTCTCTCGCATATGGTCGGTTGTATCAGAGCCGGATGAAGAAAGCTTACGATAAGAAGGTATGCCCTCGAAGCTTTCAGACGGGCGATCTTGTGTTAAAAAAGATTCTCCCACCACAATCAGATCACAGGGGCAAATGGACTCCCAACTACGAAGGTCCATATGTCGTTAGAAAGGTCTTCTCTGGAGGAGCCTTGTTGTTATCCACCATGGATGGTGAGGACTTTACGTCTCCTGTGAATTCGGACGTAGTTAAAAAATACTTTGCTTAAAGTGACCCGCTGGACAGAAAAAAGAGAGTCCAGGCAAAAATGGGGCATCCCGGTGAACCTTAAGAAAGGAATAAAAGGTTCGGGAAAAAGTTAGGGATAAAATTGAAAAGATGTACACCCGCGAAGTCGAAAACCTGAAAAGGGCGACTTCGGCAAAAAAGGGTATCCCGGTGAATTGAAAACCCGCAAAGGGCGATTCACGCAAAAGTTAGGGATTGGGAAAAAGCAAATGACTGCGGTCCGAATTTGATACTGCATTGCTTAGTGGTTTGGGAACACCTGAGGGTCGCTCATCTAAAACAATCTCTTCCGAAGATCGAGTACCGGGAAAGCGCCAGAGTAGGGCGAGTCATAGGAGAATCAGCTCATGGTGTTTGTTTGTACCACGTTGCCGACATGTATATCAAATTTGTTTTGTATCTTTCTTTGTGCTTCTTGTGCATATATTATATTTTGCTTGTGCGTAACTTCCTTTTTTCAGGAGTTACATCCAGTGTACAAAGCTTTGCCTATTTACAGGCCCATTCAATAAAGCATGTTATTCAGTACTTGATGCTTGTTCTTTACTGTTTTGTTTGTGAAAAACGCCGATGTTTTTGATGAACTTGCACTTGCTTAAACTTGCTGGCCCTTGCCAATAATTGCTAAAACTTCGAATTGACTGAATGAATGTCACGGATATTAACTCGGATAGATTTTGTTGTGTAGATTTGTTTTGTCTCGTTTGTATTTTGCAGGGTCCTTACCTTTGAAGCAAACAGTCATGAATTGTATTCCCCAGCCAAAGTCTCTTGACGTAGGACCTGACTTCAGTTGATGTCGTTCCTTAGCAAGTCATATCTTATCCCCAGAGAGTGGAGATGGCGCTTATTCCTACCAGATGTGGAATTGTCCTCCCCGAGAGAGTAACATCAGGAATGTCGCCTGAAGAGTATCCTCATGGAAGTTGTCCATAGGATATCCCCAGCAGGTCAAAATCAATATCCCCGGCAGAGGACACCTCCCCAGAGGATGGTTATTCCCTTTCCCCGCAGGTCGTCATTCTTTCGTCAAGATGATTATCCTCAGCAGAGTTTGTAGCTCTGAGTTTGTAGACTGTGTCCCGACAGTGTAGTTCTTTCCCCAGAAGGGTCGCATCTTCCCCCAGAAGGGACGCATCTTTCCCTAATAGGGTTTGTGTTTTCCTCCCAAATGTCTGATCTCTCCCCAGCAGAGTTGGCTGTTGTTTTCGGCATTTATTTTGCCGGAATACTTTGTGATACCCGTTCATCCCCAGCGGAGTTGGTTTTGTTCTCAGCCATTTCATACCAGAGTGTCTCTTAGCAGCTTGAGCCTGCATTAGCATTTGCATATATCATCATATTTGCATTTACCCATACGCGTAGCATTTCCATGTCGAATGGAGTATTACGCCATTGTCAAACATACGCATTTTGAAACATAAGCCAGGTTGGTTAACCTTTTGTTTTCAAGTGTTGTTTTCCCTGCAGGTGGATGGAACTCTTGCTCAAATTAATTACCAAACATTCAAGGTCTCGGCGTGAGACATGTAATGGTAATGTTCGTTTTGTCATTATTCCCCACAGAGTTGCTTGGATTAGTTTCTCTTACCCCTCCAGCTGAGTATTTCTTCAAAGATGTTATTATGACAGTATCAAAATATTTCGTGAATCAATTTTTGGAAGTTACCGCCTATGTCGAAGTAGGCGTCTGGCGGTTTGGGTTCAGAAAATCCCCAGTAGAGTCCTTCTTAGATTTGCTGCCATGTCCGCGCTAAAAGTTTGAAGATTGGACCAGTATTTTGTTACCCATTTGATTGATGGAGTTAGCTACTGCAAAGATAGGCAGAGAAGCTGTATTCAGAGTTGTTTCCTGTATCAGACAGAGTTATTTCCCGTAGTGATGGCGGAGTTATTTTCCTGTATCGGTGACAGAGTATTTCCCGTAGTGATGGCAGAGTTATTTTCCTGTATCAGACAGAGTTATTTCCCGTAGTGATGGCAGAGTTATTTTCCTGTATCGGTGACAGAGTATTTCCTGTAGTGATGGCGGAGTTATTTTCCTGTATCGGTGACAGAGTATTTCCCGTAGTGATGGCGGAGTTATTTTCCTGTATCGGTGACAGAGTATTTCCCGTAGTGGTGACGGAGTTATTTTCCTGTATCGGTGACAGAGTCTTTCCCGTAGTGGTGACAGAGTTATTTTCCTGTATTATTGGCAGAGTTATTTTCCCGTAGTAGTGACTGAGTTATTTTCCTGTATTATTGGCAGAGTTATTTTCCCGTAGCGATGGCGAAGTTAGTTCCTGTGTTGTTGGTTGATAACACGAAATCATATAGATATTTTCATGCATAATTCAACTAAAATCTAACCGTTTTCGATCCGATTTCGGGTTATTTCCGTGTTTTTGTCTGATGTTTTGCAGGTATTCAACGATCACGTCTAAACAAGGCAACATGAAGAAAAGAAGCAATCCCAGATGAAATATGGATGAAAAAGGAGTGAAAACACAATGAAAAGCGCAACAGGCTGTTTTTGCTGATGTGACGACCGTCACACCTGCATGACGACCGTCACACGGGTGACGACCGTCACACCTTGTGACGAACGTCATGTAGGCAAAAATGCCCCACTCAGATTACACGTCAAAAGAGCAGTTCCAATTCCCACAGAGTGGACCACTACTCCCTAAATTATCTGTCTCAAAGTCCATCATCTCCAGAGATAACCGTTGGGACTCCACCTCTATAAAAAGGGAAGCAGGGGACTTCAAAAAGTGTGCTGCATTCATACCACGAAGTGCTGCCGAATTTATTTTCCAGAGCAATTACTTTCCAGTTTTTATTTGTATTCATTTCCCTTTACCTTTCCTCATTCCCATTTCCGCTCTTATGTAATTTCTATTGTACTGTACGATCAAATTGGCACTAAAGACCAGAATCCTACCAACATCTGTGGAGGATCTGCCCAAAGGCCAATTGGCATATTTACAGGTTTTCATTTTGATCGACTTCAATTTTATTATAATGCAATTTATTATTTATTATTCTTATTTATATTTTATGTTTCCCAAATCCATGTCTAGCTAAACTTAGGTAATCGATATGTAGTAATAATTCGAATGGGATTTGATAACCACTGGTTTGAAAACTTTCTTTTCACAAAAGTAATCTATGGTCTAAATGTTTAAAATTGATTCACTGAATAAACTTCGTCGCGAAAGCGAGAACTTATTTAAAAGTAGTTTTGCCACGAAAGTGGGAAATTAATTAAGATACGAACCAACAAGCGAAAGCTGCGGTAAGGTCAGATAGTAAACACTAGGCATTTGTTTTAATAACAGCGAAAGCACTTTAAAATGAATTAGAATTTAGAGATTTCCAAAAAATAATTTTAACCCCTAACGGAATACGAAAGTATACGTTTGGCCCTTAGGATTATGATTAGCGTCAATAACCATCGTGAGGCGAGAGTTTTCAAATCTCCATTTTCTGCTTGAATAAACTTTGAAAATTATTTCATACACCATAAATTATCAAATCCCTGAAGAACACAATTACTACGTATCGATTCAATTAATTAAAATCTAAATAGTAATCTTAGTTCCCTTTTTTAGTGACAATCTTATTCCCTTAAACATATTCTACCTAGCTAAACATAGTAACTTCCGAGAACACTAGTTTGATTACGAGTCCCTGTGGGATCGATATCTATTATTACTACGCGATAGACTGTGCACTTGCAGTTAGTTGTATTAGACATAGAAAGTCGCGATCATTGGTAGAGTTATTTCTTATTTGTTGATAAAACTATTTCCCCAGTGGAAGTCGCCAAAGTTATTCCCTGTGTAGTTGGCAGAGTTATTTCCCCAGTAAAAGCGTCAGAAAAGATTGTATTCTGTTAACAGAGTTATTCATACCCATTTGAGTGATGGAGTCATGTGATTAGGAAAAGATACTGTGATTAGACAGAGAAGTTGTGTTTGCATTGAAGGATAAGCTGTTGTAAATAGACAGAGACGTTGTATATAGTGACTTGCCAGAATCAAGTACTGCTATGATAGGCAGAGAAGTTGTATTTTCGTATTGACAAAATTAGTCCCCATAGCAAGGATGGAGTATAATTTGGCGGATTTTGTTCTCTAAGTGGTTTGTGCAGTTCGTGTCTGCAGTTGGCAAATTTCCGGGTTTTTTGGTATTCAACCGTCTTTTACCTCGATTGTTTGAAGGTCGTTCGCTCTTCACCCAGTCGGGTCCAAGCCGTTTGAATAGGGGCAGCTGTTGCACCCCAAAATTTGCTCAACATCTTTTATCTGGTTTATGTTTCATTGCATTATCATTTGCATAGTTCTATCATTTGCATACCATTGCATATCATTCATCCAACAGGGGATCAAGTGTGATTCTTATCAAGAGAAGCCTAGCAAGAGGTCTTATCCAAGCTTAAGAAGCTATCAGGGTCATCAGACAGATGGTTGAGTTCTGGAGAAGTTTGAATGCTTGTATGGGGTTCATCTCCTCACTTGGAGCCAGTTGAAGGTAAGAAATGGATTGTAAGGCCTTGATTAAGGAGAGAATGTGTGGGTAGAGATCATTTAAGTGCCTTAGAAGTCATTTTGGAGCTCAATCAAGTCATTTTATCAAGTGCAAGAGCCACAGTTGAAATGGATGTCACTAGGGTTTCATCTGGTTAATCCTAGGCCAAAATGAGCAATTGAAAAAGATCAAAGCCTACTTCTAGGTCATTGAGATTATGAAATGATATGGTGAGGCATATGGGAGATTGTTCCAATATCAAATCAAGAAGAATCAAGAGTGTGGGAAATTGCTAAATTAGGGTTTTAGTGCAAATTACCTTATTTAGTGCCTAACTTCAAGGCCACATAAGTCAAGATAAAAGTTTCAAATGGATCTTTGGAAAACATGAAACTTGTAGAGAATATCAATACCTTTAAATTGAGTACTAGAAGTCCTCCATTGGATTTATAGAACTCAAGTTATGGCCCAGACAAGTTACAAGTCCTCAGGGGTCACTGAAATTTGTCTGTGAAAATCATCTGACTTCAAAGCTATTTTTGACCTAGAAGGAGGTTTCACCTGAACTTTTGACCAACATGAAAGTTGTTCCTCATGATCTTAGCTTTCTAAATTGTACTAGAAGTATTCTATCTTATTTGTATAAATCAAGTTATGAGGTTTACAAGTCAGGGGTATTTTGGGAAAGTGAGATTATAGGCCATTTTCAATCATAGGTCAAAATCTCCAACTTTCACTCTTCAAATGGAGATTTTTTCAAAATGGAACTTGCTTAAAATGATGTTTTGAGTGCAACCAAGTGGTCATGAGAGTTTTGTTTGGCTCATATCAAAAAGTCACTTGAAATGGCTTGAAAATGAAGGAAATTCAAATATGGAAAAGAGAGAAAAATACAATTTTGTGTTAGATGACCAAAACCAAGCAAGTGAGTACATTTTCTGATTGGAAATAATATTTTAAAAACTTTTGTTTTAACAGAATTTTGAGGTCAGGCCAAGTTTTGGAAGTTGCCATGTGGTTGCTTCACTTGTAAGTAACATTGCAAAATCAATACACAAGGCAATTCAGACCAATCTTTCCATTCAAACTCATTCTAAATGACATGTGCAATGTGTGAGAACCTTCTGGAACCAATGCAAAGCTTGCAATGCACGACTGTCATAGTGAATTTGGATGAAAAAACCAGAAAATTCAAACCACTGTTTTGGGCTTCAATTTGGATCCAAAATCCCATGAAATGATTCTATATATTCATTAGAGCAAGTTCAGATCAAGGTTGAACTCCATTTTGCACCAAAGCAAGCAAGAGTAAGTGGAATTTCTCAACTGCAAATTGAAATTGGTTTTGGAGTTTGGAAACAATTCAAGACAAATTGAGGTGTGCAAGTTCTTCCTTTTGGATCACTGAAAGTTTCTAGAGCTTTTTGAAGCAAGCCACGAGTTCTAACTGCATCTGTTTCAAGATCTATACCAGGTATGTATCTCTCAAAATTCAGCATAGTTTAGCATGATTTGTTTAGCTTTAGATATGTGGTTAGGATCTAGACATGACATAGATCGTTTTAGGCTTGATCTGGAAGCATTTGATGATGATTGAAGATGACATGCCATAACTGTTTGAACTTGAATCTCTTGATTCATAAGGTTTTACTGCTAGTTGTTTAGATCAAGTTGATGTACGCAACGAGATGAAGAGATCTTTACCATTAGTTTTGAGTTTAGTGAGAGTTGTTGATGATGCTATTTCTGAAACTTGGATCGTGTTTGATTATGTGTTGAGAATTAGAATATTTGGATGATAGATTTGGATTCCTCGTCAAATTCTGGTTAGAAATGGTATATAGTTTGTTATTTCTGGTGATCTGAACCTGGACCCTCGCCGGAGAAGGCGATCAGAGTCTTCTCCGGCCACCACCAACCACCATGCTCAATCTCACTCAGGCAAACTAGAAATGTGAAGAAGATGATGTCTGAACCCTTAGATCTAGGTTGGACCATTGACTGACCTGAAGATCCAACACATGTGACTTAAAGTTGGTTTGGAAATTCTGAGATCAAAACACTGTTGTTTCATTTAATTGCGTGGCATCATGAGGCGCGTTGGATAGCATTGACCGGTTGACTCATCCAAAGGCCACTTTTAATTCTCAGCTTTTAATTGATTTTTATTCTATTTTCTTTATTTTTAATTGCATTGCTATTCCAAAATTCATAGTAATTCCATTTTTGATCCAAAAATTATTTTAAAAATATCCTCATGATCCTTATGGAATTTATGATTTTCTGGAATTAACAAAATGCAATTCCATGCATTTTTCAATTTAATATGATTTTTCACATTTTATTTTGGTTCTTTATTTTTGCATAATTCTTCATCTGCCTTGTCTATTTTTGTTCTTCCATCTGGTAATCTTTCTGGCTTGGATCTTTTAGTATGTTTTAGGATAGATATTCATGTTCCCCTAGAATTTTTATTAGAATTTTAGAACAACATTAAGTTCTGTTTTAGGTATTGAGATTAGGACCCTCCCAAACTTGTGGATTCCTTTGACCTATCTCAATGTAGGAATTGTTTAGATAACTTAGAAGTTGATTTAGACTTCAATAGTTTTACACTAGTTAGTTCAAACATTCAGGTTCCCCTAGGAAATTAATTAGAATTTTACAACTTGGTTTTGTATTTTAGTTGTATTTTACAAGTGGCTTGTATTTGTGGATTTCTCTCTTGAGTGCTTTGGATTATTTGGTTTGGTTGGCTGCTTTGGAGCTGGTTTAGGCTTGAGTTCTTTTTGGTGGAGCTTTTGGATTCATTGAAGATGCTTGGGATTGAAGATTGGAGCTTGGAGTTGAAGGCTTTTCCTCTTGTGGAGCTTTTTTTTAGGAGCTTAGGAAATTAGGGTTTTAGAAAGTGCCTTAGACCTAGTTTTGATTCTTTCTTCAAACATGGAGTGCATTGTTTGCCTCTATTCTATCCAATGACATAAAGTCCTCCTTGGGAAGCTCCATATCTCCTTAGGAGGGATGAGTGGTATGCCAAGTGAGTAGAATTTGAGGATACTTTTCATTTGCAATGTTGAGTTCTTAGTGATTTCCTTTGGTTGTCATTAAGTTTCTTAACATTATAACTTGATCTTGATGATTAATCCTCTTCTTGGAGTGTGCTTGTTGGAGCTTGAAGATTGATGAAGCTTGAAGATAGAAGCTTGCTTGAAGATGAAGCCTTTGTTGTCAACTTTGCTGTCTATCCAGCTTTGCTGTTTAGAGCTGCTGTTGCTGTTTGCTGTAGGAGTTTAATGTTGTTGCTTGGGCTGCCTCCTCTCTATCTTTTGTTTCTCTCTGTATTGTTTGTTGTTTTGTGTTGCTTGCACCATAGGTTTGAAGTGAAGTTGATTCACTTTTCCTGTTGTTTTCCCAGGATCGAGGTAGGGCAGGACTCCCTTGCCTCGCTTGTACTGTTGCACTGCATGCATTTTACTGTTTACTGTTAATTGCTTGCTTTCTTTTGCTGTTTATCCCCTAGGATCTCTGATTTCTCCTGTGCAAGAGGAAATTATGACAGACATTAGGTTTTGACCCATGCATGATAACATTAGGTTAGTTTCCCTTTCAACCATAGGCTTTTTAGAGCGTCTTTCTCTTCTTATCTCAAAACAATTAAAAAACACAGTAATAAGGATAACGCGTGCTGTACATTACGAGCCTTAAGCTATTTGAGAAAGGGTTGCTGGAGGGTCACTCTTCAGTAATCTGGCTGCTTAGTGTGATACTCTTAGGGTGACATGCGACGTATTCACTCTCAGATCACAAGTCTTTAGTGCAGTACAAGTTGCAAACAGACTAAAAAACAGTTCTTTCGTAAAAAACTGAAAACAAACTTCAAATGTCATTTTTGTCCGCTTGGATCCTTAATCAGAAAAACCCTTTCATAAGGAGATAAAAAAGAGTCAGACAAGCTTGTGTCTTCCATAGCCCGAACTACGTTTGCTCTGATCTTTCATGCCGTATGAAAGTACGTAGGCATAGGATGTGATATTCTAGCGAGCAACCTTCCCCTCCTTTCCCGTAGGTAGGCGAACTACGTCGACTCTGATTTCTCGTTCCAAACGGGAATACGTAGGCATAAAGTGCGATACTTTGCCGAGTCATTTTCTTTTCTTTTTAGACCAGACCTCTAGAATAGATAGATAAACACACCCTTAGATAGAAAACAAGCGTGGATCCCGTCGAATACGACGGACGTGAGGGGTGCTAATACCTTCCCCTTGCGTAACCGACTCCCGAATCCAGGATTTGGTTGCGATGACCATTCCTTTCCCTCTTTGCGTTAGGTTTACTCTGAGCGTTTCCTTTCCCTCTTGTGGGATAAATAACGCGCGGTGACGACTCTTCTGTCATAGCCGGCGCCGATTTTCGCAGTAGCGACACTTGGCTATGAAATTAAATCTCCATTTCGGCTTATCCTTGGTCACCATGGCTCCAAAATGGAATCGTAATCTCACAGTTTACAATAGCATCTCCAACAGTGACTTAAAATATCACTTTGAAACACAAACAATTCCTTGCTTTGAGCATCTTGTTAATCCTACCTTGAACAACATATCCATATTGATGAGACTAGCCTTAAAACAAAATGATTTGTATAATGAATACTACGAGCGGTCTGTTTCCGATAAATAACTTGTATGGTGGCTTTGAACTTCTAAGCATGAAAGAAACTTAGTCATTTAATAAAGATATTGGAGATAACACGAAAATTGAATCATTAATACCTATTTCTTGATATATCCTTTGGAGAATATGTTGCCTTGAATTGTACCTTTCGATCATATAATGGATATATCACCTAATATGCACATGGCCTAAAACGTATCCTAATTCTTTGAATCAACTCAAGCTAGGATCAACTACATTTAAACATGACCAAATGACTTTTATCATTAACATGGAACACAACTTGGATTTATCTTGAAACATGGCCTAAAACTACTAACCAATTAAATATGCCTTGAAATGAACCACTTACATAATTTGGGCACCTAATCTTGTTCTGCCTGCTTGATCATAGCTTGTGACAACTTGGAGCAAGCCTTGAAAATGAATTGAATTTTTGAAACCAATTGACCGTATTCCTTCATCATTTAACCCCGTGGTCTGAAACCAACTTACATAAAAGGTCATATCCTAAAATCAATCACATAACATGACTTGCGACTTTGAAGATAATTGATCAGGAGAATGACAACACATCTTTCCTTCTTTTTTTTGCCTGAGACTATCATTTTGGCAAGAGATCATAATCATAATGAGCCTAAACGTAACTTCTATAACCCAAATCTTTAGAGGATCATGGTCAGTGGCCATATGATCATCTGAAGAAATATAATGGACCCACACAAATATTTAGTATGAGAGGGTAGGACGGATTTGGGGTATGACACTACCTTTAAACCGCGTCAGATTTCTTGCCTGACCCCACTATACAACCAAAACACAAATGTTTTAAGAGGTTCATGTAGAGTACTACATATGCTTAGGATGCTAGTACCTTCCCTTAGTATAACCAACCCCCGTACCTTTGACCTCTCTTTGCTTAGCTTTAGTCCTTGCTTTTCGCTTTGCATTTTTACTTAGGGTTTTTGTGCGATCTTTTCTCCTTTCCCTTGGAAAAAAAGTTCGATGGTGATATCATTGTTTTGTGAGCCAAGTTGATCCTATAGCTTTGATATATGATTTTTACCGCGACAGGGGGTAAGAACTAAAAAGAAAAACTTGAGTGAACCAAACCCACTTACATGAAACCACATTATCCAAGTATTACAAAGAAACAGGTACCTGAAGATGATGTTGGGATGTTCTAAAAATTTAAAAAAAAAAGTTAAAACAACTTCACATAAGTATCTCTTTTAATGAAATTTTATACTTGATTCCAAAGTTTTTTAAGTTTATGTAGGTATTGCTAAAAGGTAGGAAGCAGAAGCTAATTCAAGCACATGAGAAACTGGAAAAAAAAGCTAAGAAGGTAGAACTGTTAGAGAGGTCACAAAAGATGACGAATCAAGGAGAGTTCAATATTACACGCATCATTGGTAGGGTGAGAATCCCACATCCTTTATGTTATTTAGGATCAAGCATAAATGTCATGCCGCTGAGAAATTACAAGGAGATGGATGTATGAGTGGTAAAGCCAAGCAACATAATGCTTACTATGGCCGATTAGTCTGAAATTGAACCACTTGGTGTTGTACAAGATGTGTTAATTCATGTCAATGGTTTCAAATTTTCCGCAGACTTTATGGTGATTGACATGATAAATGATTCAGAAGATTCTATGATTCTGTGATGAACATTTTTGGCAATTGGAAAGGCTAAGATAGTTGTGGAAACCGGAGAATTAATTTTGAAATCTTACAAGGAGAAAGTGGTGTTTAATACATATGAATGGAAACCAACTTGGGAAGATCTAGAAGCATGTTATAAGTCTGAAAAGAAAGGTGGTGGAGTTAACAAGGGAATGGAACAAGGAGTTTTTATCGGCATAAGGGTAGGCCTTGCGCTTGACATTTTTTAAAGATTGAGTGTCAAGCTATTTATGTAAAAGAAGCACTGGATGGGAAGCAACCCATTAGTTTCTAATAAGTTTTTTTTCTTGTTTTGCATAATTCTATTTTATTTCAAAAACCAACCATAAGAAGATTTAGCTACCAAAGAAGATCATTCCCAATAAAACTTTATGTTCTTAATAGACTTATATGTGACTGTTTTTTCTTCAGATTTACAAGTTTAGCTTTATCATTGAACAAATGATCCACGAAAAGAATAAAAAGAAAGTGACTTGATTATAATGAAAGCAACCAATGACTTAAAGGCGATGAAAGAGAAAAGAATCGACCGATGTGTACTCAACCTGCATATACGTCATTTGGTAAGGTTTAAGCCTAAATACTACCATTGTTCATTTTTTCTTTCTTACAGTGTATCCATACATTATTCTTTTATCTGGTTTGATTTATTTCCGATTTATTTTTCAAGATTGATCAATATACACTAAGGCAATTTTTTTATATATAACTATGAGCCTTTGTGTCATACCCCAAATTTTACTCTCATATCCTCTGATCATTTTTTGGATATTATTTAGGTTAATCATCTCGCATAGTATCCAAGTTATCAGCTGTAATAAACTTGTCGGAGTTACAGCGAATCAGTCAAACTAAAAGTCAACTGTGTGAAAAATCAGCGGACATAAAATTTTAAAGTCGAGCCTGCAAACGTTAGTCATATTAATCTACGTTTTTCGTAGTTTAACCTGGCGTGCTCATTTAAATTTTTCGATCACTTTTCGGTCGCATTTTTAGACAATTTAAGCCATTTTAGCTGGTAAAATTTATTTCAAAATTTGACAAAACGCTGTATTTTTTCGAATTGTATATTTTTTGCTGATCATTTTGGTGTATTCATTTTATTTATTTTATTTTTTGAACACTTCGGTACAGGTCTAATTTATCATTTTTAACTGATTTTAATTAAATCTTTTTATTTTTTATTTTTTTCAGATCTTTATTCTGAATTTTTATTAATTTTTAAAATAGTTAGTATTTAAATTCATTTAATATTTTCTTTAGTATTTTAAATTTTGTTTCTTATCAAATTTTAGGTAATATTTTTTGGCCAAATTTTAAAAAGTTTATTTGTTTTATATCTCATTTAGTAACCTATACATACAGCATGCATGCACCACTTTCCTGCTACCCCATGTCATATTTGACCATATTTTTTCACATTCAAAACACACTTCATAAAAAAAGAGAGACTATTTTCTTCTTTAATAAGACAGCACAATATATTCTTCTTTTCCGATTTCATGATACAAACTTCTTTCTATATATTTTGGATGTCCACTCTCTGACATGCAGAAAAGAAATAAAAAGTCATTAATACTCTTTCTCTCACTTGCACTAAAAGAAAAACAAAACCAACAGAACATTTTCTCCTTCTCATAATATTCTCTCCTTACACATAACAATTTTGTTACTTCAATTTGAAATCTATTAAAGAAAACTTCAAAATATCTTTATTTGTTTCTTCTCTTGTTTTTATTTTATTTTTTAGTTTAATTAGCTATAGATATTAAAAAAAATGAGATGCTTTTAATTTGATTTTAATTTATTTTTTTTTAGCATTTTTCTATTTTTCTAGTTTAATTATGTAGGAAATATATATATTTTTTTAAAGTAAAGTTTACAATATAGCTAAGTTGCCGTGTTAATAGCTAAGTTGTCGTGTGAATAATATACTCCTAGCTTAATACTTGGTGCATTGTCAAATTATTTAATTTCTTGCATGTGTATATTTAAATATGCATGGTATTGACTTCTTTTGAGCTAAATAAAACAAATGTAGTAGTGTTGACTGTATTCTGACATTAATAATGTTGATATTATTCAATAATTGTCATTTTATTTCATTAAAAAAATCCAAATTTTATGTCTCTTTAATTATTTACTTTATTTTTTTGTTTTAATTTATAATTTCAAAATTTTCATAAAAAGATATTTTAATTATTTTATTTTTAGTTTTATTAGTTGTTAAATATTTATAAATGTAAAAATATTAATTTAATTATTAATTTATTTAAATGTTCTTATTTAATATTGATCAATTAAATTATTAATTAATCTTATTAAATATTAATATTTAAGTCGATTAATAATTTTCTTGTTGCTTGACTTTATCTTGCGACTGCTTTGCTTTCATGTTTTGAGCTCACTAACAACTAACTTCCTGTTAACATTTGCAACTTAGGATTGGAGTCTCCGTGCTCTCCAGGTAGTCGTCCCGCCGTGGACATTCTCCATGTTTACCTTTGCCATAGGACTTGGAGTCGTCGTGCTCTATTTAGTCGTCCTGCCGTGGACATTCCCTTCCTTGCTAACTTAACCTTAGTTTAGAGTCGTCGCACTCTATGTAGGTGTCTCACCGTAAACATTTACTTTTCCCTTTGGAACCTTGACCGCAGTCAAGAGTTTCTCATCCCTATTAAAGTGAACTATGGTTGCTCTGCATCCTAGTCAAGATACGTAGGCACGAGATATGACGTCTTGGCGAGCATACTTAGTGTATATACCCTAGGTTTTTACCAGCACTTTTCCCTTAGCAAGAAAACATTAGCATAACACAAATACTAGCAAGAGGTTCCTGTAGAGTACTACAGATACTTAGGATGCTAACACCTTCCCTAGGTATAACCAACCCCCTAACTTTAGATCTCTAGCTTTTTTGTTACATAGCACTTAGGATTTTCTTCGATCTTTACACTTTTCTTTAGATAAATCAAAGCTCGGTGGTGAACTTCATGATTTATGATTCAAGTTAATTTAATAGCTTGATATCCGATTCTCACTGCAATACTTTGTAAACCACCCTTTAGTATTAGGACTATCTTTTGTTAAACATTTTGAGCTTAAGCCTTTCTTTTACTGACGTAGCCTTAAACACTTAGACATATTACTTGAAATATACTTTTGATTCAACCCTCTCTTTGGAGTTAGGTAGAAGTTTTGTTCTTCAAGGTATGAAAAAGTATAAGTTTGGGTTGCTCTTGGAAGTGAGCAACACTTTAAGTTTGGGGTGGGGATACTAGAGAATTTGATCCATAATAAAAAAACTTGTCGAATAAAAGAAGTGAAAAAATAATTTCTTCAAAAAAAATGATGAATAAGTGACAAAAAGAAAAGAATGATATTGCAAGAAGGATCACAAATCTCTAGTACCAACAACAAGGTATGATGAATGAGAGAGAACTAGGAACCTAACTCTAAAGATTTAACCTTACTTTCCTAAATATATCCTACCATAATAAAAGCCAAGTTAGAACGTAATCAAGCTAAGTTTAATTGATTTTGCATGTTGATTGAGTGTTAACCCTATCAATTGAGTGAGTTAAGTGACCCGAGAGATTTGTTGAGAACTAGTCATGGTTGAGGGCATTTTTCGAAGTCGCCTGATGGAAATTGGAAGCCAGAATAATGATCAGGTAATTGTTAAAATAAGGTGATGCTCAATTTTTATTGTGCAACTTGTTTTCTGTTGAAATGTGCAGTTGCATATGAGTTTTTTTAGGACAAGCAACAATTCAAGTTTGGGGTTGTGATGAATACACATCATCTTATATGATGCTAGTGGAGCTAGAGGTGATGAATATTGTTTCATTAAAGATTATTCATCCCTCCCCCATAAATCTCATAGTGTTTAGTGATAGTTCTGAGTATAGGGGGTTCTTCCTAAAATGACAGTGAGCCCATTGGTCCTCATAATAGTGAAAATATAGAGAATTATTCATCCCCTCCCCTATAAATCTTATATATGGAAGTCGGAGGGGTAAATATTGTTCATCTCGACATATAGAGAATTGGTCGCATGATCTCTTTTCCTTAATTGCACATGGCAGATCAAAAGTGTGGTGGGTCGTATCGATATTATTTGGGGGATCACTTATTTTCTTTACCTTTATCTTTCTTTCTTTTTTTACCTTACTTCACTATCAATAAGTCGTTTCAGCTCATTCTCATGCTCGGATAACTTTCCAAACAGTTTTGTAATACTCAAAGTATTAAGATCATTTGATTATTTTATAGTAGTGACCTTTGGTTACCACTCCCTGCACATAGATCTCAATATTTTGTTAGTACAATCTTCGTCAGAAACATTTTACCCAATACTACTACAAATAACACATCTCACCTCAGACATAAATGAATTTTACCTCGACTACACAACCGAGGTAATGAAGGATGACTTGAAAACTAGCCACTTTATCCCTCAGTTTTAAACATACCAATGTTATAATGGAAAAGGTCATTAGTTCGATCTCTAGCAACAACATATTTTTATTTTCAAAACTATGAAGCGCCCGCCACTTTACCTCTTAGTTTTATTTAAAATTTGAGGTAATAAATTTTGTTGGTACGTCGGTTTTAGCTAATAACCGAGGGTTAATTCTTATCTATTTCCATATATAATTTTTTTAAGTTTCATTTTGACTGGCTTGTATCATTTTTTACACAGAAACAAAATATTGACATAACCAAAATGATATTATTGTAAATGTGCCTTAAAACCTTTGTTGATGAAGAGAAAGAAAACATATTTTGGAGATTGCATTTATCGCAAAAATCAGAAGTTTTAGAAAGTCGGACGAAAAGTAAAAAAAAATAGGTAGGTGAAGAATGCTATCTGTACAGATGAATAGTGACATTCGTACGGTAATAGTGTTGTCCCTACGATGAATAGTGTTTTGATTTTTTGGGCTTTTTCGATTCGGTCCATGGATCCATGTGACTTTGGGCTTTGTTTGTTGGGTATTTGCTATTATAAATATCTATCTCTTATATGCTTGGTGTGTGACAATCTTAGAATTTTCACCAACAAGGAAGACCAAGGGTTTAAAGGCATAGCATAGGGTTTCGGTTATGCACAAAGAAAACCTTGGATTATACCTTGGGTTTGAGTGATTCATATATTGAGAGTTGGAAAGGTAGGAAAACACTTGGGTAGAAAATAAGGTTGTTCTTGGGCGCCTTCAGGGTTGTTCTTGGGAACCGGAAGGCAAAGGCTATTTTCTTGTAATTCATCTGTAATCTCTTGTAACAACTTTCTGAGTATAGTAATTGTAGAGCTGCTATCTCCCCTAGAGTAGATCGTTTGATCGAACTTGGTAAACAAACCTTCGACTTTTTCTTACCTTATTCTATTATATTATCTGCGTATAGATTATTATTGATGAAGACCATTTATTTTGGTTGCTATTGTTCTTTTCCTCACAAATTGATATTGAATTTTGTCGTAATTCACAACAAGATTCACAACAAGTGGTGCGGTGAGCATGGAGTAAAGAGATATTGTTGACAAGTGAGCACCACTGTTAGTAGATGGCATATCAAGAAATTTTCTGGCAATAACGACTTCGGGTTATGGAAAATTAAGATGTAAGCAATTTTAATTCAAGAGAAGTGTATCGATGCTTCGAAGAGTGAAGCATTGATGCCTGCAGGGCTTACACAGGTACAAAATATCGAGATGGTAGATAAGGCTAGGAGTGCCATTATCTTGCGCCTTAGGGATAAAGTTCTAAGAGAAGTCTCCATGGAGCAAATTGTGGTTGCTATGTGGGTAAAACTTGAATCATTGTATATAGAAAAGTCTTTGGCTCATAAGCTATATCTGAAACAACAAATCTGTTCATTCCGAATGGTGGAGAATAAATGTAACACCACAAATTTTTTTGGAATATTTATTTAATAGGAATATTCGCATTTTTTTTGTGATTTTTGGTGGTTGTGTGAAATATTGAGAATTATGGGTTTTTGGGCTATTTATTTAAATAATAGTATATAATATGGATATATTGGTATTATTATTAATTTAAATAAACATAAGTTAACTAAGGGATAATTGGACAATTAAGGAGGAGTTAATGAAGGTAATATTGGAAAAGCCCAATTTATAGGCCCAAAGTTAGGTTTAACAAAAAGGGATTTTTAAGGGAATTAGAGTTCATTCTTGTTAGACCGTGAAAAGGGAAGAAATAGCGGCCAGAGCTCTGAGGAAGAGGATTGAGGCAAAAGTTTTGCAAGGTTTTTTGAGAATCAAGGAGAAGGCTTAGAGTCGACAATTAAGGTATGTGGAGTATTGCCTTCATTATTTTCAATATGTGATTTCAATGTATTTAAAGCCGATTTAAGGATTTAAAAGGTTTGAGGCTGATTTGAGATAAAGAAAATTAGGCCTTCGTGGCCGAAATCTATTATTGAGGTTTTTACCATAGGGATTTGAATTGATGATCTGATAGGATTGAGGTCGATTTGGGTTTGAGGAAAAGTAGGCCTTCGTGGCCAAAATCTGTCGTTGAGGTCTTCAACCCTGTAGGGTAATTAGATTATGAGAAACTCTAATGACCGTGGTGTAGTTGTAAGGAAATGATGGGAATTAGAGCGTGAATATGATATGTGATTGGCCTAATAAGTCGTAGATTTTGTGCATTTATAGCCGTAAGTCCTTAGTGATGATTTAGGGATGCTTTTGGGTTATTGGGAAGTGAATCGTTGGACTTTTGGGTTGGTTTTAGGTTCTGGTGCATAACAGCGTTTTGCTGTAATCGCGTGTTCGCACAACGAATAAACTCGCCTCAGACTCGCACAACGAACTTGCTAGCGAACATAGTGTCGCTACTGCGAAAAAGGAGGGTCGGCAAAGACAGAAGAGTCGCCACCGTTCGTTATTTATCCTAAAGAGAGGGAAAGGAAACGATCAGAGAAATCCTACGAAAAAGGGAAAAGACAGGTCATCGCAACCAAATCTTGGGTTCGAGAGTCGGTTACGCAAGGGGAAGGTATGAGCACCCCTCATGTCCGTTGTACTCAACAGGATCCACGGTTGTTGTCTAATCTAAAAGGGTGTTAAACTATCTATAGGTCGGCTCACAGGGACAAAAGAAAAGAAAAGAGACTCGATAGAGCATCTCCGCTCTATGCTTACGAATTCCCTGGTGCAATGGGAAAGTCAGAGTCAACGTAGTTCGGAAAACTACGGGTGAAGGTGGGGAAGGTTGCTCGCCAAGACATCGCTGTCTTGTGCCTACATATCCTCGTCTGGTACGAGAAATCAGAGCAAATGTAGTTCGGGCTGATTCGACCACAGATTAGTTCAAGTGTTTTAACTGAGTAGGTTTAAACCTTCGTTCTAGCAGTTAGGGACAATGCCTGTTTGCGGTAGAACCAAGACTTAACACACTCTTTCTGAAAATGATTTTCAAATAATCCCGAAGGATAAAAAGGTTTGGTGTTTTGTTTTGTTTTTTTAAGAGAAGTGAATTGAGTTAAGTTTGTAACTCATGTTGCACTAAAGACTATGACTTGAGAACGAATGCGTCACATATTGCCTAAAGGGCATACGCTAAACACTCTAGACAATGTGAGAGGAGACCCCCAACCATCATTCCTCAAGTACTTAAGGCTCGTAGCGTACAACATTTATTGTCCTTTATTAGGTGTCTTAAGAGGTTATGAGATGAGAAGAGAAGACACAAACTCTAAGGGGAACTGATTAACCCTAATGTTATCATGCAATGTGCTCCTAAAGTTGGGATTAAAAAGGGAGAAGCTATACTAATGTTATCATGCAAAGGATTGAACACCTAATGTTTCTCCTACTCCCATCTTAAACAAAGGGACTAAGAATCCTAAAGGATCATGGAAAAAGACCAAGTAAACAATAAATAATTCAATCACAGATGAAATGAAGAAAGGTATGAGGTTGAATCAAATAATTAAAAGCAGTGCAAATTGAGATGCAAACATGGGATGTATGACATAAATGATGCAACAAAGACTCAAAAACATGAGACTCAAACATAAACAAGTTGACTTGAATAAGTCAAGAAGGGTGCGATGAAATGGGAGAAGTAACAACTCCTACAACCATCAAACATCAATCACCTAAGCAAATGCTAAACAAAAAGCAAAGGCAAAGAGCCATGATCAAAGAAAAGATGGAGAAAAGAGATTGGGAAGCAACCACATGAGGGTTATCTCAACCAAACATTCATCTTTGATCACCCAAAGGAAACAAGCAAGCAAATGCAAGAAAGTGGCCAATTATCCAAGACAAACTCAAAGTGTAAGAATGAACACCAAATCATCTTGAATAAAGATCAAAACACAAGGGGATGAAGTGAACTAATAATATGAAAGCCTCAAATCAATATTAGAAACAAAGCACAAACACAAACTAAGTTTTGGCAAGTGAAATAACCAAAGTTCTATCACAAATTCAACACTTAGAACCAAGTGGAAATGCATGACTTCCAAGTAACTTGAAAAACAAGTTACACAAGTGTATGACCTAAAACAAGTGGACCAGCACCTTAAGTAAGGTATAAAAATGTATCCAAGCTCACAAGATGCAAGTGGGATCAATAGAAATCATTTCCCAAAGGAACTAGGTCAAACTAGTTTCTATGAACATCTTCTAAGGTGACTTGACTTGCAAGGTTCACCAAAAATAGAATGAATGTCCAATAAATATCAAATAAAAAGCACAACAAAGCTAGGTCAAACACCAACCAGAAAGAAAAACCTCAACGACAAAATCAACTCAAGGCATCACCAAATAATTCAAGAATTGATGGTGTTCCACCTTATCGAGCAAATATTGAGGGTCAACAAAAATCCAATTAAAGTCAAATGAAAAATGATTATTGGTCATTCAAATTCACCCTAAAGAATGCCTCAATCCCTTACCTAAGTTATGGAGAAGCCATGGTCATAGGGGATAAGGGTTTTAATTTCAAATGTTCATGATTATACAAAGTAAACACCATAAAAGTCATTTAATTGAAAATTTCAAATAAAATAGCAAAATAAAATAAAAACAGAAATAAAAATTATGGAAAATTAGATAACATTTCAAAATGTAAGAAAATATGTTTTGGTAAATTTTTGCGTAATTGGAAGTATTTTTAAAATATTGAAATGGAACATAAAACAAAAATAAAAATAAAATAAGACAAGGCATGAAGGGGGTGTGGCCAGTAATTTGAAATGAACTATAGCTAGTTCATCTGCGCGTATGGGCCAAAACAAGAGGGGTGTCAGTAGCACTTGGATCCAAGGCCCAAACCACGTGAAACCTGAGTTTTAATGAAACTCGGAGTTTCACTTAATGACGTGGATTCAACGCTCATGTGGACACGGTCAAGACAATGGGAGTACAACACATCACATGGTCAATATTTCAAAATAAAATGAGTCAGCACTGACTAGAGGGATGACTGGGCGCCGGATATAGGGCTCCGGTCGTATTCTTCGGCCAGCTCGCCGGAGACCAGTCATCAAACCTCAATAAAAATGGCCAAATCTGGCACCATTCGAAAGCTGCTTCCACAAGGGTTTCAAATCAAACAGTCATTTTTCAAAAAGGTCCATGAATAGAGAGAAAACAAACCACGATTATTTGAGTATGCAAACTGAAAACTCATCAAAAATTCAAGTAAATGGTCCAAACATGGCCTATGATACATAGGGCTTCAGATGCAAACCAACACGGTCCTAATACATGTCTAGAATGAGAGAAAAAGATGAAGAATCTTACCAAACAGAGCTGCTCCGTTGGCTCTTGAAATGGCAAGCAATCTTCTGTCCAGGCTTTCTAATCTTATCCTTGAGCTCTGGTAAAGAAGAAATGAGTAGAAACTTAGAGAAATCAACCAAGAAATAACTGACTCGAAGATATCAAAGTTTTGGAAATTTTGAAGTGTAGAAGCTCTCTATCTCAGCCAGCACCCACTCTGATGGTTTAGGGCAAATTTTCAAATCATGTATGATGGGTTTTCAATGGTCATGCAGGCCCATAATGCTTGCAATGTGTAATTCAAAAACTTGCCAAAAAATATCCCACTCATGGTACACACGGGTTATGCATTGTTCAACCAATATTGGGTCAGAAAAATGGAATATAGGATGTGTAGAAATCAATAGGATGGTTTTTGGTCATGTAGCATAAAGTTGTGCCAAGTTTTGATTCAATACTTTTTGCATGAATTTTGTAAATATGGCATAACAAAGTGTACTATTGTTGGTTCCAAAATTGCAAAGAGTACTATGGTCATGTAATGGTGTGCTAAAGTTCAAAAACAAAGTCATTTGATGACTTGTAAATGAAGAAAATCAATCCATGACCAAAAGTTTAAATTCCCACCTTAAAATGGTCCACATCACCTCCTAATCCATCAACCCTCATTTGTTTTGAGTTCATTGTGGAGTTAAGACAATTATACACAAGTTTCATGTTGGTTGGAAATGGATTAGAGGCCTTGAAGTGCATGAAAATGGTCATTGGAAAGAGTGACTTATAATGGACTTTCCAAAAATACACATGCCTTGTGGAGATCATAACTTGAGCTTCACTCATGAGAATTATGACTTCTAGGACTTTTTGGAAAGCTACGATCATAAGGAACAAATTTCATGTTCATTTGAAAGTAAGGAGAAAATTTATTCTAGGTCAAAAATGCCTTGGAAGTGGGTTGACTTTAAGTTGACTAAAATTCTCTTCATCTGAGCACCCTAACTTGTTGACATCATAACTTGAGATGTACATACCCAACGGATGAGTTATTGTACTCAAAAGAAATCTTGGAATATTTTCAACAAGTCCCATGCTTTCATGAAAATGAGATTGAGCTTGCATCATAATGAAAATTTCCTTTGAAGTTAGACACTAAAGAAGGGGATTTTACACTAAAATCATCTGAAACCCTAATTTAACAACCTCTTAAACTCTTGAATCCTCTTGATTTGATCTTAACATGACATCCTAGATGCTTTGGGATGACTTACCATGCCTCAATGACCTAGAACCATGCTTTGAACCTTCTCAAGCCCACAATTGACTTTAGGTTGACCAGATGAAAACCTAGTTCCATGTCCTTTGACTGTGACCTTTGCAAATGAACTGAATAATTGCACAAACTCCACAAAGACCTCTGAAGGTGCATAATGAGCTTTTAAACCATGTTTTATCTAAGTCAATGACCTAATGATCCCCTGATGACCCTCTGATGATCCTCAAGATAGGAGGTGACATCCACACATAAATCTCTCCTCTCAAGGAGCTTTGAAACTTTTCCATGATGATGAAACTCTGATGGCTTGCAAAAATTCCCTTGCTTGAACTTGAATAAGGAGGCTCTCCTCTTGAATGGAACAACAAACATCTTGATCTCCTATTAAGAACTAATGCTATGCAAATGCAAATGCTAAAATGAAATGAAACATAAGCCAAATACAAGAAATGGTTGGTCAAATTTTGGGGTACAACAACTGCCCCTATTCAAACGACTTGGATCTGAAGGGATGAAAAGCGAACGACTTTCAAACATTCAAGGTAGAAGGTGGTTGAATACAAAAGAACCTAGAAATTTGCCAACTGCAAAACAAAACTGTAGAATGGTCCACCTTAGTAGAAAAAGAATCACTGGAGAAACTGTAATTGATAGTTGTAAGGACAATGAGCTAACTCATTACCAATTAGGAAGCAACGACACGCAGTCGGAAGAAACATCTGCTAACACACAGGCATCTGTTAAAAAAACCAGGCAACAAACCCGAAGGCTGGCTCAACACGAAGTTGAGAACATCTATTAATCCACGCAGGCATCCGTTAATTAAAACGAGCATCGAAGCTGAAGGATGGATCAACACGAAGTTGAGAACATCTGCTAATCCAAGCAGGCATCCATTAATTAAAACGAGCATCAAACCCGAAGGCCAGCTCAACACGAAGTTGAGAACATTTGCTAATCCAAGCAAGCATCCATTAATTAAAACGAGCATCGAACCCGAAGGCCGGCTCAACATGAAGTTGAGAACATCTTCTAATCTAAGCAGACATCCGTTAATTAAAATGAGCATCGAACCCGAAGGACGGCTCAACACGAAGTTGAGAACATCTGCTAATCCAAGCAGGCATCCGTTAATTAAAACGAGCATCGAAACCGAAGGTCGTTTCAACACGAAGTTGAGAACATCTGCTAATCCAAGCAGGCATCGAACCCCAAGGCCGGCTCAACACGAAGTTGAGAGGAGAATCTGTCGATTCACAATCTGAATGAAGAAATCCTCTGGGAAAATAATAAACTTAACCATGTTGACTCCGCTGGGGAGGAATGCTAAAATAAACACATCTGAAAATGATCTTGTTGGGGTCTGGATACCACACAGGCTCAAGAAAAACACCAATATTTGCCGAGGTCTGGATACCGCGCAGGCTCAAGAAATACAACGTTGTCTGCTGGAGATACAACTGGAAATAAGAGGTAATAACCTGGCTTATGTTTCAAGTGCACATGTTTGAAAATTGTGTAATGCTCCATACGAAATTGAAATGCTACGCGTTTGGATATATGCTATGTACGATGCAAATGCAAAGGAACCACTCCAGCAAAATAAATGCTGAAGAGAGGAAGCCAACTCCGTCGGGGATGACCGGGCGTGCCAAGTACGATTGGACTTATGCTAGGAAAAACAAGCCCTGGATGGCTTCTTGGCTGAGAATTCTCCTGGGAAAAATAGCTCTACTGAGAACAAAATCCACTTCGTTGGGGATCAAATCAACTCTGCTGAAGAAAGCGGCCCTGGATGGCCTACCAAAATACGACTATTCTAGGGAACAAATGACTTGGCTGGGGAAGCAAATCCACTCTACTGGTGAAATCAACCCTGGATGGCTTACTAGAATACGACTCTTCTGGGGAACAAATGACTTGGCTGGGGAAACAAATCCACTATACTGGGGAAATCAACCCTGGATGGCCTCCTAGAATATCAAGAAGAAACCTTTCTAGGATACAAAGCAAACTGCTGAGGAATAGCTCCACTCTGCTAGAGATTCTTCTCTACCGAGGATTGGATCCACTATCTGCTAGGGATAACAAATAAGATTTACTGGGAAGCTATCATAAACTTTCCTTGCTGAGGATATAGAATAACGATCTCTGGGTTAATCCTACTCTGTGGGGAAGAAACCTATTCCGGCGGCTTCGCTGGCGGTTACTCAATAAGGGAATCGACATCAACCTCTGCTTGGGGAACATGAGAATAAACTCAACAACATCAAAAATTCGTTTGGGGAATGAGTCAATGACTTAAACTTGGAGGGGAAAGGAGTCAAGGACTTAGACTCTATGGGGAAACAAATACTGAATTTGTACCACTACTGGGGAAACATTCCCAAATCTGCCCATCAAGGGAAACCTTTAATCTCAACCCACTATGGACAAGATACATGCATTTGGACTATTGGGAAAAGGTGTACACGCTCCACCTGCTGGGGATGACTTTACTCTACCGGGGATATCAATCTCGACTTGCTGAGGATAAGCCTGATCAAATGTAATCCCAACTTGCTGGGGAAGAACTATTCTCAAACTGCACATCTATCTCTTGTAGGGACAGAGACATGGTGACCTTACTAGGGATGCACCTCTGGAATAGTCTCAAGAGCGATAGCCCTGCAAATGACAAACAAACAAAAGTATGCAACAAGAGCTATCTCGGTTATCCTCCATGACATCGTTTAAGCAAATCAATGTTTCAATTATGATTAGCTAAGTCCAAAAGTTTATGTATGCAAAGTTTTATCAAAAACATCAGGCGTCTTTTGCAAACAAAACAGTAAAAGCTAAAACAAGAACAAAAGCTTTCTGAATAGTATACTTCTTTGATAAATGACCTGTAAATAGGCAGATTTACATTAGATGCAACTCCTGAAAAGAGAAAGTTATGCAAGAGGTACAAAAATGCAAAAGATATACAAAATATCGGCAATATGGTACAGACAACCACCATGTGTCGATTCGACTATGACTCGCATGACTTCGATGCTTCTCCAATGCTTCATCCTCCGAAGAGACTGACTTGATTGATTAACCCTCGGGTCCTCCCAAAATCCACTGTGCTCATGGTATCATACGCAGACCACAATCATTTGCTTTTAAATCCCTAACTTTTTCCTGAATCGCCCTTTCGGGTTTTCGATTCACCGGGATACCCATTTTTGCCAAAGTCGCCTTTTCAGGTTTTCAACTTTGCGGGTTTACATCTTTTTCTTTTTATCCCTAATTTTTTCCCGAACCCATTCTTTTTGTGGTTCGCCGGAATGCCCCATTTTTTCCTAGATTTTCTTTTTCTTTCCAGCGGGTCTATTCTAAGCAAAGTATTTTTAACTGCGTCTACGTTCACAGGGGATGTGAAATCTTTGCCATCCATGGTTGAAAGTAGTAAGGAACCTCTGGAGAAGACTTTCCTTACGACATATGGACCTTTGTAGTTGGGAGTCCATTTGCCCATGTGATCTATTTGTGGAGGGAGAATCCGCTTCAACACTAAGTCACCTGCCTGAAAGCTTTGAGGACGCACCTTCTGATCAAAAGCTTTCTTCATCCTACTTTGATACAAACGGCCATATGTAATGGATGCCAATCTCTTCTCATCCATCAAGCTGAGTTGATTCAATCTGGCCTTCACCCATTCTGCCTCATCAAGTTTAACATCAATCAATACTCTCAAAGAAGGAATCTCGACTTCCAATGGTAGGACAACTTCCATACCATACACTAGCGAGAAAGGAGTTGCCACAGTTGAAGTATGTACCGAAGTAAGATATCCATGTAATGCAAAGGGAAACATCTCGTGCCAATCTTTGTAGGTAATAACCATCTTCTACACAATCTTCTTTATATTCTTATTGGTTGCCTCAACAACACCATTCATCTTCGGACGATATGGAGAAGAATTGTGATGTTCAATCTTGAAACTCTGGCACAATTCCTTCATCATCTTGTTATTCAAGTTTGAACCATTATCAGTAATGATTCGTTCGGGTACCCCGTAATGGCAGATGATGTCCTTCTTGATAAATCGAGCCACGACCTGTCTGGTGACGTTGGTGAAATAAGCTGCTTCAACCCACTTGGTAAAATAATCAATGGCCACTAAGATGAAGCGGTGTCCATTGGATGCGGTTGGTTCAATCTTATCGATCATATAAATGCCCCACGTGGAAAAAGGCCAAGGTGATGTTAAGACATTCAGAGGACTTGGCGACACATGCATCTTATCAGCATAAATCTGGAATTTATGACACTTCTTGGCGTACTTATAACAATCAGACTCCATAGTCATCCAATAGTAGCCTGCCCTCAACAACTTTCGAGACATTGCATGTCCGCTTGCATGCGTACCAAAAGCACCTTCGTGGACTTCTTCCATAAGCAGACCTGCTTCTTTTTCGTCCACGCATCTCAACAACACTAAGTCGAAGTTTCTTCGGTAGAGTACATCGTCTTTGTTTAGGTAAAAGTTTACGGACAATCTTCTCAAGGTCCTCTTATCCCGGCTCAATGCCCCTGGCGGATATTCCTGATTCTTGAGAAAATTTTGGATATCATAATACCACGGCTTCCTATCTGAAGCTTCCTCTATTGCAAATACGAACGTTGGCCTATCGAGGCGCGAGATGACGATTCTCGGAGCATCGTTCCAATAATTCACCTTGTACATCGAGAATAAGGTAGCCATGGCATCTACCATCTGATTATCCGCTTTTGGCACATGATGAAACTCTATCCTGTCAAAGAAAGGTAACAAACTCCTTGCATAGTTCATGTAAGGTATCAGATTAGGCTAACGAGTATCCCATTCTCCTTTGATCTGATTGACTATCAAAGCTGAATCACCATAAATATCAAGGTTCTTGATTCTCAAATCAATTGCTTCTTCCATACCCATGATACATGCTTCATACTCAGCTTCGTTGTTGGTGCAGGGAAATGTTAACTTGGCAGTAAATGGTAAGTGGGAACCATGGGGAGTTGTAATGTTTGCCCTAATTCCACTGTCGTAAGAGTTAACAACACCATCAAAGATCATCTTCCACTGGGAGCCTATCTCAGGACCTTCATCAGGTAACGCCTCATCACAATCTTTCATCTCCAAAAACATGATATCCTCATCAGGAAATTCAAACTTTATCGGCTGATAATCATCAATCGGTTGCTCTACGAGATATTCTGACAGAACACTCCCCTTAATGGCTTTTTGGGAGACATACTGGATATCATATTCTGTCAGGACCATCTGCCATCTAGCAATCCTTCCCGAAAGTGCTTGCTTCTTGAACACATACTTAATCAGGTCCATCTTTGAAATCAGCATGGTTGTGTGATTCAACATATACTGCCTTAGGCATTTGGCGGCCCAAGCAAGTTCACAATACGTCTTTTCTAACATTGAGTATCTGGACTCACAATATGTGAATTTTTTACTCAAGTAGTAAATGGAATGTTCTTTTCTTCCTGTCTCGTCGTGTTGACCGAGAACACAACCCATGGAGTTCTCAAGAACCGTCAAGTACATTATCAATGGTCTTTCAGCCACTGGAGGCATCAGTATCGGAGGCTCCTAATATTCTTTTATTTTTTCAAATGCTCTTTGGCAATTTTCATTCCAGACAGCCGTCTGATCTTTCTTTAATAACTTGAATAACGGCTCACAGGTGGCTGTAAGGTGAGATATGAACCTTGCAATGTAGTTCAATCTACCTAGAAAACCACAAACCTCTTTTTCTGTTTTCGGCGCTGGCATTTCTTGTATTTCTTTTATTTTTGCAGGATCGACTTTGATTCCTTTTTCACTGACTATGAACCCCAATAACTTTCCTGACCGTACACCAAAAGTGCATTTGTTCGAATTCAACCTTAGCCTGAATTTCCTTAACCTCTCAAATAACTTCAAAAGATTCACCAGATGCTCTTCCTCTGTTTGTGACTTTGCGATCATGTCATCAACATAGACCTCGATCTCATGATGAATCATATCATGAAAGAGAGTTACCATTGCCCGCTGGTAGGTTGCCCCTACATTTTTCAATCGAAAAGGCATCACCTTATAGCAAAAGGTTCCCCACGGTGTGATAAAGGTCGTTTTCTCCATGTCCTCCGAGGCCATCTTGATCTGGTTATACTCGGAGAAACCGTCCATGAAGGAAAATACTGAATATTGAACCATGTTATCAACTAGCACATCAATGTGGGGAGCGGGAAATTGTCTTTCGGGATCACTCTGTTTAGATCACGACAATCAACAAACATCCTGACCTTTCTGTCCTTCTTAGGTACATGCACAATGTTAGCGACCCACACAGAGTAGTTCGTTACAGCAAGAAATTCGGCATCCAACTGCTTCTGGACCTTCTCTTTAATCATAAATGCCATATCCGGTCTAGTCCTTCTCAACTTCTGTTTTACAGGTGGACACTCTTCTCGAAGAGGTAAGCGATGAACCACTATATCCGTATCCAATCTGGGCATATCCTCGTACGACCAAGCGAAGACGTCTTTATACTCTCGGAGCATGTCTACCAGTCTTCTCTTGACATCGTCTTCTAAAGTAGCCCCTATTCTGACCTCTTTCTTGTCTTCCTCTGTACCCAGGTTGACGACTTCAATCTCTTCTTGATGAGGCAGAATAACCTTCTCCTCTTGTCTCAACAATCTGGCGAGCTCTTCAGGCAGGTCTTCGTTTTCATCAATCTCTTCTTCAGCTTGAAAGATTGGATTATTAAAGTCATACCGAGTCATAGACGAGTCTGAATCGGTGGCATATGCAATGTGAAACCTGCATAATGATGATTTGATGCTTAAAATGATATGCAAACAAGCACAAGCCACATTGTCATTTTATTGTTAAAATAAAACAAGGAAAACAAGGATCACAATATTTGAATGATAAAACCAATTGTTCAAAACATAAGCAAGATAAGGCCATACAAAGAAAGACCGCTATGTTCCGGGTAGAACATAGGGCTGCACATAATCAGAAAACAAGATAATTACTCTTCACGGGTCACTTGGACAACTTCTTCAATAGTCCAGTTGCTCAGACTTTGGCCGAGAACACATGGCTGGATTCATGCGTCCATATCACAATCATTATCCCCCTCATCCTCGGACACAACTTTGATTCGGTCGAAGATCACCCCACCACTTGTAAATTGAACTGGTCCTCTGTAACACGGAGCGTTCTGTGAGGAAGAAGATGATGGGTTATACCCCAATCTGAACTTATCCTGCTTATTGGGGATATTCAACACCTGACCCCATCCTTGAGATGAACCTGACTCCACCACCGCATGTGCTTCTTTGAAAGACAACATGGAAACCTCAGGAGTTCTATCTACCACAGAAGGCTTTTCTTTAACTTGGACTGCCTCAAATGCTTGGCACAAAGTCTCGTGAATCTCCCCATCAACTTTAACATACTTGAACGAGGACAGCTGGCTAACCATGATGTCTTCTTCAACACAGACGGTGACAATATTACCTCCAACCATGTACTTTAACTTCTGATGTAAGGTCGACATCACTGCCCCTGCAGAGTGAATCCAGGGTCGACCTAATAAGAAACTGTATGCAGGTTGAATATCCATTATATAAAAGACAGCATCGAAAATATTCGGGCCAACTTGTATAGGGAGAGTCACTTCACCAAAAATAGACCTCCTCGTTCCATCGAACGCTCGTACAATCAGATCACTAGGGGTACACATCACACCCTGGATATCCAACTTCATCAAAGCCTTTTTGGGAAACACATTGAGTAAAGACCCGGTATCCACCAGAACATGTGATAATACAGCCCCTCTGAACTCAATAGAAATGTACAAGGCGTGATTATGATTTCTTCCTTTAGGCGTCAAATCAAGGTCTATAAATCCCAGTCCATTCCCAGCATTTACATGGGCCACAACTCCCTCAAGCTGGTTTACTGAAATCTCTTGTGGCACATATGTTGTATTTAGAATCCTCAAAACGGGATTCTGGTGTGCCTTAGAGCACAATAATAGTGATAGAATGATATTTTGGATGGGGTTTGTTATAGGTGATCAACAATTTTGTAATCGCTCTTTCTAATCAGACGCATGAATTCTTCAGCGTCTTTCAACAGAGCATCCTTCTCCCCTTGTTGAGAACTTTCCTCTACAACGACTTTTCCCTTCCCTTTATCTGGTCTTTCAACATTAGCTTCTAGAGGTGAAAACACCCTCCCATTTCTTGTCATTCCACTAGTTCCGATCAAATTATCCATCGATGAACTATCAGACACAATTCCTCTCAATTCTTGTTTTTGACCATTACAAAAGACCTCAGCCCCATAGTTCCACGAGATTGCTTTAGTGCTTTCGTAAGGCACCGGTCTTGCCTTGGTGATTATAACAGTTGCTGGCCTCGGCGGCGCAAATATGTTAATCGTTCTAAAGGGGATTGAGATTGTAGCAATCTCATCCCGCTCCTGACCAATCACCTTCTCATCCTTCTCTTTGACAATTCTGTCAAATTGTAGCACGCCTTCATTAATTAAACTCCGAACATGATTCTTGAAGTCTTCACATCCCTCAGGATGAGCCAAACAACCTTCACAGTCTTCTCCACAGCCCGGAAAAACTCCGCCCTTCAATAGCCTACTCTTGACAAAACTCAAAGGAGTTTTTAACCTTGCTACATCCATTACTAAATTCAGATTCTCTTCTTCAACAATAGCATTGACATCGGCCGCTCCGTGGTTGGGCATAGGGTTTTGAACAACAGTAGGCGTCATTTGTAAAATTGATGGCTTTGCTATCAATAAGGTCCTGCACCTTATGTTTGAAAGCCTTACAATTATCTATATGATGACCAGGAGCGCCTGAATGAAAGTCACATATGGCGTGTGCGTCATACCCCAGAGGTGGCGCGCCAGTCAAAGGTGTCATTATCCTCTTCTGAATCAACTGAAGCTGCAACAAGTGTTGTAAGAGTTGTGAGTACGGAATTGGTGGCGCGTCGAACTGTCTATTCATTACTCTCCCACGGTCCTGAAACCGTCGCGGCGCATAATTCTGTTGTTGTTGTTGTTGTGGACGTTGTTGTTGTTGTTGTCGTTGTTGCGGTTGTACAACTGGAATAACAATACTTGCAACCTGAGGTTGTTGCTGATGATATTGTTGATTTATGTTTCTATTCCTATTCCTGAAGCTTGACACCGCATTCACTTCTCCTTCCCTTTTCTTGTTACCAAAATTCTTTCTCCCTCCTCTAGATGAGGATCCCTCTCCCGCCTGAATCTTTCCCAGTTTAATACCATTCTCAACTCGTTCGCTAGTGATGATTAAATCTGAGAAACTACCAGACATATTCCCTATCAGCTTCTCATAGTACACTCTAGGCAACGTAGCTACAAACATATCAATGAGTTCTCTCTCCACCATTGGAGGTTGAACCCTTGCAGCTAACTCATACCATCTCTGTGCGTATTCTTTAAATCCCTCATTAATCCGCTGCGATAGATTTTGCAATTGCACATGGTTGGGCGCCAAATTACTATTGTATTGATAGTGTCGTACAAAAGCCTCCGCAAGGTCTCTCCAGCTCTTAATTTTAGTTGGCTCCAAACCCATGTACCACTCCAAAGATGGACCAGACAGGCTGTCCTGAAAGAAGTGCATCAGTAGCTTCTCGTCATCAAAATAAGAGGACATCTTTCTGTAGTATGAACGGAGGTGCACCCTGGGATAGGTCGTCCCCTTGTATTTGTCAAAGTCGGGCACTTTAAATTTTTGAGGGATCTTCAGACCTGGGATCAGCCCCAAGTTAGACATGTCCAGACCAAGAGAATTCTGATTTTCAAAGTTCTTCATCTTCTCTTCTATCATTCTGAACCTCTTGTCTGCATCAGACTGCAAAACCACACCAAGGTCTCCCATAAAAAAGATGTCATCTTGTTCTTCCTCTTCCCACTGAGGACTAGCATTACCATGCACGGTGCACGCTGCACCTGGAATATAAACTCCATTCTGATTACCTCCATCCGGAGGGACAACAACTGTTGGAACAACGTTCGTGTGTGGGGTACCCAAATTAGCTTGAGGAGGCACAACAGTGGCCCCACCATGGAGAACTCCACTTCCATCAACTCTCGCAATCAAAGGTTGCACCAGCGTCCTGAGTTGATCCTGACCATTAGCAACCCCTTGCATCAGGTCCATGAATTGCGCCATGCAGTCTCGGAACTCCTGTATCTCAAGTTGAATTTGATCCATTGCCTTTTGTTGATTTCCCCTAGTTGAATATCAGTGAATATCCGGTCTTCAATCCTGAAACACTGCTGTGAAAACCACAGAAAGAAATAAGGTCAATAGAACCTGGAACACCTGTAATGTAATATGAAAAATGATGCAGAATGCAGACATGTAAATATGCTTCAAGGAAAATTTCCCCTTGATTCTAGTTCCACGGAAACAATAGGAGAATGGAAAGTTGACAGATGAAGCCACAAAACCTTCTCATAAATAAAATGAGAACCAGAGTCAACATATAACACATCACCAAGGAAATACAACAGAGTCAACATGACCTCATCCAACAATCCTGATGATGGTCGGAGTACAAGATAACAACAAATATAAAAGAGAAACTGCATCAAGTACGGAAGCGAGTCTGGAACTCTTCCAATAACTCCTTTGTATTAGGATGATCAGGTTGGGTGATTAATCCTTGAATAAGTAACTCTCTCCTGCTGATGGTAACTTGCAAGCCTTGAGCATAGTCTTCCCAAGCGCCTTCCCCAAATGCATCTTCAAGTTTAGGCCTTTTCAGATCTGCTCTCAACTTGTATTCCTCCAACTTTGTAAGAGCTTCGCGTAGCTTGCAGTTGATTTCGTACTGGCGAGAGGATTCTCCTGGATCTTTCTCATCTTTTACCTGGAGTTGAGTCTTCAACTTGACAATCTGCTGTCGAAACCCATCTTCTCTTTCTTTGTTGTTAGTCAAGATGGCATTCCACTGAGCGTTGAACTTTGATATCTCTATGCGTGCTTTCTCTAACTCCTTCTTCTTACCCTTGAGAATATCACTGGCACTTTTCAAATCTCGACCTACTCGCTCTCGGGCGCGAATCTCTTTTGTCAACTCCCTACCCATCTTGTTCAGAGTATATGTCCTCATCTTAAACAGATAAGCAACTTCATTCTTCTCACTTCTCAACTGGATGATTTCCTTCTCCAACTCTTCGTTCACCTTGCGTAGTTCTTCCTTTTCAGCCCACAGTTGATTGTACTTCTGGATGTCAACTGTTGTTGGTTCTTCAACTACCAAAGGATACAAAGGTTCCCTGACCGGGAAGGGTAGCAATAGTCTCTCAACCCTTTCCTAGATCCATTCCATGTATGATCCATAGGCTCTGCAATCGCTTTTGCCCAAAGAAGATTTTCCTTTACAGTGAATTTTACCCCAAGCTTTTTCCAATCTGATTAAGGTCTCATTGTCAACTAAACTAGTGAAATACAAAGATTCTTGTATTTCTTCCTCCCTCGGAGGTTCTCTCAGAGCGTAACCAAATTGTCTGATGGCAAGAGCTGGGTTGTAATTAATGCCACCCTTTCTCCCAATCAAAGGAACATTGGGGAAATTATCACAGTTGTAAACAATCTCCATACCTAAAAGGTCTCGGTTGAACCACACAATATTCTCGGACGTTAAACCCATAAGCCTCTCTGACCAATCAATAGTATCTAAGATGTCAACAAATGGACCAAATTTAGGAAGATGATCCACAAACCATCTGTACAGGAGAGGCATACAGCAGGAGACATTCTTCTCCCTCCTGTTCTCATTCTTGTAGTGGATAGAATGATAAACATCTCCTAAGAGTGTTGGTACAGGATTCTTAGAGACAAAGATATGGAAAGCATCCAAGTCAACAAAATCCGGGATGTTCGGGAACAATATTATGCCATAGATGCAGAGAGCCAAGATAGCATTGAAGACAATCCAACATCCTTCCTTTGCAAAATGCTGAGCTCTACTCACCAAGCAAGGTAATCGAAATCCAGACACTCCATTCCTCCAAACCATCTTTCCATCCAATTCAGAAACATCCACATGAAGAGAATTTGTAAGCTTTGTCAAGTTGGACTCTGCTTCAGAACGGTAGAAAGACATCTGTTCTAGGACTGGAACTCCTATCAACATGGCAAATTCTTCCAAAGTAGGCATCATCACATATCCTGGGAAGGTGAAACATCACAGATGAGGATCATAGAACTGTAAGAGTGTATGGAGACCTCCTACCTCAAACCTTAAAGCTTTGCAAACATAACTCAGAATTTTCCCATAGTCTTTCCTGAAGTCCTCCATCACACTGTGATCAGCTGCAGAAATCAGACTGAACAAAAACCCTATATCTGGCTGGGAAACTTGTAAACAACTGTTCTCTTCAAACTGGGTTCCATATCGACGATGGATTAGATTACTAGAATCAAGAGGAAAATATGCACCTGAAACACAAATACATGCCAATGTTAATATGCAAATGAGTATGCAAATGCAACAGGGAATCTTTGCTTCGGAGAGAAAATAACACAACACTGATATAAGGAACCCACTGTATCAAGGATCAAAAGTTCACACTGACGAGAAAACCGGGTAGGTTGAAGGTCAAAGTTTCCTGCATAACCCACCCCCTCACAGGTATGAACCTATCTCTGACATGGTTTGACATCCTATGCGGTCGTCAGCGTCATAGACTTTCGAGAAACGATGATATGTTCACCATTTCTGGTTTGGCATCATAGTCAAACGAAGCGGCCTCACTTAGCTGACTCCCAAATGATCGGTCTCCAGAGTCGACAATCCTCAGATCTAACATCCTCTCAACTGTCCGAAACAGACTGGAAAGGTAGTCATCAAAGAGAATCTCGTCTGAATGCGAATTTCATGAGGACTAGTGCACGCCGAACGTACAGGTCCATCACTACTTTCCATTCTAATGCTATGTGTATACTTAAGCCTGGGTTTTGGCTTATCACTCAATGGAACAGTCCTACCCAACATCACAGCAATGACAATGATATAAAATGCTAAAAGTAAAATGCACATGCAATAAAATACAAATGCAACACATATACACATATACACACCCACATATAAAAACAAACGAGCGCTAGGATTGACTCACATAGGGGATGGGAAGAGTCGCCAAATGTCTCTACTGCGAAAAAGGAAGGCCGACAAAGACAAAAGAGTCGCCACCATTCATTATTTATCCCAAAGAGAGGGAAAGGAAACGATCAAAGAGAAACCTATGAAAAAGGGAAAAGACAGGTCATCATAACCAAATCTTGGGTTCGGGAGTCAGTTATGCAAGGGGAAGGTATGAGCACCCCTCACGTCCGTTGTACTCAACGGGATCCACACTTGTTATCTAATCTAAAAGGGTGTTAAACTATCTAAAGGCTGGCTCACAGGGACAAAAGAAAAGAAAAGAGACTCGATAGAGCATCGCCGCTCTATGCCTACGTATTTCCTCGTGCAATGGAAAGTCAGAGTCAACGTAGTTAGGAAAAATACGGGTGAAGGTGGGGAAGGTTGCTCGCCAAGACATCGCTGTCTTGTGACTAAGTATCCTCGTCTGGTACGAGAAATCAGAGCAAACGTAGTTCGGGCTGATACGACTACGAATTGGTTCAAGTGTTTTAACTGAGTAGGGTTAAACCTTCATTCTAGCAGTTAGGGACAATGCCTGTTTGCGGTAGAACCAAGACTTAACACACTCTTTTTGAAAATTATTTTCAAACAATCCCGAAGGATAAAAAGGTTTGATGTTTTGTTTTGTTTTTTTTAAGAGAAGTGAATTGAGTTAAGTTTGTAACTCATGTTGCACTAAAGACTATGACTTGAGAACGAATGCGTCGCATATCGCCCAAAGAGCATACGCTAAACACTGTAGACAGTGTGAGAGGAGGCCTCCCAACCATCATTCCTCAAGTACTTAAGGCTCGTAGTGTACAACATTTACTGTCCTTTATTAGGTTTCTTAAGAGGTTATGAGATGAGAAGAGAAGACACAAACTCTAAGGGGAACTGATCAACCCTAATGTTATCATGCAATGTGCTCCTAAAGTTGAGATTGAAAAAGGAGAAGCTATACTAATGTTATCATGCAAAGGATTGAACACCTAATGTTTCTCCTACTCCCATCTTAAACAAAGGGACTAAGAATCCTAAAGGATCATGGAAAAAGACCAAGTAAACAATAAATAATTCAATCACAGATGAAATGAAGAAAGGGATGAGGTTGAATCAAATAATTAAAAGCAGTGCAAATTGAGATGCAAACATGGGATGTATGACATAAATGATGCAACAAAGACTCAAAAACATGAGACTCAAACATAAACAAGTTGACTTGAATAAGTCAAGAAGGGTGCGATGAAATGGGAGAAGTAACAACTCCTACAACCATCAAACATCAATCACCTAAGCAAATGCTAAACAAAAAGCAAAGGCAAAGAGCCATGATTAAAGAAAAGATGGAGAAAAGAGATTGGGAAGCAACCACATGAGGGTTATCTCAACCAAACATTCATCTTTGATCACCCAAAGGAAACAAGCAAGCAAATGCAAGAAAGTGGCCAATTATCCAAGACAAACTCAAAGTGTAAGAATGAACACCAAATCATCTTGAATAAAGATCAAAACACAAGGGGAAGAAGTGAATTAATAAGATGAAATCCTCAAATCAAGATTAGAAACAAAGCACAAACACAAACTAAGTTATGGCAAGTGAAAGAACCAAAGTTCTATCACAAATTCAACACTTAGAACCAAGTGGAAATGCATGACTTCCAAGTAACTTGCAAAACAAGTTACACAAGTGTATGACCTAAAACAAGTGGACCAGCACCTTAAGCAAGTTATAAACATGTATCCAAGCTCACAAGATGCAAGTGGGATCAATATAAATCATCTCCCAAAGGAACTAGGTCAAACTAGTTTGTATGAACATCTTCTAAGGTGACTTGACTTGCAAGGTTCACCAAAAATAGAAGGAATATCCAATAAATATCAAATAAAAAGCAAAACAAAGCTAGGTCAAACACCAACCAGCAAGCAAAACCTCAAAGACAAAATCAACTCAAGGCATCACCAAATAATTCAAGAATTAATGGTGTTCCACCTTATCGAGCAAATGTCGAGGGTCAACAAAAATCCAATTAGAGTCAAGTGAAAAATGATTATTGGTCATTCAAATTCACCCTCAAGAATGCCTCAATCCCTTACTTAAGTGAGGGAGAAGCCATGGTCATAGGAGATAAGGATTTTAAGTCCGAATGGTCATGATTGTACAAAGTAAACACCATAAAAGTCATTTAATTGAAAATTTCAAATAAAATAGAAAAATAAAATATAAACAGAAATAAAAATTATGGAAAATTAAATAACATTTAAAAATGTAAGAAAATATTTTTTGCGAAATTTTTATGTAATTGAAAGTATTTTTAAAATATTGAAATGGAACAAAAAACAAAAATAAAAATAAAATAAGACAACGCATGAAAGGGGTGTGGCCAGTAATCTGAAATGAACTACAACTAGTTCATCTGGGCGTATGGGCCAAAACAAGAGAGGTGTCAATAGCACTTGGATCCAAGGCCCAAACCACGTGAAACCTGAGTTTTAATGAAACTCAGCGTTTCACTTAATGACGTGGATTCAACGCTCATGTGGACACGGTCAAGCCAATGGGAGTACAACATATCACATGGTCAATATTTCAAAACAAAATGAGTCAGCACTGACCAGAGGGATGACTGGATGTCGGATCTAGGGCTCCGATCGTATTCTCCAGCCAGCTCGCCGGAGACCAGTCATCAAACCTCAATAAAAATGGCCAAATCTGGCACCATTCGAAAGCTGCTTCCACAAGGGTTTCAAATCAAACAGTCATTTTTCAAAAAGGTCCATGAATAGAGAGAAAACAAACCACGATTATTTGAGTATACAAATTGAAAACTCATCAAAAATTCAAGTAAATGGTCCAAACATGGCCTATGAAACATAGGGCTTCAGATGCAAACCAGCATGGTCCTAATACATGTCTAGAATGAGAGAAAAAGATGAAGAATCTTACCAAATGGAGCTGCTCTGTTGGCTCTTGAAATGGCAAGCAATCTCTGCCCAGGATTTCTCTTATTCTCCTTGAGCTCTGGTGAAGAAGAAATGAGTAGAAACTTGGAGAAATCAACTAAGAAATAACTGATTCGAAGATATCAAAGTTTTGGAAATTTTGAAGTGTAGAAGCTCTCTCTCTCAGCCAGCACCCACTCCGACGGTTTAGGGCAATTTTTCAACTATTATATGATGGGTTTTCAATGGTCATGCAGGCCCATAATGCTTGCAATGTGTAATTCAAGCACTTTCCAAAAAATCTCCCACTCATGGTACACACGGGTTATACATTGTTCAACCAATACTGGGTCAACAAAATGGAATATAGGATGTGTAGAAATCAATAGGATGGTTTTTGGTCATGTAGCATAAAGTTGTACAAAGTTTTGATTCGATACTTTTTGCATGAATTTTGTAAATACGGCATAAAAAAGTGTACTATTGTCGGTCCCAAAATTTCAAAGAGTACTATGGTCATGTAATGGTGTGCCAAAGTTCAAAAACAAAGTCATTTGATGACTTGTAAATGAAGAAAATTAATCCATGACCAAAAGTCTCATTTTCCACCATAAAATGGTCCACATGACCACTTAATCCATCAATACTCATGAGTTTTAAGTTCATTGTGGAGTTAAGACAATTAGACACAATTTTCACGTTGGTTGGAAATGGATTAGAGGCCTTGAAGTGCATGAAACTGGTCATTAGAAAGAATGACTTATAATGGATTGTCCAAAAATACCCCTGCCTTGTGGAGATCATAACTTGAGATTCACTCATGAGAATGATGACTTCTAGGACTTTTTGGAAATCTAAGATCATAAGGAACAACTTTCATGTTCATTTGAAAGTGAGGAGAAACTTGATTCTAGGTCAACAATGCCTTGGAAGTGGGTTGACTTTAAGTTGACTAAAATTCTCTTCATATGAGGACCCTAACTTGTTGACATCATAACTTGAGATGTGAAAACCTAATGGATGAGTTCTTGTACTCAAAAGAAATCTTGGAAGATGTTCAACAAGTCCCATGTTTTCATGAAAATGAGATTGAGCTTGCATCATAATGAAAATTGCCTTTGAAGTTAGACACTAAAGAAAAGGATTTTACACTGAAATCATCTGAAACCCTAATTTAACAACCTCTTGATCTCTTGAATCCTCTTGATTTGATCTTAACATAACATCCTAGATGATTTGGGATGACTTCCCATGCCTCAATTACCTAGAACCAAGCTTTGAACCTTCTCAAACCCACAATTGACTTTAGGTTGACGAGATGAAAACCTAGTTCCATGTCCTTTGACTGTGACCTTTGCAAATGAACTGAATAATTGCACAAACTCCACAAAGACCTCTGAAGGTGCACAATGAGCTTTTAAACCATGGTTTATCTAAGTCAATGACCTCATGATCCCCTGATGATCCTCTGATGATCCTCAAGATAGGAAGTGACATCCACACATAAATCTCTCCTCTCAAGGAGCTTTGAAACTTTTCCATGATGATGAAACACTGATGACTTGCACAAATGCCCTTTGTTGAACTTGAATAAGGAATCTCTCCTCTTAAATGGAACAACAAACATTTTTATCCCCTGTTAGGAACCAATGTTATGCAAATGCAAATGCTAAAATTAAATGAAACATAAGCCAAATACAAGAAATGTTAGGTCAAATTTTGGGATACAACACGTAGCAGAGTTTCGCAAATTCTGATTTTGTGCAGTGATGCCTTGAGGTTTTGATGTTTTCATTTCTTTGACGAATTAATATGAGTATGACTGTTAACTCTATGTGATTTGTACATGATTCTTTGATGATTCCTATGATGTAATGACTGATGAACTATGATGATATTTCCATGCGTTTTGATGATTCTATGACGATATGATGTATGATGATGATGATTTTGATGAATGATGATGCACCTATGATTTTGTTATGAGGATAATTATTGACGTGTGCATCATGCATTCATGTGCATCCGGACTTCGTTTCAGAACCTTGATTTCTCTAGCTTCAGTCCCATTGTGCGGATGTGAAGTATTTTGATGTGCTCCGGTTCTCGAGTAGAATCGATCCTATTGATGGGGATCTATTGAGGGCTGATGGCCCAGTTTCCATCAAGCTATGATGTTTGGTACCACATGCATGAGTCTTGTTGCATTTGCATTTATGAGATAATTTGGTGTAAATTATAATATTATGACCTTTGATGATTATGAGGATGTTGAATGTGAAAATGACATCATTTTATATATTGAATTCCTATATTGATTATTATGAATCATTTTACTCACCCTGTCTGTTTGAATGTTGCGTCCACGTGAGTAACGTGCAGATGACCAGGTTTAGCCGTGGATGCCATCGATGATCTTTTTGGAGTTTTGAGTTGTTGGCTATTTTGGTTAACTTATAGGGTTTTGCTCTGATAGTGTAACACCGGGTTGGGGTTTTTGAGTTAAACCATATGTTATTTGATTTTTTTATTTCGATTATGTTTTCGTACAAGGAAAACTTTGGATTATGCCTTTTTGAGTTCCACTACCTCTTGAGCAATTTTTGATATCTTTCGGGAAAACCCGTTGTTTACGGAGCCTTGACCTATATTTGATTTATTGGGAAATGTACGCCCTTTGAGGTGATTTTTATTGAGTTTAATATTTTACGCTGATAAATGTGAATATTTTGCCTTTAAAACAATGGGGTAGAAAAGGGTGTTACATTAGTGGTATCAGAGCAGGTCGGTCAGTCCGGTCAAGTTTTTATGTTGTTAGTTCCCTGTCAGTCAATAATATGAGAACACTATTGGATGAGTTGTTTCTTCTAACCATATTGGTGGTTACAGATGGCTGGAAGAAATGATCGTGATATTGCTGATGTGCTGGAATCACTTGCCTAAGTGATGGCCCATAATAGTGGACCTCCAGATGAGTTTCGTGGTTTGGGAAAGTTCCAGAGGAACAATCCGCCGACTTTTATGGGCACTCATGATCCTGATGGTGCACAAAAGTGGATGAGAGTGATTGAGAAGATTTTCCGAGTTATGGCATGCACTGATGCTCAGCAGGTGCAGTTTGGTATGCATATGCTAGTAGAGGAAGCTGAGGACTGGTGGGATAACACCCGTCAGAGATTGGGAGGTGTTGGCATTACAATAACTTGGGCTGTGTTTAAGGAAGAATTTTTGAGGAAGTATTTTCTTGAAGATGTTTGGGGCAAGAAAGAGGTGGAATTCCTTGAGCTGAAGAAAAGGAATATGATTGTAGCTGAGTATGCGGTAAAGTTTTGTCCGCATTACAATCGTGTTTACGCAGAGATGTCAAAGTGTCTCAAGTTCAAGAATGGATTGAGACCAGAGATTAAGCAAGGAATTGGGTACCGGAAAATTCGTCGATTTGCAGAACTAGTGGGCAAGAGAAGAATTTATGATGAGGATAGTCGAGCTCGATCTACTCACTACAAGCAGCTGAGTGAGAAGAAAGATAAAGGCCAGTATAGAGGGAAATCGTATGTGACTTCTGGTGATAAAGGGAAGCAGAAGGCTTCAGATGGGAAAAAGTCAAGTGGGGGAGCGACTACTACTCCATGCAAGTCTTATAAGTGTGACGAGCAAGGTGACCGTGCTGAGGTTTGTGGGGCACTGAGATGTCATCGTTGTGGCAAGGGAGGGCATAGAGCTATTGACTGTAAAGATGAAGCTCTAACTTGCTTCAACTGTGGAGAGAAGGGTCATATTAGTACCCAGTGCCAGCAGCCAAAGAAGACTACTACTGCTGCTCAGACGAATGGCAGAGTGTTTGCTTTGAGCGGTGTGGAAGAACCCAAGACAGATAACTTGACCAGAGGTACTTGCTTTATTAATGATGTTGAATTGATTGTTATTATTGATATTGGTGCTACTCATTCATTTATTTCGCTTGAATGTGCTAAAAGGTTGAATTTGAAATTATCTTCTATGGTTGGGAGTATGGTTATCGATACCTTGACTAATGGTTCTATGACTACTGCGTTAGTCTGTTTGAGTTGCCCTTTGACTATTTATGATAAGAATTTTGTGATGCACTTGGTCTGTCTACCTTTGCATCAAATTGATGTTATTCTTGGTATGAACTGGTTGGAGTTCAACTATGTTCATATTGATTGCTACAACAAGACGGTGAGGTTCCTAGAGTTTGGTGATTATCGAGAACTGATGTTTGTATCTGCTAAGCAAGTAGAAGAACTCTTAGAAGATGAGGCTCAGATATTTCCATTGTTCGCGTCACTTCAAGTTGATTATGAAGCAGTGAGCGTGGAGATACCATTTGTTCGAGAATTTCCAGAAGTGTTTCCAGACAACATGAGTGACTTACCTTCTGAGCGTGAGGTATAGTTTACTGTTGATGTGATACCGGGCACTAGTCTTGTGTCGATGGCTCCTTATCGGATGTCTGCATCTGAGTTAAGGGAATTGAAGAAACAATTGGAAGAGCTGCTTGAGAAGAAGTTCATTCAACCAAGTGTTTCTTTGTGGGGTACTCCTGTGTTGTTGGTGAAGAAGAAAGATGGTAGCATGAGATTGTGTATGGATTATCGACAGTTGAATAAGGTGACAATTAAGAATAAGTATCCATTTCCGAGGATTGATGATTTGATGGATCAATTGGTGGGTGCTTGTGTGTTTAGTAAGATTGACTTGAGGTCTGGTTATCACCAGATTCGCGTTATGCCTGATGATGTTCTGAAGACAGCTTTTAGGACGAGGTATGACCACTATGAATATACTGTGATGTCGTTTGGTGTATCTAATGAACCTGGTGTATTCATGGAGTATATGAATAGGATTTTTCATCCTTATTTGGATCAGTTTGTGGTAGTATTCATCGATGATATCTTGATATATTCAAAGTCCGAGGAAGAGCATGCGCAACCTCTAAGAGCGGTATTGCAGGTTTTGAGGGGCAAGAAGCTTTATGCCAAGTTGTCCAAGTGTGAGTTTTGGTTGAAGGAAGAGAGTTTTCTTGGCCATGTGATTTCTAGTGGAGGAATTGTTGTTGACCTGTCGAAAGTTGATGCAGTGTTGCAGTGGGAGACTCCAAAGTCTGCTACTGAGATTCAAAGTTTCCTTGGATTGGTTGGTTAAGATCGCAGGTTTATAGAAGGCTTTTCAAAGTTGGCACTTCCATTGACTCAGTTGACTTGAAAGAGGCAAGCTTATGTGTGGGATGTTGCTTGTGAGCAGAGTTTTGTAGAACTCAAGAAGAAGTTGATGACTGCTCCAGTGTTGATTTTGCCAAAACCGAGTGAGTCTTTCGTAGTGTATTGTGATTCATTGAAGATGGGTCTTGGTGGCATACTGATGCAGAATGGTCAGGTCATTGCTTATGCTTTCAGACAACTGAAAGTTCATGAAAGGAATTATCCTATGCATGAATTAGAATTGGCCGCAGTGGTGTTTATGTTGAAGGTTTGGAGACATTATCTTTTTGGGTCCAGGTTTGAAGTGTTCAGTAATCACAAGAGCCTGAAGTATTTGTTTGATCAAAAAGAGTTGAACATGAGGCAGAGACGATGGCTTGAACTTCTGAAGGATTATGATTTTGAATTGAGTTACCATCCTGGTAAGGCTAATGTTGTGGCTGATGCGTTAAGTATGAAGTCCTTACATATGTCGATGCTTATGGTTCGAGAGTTAGGACTGATTGAGCAATTCAGAGATATGAGTTTGCTTTATGAAGAGACTCCTAACAGTGTGAAGTTGGGTATGCTGAAGTTGACTAGTGGTATTCTCCAACAAATTAGAGAAGGTCAAAAATCTGATTTGAGTTCGGTGAATCGTCTCACATTAATCAATCAAGGTAACGGGGATGGTTTTCGGATCGATGAGAATGGTGTGATGAGGTTCAGAGATAGAGTGTGTGTTCCCGATGTTCCAGAAATCAAGAAGAGCATTCTTGAGGAAGGTCACAAAAGTGGTTTAAGTATTCATCCTGGTGCTACAAAGATGTATCAAGATTTGAAGAATTTGTTTTGGTGGCCGGGTATGAAGAAGGAAATTGTAGAGTTTGTGTATGCTTGTTTGACTTGTCAAAAGTCGAAGATTGCACATCAGAGACTGTCGGGTCTGATGCAACCGTTAAATATTCCGGAATGGAAATGGGATAGCATTTCTATGGATTTAGTGATAGGTTTACCGAAGACTTTGAAGGCATATGATTCAATTTGGGTGATTGTTGATAGATTGACCAAATCGGCTCATTTTATACCGATGAGGATCAATTATTCGTTGCATAAGCTTGCCGAATTATATGTTGATTATATTGTGAAATTGCATGGTATTCCTTCAAGTATTGTGTCTGATAGAGATCCGAGATTTACATCGTGATTCTGGGAGAGTTTGCAGACAACTTTAGGTACTAAGTTGAGGTTGAGTTCTGCCTATCATCCGCAGACGGATGGACAGACAGAGAGAACTATCCAGTCGTTAGAGGATTTGCTGAGAGCTTGTGTGTTGGATCGAGGTGGATCATGGGATAGTCTTTTGCCATTGATTAAGTTTACCTACAATAACAGTTACCATTCTAGTATCGGAATGGCACCGTATGAGGCTTTGTATGGTAGGAGGTGTAGGACTCCTTTGTGTTGGTATGAGTCAAGAGAGAGTGTTGTACTCGGACCTGAGATTGTGCAAGAGACGACTGAAAAGATCAAGATGATCCAAGAAAAGATGAAAGCGTCGCAGAGTCGTCAAAAAAGTTACCATGATAAGAGGAGGAAAGCACTTGAATTCCAAGAGGGAGATCACGTGTTTTTGAGAGTTACGCCGGTAACTAGTGTTGGTTGAGCTTTGAAGTCTCTAAAGCTCACGTCGCATTTTATTAGTCCATATCAGATTTTGCAGAGGGTGAGGGAAGTAGCATATCGGATTGCTTTACCGCCGTCGATTGCAAATTTGCATGATGTGTTTCATGTGTCTCAGTTGAGGAAGTACATTCTAGATCCTTCGCATGTGATTCAGATAGATGATGTACAAGTGAGAGATGACTTGACTGTTGAGGTGTTTCCAGTTTGGATTGATAATCGAGAAGTGAAGCAAATGTGAGGTAAAGAGATTTCCTTGGTGAATGTAGTTTGGGGAGGACCAGCTGGAGAAAGTTGGACTTGGGAGCGTGAAGATCAAATGAGGGAGTCGTATCCGACTCTGTTTCCTTGAGCTAATTTTCGAGGGCGAAAATTCTTTTAAGTGGGGGAGAGTTGTAACACCCCAATTTTTTTTGGAATATTTATTTAATAGGAATATTCACATTTTTTTTGTGATTTTCGGTGGGTGTGTGAAATATTGAGAATTATGGATTTTTGAGTTATTTATTTAAATAATAGTATATAATATGGATATATTGGTATTATTATTAATTTAAATAAATGTAAGTTAACTAAGGGCAAATTGGACAATTAAGGAGGAGTTAGTGAGGGTAATATTGGAAAAGCCCAATTTATAGGCCCAAAGTTAGGTTTAACAAAAAGAGATTTTTGAGGGAATTAAGATTCATTCTTGTTAGACCGTGAAAAGGGAAGAAATAGAGGCCAGAGCTCTGAGGAAGAGGATTGAGGCAAAAACTTCGCAAGGTTTTCTGAGAATCAATGAGAAGGCTTAGAGTCGGCAATTAAGGTATGAGGAGTATTACCTTCATTATTTTCAATACGTGATTTCATTGTATTTAAAGTCAATTTAAGGATTTAAAGGGTTTGAGGCTGATTTGAGATAAAGGAAATCAGGCCCTCGTGGCCAAAATCTATTATTGAGGTTTTTACCATAGGGATTTGAATTGATGATCTGATAGGATTGAGGTCGATTTGGGCTTGAGGAAAAGTAGGCCTTCGTGGCCTAAATATGTCGTTGAGGTCTTCAACCCTATATGGTAATTAGATTGTGAGAAACTCTAATGACCGTGGTGTAGTTGTAAGGAAATGATGGGAATTAAAGCGTGAATATGATATAGGATTGGCCTAATAAGTCGTAGATTTTGTGCCTTTATCGCCGTAAGACCTTAGTGATGATTTAGGCATGTTTATGGTTATTGGGAAAGTGAATTGTTGGACTTTTAGATTGATTTTAGGTTCTGGTACATAACAATGTTTTCCTGTAATCGCGTGTTCGCACAATGAAGAATCCTTCGCACAACGAATAAACTTGACCCAGACTCGCAGAGTGAACTTACTAACGAACGTAGCCGAGTTTCGCAAATTCTGATTTTATGCAGTGATGCCTTGAGGTTTTGATATTGTGATTTCTTTGACGAATTAATATGAGTATGACTGTGAATTCTATGTGATTTGTACATGATTATATGATGATTCCTATGATGTAATGATTGATGAACTATGATGATATTTCCATGAGTTTTGATGATTCTATGACGACATGATGTATGATGATGATTTTGATGAATGATGATGCACCTATGATGTTATTATGAGGATGATTATTGACGTGTGCATCATGTATTCATGTGCATCCGGACTTTGGTTCAAGACCTTAATTTCTTTGGCTTCAGTCCCATTGTACGGATGTGAAGTATTTTGATATGCTCCGGTTCTCGAGTAGAATCAATCCTATTGATGGGTATCTATGGAGGGTTGATGTCCCAATGTCTATCGAGTTATGATGTTTGGTACCACATGCATGAGTCTTGTTGCATTTGCATTTATGAGATAATTTGGTGTAAATCATGATATTATGACCTTTGATGTTCCTTGATGATTATGAGGATGTTGAATATGAAAATGACGCCATTTTATATATTGAATTCCTATATTGATTATTATGAATCATTTTACTCACCCTGCCTGTTTGAATGTTGTCTCCACGTGGGTAACGTCCAGATGACCAGGTTTAGCCGTGGATGCCGTCAAGGATATTTTTGGAGTTTTGAGTTGTGGGTCATTTTGGTTAACTTAGACGGTCTTGCTCTGATAGTGTAACGTCGGGTTGGGGTCTTTGAGTTAAACCATGTGTTATTTGATTTTTTTTATTTTGATTATGTTTTCTTACAAGGAAAACTTTGGATTATGCCTTTTTGAGTTCCGCTGCCTTTTGAGCAATTTTCGATATCTTTTGGGAAAACCCGTTGTTTACGGGGCCTTGACTTATATTTGATTTATTGGGAAAGGTACGCCCTTTGAGGTGATTTTTATTGATTTTAATATTTTACTATGATAAATGTGAATATTTTGCCTTTAAAACTGTGGGGTAGAAAAGGGTGTTACAATAAATCCATAGTTGAGCAGCTCATAGAATTTCATAAGATTATCGATGATCTTGAGAATATTGAAGTGAAGATTTATGATGAGGATAAGGCTTTTGTCCTGTTAAGTTCATTACCCAGATCCTTTCAGAACTTTAAGGATGTCATTCTTTATGGTAAGGAATGTACTATTACTTTGGATGAAGTCCAGACGACGGTAAAATCCAAAGAACTTTCAAAGTTGAAATATTTGAAGATTAAAGATATTGGTGAAGGTTTAAATGTGTCAAGAGGAGGAAGTGAGCATAAAGGGATGTCCAAATCAAATAGGTCTGACAAGTCAAAGGTAAAATATTTTAATTGTTAGAAAATCGGTCACTTTAAAAGGGTTTGTCCTGAAAGAAAGGTCAATGAAGATTCTGTTCAAGCTATAGTTGCATTGGGTGAGGAAAGTTATGAGGATGCTGAAGCACTACTTGTATCGAGTTCGAAAACTGAAGATAGTTGGATCATTGACCCAGGTTGCTCTTATCACATGTGTCTAAGAATAGAATGCTTTGAAACTTTGAATATGGTGCAAGATGGAGTAGTTCTCCTTGGTAATAATAAGGCATGCAAGGTTCAGTATTGGTACAGTCAGATTTAAGATGTTTAATAATCGTGAACTTCTTATTCACAATGTGAGGTATATTTTAGAACTCAAGCGAAATTTGTTATCAAAATAAGTATGTTTGATGGTCTAGGCTATTCTACTAGAGTTGAACATGGAGTGTTGAAGATTCCGCATGATGAATTGATTATTCCTAAAGGGTCTAAAATATGTGGTCTATATATTTTAGAAGGTTCAAATGTTATTATTCATTCGTCATTAACTAGTGGAGGCTTTCATGACAAGGAATAGCTATGGGATTTAAGTTTAAGGCGTTATGAATGCCTTGAGAAAGTTTCGGAGGAGTACAATGAATTTTGCAGAAATCAAGGGACAAAAATACATGTTTTCGTTGAGTTGTTATTGAGTTTTTGGGGAAGAGCTGAGGTTAAAAAAGCTTACTTGGTTGGTAGAGAATTTCTTCAGAAGAAGAATAGTGAAAACTAAGGGAGAAACCTGGTAGAAACTATAACAGAGAAAACTCAGTTTGAGATGGAGTTTCCTACTATGGATGTTAGCAGTAGTGAGGGAACAATTATAAAGATCTCTGATTATCATTTGACTCATGATAAGATAAGGAGGGTTATTGTAGCATCTCAAAAGGACGGTTATGCTAGCCTTGGATATTATGTTTTTAATGTGGTTGAAGGACTGCAAAATAAAAGAAGAAAAACCTTCAGGGAGGCATTTGAAAATAGGTGGAGTCAAAAGTGGTTGAAAAATCATACTTTTGGGCTTGTTAAATTACCTAGGCAGAAAAGGATAATTGGGAACAAGTGGATACAAGTTATGAGATCAAGATTCAAGGGTTTCTTGAATTTGATCAAAGTTATTGATTAAAATTTCAACTTGATAGAGAGCAGCAATGTTGTTAATTGTTAAATTGGTATCAACACGGTTTAAAGTCAAGGTGAAGATTATTGTAAATATGCCTTAAAACCTTTGTTGATGAAGAGAAAGAAAACATATTTTGGAGATTGCATTTATCGCGAAAATCAAAAGTTTTAGAAAGTCAGACAAAAAGTTTTAAAAAAAATCGGTCGATGAATAGTGCTATCCGTACGGATGAATAGTGATGTCCGTACGATAATAGTGTTGTCCATACGGTGAATAATGTCTTCGAGTTTTTGGGCTTTTTCGATTCAGTCCATGGATCTATGTGACTTTGGGCTTTGTTTGTTGAGTATTTTTTATTATAAATATGTATCTCTTATACACTTGGTGTGTGACAATCTTAGAGTTTTCACCAACAAGGGAGATCAAGGGTTTAAAGGTATAACATAGGGTTTCAGCTATGCACAAAGAAAACCTTAGATTATACCTTAGGTTTGAGTGATTCATATATTGAGAGTTGGAGAGGTAGGAAAACACTTGGGTAGAAAATAGGGTTGTTCTTGGGCGCCTTCAGGGTTGTTCTTGGGAACCTGAAGGCAAAGACTATTTTCTTGTAACTCATCTGTAATCTCTTGTAACAACTTTCTTAGTATAGTGAATTAGAGAGCTGCTCTCTCCTCCATAGTAGATCGTTTGATCGAACTGGGTAAACAAATCTTTGGTTTTTTCTTGCCTTATTCTGTTATATTATCTGTGTACGGATTATTATTGCTGAAGACCATTTATTTTGGTTGCTATTTTTCTTTGTCTCACAAATTGATATTGAATTTTTTCGTAATTCACAACAAGATTCACAACATATATCATTTTAAATGCACAAATTTACATTGTTCTCATCAACACAGAATATAAGATTTACATTATTTTAAAAATTAAATGTACAAATTTACATTATTCTCATCAACACAGTATACAAGATTTACATTGTGTTCAAAATCAAATGTACAAATTTACATTATTCCCATAAACACAGAATACAAAATTTAGATATTTGCACAACCAAGAAAAACTATTGTTGAGGTTCATAACAAGGTAAGAAGACATCGGCCCAATGTTATCAGATGTTATCTATATATTCTTGTGAATATGGTGATCTGTCGCTAAACTCATATAATTAGAAAAAAATTGAATTATGATAAGCTAACAACAAAAACATTAACTTAAAAAATATACATAAATTACATGTATATGGATTAAACTAATGCCTTATGCATAATCTATCTATTTATAATGTCTCTGTAGACAATATAAAATATTTGTCTCATATCATAGTATCCACAAGAATGATTGTCGGGTTATTTTTGCTTGTCACTACAAATAATTTTCATATATTTATATCACTAATACACACACACAAAAAAAGAATGTCAAAAAACACAAGTAATACTTGCTTTTGGGTAATAGAATCTTGGCTTTTTACTAAATACGTTACGTTTGATTGCATTGTATCTTTGCACCGTTATACACATGCCGTTTAAAATTAAACATGAATAAAAACTATTAAAAAATAAAGGTAACATTTGAGTATTAAAAATAACACAACTTACCCACTAAAAACATTAACTTAATTTCTTCAAGTTCCTTGTGTACCGAGCAAAACATAACGACAACATTTTGCTTCAGATATATAATTATTAGTTGCCAATGACTACTGTATAAACATTCAAAATAGTTAATAATATGTATAAAATTGATTTATAACTAAAAACACAAATTAATACTTACCGGCGAAAAAACGGGCCAAATAACATTCTTTGTTCTCATTCAACAACTTGTTTTGTACGTAAAGTGTGATGTTGTTCGCTACCACACCACCATTAAGGCTAATGTGCCCTGGATCTATGCAACCATACTTTCTTAAATTCTTTTTAACACACATTTCATGCAAGAACCTGCAAGAGTCAAACATTTATGTTAAAATACTAGAACATATGAATATAAATAGAAATCAATGTAAACAATTATACTTACGAGCACCACAATTGTAATATGGTATTGTCTAGCCATTCATCCTCACCCCTAAAAAATTCAATAATAAAAATCCTAGGAAGTACAAAAAACCGATCTGGATCATGACTTAATTTTATATTCTGGCAGATGTCTGGAATACTATCTAATGTTACTGAAAGTATTTTAGTGTTATCTAGTTGTGGTGGTGTGGTTTCAACATTGTCCTAGTGGGCAAAACAAATTTTTTTCATGCTTCTACTACCCATAACTTCATCATGAATGCACAACTAAGAATTTGAAATTGATTGTTTGAGTAGACCCAATGAATTCAATTTCCGCATCATAAAAACAACATAAATATAGTACAAATATTAAAATACACAAACAATAAAAACAACAAAATACAACACACATTTTGTAACTTATACTTATACCTCAAGCATATTGTGGATACATTTCTTATACACCCTCGTAAGCTCTTCCTCCTTCGACTTCTTTCCCTCCTCCTCTTCCAACCTCTCTCACTCCACTCGCTCCTTCTGGAAAGTCTCCTGCACCTACTGCAACAAACTCTCCATCCCCTCCTTAATCCACTTCTCCCTTACCTCCCCCACCTATACACCAACTATATCTTCAATATCTCTCCTACGGTTTATTTTTCTACATGATTTAGATGGTCCAAAATGTAACTTAAAGCCAACGCCTCTTCCAAGACCAAGAACACGCCTATAATGCTCTTTGGCTCTAATTGCTTCTACCAAGATGTCATGAGGATCTTGCAGAACGAAGAGGCTGGATTTAGATTGTTCAACTGATATATCCTACAACACATATAAAGTCTCATATTTACCAAATTGATTTAATTAAAATAAATATTGCTTAAAAAATTATCTACTTACAATATTTTCAGCCGCTTTGTGTGTAGCCTCTGATATGAACTCGACTCCTTTTCTTTGATGTGTCCTCTTTCATTTTTCGTGGCGTATAGAATCTCCCAACTCCAACTCCCTTTGTTTTACTTTTTCTTCAATCATATTCTTTTCAAGTTTTTCATATCCTCCACGAGGCAACCTATGTGGATAGACATTTCTAGATCTATTATACTTTCCTTTTTCGATCTTAGCCAAAAACTCAGGAGTGGTGCGTGACTTTATGAATTTCTCCCAAACATCCTGATCAACAAATGAATACATCAAGTATGAAGGCTTATATTTAGGGTCATGCTCATCTCTTAGATTATTAGTATAATCATGGGTGAGTTGTGTCTTAAAGCCCCACCAACACTCACCAGCATATGTAAGTAATTTCTTTTTCACCATACTATCATCTAGACTAACATTAAACACCTCAACACATTTATATTTTGTTGCTTGTCGTTTTAATTTTTACTTTATTTTTTTTATATTGAGTCTCCTCGCACAATTGTGCATCCTAGGGTTTAGTTCTTAATCATTTTTACACATGCATAAATCAAACTGTTTGATAATAGTCTTAACAATATGCTTCTAATCAAATAATCAATAGTTTGAATCAAGAACCACATTTGACAATAGTTAAAGTCATGCTAAGTTTAGATTTAGAGTATGACTTCATTTTGATTAAAAATTAATTTTTTAAGTGTGTTTCAAATGACAGGATGTCATGACTCGAATCAAAATTTGTGCAAAAATCAGAATTTTACACAAATTACTTTCACAATGTTCATGGCATATATTTCAGCTTTATGATTTAGAACTCAACACACATTTTATCTCAACTTTAAAAAAGGGTTTTGAATCTTGTTTTAAGTTTTGTGAACGAAATCTCTTCATCTTTATTCACTCACACCATCCATTGTTGTTTGGATTATTTTTTTCATCTTAGGGTGTGATATCTGTGAGAAGGATCATTTTGTAGTTAATGTTTTGTTAATATTTCTTGAGGACTTCAGAGGTTGGCATCTAAGTGTTATGTTGTTTTATGGATGAGACTAACAAATCCAACAAAAAGAAGGAGTTTATTCTCTCCAAAATTAGTTTAGTAGAGTTGCATGGAAGCCTATAAATAAAGTTGGAGTTTTTCTCATCTTTAGACAACAAAGATCAAGTAATTAGTAGGTTGAGTAAAAGTCGCTGCAAAATGAAAGATTTAAGCATCATTCTTGAATCTTAAAAATTTAATTAGAAGTCGAGTAAATATTTCACAAGGAAGATCTTTATTATCATCATTATTAAAATTATCATTGTACTAAAAAAATATGTGTTAAAGTTTCAAAATGATAGTGGAATAACAACAAACTTTCAATGTGCGAGGACGAATTGTCGAACCAGTATACATCTAACATATTGTTTTCTTATTCTTATTCTTCCTCCTCTCTCTCTCTCTCTCTCTCTCTCTCTCTCTCTCTCTCTCTCTCTCTCTCTCTCTCTCTCTCTCTCTCTCTCTATCTCTATCTATCTATCTATCTATCTATCTATCTATCTATCTCCCCCTCTGTCTGAACCAAAATCCTTGTGTGCTGTCCATTTATTGTGTTGATAGTTTAAGGCATTGGAACTAGTCATACCACATAGTGAGCTAAATCAAATTGATAGTGTGACTAGCGTAGTGATTCTCATTACTTGTTATCGGTTTCCATAGGCTTGACACATATCCGGTTTTCTAGTAACTGTTCGTTATAGATGGTATTTTTCCTCGGCCGCTTCCGTAAATTAAAGAAATTTTAAAACCAATTTTATTGGTAGTGCCGACTCTTTTTATGCAAGCGATATATTCAACCCCCCTTCTAGATCCGCGCCATCGTCTAACAAGTGGTATTAGGAGCACCGGTTAATCCGTACATCAAGTACAACTCAGTAGAAAATGACTAACGAACCTAAAGGGGCCTATAATAAGGCACCTATTTTTAATGGAGAAAATTATAGTTACTGGAAAGACTGTATACGGGTGCACATTAATTCCACTGATAGGAAGGTATGGAATGTTATTCTTAACGGTCCAATTAAAATAACTATGACCGATGAGAATAACATGATTGTGTTTAAGCCTGAAGCATAATGGACTGATGGTGACGAGAAGAAATATAATTACGATTGGAAAGCCAAAAATATTTTGATCTCCTCATTAGGAGTTTATGAATATTATAGGGTTTCTCATTGTTTAACGACAAAAGCTATGTGGGACTCATTGCAATTTGCCCATGAGGGAACCAATGATGTTAAGCTAGCGAGAATCAATATGTTAACGCAAGAGTTTGATCTGTTTCGCATGGAGCAAGGGGAAACCATTGCGGACATGCAAAAGAGATTCACTCATCTCATCAATAGATTATACTCACTAGGTAGGCCAGTTGCCAATGATGTTGCTACTAACAAAATTTTGAGATGTCTTAACATGGAATGGCAACCGAAGGTAACCGCCATCAAAGAAGCTAACGATCTTACAATTTTGGATTTCACAACATTGTTTGGAAAGTTGC